>CM076973.1:33645769-34253269 GCA_039105355.1 Benthosema pterotum | reverse complement strand
TGTGGTGAGTTAACTGAGTTTACAGGTCACAGCAATCTAGTAATCATGGAACCAGTCATACACAAGTAGGTCATGGCCGCACAATATGCAATTTGGCACTCTACTGAGTACAGATTTAATCCTCTATATAGCAACTCTTTCGGCTTGTTTTTGTTGATCTTTTCTCATGTTTTTTGTTCTTAGCCTCTCTTTCATAATTGTATGTATCTGCAAATTCTACAAATTGGATTTCATAGCCACCAGGGCCCACACATCAAATAAAATAACTTAATCAAGCAGTGTTGGAATCACTCCATAATTTATGACTTAATGGCAGAATTAAAAACATGGTTTTAGGTTATGCAACCCATTGGCTGTTGTTCATGGTGGGGTGTGCGTGCGCACGCACACACGCACACGCACTCACACACACACACACACACACACACACACACACACACACACACACACACACACACACACACACACACACACACACACACACACACACACACACACACACACACAGTGTGTGTGCCCTTATCTTATCCTTATCATATACACATCCTGGCTATGTTTTTACCAGGCACCTGGTAAATATCAAGTGATAATTCCCTAGTAGTTTGCTTAAAGGTAATAGAGGATACTTTAGTGTGTACAAATACTGTGTTTGTAAACAGATTTGTTTAAAAAAAATGTTTAAAAAACAGAATCTAACTCCACATACACTCTATTGGCTCATTATGAAACTGCTGGAGACTGCTGTGCTGTGATTGGCTAAAACGCTGCCTCACCCCACACAACTTCCCTCCCACATTAGCCACGCCTGCCCTGAGCCCGGCGTATGTTTTTGTTTTCTTGATTTGTTGACAACAATAAAGTTCTGGACCATCTGCAGGACAAAGCAATTGTCTGTCTGCAGGGAAACGGCTGCAGCATCAACATAGAGGGGAAAAAGGCAAAAAAAAAAGCTATATATCTATTTTGATTTTTGGCTAAAAGGTTGCCTCTATACCTTCAACAAACCAATCTTCTCGACCTACTGCATGCAGTCTGGGAATCAACTGGCACGATTGGCATGGATAGGCCAAAAAAATGGAAATCCTCAATCAGCACGTGCTGGTTGTCTGCCTTGTTTTAAGCACTGTGTTCGCAGCACTGTGTCCACAATGCTCGCAGGATGTGACAATATGTGACACGATCGGTGTGATAAACATTCTACTATTCTATTATTGCTTGATATTGGTAGAATCAGCTACCCATTACATTTAGGGCTCCATTTCCGTTACACGCGAGCTTGTAGACTGACCATTTTAACTATTGATTTTTTTATATTTTAAAAAGGCAAAGATAAGGGGTTTAGCTGTGACAAAAATCCAGGCCCTGCTGTCTTCCTCACTATGTACTATATATTTTACATTCTTCCCTTTTCCCACCTTGTTGACTGACCAGGTGTCGTTCTTCAAGACGTCCGGGTCCAACAGACGCCGCCGTCGTTCGCCTATCGGTTCTTTCGGTGACTACAGGGACCTGGCTCTGGCCTCTGGAGGCCAGTACATTGAGGTTTCTAAGAGCGCGTTGTCTCAGGCCACCGACATCATTCTGGACACTTCCACCTCTGCCCTGGTAAAACACACAATGCCGCTCCATGAAATGTTGGATGTTGAAGGTCATAGTGGAAGAAATTAAATGTGTCTGTATTCTGTTTCTTCTCAGGTGACGGTTCTTCAGAGAGATAGGAGTGCTGGGAGGGAGACCTTCCCCTTCGTGTTGGACGGCTCTCTCACTAATGTCACTCTGTATATTACAGGGACATCCGTTAGCTTCACTCTGACCAACCCAGCAGGTCTGCCTGTTTGTCTGTCTGTCTGTTCAGCTCGATCTCACATAATGTAGTACAAATCATCTTTGGAATAACTCATCTATGGAATTGTGATTCCATAGATGAGTTACTAATAGACGGGAGCGAGAACAACAATCTGGTACCGCCCACTTTAAAAAACAAACACTGGCATTACACTGGCACTGGATTATCGTGTTCTACAGCACTACAGCCATTCCCGCATGGAATGTCCCCTTCAAAAAGAATAACTCCCAGAAACAGGTCTGAAAATCCACCTTTCAGAATGCTAAAGGGAAAGGAATTAGCCCTTCACTAAGTCCCTCCCCAATCTGCCCTTGTCCAATAGGCATGTTAGTAGAGGAAAGCTTGACCAGTAAGTAAAGTATTTGGACACTATGTGTCGCCACTTCCAGGTGTTATCCAAAGACAGAATCAGGCCAGTGGTCCATTGGGGACCGTCCAAGCTGTGGGGAACCTGTGGAGAATACGTCTCAATGCTGACAAGCTGCCAGGATCCTGGCAGATCCACATTGACACCAGCTACCCATACACACTCAAAGTGACAGGTCAGATAATACTGTTTCCGTGTTTTCACTTCAGACATTCTCTCACTTGGTTTGTTCAACTCAATCTCAATGCTAAAGAGCATCAGTCCGATTGTTGACATGCCTCTGTGTCATTCCAGGTCAGAGCGTCATCACCTTTATCTATAACTTTGTGGAGGCTTTCCAGGGACCTCACCCTGGTTATGCAGTGATCACTGGACGCCCAAAAGCAGGTAAAGTCCAAAAAGCTGTCACACAAAATGTTACCTTCACATAAAGGCTCTTACTCCAGGATAAAGTGAAATGGGTTCACCAAGGTGAAAGGCATATTTCACCTAAAACAGTAAAGATTTGAGGCCTTCCTACTCGGTGATGCAGTTCAGGATACCCCCATGTTGTTGTGAGAGAGAGGGCGGAGTTGGATATCTTATCGACCAATCAGTGAACGGGGTGATGGCTCCGGGGCGAAAGGACCTGTTGGACAGTTAAAAACAGAGAGGAGTCGAGATTCACGGTGATAGCTGAATCACCGCGGTGACGTAATGTTGTAGTTTTCTAACTCTTAAAAAGTGACATCACGGTGGAACCTTTCACTGTGGTGATAGGGTTAGCACCTTATGTGGTGATAACCTTATCACCTTAAAACGTCACTTCACCCTGGAGTATGAGCCTTTTGCACAGTGATTAATAAAAGTGATTAATATTACCATGTAAACCAGGGAGAAATGTCTGTGCCGGCACTGAATGCCCCACAAAGCCGAAATAGGTTGTAATAGGTTGTAAAGGGTACTCTGCAGGAACTTTGTCGGGGATTCAGTGGTGGTGTGAGTTGTCTAGACACATTATAATTACAATGCATGTTCTACTCACTATGCCTTCCCTCTTTGTCCTGCAAATCCAGGCCGCCCTGCCACCCTGTTGCTCTCGGTTATGGGTAAGAAGGGTCCAGGTTCTGTGTCTATCGACAGCGTGGGTTTGGGAATGGTCTCGGGTGCAGAGGCCATGAGCAGTGGATCAACGACCGACATGGGCAATGGAGATATCCTGGTTACAGTGGATAGAGTCCCAGAGGGTGAGTTTGTGGTCATGCTGAACGGAACAGACTCGGTGTCCGGAACCAAATTCCAGAGGCAGTCCACCACCCAGATGTCTGTCTCCAAGGTTGCCATCGAGGTCAGTGTGGTCAAGTTCCTCTGTCTTTGCTTAGAAATCATAACTGGTACTCACAGCTAATTAGTAAAGTAATTGTCAACAATTCACACAAAACCAACAGTGATATCCATAAGGAAGACATAACATGTAAAGGAAGGAACATAATGTGAGGGCATCCATTCTATACCTTGCATTGAATGGTTTATCTCAGATTCTACCCCTCAATGTCTGTTTTTTTTCTGCCAAATCAGCCATTTCCAGTCAGAGACAGTTTTACATCCGGGACTCATGACCCGGATGTTTTTGCACAGAGGGCTAGAGGGCAGAATGTTTACAGAGATCCGGCACTTCAAATAAAGTTTCAAACATGAAAGCTATGGTATAGACATATATAGGTCATCCTTACGTTCGCCACAAAGGCGGTTAAATGGACGTGTTTATTTAACAAAAGTTTGCAGGCGTGCAACACCATAAAGCAAAAACAGACTTGTGACACATGACAGTAATCAAACAAGCACAACCAAACACAGGGCTTAAATTTACGCAATACTGACACAGGTGAACTCAAATCAAATCAACAAGACACAAGAACCAAAACTCAGTAATGGCTAAAGTCAAAACTACAAAGTAAGACAGGAAACACTAAAGTATGTAGCTTCAAATTAAGATCAAAGTATAGCCACGCATAACTTCAGAATAGGTTTCAAGAACATCAAAAACAACACATGGAAGGCAGATCCTGACAACATAGTGGAGGGGGTAGGGAAAAGAGAAATATATACAAGGGGGGGGGGGGGGGGGATCGTATTTTTATGGAGGCCTTCTTGTCATTTTCTCAGGCAGCAGCGGGTAACAATTTGGAGCCAGGGAAAACCTTTTCCCTGCCGTTCAGTGTGATGACTCAGGGCTCTGGAGGCACATACTCCATCACTGCCAAGAACGACAGAGACAGCTTTACCATGGACTACCCCAAAAGGTGAGGAAAAGACCAGAGCGGTCAGTATATGCTTCAACCTTTGAAACGGACAATGCGATTTACCTGTACAGCGCTCTTATTAAAGGTAATAGAGGCAACTTTAGTGTGTACAAACACTGTGTTTGTTAACAGATTTGTTTAAAAACAGACTAACTCCACCTCACCTCCACTCTATTGGCTCATTATGAAACCACTAGAGACTGTGCTGTGATTGCCTAAAATGCTGCCTCACCTCACACAACCCCCTGCCCCCTCACAAATTAGCACCGCCTTTCCTGAGCTTGACGAATGTTTGTTTTCATGAGTTCTGGACTGTCTGCAGGACATAGCATGTCATAGCAGGGAAACAGCTGCAAAGTCAAGAAACAACAAAAAAGGAAAGGGAAAAAGGGAAACAAACTATCTATTTTGATTTTTTGGCTAAAAAGTTGCCTCTATTACCTTTAAATATCGTTACAATAACCCTCTGAAATGATACTCTACAATTATCCGACAGCCTAACTCTGACAACCGGACAGTATGCCAACACAACTCTGACCATTACGCCACCTGAAAACACACCGTCAGGCACTGATGTTACTCTGACCATTGATGCCAAGTCATCCAGTGGTGCCGATTCCAACTATGCTGTCCTACGACTTTCTGTTGTCAGCAAGGTAAGCCTACACCGTTCATGAGATGACCAACCGTGACATTATGCGAGTCTTTACCATTACAAAAGAGATGAGAGTAAAAAAATACTATGACTAAACTAAAGTCTAAAATTTCTGTCAAAAACGGTATGCATTTTTATATTTATGCGTATACATGTGTTTTTATAATTTATCGTGATGTCTTGACTTACAGTTTTTTGTGATAGCCGATACCAAATACGGAATCCAGAGAAGAATATATGTATTAATATTAAAAAGACAAAAAGATCTTCTATGAAGTCCTCCAACCGGGAATAGCATAGGCTACTCCTCACTCAAATGTGCACTTGGGCAAATCCAAAGCAATATTTTATTTAACTGCCATAGTATCAACCAGGGATGTCGCTAACGGTTAATTTCCTTGCCAGCTAGCCGACAGGACTAACCAGAGATTAACCGGGTATTTTTATTTATTTATTAGTATATACAGTAGTATTTGTTTGTTTTATACCGCAAATTTAATATACATTAACATTGGTAGACAAATGATAGCCTATACATGTATGTATGATCCTTTTAAAAGTAAAAAAGCAATACTACAAATAATATTAGACAGCAGGCCAGCCACAGCTGTTCAGTAGACAGAGTCATCTAGTAGAAAAGTTGCGACATTGAGGGATCTGAAGTGAGTGACGCTCGAGCGCCTGAAAGAGGGGCAAACTGGAATATTTCCTCATTGTCAGGACGCAAATACCCATTTTAAACTGTTTTAAAAATATTGTACAGAAGTTGGTAATGGTTATATTGTACCATTACCAACACAAATAAAATAAGAGGGATTTAAGATCAGAATATGCATTTATTGTTATGCAAATTAAGCGCAAAACCGATAACAATATTCGGATGCTTCTTAACATTGGATATCCGGTTACCCACCCGTTGACATCCCTAGAACACCCCAATATGATACCAATATGACCCGATAATGCCAAAAATAGGGCCGATCTGATACTTTTCCCAATACTGATACAGTATTGGTACATCCCTAATAATTAAGACACTGTGTCATAACATGTTCTGCACTGACAGTAATAGGCTGATTAATCGTTTCCTCTCTCCTGCATTTTGTTTGTGATGCTTTCTCCAGATCACAGATTTCACTCGCCCGCTGTGCAAAATTGTCAGCATAGAAGCCAGCAACTGCCCTGAGGATGTGTCTCGATGCAAGTCCTTCAACTGGGAGCTCTCAGCCAACCTCACTGATGGTACTAATGGTACTGGCATAGAGAAGATTATGCTGAGTCAGGGTAACGGAACTCTCCATAACACAGGGATGGACGTTCCCTGGATTCAGGCGACCTACAACGCTTCCTGTTGCTCTCAGGTAGTAGAATTTGTTGCTGTTGATAAAGTTGGCAACGTGGGCAGGTGTTACCATTCTATTGTTCGCTCCGGCGGTCCTCCTGCATCGGCCCTGTCCATACCACTGTGGCTGTGTCTGCTGGTTTCTGCCTTTGTGGTCAGACTTTGAGGGGAGCATGGGCAATCTTCAATATAAAGGGGCTCCACCATGAGTTTGAAATCCGATTTATGCTATGAATGTTGTCCTTTAATGATCCCTCTTTATACCCACTGAAGCCTATAAACAACCACTCACACATTTTAGTTGAAAACCATTGGCACTGAAAAATGGTGCCTTACAGAAACAAGTGAAGGTTACAGTGTAGTGATGTGATTGTCTGACTGTATTTAATGGCAGAATATCAGCATACACAGCACACTCCAAATAGCCAGTGTTTGGTACTAACCACCTCCATTATGTTACTTTACATTAATAAACTACTTTTTGCTGTAACTTGTAAAGTAACTATTTACATTTTCCCATTCAGTAACGCCATTACAGTTACTGACATGTGTTTTCATTACCTACACGATGTATCCTATAATTAGACTGGATACTGTCTGTGATTGTGGATTATTGGCATAAGTGCCCTGTTCCTGTTTTTTTCCTCCATTTTGGCAGGTTAGGGTTTAAAACAGACCACAAATGGACCAGAGACATAAGGGAATATTCTTTCCTTGAAAACAAAACCTATTTTTATAAGTAACTAGTAGCCTAACTAGTTACTTTCATTATTTAAGTGAAGTAATAGGTTACTTGTTCAAAACAAGTCTACTTTTAAAAGTACCGTAAGTGTATTAAAAATGATCTAAGTCGCATTTTGTTTAATGTATTAATGCTGTTGTCAATTTGTAATGTAATCAGCACAAGTAAAACAGTCTAACTTTTCAATGTGTACAATGTTGCCACTCGGTGTATTAACTGTATGAGCTTTTGATAAATAAAAAATAAAAACATAATAAAAATTTGATTTCTTTGTACATTATGTTGGAAATAACTTGTAGTCAGAGATGATTAAAATGAATGTGACAAGTCAACAATTCGCGTAAAGCTGATACATATGGAAAAAAGTAGACTACGATTATTCCTGTGAAAGAGAAAATACACAAGACACTATTTGTAATCCTGCAAGTACAAATGATTGCTCCACCCTATGCTGATGGAAAGACTGTGTGTGTGTGTGTGTGTGTGTGTGTGTGTGTGTGTGTGTGTGTGTGTGTGTGTGTGTGTGTGTGTGTGTGTGTGTGTGTGTGTGTGTGTGTGTGTGTGTGTGTGTGTGTGTGTGTGTGTGTGTGTGTGCTGTATTATGCTATGAATGGGTAAAGAGACAGACCGTCTGGGAATCAGGCTGACAGTTCAACCCTTGGCCCCAGTAGGTGTGTCGAAGGTAAAGAAAATGGCATGTGGGCACAGACAAATAATAATTAATAACTGTGTATTGGATTTGGGTGTGTCAAGTCTTGAACAACCTGCAGCCTGAATAGAGACAAACTGCTATAAAGTATTGTACAGCAATGACTCTGCAATGTCTCTGCAATGTTTAGATTGTTGTATTATTACAAAGCAATCTAAAAGGGGTTTAAGGTCATTAAAGCTGGGCTGTTGCCTGGGTCAAACGCATTTCTGCCTACTTGGCAAGGGTTAATGAGAAAACAGGGGAAAGGTCAACTATAGCTGCTGTTTTTTATTTGTAATCCTGAAAACTATAACATTTGTAATCATTTCAAATGAATTTAGTCTATGTACGGTATAGTTAACATCATTATCTGTGGGCCATTAATCGCTTAAGCGATGGTGGGGTCCGCAGTGTGGGCCCTGGGCCGCCAGTTGACAATCTATGTACTTTATGTGATTCATAACACACAGGTAGGTGTTGACTGACATGACAAGTTAATCATTTTCATTTTTACACACACACACACACACACACACACACACACACACACACACACACACACACACACACACACACACACACACACACACACACACACACACACACACACACAGACCCTCCTTGTCAGATGACAATCTTATACTGTCCTTCCACACCTATGATAAGGCTGTATATAATATGCTATATTTTCCCACACAAGACATATCTCACCCCAGTCAAGCAACAACGTAGAGCAGAGGTAGGTGCACTGCTGACACTGACTGGTGCTGCCATAGAGGCTTTGGGGTGATTCTCCATCCCCAAGAAATTACAAGCAAATTCTTTCCTTGTATTTCACGGGGATAATTGCTTTTGTAAACAACACACATTGACCGAGTGTTTGGTAAGATTGTTTAACTTTAATTTTTAAATCTGATAACTGCACGTTTTTGTTTTTAAAAAAGCAAGCTATTTTTATGTGATTTTAACTTCACTTTCTACTCGTATTGCATAGGGCAGGCTCTTAAGGGGATCAATTGAGTTGATTTAACAATTATTAGCCATAGTTTTATATGTTGTATATATGTAGTTTTATATCTATCTACAGTAGGCTACACACACACACACGCACGCACACACACACACACACACACACACACACACACACACACACACACACACACACACACACACACACACACACACACACACACACACACACACACACCTAGTTACCACGAATACAGAACATCTCACTGCTTTTCCAAGTTGAGAGAAACAATTTAAATATTATTACCGTATTATTATATCAGAGATAATCAACGTAGCATGTCAAACCCACTTGTGTTATGAATTTATTACTTTTTCAAATTG
Source organism: Benthosema pterotum (assembly GCA_039105355.1). Lineage (NCBI taxonomy): Eukaryota > Metazoa > Chordata > Actinopteri > Myctophiformes > Myctophidae > Benthosema > Benthosema pterotum. Next base: position 34,243,991 of record CM076973.1, on the reverse strand, counting down.
ATATTTTTTGTGTAATTAAACGGAAATTAAATGAAAAAAAAAATGCGAGCGATGATTAGTCCATTAGGTTGTGTAGTGATGGAGTGAAATGTAATAACTCATTTTTACTCTCTTGATGTAGCAGTTACTCTTGTGTAAACTCTAGTCTAAACAACTAATCTCTAATGACCACTCAATTCAATTAATTTAAAAAGCATAATTAAAGAGGAATTCCACCCATTTTCAATGTTTTTTCTGAGAGTACAAATGTGGTCACATTTGTACACTCTCCAAAACTCTTCCAAAAGGAAAAAAAAAACCTTAACATGGTTAAACACACCTTGATGACATCTTCAAGATGTTTTTCACTTTGTCAATGATTTGCTTAACCCATTGTGTCCTGACCCTCGATTCGAGTTTCTGACACCAAATTATACAGTAGTTCCTTACACCAGATTATAGCTGCAGCAACATTCTAGCTTTTGACAGTAGATTCTACAGTAGTTTCTGACAGTAGATTCTAGTTATTGACACTAAATGATAGTTTCTGGTGCTAGGATCTCCTTTTTGACACTAGAATCTACTTTCTGACACTAGAATCGAGTTTTTGACACTAGATTCTATAGTTTCTGACACTCGATTCTAGTTTTTCTGAAAAATCTGTGCTCCTGTGTCAGTGATGCTAACATATATCTAGCCAAGGACCACCAGAATTATCCATATTTGGCTGCAGACCCCCATCTGAAAACATGTTGTTCTCGGCGTTCCCCAGAAGCGAAAAATTGAGATAAAATGTTTGCTTCCAAAATAATGTATTCAGAGATTTGCAGCACATTTTCACAATTTTTCAAAAATAGCAGAACAACAAGCTCATGTCGCGCCACTCGGTGGCGCGACATGAGCTTGTTGATCTGCTATTTTTCAACAGATAAAACACCAAAACGCGTTCAGGAGTCAGGACACAAAGGGTTCCGGGACTTTTTTATTATGTCATGGCAAAATGTTGAAAGTGGGTGGAGTTCCCCTTTAACATGTTTTATATGTAAAACTCAAACTCAGTAAACTGTGGTGAGTCAGAAAAGTCATCATCGCTCTTATTGCTATACGCCTACCACACTGCATTATAGTGTTCAATTGCTTTATGACTTAGGACCAATGATGTCCGCAGTGGTGGGTGTGGTCCTGCTTACCGTGGTCTTATCAGGCGGGGCTGTGGCCTTCGCTCCCATCGGAGGAGATGCATCCACTCACGTCAGCATCACAGGAACGGCTCTGTTGGAAAAAATCAAAGAGTCTTGTCGGAGCGTTGCTGAAGCATCTGGTCACGAGTTCAACCCGACGGTGGGTACAGCAGTGCACAGAATAATAGTTAACTAAAAACTAACAAAACAAAAAAAAACGAAAAATACAGTAAAAATTTTGCATCATGCGATGCATGGCTATGATCTCCCCTGCTGTCTGAACAGTTTGGATCTCAGTTGCACTGAGGTTACCAAACCAAACTAAGACAGACACCGTTGTTTCTCAAAGTTTTTTCATGTCAAGGACCAAAACATAGCATAGCCTAATTAGCAAGTATAGCGGCAGTAATTTTCCAATCAAGAATCTCCAATAGGAACAGTCACTAGCTTGAAGCAGGCTTGTTAGAACACGTATTTGTAATGAGCCTTACTGGAATTGCACATAAAAAAATAAAAGTTGCAAAATCCACAAGGCAGTAGGCAGTATGGCCAACTCCAGACCTCTAACCAGCGTTGCCCTCTACAGTCCTTCTCCCTAAGTTCTCTCTGCTACATAAACACACCAGCTGTGGATCAATTCAAGAGCATTATTAGACCGTTAGGGGGCGCTGTAAGCAAGGCAGACACAGAGCCTTCTAAGGCTCTGGGCAGACACATATTATGGCCAAAGACATGACATACTGTAAGTTACACAATTAACAATTTCGCTCTTACAAGCAAGGATTTGGTGTAAACGTGAATGTGAAATTGAACATGTGAAACTATTTTCAAAGATAGCAGACACAATTAAGATGTTTCAAAATAGCAGATGTACAAGTGTGTGTCTCTCCTGTCTCTCTGTCTGTCTATTTGTCATTTACTGTATGTGTGAAGTAAACAGTGTGCCAGTAAGACATGCAGCGATACTGGCAAAAAGTGGTTAAACGTAAAAATGCTTTTCCGACTGTCCGAAATGCAGTGTTGGGACAAGTGGACTACGTAACTTAATATATTACTGGCCTGAATATAAGACTATGTTTTTTCCCAATGGATATATCCCAAAAAACAGAGTCGTCTTATATTCAGGGCCTATACTATTTGACATTCAATGTTCTTTTTTCTGTAAATGGGTCTTGAAAAATGAGGGTCGTCTTACAAACGAGTCGTCTTATATTCGGGACAACGTAACTTACGATATTACTGTACATAATATATTACCAAAATGCAATAACTTGTAATATAAATATATTACTTTATACACACCTTTGAGAGTAATATCACTTATACATTTCACCTCTGCCCTCAGGGTAACTCTCCAGAGGAGCTGGTCCAGGCCTGTCTTGGTCCCACAGCAACAGGAGAGGTGTCAGCCGCCAAGTTCCGCTCTGCTCTCAATGAAATCTACGTTCAGAATGGACTGGTGGACAGAGACTTCATCAACAGGTGGGAGAGACATACGTGTAAGAAAATATGTGACGGTAATATGAGTAGTTATTGGCAGTATAGACATGGTGTCCTATAGAATATTATGTCTAAGGCACACCTGTGCACTAACCATGATGTCACATCTGCATCTTTATGTGGCACACCTGTGAGGTGGGATGGATTATCTCAGCAAAGCAGAAGTGCTCACTATCACACATTTAGACAGGTTTGTGAACAATGTTTGAAAGAAATTGTAATATTGTATATCTGTAATGAATTTTAGATCGTTAAGTCCATATTATGAAAAATGGGAGCAAAAACAAAGGTGGTGTGTTATTTTTGTTGAGTATATATATATATATATATATATATATATATATATATATATATATATATATATATATATATATATATATATATATATATCTTAAAGGGTGAAATGTCCCTCATGCCATAACCTGACATATCTCTTGCAATTAGTTAACTGACTTCAAATGAATGTATCTCCAGTGCTCCTCACCACTTCAACAATGAGGCCTTCCATGAGGGGCGGGCTCTGATCACAGAGGGCGTGGCCAGCATCAAGGCCAACATCCGCAATCAGAACTTCCAAGCTGCGAGGGAGACGCTGGGGAGAGTGTTGCATGTCCTACAGGTGAGAGAAAGTAAAGGAAGGAGTAAGCTAAGGCATAATACGTGGTAATAAGTGGTAACTCATAGCATCTTTATCCGAGGCACAGGATGGGGCACCGTTTATTTAATTATTTTTATTTATTTATTTTTTTGTGTTGTCAAACATTTTTTGCAGTGAGGAGGGGGGATTAGCCTAAATTGGGCCTACAATATAAACAATTACCAGTAAATATGCAAGACAGTCAGCAGGCCTATGTGTATTCATTACAAAGCATAAATGTTATAAATGAGTATGAAGTTACAATTGAATAAAGGGAGGGGGGGGCAGGGGAGGCCGTTGCCCTCCTCACCAATGATTTTACAGATTGTACAGAAACTGTGCAAGGCAAAACCAGTGAGTGTGTTTGTGTGTGCGTGTGTGCGTGCGTGTGTACCATCAGGACTTCTACAGCCATAGCAGCTGGGTGGAACTGGGGAACACGGTTCCATATGTCAACCTCCTCCGCCCGGACCTCCCTCTGGAAAACATGGCAGGTGTGTCCCACCCCTTCCCCACTGTTGACTTTATACAGTACCACTTTAGCCTCAAACTACACCAAAGGGGTCGAGACTCGAAGCGGGACACTATGGTTTCAGCATTCATCCTCCAGCGATGTGATATTTCCCTTGTTGTACGTCGACCTGAGTGATTCAACAGGTTCCATAACATTCACTTATGATAAAATCTTCCTTGATATAATCCAGGAAGTAGGTCCGATGACATGAGACACTGCTAAAATCTAAAATATTTAAAATCACATATCAGGAAAGTGTTCTAAATCTTCAAAATATCATGAGCATATACAATGTATCTTTTTGCAAAAGGGGGGAGGTGTCCCTTCATGAATTGTATTCACAGTGAAAGCTTTATAGCCCTATTCACACCTTGGGCTTGTGTCTCAGACTCATGACAGACTCATGTGACGGTTTTTAGACTGGTGGTGGATGGAAGCCCCACCACACTTGAGAAGGCAGCATCCGCCCTTGCATTTCCGTTGCCGAAAATGCGAGCTGAGCTTCTCTTTTCATCCACCACCAGTCAAAAAAGCAGGAAGTATTGTCACTTCTGACCCAAAAACACACTTGGACAGAGACAATCCCGAGCATGGATACACCCAAACTAAAGGTGTTTGTAGTGCGTTGATTTCCCTGATTTTTCCTGTGTTTGACGTGTGCAGAGAAGGACGAAGCAACCTGCAGTGACTGTGCCAGTGGAACATGCCCCAATCCTATCCTTCCTAACATTCTGCAAGAGAAGAAACTCACCTCAGGCTACATGGGAATCTTCTCTGATGACAAGCCCAAAGGTATCCACGACTTTCTCTTGCTGTGTTGCCAGGTTTGCAACAGAAACGAGCGGACAGGCCCATGAAGATCTGTAATATTTTGAATAATTTACATATTTTAAAGTTCCTATATGTAATTTTATGGTGAAAATAATAATTATCCTACATTGTTTTTATGTTTGTTTTTTTCATGAATCTTCCTCTAATTAGATCATCAAAAAAAAAAAAAAAAAAAAAAACTGGCTAACACATAGTCCTGGGCCTCCCCAGTGCCTTGACAGAGAATATCGTGGATAACATGACCAAATTACACAACGTATTTCCAGGTGTGTGTATTTGCAGACAGAATGTATTTGCAGACAGAATCCTGTACCTTTTTTGTAACCTATGCAAGGTAAATGCAGTCACGGGGGTCCTGCTGACCTGACCAGCACGGTGGTTCCTCGTGGTGGCATCAGCAAGGACGAACGTCGTCCAGACAACGTGGCGTTCCACACAGCTGCTGTTAATCAAGCAACCAGCGCCAGCCTCCAACTGCTGGAGGACATCCGTTTGGCTGCAGGAGACAACGACTTCTTGAGGTGCAAAACAAAATAACACCAACAAATGCTAAATGACATGATTGTATTTAAGCTCCTATATCTAATGTTATGGTTAAAATAATGATTACATTGTTTTTTAAATGTGTTTTTTAAATCCCTATAAGCTTTGTCATTGGCTAACAAATAGCCTAGTCCCGGCGGGACAATTTAGTCCTGCCGGGACTGTTGTTGCCCTGTTTCAATTGAGTCATTATAATTGTGATGGTAGATAAAACCAGGTTTGTTTCCAATCTATGCTAGCTTGAGATATCCACATTGTTGGACATTGTAAAAGTGGAAATGCAAATTTGGAACTGAAGGCTGAAGGAGAGGAGGAATTATACAAAGTAGTGTGCATTGATGACCTCATTATGAGGCCCAAATCAGACGAGCTGTGAGAGCAATTTACATTACAGCTCCTATATGATATGAAAGCCTGATTGGAGGATCAAAAATACACATGAAATAGTTGAACATATTGTGTTATATATAGGTACAGTATAGGGGGCCAATTCCCCCTAGTTGGCAAAACTGCCTAAGGAAAAATATATTGTTTCTGTGTGTCTTTCTGTCTTGCCACAGAATGGTCGGCATTGCCCGCGCGTCCGTCGTGTGCTTCGTCATCGACACCACGGGCAGCATGAAAGACGACATTGCAGAGGTCAGGAGGCTTGTCAATCAAATCATTGACACTACCAAGGGAACGCAGGATGAACCTTCCGAGTACATTCTGGTCCCCTTCAATGACCCCAGTAAGATCTATCGCAGTGCATAAAATGAAGTCATAGTAACTATGTAGATGATGGGTATATACACTTGTTTGTCATGCAACGTCAAAGCAGATGTGCGTGTCTGTGTTTAGAATTTGGACCCATGACAAGGACTCCAGACGGCGATGTAATGAAAGACAAAGTATCAAAGCTCACTGCAAATGGAGGTGGCGATCTCCCTGAGATGTGTCTGTCAGGACTCCAGGTACAGAAATTAATGTCAGGAATTGTCTGGGGTATATTACTATAATGATTTCAAATCATTGAATCCTATCGAATCGGACAGTCATAATAAACTGGTATTGTCCAAGAATTGTAATTGTCAGCCATGTATTGTGATGTGTATCGTACTGCCGATAAAGCGTATCGTTACAGCCCTATTATTATTAACCACTTATGATATTGTAGGTAAATGTCAGCCAATCGCCCTCCTTTCTGTTTCCATACAGCTGGCTCTAACAGGTGCTCCTGCCTCCTCTCAAATCTATGTGTTCACTGACGCCACAGCCAAAGACATTCATCTGAAGGACACCATTGTAGCCCTCATCAGGAGCACCAAATCAACAGTAAATACCTGCAGATCCTAAGATCATATACTGTATCTCTGCCTCTTTGTCTCAGTCACATGCTGATCCTGGCTCTATTATTTACCTGACTTCAGCCCTGAATCACCACTTTAAATTATTTTCCTAGGCAATTCAGATCTGGTTACGCGCTTTATGAGGCTGTCAGTATTTGTTGATCCGTCTACAGCAGCTGATTGACCGAAAGCCAACAACAAACATGGGGGCCTCCACTGCAGTGAAACGTGGCCGTATCAATCTGGCTATTAAATTGTCCTATGGTAGTTTGTTTAAAGAAGCGCTAGGTTTTTATAAACATCATCATCCAACGTTTAGAGCTTTTGTTCACATGCTAGTAACGCTCGCTGGCTTTGTTTGTTTGGTAAGCAGCCGGACTAGCGCATTAGCCAAATTAATGACAACAACATCATCTGACATTCCCAATATTCTGATGGGTTGGTATGAACCAACCACCAAGACTGTCGCTTTGACAACGCCCAACCCATAACCTGCAGTCGTGGGGAGAGTTTTCAGACTGAATTATAAAGTGAAACAAGATTCAGACTGACTGTCAGGCAATGGCTTATGCTTGCTTTTCCCAAATCATTCCGGCAGTTAACATTCTCTCCCATTCCACCTTGTCACCAGGTTAATTTCTTCAAGACACCGCCCAAGAGGAGGCGTCGTTCAACTGAAGCTCGTTCTTTCGCCGACTACAGAGACCTGGCTCTCGCTTCCGGGGGTCAATACATTGAGGTTTCTAAGAGCCAGCTGCCTCAGGCCACCGACATCATCCTTGACACCTCCACCTCTGCCCTGGTAAACACAATGCAGCTCCCAAGAGATATACAGTAGTGAATTGTTTATAGTAGTAGCCTCGGTCAAATGCAGGATTTGGCGATACTTCTGCCACTCCCGCACTCACTTCGACTGATAGACTCGACAGCGCAAGTCTCGCCCAGTGTGGGTTTATTAGTGGAAGAAAATGAATTTCTATTCTGTTTTTTTTTTTCTCACTATAGGTGACGGTTCTTCAGCAAGATAGGAGTGCTGGGAGGGAGACCTTCCCCTTTGTGTTGGACGGCTCTCTCACTAATGTCACTCTATATATTACAGGGACAGGTGTTAAATTCACTCTGACCAACCCAGAAGGTAAAAGAAAGAAAGAAAGAAAGAAAGAAAGAAAGACACGTCCTGGTTTATTTTGAGGAACTAACCTGATAAAACAGGTCACATGCAGCAAATTTAAACCTCCACACAGTAATGTTTAATCAATACAGAGCACAGCAGACTGGGTGGCTAGGCTAGCTAGTTTCTCAGATCATTTGTTGTCATAGTGATTACAACTGTAGTCACGGTATTATTTTTCAGCGATTCTTTTAGTTTTAAGGGTAACTGTTGTAGAATTGCAATTTTACACTCAGTAACAGTAACAGCCTGCACAAATAAGTAAGTTTCTACAAGGTCCTCAACTACTACTGTGAGCAACTACTATGGCAAAATTCAAACCGGCTCTATTGAGAAACTGTATTTGTAAAAGATAACATGCAGTGATTGGTATGTTTGCAGAATTTTATATATGGTAAGCCTATACATAACATAATATTGTATATTGACTAAATAAAATGTTTTATCTAGGCTTCTTCTCTCCTTTCTAACCTTTTTAAACATTTTCTCCTTATACATGTCACTACCAGGTGTTATCCAAAGACAGAATCAGGCCAGTGGTCCATTGGGGACCGTCCAAGCTGTGGGGAACCTGTGGAGAATACGTCTCAATGCTGACAAGCTGCCAGGAGCCTGGCAGATCCACATTGACACCAGCAATCCATACACACTCAAAGTGACAGGTCAGATATAGGCCTACGCACCGCTAGCTGTCTTCTTCGTATAACCTCTCCATTTATTTATCCAGAGGTTTGCTCATTGATTCATCATCTGTGTGTCATTCCAGGTCAGAGCGTCATCACTTTTATCTATAACTTTGTGGAGGCTTTCCAGGGACCTCACCCTGGTTATGCAGTGATCACTGGACGTCCAAACGCAGGTACATGTACTGTAAATTACAGGGGAACGAAAGCCATTATGTAGTCATCAAATCATGTATCTTTAAGATTGGTAAATCCTGATAATCATACAATCGCCTGTCACTCCTGCCTTGTGTTCTTCTTCCCTAAATCCAGGCCGCCCTGCCACCCTGTTGCTCTCGGTGATGGGTAAGAAGGGTCCAGGTTCTGTGTCCATCGAGAGTGTGGGTTTGGGAATGGTCTCGGGTGCAGAGGCCATGAGCAGTGGATCAATGACCGACATGGGCAATGGAGACATCCTGGTTACAGTGGATAGAGTCCCAGAGGGTGAGTTTGTGGTCATGCTGAACGGAACAGACTCAGTGTCAGGAACCAAATACCAGAGGCAGTCCACCACCCAGATGTCCGTCTCCAAGGTTGCCATTGAGGTTTGTGTGGTCATAGTCCTCGGTATGTCTATAATGAAACATTATTTTATTTGCCTTTTTCTTTTCCTCAAATCTTTCTTGTCATTTTCTCAGGCAGCAGCAGGTAACAGTTTGGAGCCAGGGAAAACCTTTTCCTTGCCGTTCAGTGTGATGACTCAGGGCTCTGGAGGCACATACTCCATTACTGCCAAGAACGACAGAGACGGCTTTACCATGGACTACCCCAAAAGGTGAGGAGAAAGAAGATATGGCTCCACTTCTGAAACTGACAAAAGCGATCATTTGACTGTACACCACTCTTGTTCAATATCGTCATAGTAACATTCTCCCCTTATTCTGTTCTACTGTACGTACCCTCCTCTCCCAATTATCTGACAGCCTAACTCTGACAACCGGACAGTATGCCAACGCAAATTTGACCATTACACCACCTGAAAACACACCATCAGGCACTGATGTGACTCTGACCATTGATGCCAAGTCGTCCAGTGGTGCCGATTCCAATTATGCTGTCCTACGACTTTCTGTTGTCAGCAAGGTAAGCCATCGCACCCTGTCTTACTCTTTACCATCAGAAAGGATACAGCATTTGCAATTCATTAAGATATTCGGCCATAGCCACTTAGCCAAAGATAATGCGCCTGGAATGTGCTGACCTCATCACATTTGGCTATGGACATTTTTAGCCCAAGGAGACTTTTTTTCCATGCAAAACTAATTACAATTTAGGCATTTAGCAAATACACTTAATTCAGAGCGACTTAAGTAGGTAATTCATAGCTTTCAGTCACGTGGTTTCTCCGACCCACTGGCGGGCAGGAAAGACGTTGCTGTAAAGATAACACACGCAGTTTCCTAGCTGTTTTAAGTAGCAAGGACTATTTAGATCATCTCAGCCATGAACAACAACGCAGATATATTTAAATACAAGTACATTGCCGAACTCGAGTCTGGTGATGCCCCCATACATCTGGTGGAGAATCCCTCCCCACACCACACCACTGCCAAGACGAAGGCACCGGCACAAAAGTAAAGACAGCCAAATGCACCTCCAGTCAGGCTGGGCCAAAATGCCGCCCTGTGGAAAGTGAAGAGCCCCCCCCACCGTCAAAGCGAAGGCGAGCAACCCCACGCCAGCCGGAAGTGTAGCCACAGCAGCCAGCATAACACAACAAAACGTCTCCCACTCCCCCCTTAACTCTGTCAGTGCACTATGCAGTGGATGGAACCAAACGCACCTGTTAAAGTACCGTTTGGTTTACATTTAGAAGTTTGTCGTGTTATGCTAGCTAGCTACACCCCCGGCCAGCGTAACGCCACTCACCCCCACCCGACAACGAAGAAGCTCCACCAGACACATGAAAACATCACCAAACTTGATACAGACACAACCCAGGCTTCTCTTGTCGCCGGTTGGCACAGCCTATGGCACAGCAACTACCCGGCATTTTTAAGATTTAGATAGTTAGAACGCAGCCACTTGCTCCCTGCAGTGGAGAAAGTAAACTTCTTGTCCGCCAGTGGGGGCGCGGCTAGGGCCTGTGGCGTCATGTCATAGCTATGAATACCTGTAGATCATACATATACAATACAAATTAATTAAATAGTTAAATAGAATCCAGTGTGGGATATGTTAGTAGACACCCTTCAATACCAACACATTGGTTAAGAAAATTCAAGGCAAGAAATGTATTTCCCAGATTTTATTAATATCCCCTGACTATATGCATGACTGAGCAAGTTATATGCTGGTGCTGACACCTGCTGGTCATCATACAGTGCCGCATGCACCTCAAAAGTGACAAATATGCCTTATACAGGTAAAATTACAAACATAAAAAAACTGTAAATATTATTTCTTTCATAAATTTCAATTTTTTCACTCAATAGCGACTGCGGCTGTTGCAAGTTGATGATGTCACAATTGTCACATGCCCCGGACGTCATAGCCCTATCGAATTTAGGAATTATGGAATGGATATGCTGATTGCTGATAACAATGTAGTACTTTCAAATAAATTGATACAAGCTTCAAAGACGTCATTTTCATATTTTTATTTGCATGTAAATTCCATAATTCCATAAGCCTGGACCACACATGGACTTAATGACATTATCAACTTGTGACAGGAGCAGTTCCTACTGAGAGAAAGAAAAACAAAAATATGTATGGTTCTTTTATTTGTATTTTTTAGTTATAGAGAGCAAGTAAAATGTTGTCGGTTCTATTTGTCATATTAGTCAGGGATCCCTTTAAGCCAACTTAAAATCATTCAATCAAATATGTTTTCAACAATCAACACCTACTGTATATCTGTGTCTACATCACCTATGTCTTTAAACTGCGACGGTAGGCTGATTCATAACCGCACCCTTTCCGATGCCTTCTCTCTCCAGATCACAGATTTCATTCGCCCATTGTGCGACGTCGTCAGTGTGCAGGCCGAAAGCTGCCCCCAGGATGCATGTCAATGTGAGTCCTTCAACTGGGAGCTCTCCGCCAACCTCACTGATGGTATTAATGGTACTGGCATAGAGAGAATTATGCTACAACAGGGCACTGGAGATCTCCAGTACAGCGACCTGGACGCTCCCTCGATTCAGGCAACGTACAACGCCTCCTGTTGCTCTCAGATTGTAGAAGTCATTGCTGTGGATAAAGTTGGCAACGTGGGCAGGTGTTACCATTCCATTGTTCGCTCCAGCGGCCCTTCAGTCTCGGCCCTGTCCATACCACTGTGGCTGTGTCTGCTGGTTTCTGCCTTTGTGGCCAGACTTTGAGGAGGACATGAGACATGTTGGTGCAGGGGTATCATGACAAACATATTTATTTTCTTCTGTTCCATAATGTTGAATGGCTGTATGTTGAAAAATAAACTGTTTCCTCATAATGAATACAAGTGAAATCATGTCAATGTGTGTTAAAATATGAATCAAATGACATGATTAACAATTAACATCAATAAATAAACAAAGCTATCATTATTAAAAAGTGTTGACAACACAATGCAACAGTTTTCCAGTGCGCTCTGTCTGCCTGGCCGACAACCGGTCAATCAAGATGGCCGTGCGCCTGCCTCCAAGAGCAAAGGCCTGCTTTTCGTGCTTTCCTGCTTTCGAGTGGGATCCGAAAAATCACGCCAGTGACATTCAGAAGTTGAATGTTGCAAAGGCAATCGGAGGCTGGAATCCAGGCTATATAGTCCTACCTTTTTCCAGGAAATTACAGTACATCTGAATTACATCTTTGAGTGGATCATAAAACGATGAACATAATATAATTTATCCACGGCCACATCCCTCTGACTCAGACCAAAAACAAACATGATAAAATTGGCCACGTACACCACCAGGACTCAGACAACATGACCCTACACAGTCGCAATGCGGCCATATATAGGCGTGGACAAAGAATTTCTTGCTGACCTGAAAGTATCAATACTGGAATGTAGAAGTACTCTGCTGTTCAAAATTTGAAACGTATAAAAGTATTGGATTCAAACTACTCGTGCAGAATGTCCCATTTTACCCGGCTGGCCAGGGGGAGGCAGTTTAAAGCCCAGGATTAGTGCATCTTTTTGTGAGGGTATCTACCCTAAGGGACACAGGGAGAACATGCAAACTCCAACCACGCCTCTGGCACTGATGATGCAGAGACCAGCACCCACAGCAGCGTCCCTAGCGGGAATCGAACCTAGGACCTTCTAGCTGTGAGGGGACAGCACTAACCACTGCCATTTTCGAAAAGTCTATGAGAAAAATGAATGGGGAATCCATTTCTGGACGTCACGAGGGGACAGGACAGCTCAGGTCTATAGTATACATGAGGGACTGATTGACTTTAACAAAATAAGCTATTATTGACATGTGTGAGTATATAATGTCCTCAACTCTTATCACTGTTGGTGATAAGGTTATCACCTCAAACGATAACCCCATCACTTCCCCCTGGAATATGTACTGTATGTATAGCTCCCGTTTTCTTTTTTCCCCAAGTCTACTAAGTGGCACACTATGAGCTTGTAGGTCTGTTATTTTTGAAAAACAAACAAACACATTTTTAAAGGTAATATTCGCAACTTTTTAGCCAAAAATCAAAATAGATATAGCTTTATTGATTAAAGGGGAAGGGGGTCGTGTGGGGTGGTGAGGCAGTGTTTTAGCCAATCACAGCACAGCAGTCTCCAGTAGGTTCATAATGAGCCAATAGAGCTGCGCAGTGACGTCACCACCCCTGTTCCGGAAGTCTTTTCCCAATTCATTTTTCTCATAGACTTTTCGAAAATAATTTATGTCAAGACGATTACGCCGCGGCCAAAGCCAACTGGAGTCGTGACGAATCATGATGACACACACAAACTTTTGGGACAATAAAATAATTTCTAAGATGAAAAACGAAACAAAAAGTCGGTGGGGTCGACGGCCATGTACAGATGAATTTGGGGGCCCTTGATATGAAATATTAAGGACAACTAGTGTAGAAATAATGAAGTCTTTGGGTCTGGATTTATAGAAGATATTTGTAGAATCAGTTGTCAGGTCAAAATGGGTTCAGGGGTGCACGTGATGACGCGTGTGCACACACACACACACACACACACACACACACACACACACACACACACACGCACACACACACTGTGCATTTATTAAGCCATAAAACCATGGACCTCTATCTGTTGTGTCCCTGATGATGTTATCACGAATCTCACCACACCCAGACTATCTAAAACTATATAATCTGCAATTCCCTGTCAGACATGTACTGTCTCTTCATTGCAGTCAGAGGTATGTACTGGCATTTAAGCTGGGTTCCTATTTCATATTTTGTTTTGTTTTGTCTGAGTTATGGTTGCAGTTTGTATGATAAAGTAGGCCTATGTGTACTTTCTAATTTCATCCACCGCCTTCTGATCTACGAGGACCAACTGAGCTGGTCATTTAAAAGAATATAATTTTACTTTATCAATGTATTTTTGTGCTTCAGTTTGATTATTAATGAACTCATTATTTCATTAAAGCTGCGAGAATGGCTGCAGAATTATATAGGGACTGCATGGGTAATTTATGTTATGTTTATTTGATTTGAAAGTGAAATATCCCTTTAAATGTAGTTAGGGTTATCGGTGTGCTTAGTGCTTAGACATGTGAACCTCACTTACATAACACCTACAGTACATGCACTCACTCTTTGTATTATGGACTGAGCATTCCACTGAGTCAGCACACACACACACACACACACACACACACTACACTACACTACACTACACTACACTACACTACACTACACTACACTACACTACACAGGATTACTGTATGATAAATGGTGCATTTATACATCACTACACTGATGGTGGGGGGGACCATGCAAGGTACAACGAGCACATAGGGACCTTGGGGCTTCTTGAGCCTGTAGACAGGAGGAGCCCGGATTCGAACCACCAACCAACAGATCATTAGACAACCTGTGCTACCTCTTGAGCCACAGCTGCTCAATTGGATTCAGCTCGCCTCCATGTTAAAAAACAGATCACGAATATGGAGTGGTGAATGTTGATCATCACAGATGTTTTAGATAGATGTTTTGGGAAATAATGAAGAATCAGATGCAAAGCCTTTGGGGAACCTGCAGGACAGACATCTAGTTAAAATTCTATTGGCAGCAGCCGCAGCACCAAAGAAGAACATTACCAGGAAATGATTGGTTAAGGGCAAAAACAAAATCAGGGAGAAGAATTGGTTGAGGACATTTTGAACGACAAAATTGACGTTCAAACTGAGGCTACAGGAAGACCAGATGGAGGATTGCTGGTGGAAATGGACATACAAGGACAAGGAAGGAAGGAGTACTAATGGGAAAGGTCTGTAGGGTCATAGTATGATCCACAGATCATACTGTGAGATGATGATGACGACAACAATGTGTATTCTTCTTGTTCTTCTGGTGTATTTTTGTTTGAATTAGACCTTTCCAGCATTCCTGATTTCTTCCTTTCATACCATGTCTAAACAAGAGCTGTTTGCGATCATTTTCAATTGCACAACCTCTCTTTAAGGACCAATGATGTCAGCAGTGGTGGGTGTGGTCCTGCTTACCGTGGTCCTATCAGGCGGGGCCGTGGCCTTCGCCCCCATTGGAGGAGATGCATCCACTCACGTCAGCATCACAGGAACGGCTCTGTTGGAAAAAGTCAAAGAGACTTGCTGGAGAGTGGCTGAATCATCTGGTCACGAGTTCAATCCTACGGTGGGTGAATGGGATCAAATGGACCAGGTCTCTGACTGTCGGTGTGTGTTTGTGTGTGTGTGCACAGTTGAAATCCGCGTAACTTTCTTCTGTTTGCCCCACCCACAAATTCGCCACACTCGTTCCACACCCCCACAGGGAGTGCAGTGCCCGGTCTAGGGTCTGTGGGACACACCGTTGTCCAAAAACACCCAAAAGGCTCTAGCCCACATATGTCAAAGTCAAGGCCCGCGGGCCGGATCCGGCCCGCGAGATGATTTATTCCGGCCCCAGGCTTGTAGAGCAAAAATGTCTGAGTCTATCAAAAAAAAAAGTAAGTCTCTAGCACGTTCCTATCAAAAGTTATGATCGTTTAAAGAAATGCCTTTGAGCTCTCCTCTGAACGGCATGTAATGCATGTTGTCCAGCAGGGGGAGTCGTTTTACCAGGCTAGGCTGCTGGCGCTGCAAAGTGAGAACTATACTTCAGCAGTACAAGGGTGTATAACCGAGAACTATACTTCAGCAGTACAAGGGTGTATAACCGAGAACTATACTTCAGCAGTACAAGGGTGTATAACCGAGAACTATACTTCAGCAGTACAAGGGTGTATAACCGAGAACTATACTTCAGCAGTACAAGGGTGTGTAACCGAGAACTATACTTCAGCAGTACAAGGGTGGATAAGCGAGGACTATACTGCAGCAGTACATGGGTGTATAACCGAGAACTATACTTCAGCAGTACAAGGGTGGATAAGCGAGAACTATACTTAGTTAACTAACTACACATACTTACTTAAATTTAGTATTTGAAATTTAAATGCTATTTTCATATGGTTTATTGATGCTCTGTAAATAAAAATAGCATCTTTCATAGCAAATGTCTTAATCTAGGCTACAAGTATAAAACCAATAATGAAAGTCATTAATATATATTAATAGCCATTCTTAATAATAAATATGACTTGTGTGATATACTGTAGTGTAGAAGTAACGGCTGTGTACATAAACATGCGTGTGCCGCGCATGCTTGCGGTCTGCGACTGGTTGCACCCGGGCGCTCCGGCCCCCATGAAGTCACATCAAGTCCAATGCGGCCCCCACCCCAAATGACTTTGACACCACTGCTCTAGCCCTTTAAAATGGATTCCGATCCTATAGTAAATCCTATACGATTGCGTAATAAATCCTATTGGATATTTTCTTATAGCATTAAGGGAAAAACTGAATCCTTACAGAATCCCTTACAGAATAAGATTATAGGAATTTTCTCTGAGAATCCTATGGGATTTTTTGACTAGCCCCCTCACCTGTGCAATTTCCAGTCTCTGCCATCAACAGGGCAACCCAACACCTGCCAGTTGATTACTTAACCAGTCCACTTTTGCGCACTGTTCAGAAACAGGCAAACAGATGCAGCCATCTCCATATAGTATGGGCACAAACGAGACACAGACACACAGTTGATATGATAATTTGACAAAAGGGTATTATGAGGTTCACAAGTTGCACAGACACATACAGGTCTAGTTATAATCACTTCATCAGCCCATTGTGTTTGAGGGTGTACTACAGATTAATCTGATTATGTTTAGTCTTTTCAGAGAGGCAATATTATAGGGACGTCACAGTCCAATACTGATCAATTGGAAACGATCTGATCCTATGTGCCCATGATTTCAGATCACGTGGGTACAACCCCCATAATAGAAAATCTAACCTGTATGTTTTCTTCATCTGCTCTCAGGGTAACTCTCCAGAGGAGCTGGTCCAGGCCTGTCTTGGTCCCAAAGCAACAGGAGAGGTGTCAGCCGCCAAGTTCCGCTCTGCTCTCAATGAGATCTATGTTCAGAATGGACTGGTGGACAGAGACTTTATCAACAGGTGGGAGAACACCATGGGCAAAATTAATGCTATAGAATATTAGCTGTGGGGGTGTTAACATTTTGCCAGGCTTGTTCATATATCTCTTGCCAATAGCCCCAAGTTAACCGACTGTAGTTTAATGTCCGTATCTCCAGTCCTCCTCACCACTTCAACAATGAGGCCTTCCATGAGGGGCGGGCTCTGATCACAGAGGGCGTGGCCAGCATCAAGGCCAACATCCGCAATCAGAACTTCCAAGCTGCCAGGGAGACGCTGGGAAGAGTGCTACATGTTCTACAGGTGAGAGAGAGCAATAGGGAGAGGAAAATTACGTTAAATTACGCCTTTGGACACCACGTTGATTGAGTTTGTGCGTGTGTGTGTGTGTGTGTGCGTGTGCGTGTGCGTGTGCGTGTGCGTGTGCGCGCGCGCGCGTACCATCAGGACTTCTACAGCCATAGTAACTGGGTGGAGCTGGGATTCAAAGATCCATACTTCAACCTCATCCGCCCGGACCGGCCTCTGGAAAATCTGGCAGGTGTGTCTCCCTCTGCGTCTCTTTGCGACTTCGGAATTTTATAAACTTCATATACTACTCTACTGTTCGCAGTGGGTTGATTTTCCTGTGTTTGTTGTGTGCAGAAAAGGACGAAGCAACCTGCAGTGACTGTGCCAGTGGAACATGCCCCAATCCTATCCTTCCTAACATTCTAGAAGAGAATAAACTCACTTCAGGATACATGGGAATTTTCTCTGATGACAAGCCTAAAGGTATGAGATGACAGTATAGCATTCCACTAATGTATTTTGTAATTATCACAGCATGCAATTTCTGTTGTCATGTCTGACTGTTTGATTGATTCCTTAAAACGTTATTCATATTTTGTGGAATGAATTATAAAAGTGCCCTTTTGGGCACAGGTCTCCACCAGGTCAGGTTGTGGCATCCTGGTGGCGCTATAATAGGCCAGTTTTCAAAGGTTGGCATTTCTTCTTATGACTATGGCATTTGGATGAGTTGAGGCATTTTATGCAAAAAATGTGTTTTGCAAATATCCACCTTGGATATTGGCAAATTCACAATGGCGCTATAACACGCCATTGTGAAAAGAGTGGGATATATTAAATATTGTGTGTGAATTGCCCGCTGTGTTCATCATTTGATGCTTTTTGTTCTAAACAGGCAAATTGTGCAAACTTTGAAAGTGAATTAGGCAATTGGGAAAGAATATGAAAGATGGGACACATGCACCATGAGCACATGACTTTAGAAATACTCTGTAACGAATTGTGGGATTTTCAGACTGAATCTGGATGGTAATATGAACAAAGGTGTTTTACAAAATTGGGCTCCCGGTTATGTAAAGGTCAAAGGTTCGTCCTCTAAGGTGTGTACTGTACATGCAACATTTCATGCAGATCGATGGAGGTATATGTAAAACTGCATTCTGCCTAAGGGTGGTGCTATAACAGACCGTTATGGAAAGTTGAAATTTTAAGTTAAACTGTACACAGACGCACAGACACAAGGATGGATGGATCCGCGCACGTGCATGCGCGCACACACACACACACACACACACACACACACACACACACACACACACACACACACACACACACACACACACACACACACACACACACACACACACACAAAATATGGATAGGACAAACCAGAAAAAAGCTTGTCTACATCCTGCCTGGTCCTTCCTCGTTTATTTCAGTTACAGAAAGAAAAGTTTATTTTAGTTTTCACAGGGACCCAAGTGCTATTTGAGAATGGTATTGTAGGAGTCAAAGGAGAATGTTTTATCCATTCTGTTTTTTTTTTTCTTCATATGTATAACGTAAGGTAAATGCAGTCATGGGGGTCCTAGTGACCTGACCAGCACGGTGGTCCCTCGCGGTGGCATCAGCAAGGATGAGCGTCGTCCTGACAACATGGAGTTCCACACAGCTGCTGTCAACATGGCCACCAGCGCCAGCCTCCAACTGCTGGAAGACATCCGTTTAGCTGCAGGGAACAACGACTTCTTGAGGTGACATGAGAAAGGATAAGGCAAAAAATATAACACGTAGCACCTGCAATGACATGAGGGCGTAACTATTACAGCAAAAAATATAACACATAAAATAGGAATTTATGACAGTATTCAGTTGATGCTATTTATACAAATGCAGATGTCCCCCTAATAGTTGTCATTCTGTTGTAAAGCTCTCTCATTGTCTCTTTTCCTGCTAACATGAGAAATATTCAGGCTAATTAAAGTAGTGGTGTGCGACTTTGCATATAGAGGCGGGCCACTATATTTTGCATTATATGTTATATCAAAAAATAGCAGATCTGGAAGCTGAACTGCGACGTGCTTTGAGACTTGCCCACACCATACCAACCAAAAGGTCACTACAAACCCCCAGGTCAACCCACACAGGCAGGCTGGAAGTGGCCTTGCTAAAAAAAAAAAAACTTAACATGCCCCAAACTCTTCTCCCTGCCTCAAAACTATGGAACGAACTTCCCACTGCAATCACAACTGCCGTCTGCCGATCCACTCCCCATCTTCAGCCACAGTTTGAAAACGCTCCGCTTCAAGCCTCAACCTCCTGCAAAATTAAGGCCCAACCTATCCATCTTATGTAGACTGAGATAGCATTGACTGTAGCTCATACATTCTTTACTATTACGTTTTGTATGATTTATATGAACTAATCCATATGTGATGTATTTACACATTTTTTTTCTCTACGTCTGCTAAATTCCTAAATTGTATAATGTATACCAACACCAGTTGCAGCAGGGGAAAATCATCAGTATAACAATTGTACATGAATCTTTTGTCTCGCCACAGAATGGTCGGCATTGCCCGTGCATCTGTTGTATGTTTTGTCGTCGACACCACGGGCAGCATGAGTGACGACATTGCAGAGGTCAGGAGACTAATTCACCAAATCATTGACAGCACCAAGGGAACGCAGGACGAACCTTCAGAGTACATTCTGGTCCCCTTCAATGACCCTGGTAAGAATAGAGGTTGGACGTAACACAGAGACATGCCAGGGCTATGGTGGGAGCAAATAATCACAATCTCAAAAAACAACCTGGAACAATAATGCAGAAGGAAGGCAGGAAGAAGACTAGAGCGCCACATTAGACAATGACATACTGAATACACCCACATGAATTGCAGCATATTAACCCCTTCAGGATGCACTCTATTGCACAGCATGAAACCTCCTGGGTATATCTGACTGAACTATCTCTGCACGCTACATCTCATTTATCAAACAGTGGTTATCTCATTCTAAATGACACATACAACTTAATAGAAGTAGAAGTCTATTCACATCCATGGGCATGGAATGTCAAATATGTCAACAAATTTGTGTAGGTGTTGGACCCATGACAAGGACTCCAGACGGCGATGTAATGAAAGACAAAGTGTCGAAGCTCACTGCAAATGGAGGTGGCGATCACCCTGAGATGTGTCTGTCCGGACTCCAGGTTAACCTTTTACCGTCAGGTTTCAGATGTTGATTTTTATGGATATGAACCAATGATATAGTAGTCTTTCAAGAGAGAATAGTTGCTAGTTTGAGGAACAACAGCAGTGCCGCTGTTTTCCCAAATATTTGCCGATGGGTACCCAGATTGATATTATAGAAGTTTAAAGCAAACACGTCAGCCCCTCTTTTCTGTTCCATACAGCTGGCTCTAACAGGTGCTCCTGCCTCCTCTCAAATCTATGTGTTCACTGACGCCACAGCCAAAGACATTGATCTGAAGGACACCATTGTGGCCCTCATCAGGAGCACCAAATCAACGGTAAATACCTGTACTACATTACAGATCCCTGCAGAGAACATTTTACATTTGCTGTGACTATATGTGAGTGTTCATAGCCCTCTCTTTTCTCAGTCACAAGCTGACAGACATCGTTGGTATGTCCCATTCTTTCCCTTTCCACCTTGTCAACAGGTAAATTTCTTCATGACGGGGGCCAGTAGGCGGCGTATACGTTCACCTGAAGCCCGTTCTTTTGAAGACTACAAGGACCTGGCTCTGGCTTCTGGGGGTCAAGCCATTGAGGTTTCTAAGAGCCAGCTGCCTCAGGCCACCGACATCATTCTGGACACTTCCACCTCTGCCTTGGTAAACACACATGCAGCTCCAAAGGGCTATAAAGCAATGAAATGTTTATCAATGGTTTATAGTGGAAAATATATCTCTACCGTTTCTTTTCAGGTAACGGTTCTTCAGAGAGATCGGAGTGCTGGGAGTGAGACCTTCCCCTTTGTGTTGGACGGTTCTCTCACTAATGTCACTCTGTATATTACAGGGACGGGTGTTAAATTCACTCTGACCAACCCAGAAGGTAACACAGAGCGCGCGCGCGCGCACACACACACACACACACACACACACACACACACACACACACACACACACACACACACACACACACACACACACACACACACACACACACACACACACACACACACACAGTTTCCTTTTTGTCAACACCACAATAGACAACACAAGGCAAGATAGATATGAATGCAGCAATTAGTCAACTATACCAAATAGACAAATGTGTCCTAGGAAATTGTTCAACTGTAAAGTTAATATAGGCAACTTTAGTGTGTACAAAATCTGTGTTTGTGACAAGCAGCAACATGCATGCGCATAAGAGTTGGAAAAAGCCTTTCATGGGTCGAATGCCTTTTGTAGGTATGCAAAAAGGTGTTCAATCTATAGTGAAGTGCAAATTTAAAGAGGCAGCAAGTTTAATCTTCTGGGCTGCAATGATTTTGCCCCCATGGCTCACTAATACCAGCTCATAGGTGGACAACGTTCAGCATCAAACACATATGAAAAAAAATGTTTGTTTAGTGATAACATAACATGGCTGTGATTGCTCTATGAAGGAACAATTCTGTGTCCATTTAAAAAAAATGATTTGTATCTCCTCTTTTTGTCTTCTATGTGTCACGTTACCAGGAGATTCCCAAAACAGTGAGGTCGGTGGTCCACTGGGGACCGTCCAAGCTGTGGGGAACCTGTGGAGAATACGTCTCAATGCTGACAAGCTGCCAGGATCCTGGCAGATCCACATCAGCAGCAGCGGCCCATACACACTAAAAGTGACAGGTCAGAAAATGATTTGTCAGACCATCTCTTATTTTATTCATCCACTGCTTGCTTCATCCACTGATGTAAAACTCAAATACACAGAGATTGATTGAGTGCCGGAGCCCTCGGCAAGGACGGCCCAGGCCAAACAGAAAGTGATTTTCCTTCAAAAAACAATGTCCGAATGTAAAGAGCATGATGCCAAGATGAAACTGCATGCATTTAAATCTGAAAATGAATCATTAAAGCTCAGTTTCCTGTTTGCATGATCCGCACCAAGCAGATCTAAATAAGTAAGTATCAAAATAGAGGGGGAAAGGCAAAAATATAGCTATATATCTATTTTGATTTTTGGCTAAAAAGTTGCCTCCTATTACTGTTAAATTGTTGTTGCAAACGTTGTAATGTTTCTTAAAGTCTTATGTTTCACAGAGACCCCTATTCAAACGTTTTTGGCATTCTTTTGTTATTTTTATTGTCCAGAATTTCAGTCCAATATACAGTTATTTTGCTACACCAGACTGCAGTGCAAAACACTACCAAATAGCGTCACAAGATGGCACTGTTGTCCATTGAATTCATGGTCTGTCCTAGAGACGAAAGGGTTTTGGGCAGGAAATTCAAGAAATTCAATGTACAAAGACAGTCTGCAGAGAAACAGCCATTATTCTCTGTCTGACCCTGTTGTGTTCTAATTTTCTGCATTTCAGGTGAGGTATAGAGCAAAACCCATGAACACTGTATATTATTGTGCTTGTCTGTGACAATACACAACTCGATTTTGGTTGTCTTGTTTATAATAAGAAAGTTAATGAGAGAACTCTGAAATAACATGCATGGTACACTGTGGCTAGCTGGTTAGCTATAGGTTGACCTCTACATGTCATGTAAGCTAATTGCTACATAGTGTGTGTACTATGTCTACATTACTGTAGTAAGTGTTATGAACAGAACTACTGGACTGTTATGTTGTATTTCTTTATTTGACATTATGAATACATGTTTTGTCATTTTGGGGAATATGCATTTATTATTTGGGGACCTAATTGAGTTAATGGTAATTGAAGATTGATACTAATTGCAATTGAAATGGACTATTGTTATTTGAATATGCTAATTAGATGTTTCTATATTGTATGGATAATTTGAGAATATTTGGGAAATTCAATGTACAAAGACAGTCTGCAGAGAAACAGCCATTATTCTCTGTCTGACCCTGTTGTGTTCTAATTTTCTGCATTTCAGAACGACGATCCTGATCAAAATAAAAATCTAAATATGTGGCCCCAGTAAACAACCCTGCTTATTCTGTGAGCGCTACATGTGCAAGATTACTTTGTAAGCCAGGCAGAAATGTCTGTGTGTGCATGCATCATCACACACTCCTGTCTGTCATTCCAGGTCAGAGCGTCATCACCTTTATCTATAACTTTGTTGAGGCCTTCCAGGGACCTCACCCTGGTTATGCAGTGATCACTGGACGGCCAAAAGCAGGTACCATGAATAAAGCTGCATGGCACACAAAATGTTACAGATAGAGTTATACTCAGAGATCATTGGCTTTCTGACCATTGAAAAGTCGGAAACCCAGATGTTTTAATGTATATTCTACTCACTCCGCCTTGCGTTCTTCCCTAAATCCAGGCCAGCCTGCCACCCTGTTGCTCTCGGTGATGGGTAAAAAGGGTCCAGGTTCTGTGTCTATTGAGAGTGTGGGTTTGGGAATGGTCTCGGGTGCAGAGGCCATGAGCAGTGGATCAACGACCGACATGGGCAATGGAGACATCCTGGTTACAGTGGATAGAGTCCCAGAGGGTGAGTTTGTGGTCATGCTGAACGGAACTGACTCTGTGTCCAGAACCAAATTCCAGAGGCAGTCCACCACCCAGATGTCCGTCTCCAAGGTTGCCATCAAGGTAATTAATTCACTTCTTCTGTCTATCTATCTTCTGTCTATGTAATGTCCATCAAGCCCGGAAATGTATATTATTCCCTCGTCGGTCAATCCTCACGCTAGCCTCAGGGTTTGGCAAGGTTTACTTTAAGCAGATCAGTGAAATTATTAGTTTAAAGGTAATATATGCAACTTTAGTGTGTACAAACTCTGTTTGTAAACAGATTTGAATCTAACTCCACCTCACATTATGAAACTGCTGGAGACTGCTGCACTGTGATTGGCTAAAACTCTACCTGTCGTAACTCTCCCAAGGCAGGGCATGCCATATACTACAATCAACTAAGGGTCTCCGGGACAAAAATGGGGAGACAGAAAGACTGCAGGGACTGAAATGAACAAACTGGTTGAGAGCATGAACCCAGGGGGAGGTGAGCCTTTTTATAGGCAGCAGGTGATTGGATGAGGGGCAGAGTCAGACAATAGGGGAGGTGACCTGATTGGCGGGTGAGGTGGCTGGGGGACTTCAAACCTGTACTGATAAGAGTGCTGGAAAGGATAGGCAACCTACATGGCACATAACACCCCTTCTCCACTTCTTTTTGGATATTTCTCAGGCAGCAGTAGAAAGCAGTATGGAGCCAGGGAAAACCTTTTCCCTGCCATTCAGTGTGATGACTCAGGGCTCTGGAGGCACATACTCCATCACTGCCAAGAATGACAGAACTGGCTTTAACATGAACTACCCAAAAAGGTGAGGGGAAAAATGAGGTACAGTTGGGCGTAATCCACTAGCGACCAATGACCTGGTTGCAAGCAGGGAGAGACCACTCGCTTATGAAGCACTACCAGCTCTTCTGGTGTTTGTGTTTGAACTATAGCTTCTGGTCACGTTTTCCTTTTCACATTGTCCTGTTATAGCACCAGCAACAGGTGGACTTTTCCATTTTTACATTTTTGGGGAAAAATGCCTCAAATCATCCCATTACCATCAAAGGCGCAAGAGGAAATGGCACCCTTTTCACGTTGGCCTATATACCTGACATATGCCCAGAAGGGCACTTTTTCGGCACTGTTCCATGCTTGAGGTTATGTTTAGGCATAGGATCTCTCCGACCTAAAAAACTAATCACGTCTATAGGCAATTAGTCGTGACCATGTGGCAACTAAAGTTGCTCACTCTTCTCTCTGACTGTGTGACAGCCTAACGCTGACATCTGGCCAGTATGCCAACGCAACATTGACCATTACACCACCTGGAAACACACCATCAGGCACCGATGTGACTCTGACCATTGATGCCAAGCCATCCAGCGGTGGCGATTCCAACTATGCTGTCCTACGACTGTCTGTCGTCAGCAAGGTAAATCTACACTGTAGTTTTACAAGATCCTTCAGACCGAGCTGATTTGATTTGAAACTATTACTCTGACAACAGTTCAATACGTAGAGCATGCCTTGTTTCTGACTTACACTGTTCCTGAATATGCCAGTGCAGGTGTGATAAAAAAATATGTGATAAAAATAAATACATACATAGGAAGTATTATTTAAATTTCACAATGACATCAGCTACATGTGTCATTGTGTTTCTGCATCATAATTTTGCTGTGTTTCCATGCACACGGTCAGATTGCCCACGGATTGCCTTGATGAGATCAAGGCAATCCAAGACTAGTCAAATCTGGAATAAAATAGACCCTGATTTCAACCCAAACACGAGTCCTGTCCACTAAACATGGACATCCCTGGATGAATCAGAAATCATCCCTGGATGAATCAGATTGAGGCCAGACTAACTTAAATCAATCATAACTAGTCAGCTCTGGCTGACTTTATTATTCCAATGGGCGAAGACATCCTGGAAATTACATGATCATCCCCATATGGGCTGTGATCTGGCCTAAGTCTTGAACGTCACTGGAGGGAGTCACTACTCCAGTGGCAAGCATGAAAGCTACACCAGGATGAAATAGTATATATTATATAGTCTTTATGTAAAAATAATTTCATCATTTTGCGGCTTCTCTCCTTTTCATTTTTATGCTTTCTCCAGATCACAGACTTTGTACCACCATTGTGCGACATTGTCAATGTGCAGGCCGAAAACTGCCCTTTGGATGTGTCTCGATGTGAGTCCTTCAACTGGGAGCTCTCAGCCAACCTCACTGATGGTTCTGGTACTGGCATAGAGAGAATTATGCTGAGTCAGGGTAATGGAACTCTCCGGAACACAGGCTTGGACGCTGCCTGGACTCAGGCTAACTACAACGCTTCCTGTTGCTCTCAGATAGTAGAATTTGCTGCTGTCGATAAAGTTGGCAATGTGGGCAAGTGTTACCATTCGATCTTTCGCCCAAAGACAGATTTCGATCCACCTCTGTGCCACATTGTCAGTGTGCAGGCCGACAGGTGCCCTTTGGATGTCTTTCAGTGTGAGTCCTTCAGCTGGGAGCTGTCTGCAAACCTCACTGATGGTAATGGTACTGGCATAGAGAGCATTACGCTAAAACAGGGTAGTGGAGACCTCAACTTGAACAGCAACTTGAACGCTTCTTGGATTCAGGCAACATACAACGCCTCCTGTTGCTCTCAGATTGTAGAAGTCATTGCTGTTGATAAGGTTGCCAACATGGGCAAGTGTTACCATTCAATTGTCCGCCCAGATTTTGTGAGGCCATCGTGCGAGATAGTCAGCGTCAAGGCAGAAAGCTGCCCCAAGAATGAATCTCAGTGTGATTCCTTCAACTGGGAGCTCTCAGCAAACCTCACAGATGGTTTTGGTA
This sequence comes from Benthosema pterotum, assembly GCA_039105355.1. Lineage (NCBI taxonomy): Eukaryota > Metazoa > Chordata > Actinopteri > Myctophiformes > Myctophidae > Benthosema > Benthosema pterotum. The sequence goes on along the minus strand of CM076973.1, from coordinate 34,217,126 downwards.
CAGGAATAGAGACCATTATGCTGCACCAGGGCAGTGGAGAGCTCCGGCACACCACCTTGAACGCCCGTACCATTCAGGCAACATACAATGCCTCCTGTTGCTCTCAGATAATGGAAGTTATTGCTGTCGATAAAGTTGGCAATCTGGGCAGGTGTTACCATTCGATTGTTCGCTCCAGTGGTCCTCCTTCATTGACCCTGTCCATACCACTGTGGCTGTGTCTGCTGGTTTCTGCCTTTGTGGACAGATTTTGAAGGGAACACGTATACTTATATGTTGATTAGGGCACCACTAATGCCTCATATACAGTACTGTATGCTTTAGATAATTGAGGCAACATGAATGCTAGACCTGAACATTTTCTGGATATTGTAATAATAATAATAATAATAAAAACTGTGTCAAGAGACATAATGTAATTGTACTGCACACTTGTTATTGTTCAACAATTTCTGAGGCATTTAAAGTGCAGCCAGTGGTTGTCTATGTGATTGCATTTAGGCCTGACCTAAGTTATCTGAAAAACATAAAATATTTATATAGCAGCATCAAAAATTGAATTTTGGAATTCTGTACATGTGTACATAATCCAAAAATGGATTCCAGGCCTGAATGGGTAAACAAATTGGAGCTGTAAAACAAGTTAATCCATTAAAATGAGCACAACAAACGTTTCTCTTCAAATTGTTGAATATGTGTGCTATTGAATGTTGAAAGTAAGAGTTTAATTGTTGACAAAAAATAATATATTTTTAAGTGCTGCGTAGCAAGCACTTCATCAAACGATTCACAGACTGTGTGTGTGTGTGTCCCTACCTGGCTGCATGCGTCCCTGTGTGTGTGTGTCCCTGTGTGTGTGTACCTGGCTGCATGTGTGGAGTCATGTTGATGTTGCCATGTTCAGAGAAACAAGCACAATGGGACGAAGTGTGTATTGTTGATGTTGCCATGTTCAGAGAAACAAGCACAATGGGACGAAGTGTGTTTTAGTATACTGTAGCCACACACGCAGCACTTACTTTCGCACGGGTGTGATTTTTAATAATAATAATCATACCGTGAAGTGAGGGGCACCCTTGTCATATGTCATCCTAGCCAATCACAATTTGCATCACTTCACTTCACTTCATTCATCCCATTATAAAAAAAAAAAAAAAACAATCTAGAGTTGCAATTTGCAGCTACATGCTGCTTGCCGTGTATCGCTACTCTAGTGTCGTGATGGGAAAATCATGCATTGCATACATACATCTCACTTTACTTCTGTCCTCCACCCTCATAATCATAATGATAACCTGCAAAAGGAGCAGCACGACCGTGCTTTTGCATCTGCAGGCCCCAGACTCTGGAACTCCCTCCCCCTAGGCATCTTAAAACACATTTGTTCTGTATGTATAAGAGTTTTTTTTTCCTCTTTTCTTTTTCTTGCCTTTCCTAGTGCTCATGTTGCGTTTGCTTTATGGATGTTATGGCTTTAAGGCTGTATTTTTATATCAAAATTCCATAAAAATCAAGTTTGAATTACTTCCTGTATACGGAAACATACCGCATGATGACATAGAAATTAAGCTGACCCATGTATTTTTTTTTTATCCCATTTCTGAATCGACACAGGTGCATTGATTACAGAAATGCTGCATTTGTTTTTTACCTGTACAGCACTTTGGTTGACCTGGTCCTGTTAAATGTGCTTTATAAATAAAGTTGAGTTTAGTTGCATGTGTTGCATGTAGTATAGCTCAGCATAAGCCGTCCCTCGCGCTGTGCCATCCCATCGCCTGAAGGGATGCATGCTCTGATTGGTTCTGGTTCAGAAAAACTAGGTGCCAGATAATTGGGTGGAATCCATAATAAAAACCCTACCATTTCCGGTTCATTCCACAGGTTTTGGCATAGGTGTAGACCTATAGTTTTACTGTGGTTAAGCATCTGTTATGCAGCAGTATAGAGCCTGATACATAGCATGAAAAACATGACCCTCCTCATGCCTTCCCCAACTCCCAAGCAGCCAGCTAATATACTGTATATGATTGTGGGTTTCATAAGGTAATCTAAAAAAGTGAGTTTTAGGTACTGGGATTTAAATGAAATAAATGAAAAACTAAATCAAAATATCTTACCTAACAAAACAACAAAATATGATACCTTACCTCCATAACATATAATCAGAACACAAAGGAAACAAATGCGCTCAGGTTAACTTACATCAAATCAACAAACCCAACTTGAAAACCTCACAATAATGCATTTGCCACTTGTGGCAAATCTCCAGGATGAAATCCACCCAAATGGTTTTACTGGACTAACCATTCCTGTGAGAGGGAGCCATGACCACAGAAAAGTTTCTGCTAAACCCACGACAATAACCACGCTGAGCAGTTTGGGTTTACAGTAAGCAATTCAATGATGAAATGTCTAATTGTTTTACAGTGCCAGGTAACAACATGCAGATAACATGTCCTGAATCATCCGTGTTTTACTGTTTTATCGAGTCCAGAGTGCCAACACCACCATCTTATGTCATTTCTTAGCACTGTGTGCTGACAAGCTTTATTGCTGATCGTCATTTTCCAGCAGGATTTGGCACCTACCCAGAGCCAAAACTACTTACTACCTGCTGTACTGACCATGATATCACTGTTTTTACCTGACCAGCAGCCAATGGCCTGACCTGAACCCCAGAGGGAATCCGGTTGTATTGTCATAAGACTAAACATAAAACTGAACAATAAAATAGAAATTCATGGTTGCAAACCATGGACTGAGGCTGACGCAAAATTGATGGAATAAGTTGTTCAAAAATAGCGCAGACCGCATGTATCGACTGCATACATTATTATTATTAAGGCTGTTGAAAATAACAAGTTAATGGGATTAATTAATTTTGGTGATTAATTGCATTAAAATATAACCCGTGTCCACACTGACACAAACCACTGAGCATATTCTCATGGTCAGTGGTAGAGTGCCTCCCTGTAACCAGAGCCATTATCAGCCATAGAGTATAGACAGAATCACCTATTTTGAAAAATATTTTAAAAAACAGTTCTATTTTATCCCAGATTTTTTTTTCTTTTTAAATGTTCAACTCCTGTACAGGAAAACATGGCATATTTTGGACATACCAGTAGTTAGAATGGTGATTAAACAGCCTGTCGGTAGCAAACAGCAAAAAATAAATAAATAAACAATAAAAAACAAATTTCCATATGTCTCGCTGCTAGGTTAGAGGTTTCCAGTGACTGGTCATACTTTCATCGGCCAGTAGAACTGAAAAGTAGCGGTGATTAAGTCAGGAAAACACCAAACACTGCTAAACAATACAAAAGTCTAAGACACTGTGAGCCAAAATGGAGTTAGCATCCCCACTACAAAAGAACACTTCAATTCAAAATTAACAAGCTAAAAGTGATACACACCATGCAGTAGCCATGTAAGTAGGTCTATCAATGGAAGTCACCCATAACCTGGAAGTGAGGGACATGGGGTTTGCAAAATTAGGGTCACATGGGCTAATACTAATTACATTTTAGCAGCATAGAGTAAAAACAGAAACAAAAAAAAGGTTAAAAAGAACAGAACACGGTATGAGGCTCAAATCTGTAACGAAACAACCCTTGAATAGCCTCCTGATTTATATTAAGTGCTTGTGATGCAGCATTCAGAATCAAGTTCTGAATACCACACTAAACAAACGCATTGCATTCACAACATACAGGCTGCCAGGCTATCACAATGAATGAATGCCAGCTTACCTCTAAGGTAGGCTGGTGTGTAGGCATACACACACACACAAACACATTAGCCAGCCTGTCAGTACTCAGTAGATTTGTTCGGACAGCATACAGTCTGTGTAGTACAAAAAAATTGTACTCACATTTCATTCATAAAGACAGACAGACGGCTATGCCATTCTATACAGACACAAGCCTACCTCAGTATAGTATCGGGGCGGCTGTGTCTCAGGAGGTAGAGCAGGTCGTCCAATGACCTGTGGGTCGGCGGTTCGAATCCTGGCTCGGTGGCTCCTCCTGTCTATATGTCAAAGTGTCCTTGGACAAGACACTCTACTTCCCAATGTACAGTATGAATGAATGGACCATTGTAAAGCGCTTTGAAAAAGCGCTATAAAAATGCAATCCATTATTATTATACTGTAATGCACACACACCAACACACGGACAGGTAAACCCACATTAGCTAGGCTGTTCATAGGGTTTGTTCAGTTGGCGCACCGTCTGTGTAGGCCTAGTACAAACGCATCATGAAGACTCGTTTCATTCATAAAACTGATGTTTATACAGACATTGCCTACCTCTACATCATGGCAGGTCCACACACAAGGAAACACGTTAGTTAGCCACTGTTTGCCGCTCGGCTCTGCGTCTAACAGGGAGCATTTCACTTTATACCACACACACACCCACACTCAATGGAAGGGTTAACTCTTCCTTTGGGAGACTCCTGATGATCTTGTGACGTTCCACCACACCCATGCTGTCAAAACTATATAATCTGCAATATCGTTTTAGACAAGTAGTCGAGTAACACAGAGGTATGTGCATTGTTATTATTTCATTCAATAGTAGTGTTTAATTCTCTCTCTATTTCTCCAAGTTCAGAATCGATTTTTTTTATATTTATTAATTTGCTCATGTCAGAAAGACTGGCTGACGTTATCTGGCTGCATTGAAGTATGATGGAACCTATATTGTTTAGAATGGATTTAAAACATTCTAGTTGACTTTTCATGGTTCATATTGTTTAGAATTGTTTTAAAATGGTCTAGTATAATATAAAAAGTAACTTGGGAGAATAATTGCAATATCGCATCAAATTGCAATACATTTATAATAGCAGTACAAATTGATTTGGCACCATTGAACCATTGTACCAACCAGGTGATCAGTTGAGTCAAAAACATCCATTATTAACAGTTATTTTGTGCTTCAATTTTGAGTGGAGTGTGTGTGTGTGTGTGTGTGTGTGTGTGTGTGTGTGTGTGTGTGTGTGTGTGTGTGTGTGTGTGTGTGTGTGTGTGTGTGTGTGTGTGTGTGTTTGTTTTATCAGATTATGCAAGGGTAGGGAAAACGTCTAAATACTGTATATAATTGTCTAAAATGTGTATGGCCATGTCATAGACTCTATATTGGTATTTTCTTTCAGATGCTTTCTTCAGAGATGGATGTAACAAGTAATATAAAATAATATTACAGTAATATTATTGGTTTTCTATGTGAAAGTAATATAATACAATAATGTAATAGAATTTCCTCATGCTGCTGCTTTCAACAGTATTGCATTGGTGAAGAGAGATGAGCTAATGCCACTTTACTTTGACCTAACAAAGTGCGATGAACAGGCTGCAACCCGTTATTATTATTACAGTCAGACGTACAAAGACGTCTAGTGTCAGAGTTGCTACATTGAGGAGTCTGAGAAACTGAACATCCAAGAGCTGTTTGTGCTTTTTTCACGGATTGGGGTGCAAAAGTAATATAAAAAAGTAATGTGTAATATATTACTTTTGGCCAAAGTAATAAGTAATGCAATAGTATTACTTTCCTAAAGGGCTAATATGTAATACATTACTCTCCTAAGTAGGACTAGTATTGCTCAACACTGGTCTTTACACATAACTGTTGCCACAAGTGTCTTCAAAGACTAATAAACTAATTTGACTACATAATTGAAATAATTTACAACCTCTCTTTAAGGACCGATGATGTCAGCAGTGGTGGGTGTGGTCCTGCTTACCGTGGTCCTATCAGGCGGGGCCGTGGCCTTCGCCCCCATCGGAGGAGATGCATCCACTCACGTCAGCATCACAGGAACGGCTCTGTTGGAAAAAGTCAAAGAGACTTGCTGGCTAATGGCTACAGAAAATGGCCATGAATTCAATCCTACGGTGCGTAGTGCACTGCACACACACACACACACACACACACACACACACACACACACACACTGTTTGAATCCTGGGTTCTAAAAAAGTCCCCTGGGCAAGGCACTGAACCTCAAATTGCTCCTGATGTGCTGGTTGTGCATGGTTTCTTCCCCATGGATATGTGAATGTAAATGACTGCACTATACTGTACTGTACTGTATATAACCCACTGATAACCAACCAGTATTTTTAAACTACTGTTTAGCTGTTGTGTATTGTATAGATTTGCTATTTGTCAATAAATAAACTCAAATGGGATTATTATATTCAATTATTACATGCTTGAATGGATGCTCCAATTAGAAGCCAGCGTTCTGGTCATGTGAGCGGCCATGTCACAACAACGGACCATTCTGCTCAACAACAGACCTCCTTGTGTGGACGAACGTAGCTAGCATAACTGCAGAAAAAGGAAGCATCCCTGTTATGTACTATTTCTGTTATTTATTTATTAAATGTATTAAGCCATGTAATAAGCGGGATAACACCCGACAAACCGGCAAGTTGTTTCCTAATAACTGACCGAGGCGCTTGATGCTAAACCTACTGTTTAGCATCAAGCAGCAGTTGCTGTAGGACTCATTTCCCTATCTGCCCTCAGGGTAACTCTCCAGAGGAGCTGGTCCAGGCCTGTCTTGGTCCCACAGCAACAGGAGAGGTGTCAGCTGCCAAGTTCCGCTCTGCTCTCAATGAGATCTATATTCAGAATGGACTGGTGGACCGAGACTTTATCAACAGGTGGGAGAACACCAGTATTTAATACTTAAAGGTAATAGAATCAACTTTAGTATGTGTACAAACTGTGTATGTAAACACATGTGTTCACATAATTAAACTGAGCCTGACAAATGATTGTTTTCATGATTTGTTGACAACAACAAAGTTCTGGACCATCTGAAGGACGAAGCAAGTGTCTGTCTGCTGAGAAACAGCTGCAGCATCAAGTAGAAGCAAGTAGAAGCAACATAGAGGGGAAAAAGACAAAAAATATAGCTATATATCTACTTTGATTTTTGGCTGGAAAGTTGCTATTACCTTTAATTATAATGCTATAGAGCAGGGGTGGCCAACCAGTCAGAGACTAAGAGCCACTTTTTTACCGTGTTGCTGCAAAGAGCCACATCATACAGATGGACACACATGAACATCACCCCATCCCTTCCTCTCTCTCTCACACACACAGACCTCTGCTCAGCCAGATTTATTGTAAACGTCACACACCAACATGATAATGACTCGTAGCCCACACAACCCGACTTCGGATAACCGGTTTAAAATGGATGGATTATGTAGTTATTTTCAATAATTGACATCGGGTGCACTGTCTCACACACAAACTCTCAGTTGAACCAGTTCTACAAACAAAAATATAACATTGTGAGCTCACACACACAAAATCGATTTTATAATCATAATATAGGAAATGAATGGCTGCGCCAGGCCCAGCAATTTTGACACTTGTCATGTGAAAGGCCCTTAAGAGCCCCATGAAACCAGCCAAAGAGCCGCATGTGGCTCAAGAGCCACAGGTTGGCCAGGCCTGCTATAGAGTATAGATAGAATATTAGATTTGCATAGAATAATGCTTCTATAATATACTGTATATCTAATAAGTCACAATTGTATATGCTTTAGAACAGTGAGTTCTTGCATGCACCATTTTGCCTGGCTTGTTCATATCTCTTACAAATAGCCCCCAAGTTAACCAACTGTAGTTTAATGTCCGTATCTCCAGTCCTCCTCACCACTTCAACAATGAGGCCTTCCATGAGGGGCGGGCTCTGATCACAGAGGGCGTGGCCAGCATCAAGGCCAACATCAATCAGACAAACTTCCAAGCTGCGAGGGAGACACTGGGAAGAGTGCTGCATGTCCTACAGGTGAGAGATCTGTCCAACATGTCATAGGACCGGCAGTTAGGTTGAGGCGTCAACAGGTGACAGGTGGCAGACTAGGGTGGGGGTTAGGGTTACGCATCGGTCCGATGGTTAGGTATAGGTGCATGTCAGGAACAGAAATGTATCTGCGTCTCACTGTTGGTGGATCTCTTGCCTTCGGACTTGAAGTTCATGGGTTTGACAAAGCCATCCCAGTGCATGCCTAGTCTAGCTTGGGTGCGGCAAGTCATGCAGTAAATACTGAGAGCTGATGTTTTGTGTGTGTGTCTCTGTCTGTACACAATCAGGACTTCTACAGCCATAGTAACTGGGTGGAGCTGGGAAACACAGATCCATACTTCAACCTCATCCGCCCGGATCGGCCTCTGGAAAACCTGGCAGGTGTGTCTTTTTCTGCATCTTTTGGCTTCGAGAATTTTGTAGGTGACTTTCCTGATTTTTCCTGTGTTTGTCTTGTGCAGAAAAGGACGAAGCAACCTGCAGTGACTGTGCCAGTGGAACATGCCCCAATCCTATCCGGCCTAACATTCTAAAAGAGAAGAAACTCACGTCAGGATACATGGGAATCTACTCTAGTGCCAAGCCTCATGGTAAACACCAGGGCCTGGTCATCGCTGCTTGCATTTGAAACGTATCAAGTACATTTTGTTTATGGCTATATCTGGTCTTTCTGTAACCTATGCAAGGTAAATGCAGTCACGGGGGTCCTTCTGACCTGACCAGCACGGTGTTCCCTCGCGGTGGCATCAGCAAGGATGAGCGTCGTGTGGCGTTCCACACAGCGGCTGTCAATCAAGCCACCAGCGCCAGCCTTCAATTGCTGGAAGACATCCGTATAGCTGCTGGGAACGACAACTTCTTGAGGTGACATGAGAATAAGCATTAAGTAAAATCTCATTATTAAACAAACAAATGTTAACTGCATGCAACTAATGTGAAAGAATTTTATTTATTGACTATTGACTGTTAATCCATTATGAAGAAGTAGCCCATTTTGTTTATAACATTAAAAGTAATGATTAATGATTTGAATCAAAGTTCCTTAAAGGTAGGGTAAGTGATTTGAAATTCATTGTGTAGTACCAGCCTGGTGCACTAGGGGCGCCCAAGAGTAGCTACACTATGTGAACCTGCTGCTCGATCCTGATTGGAGGAGAATTCACCCTCCACCTGGGGAACTTTTATTAGCTCCTCTGCTAACGTGGGGGAGGGGGAAACTCCATAAATGGTCTGCACACCTTATAATAGAGCATTTTAACAGAAAAACATTTTTTTGGGGTGATATCTGACAAAAGTGAAATCACTTCCCCTACCTTTAAATGGTTGGGCCTGCAGTTTCAGTCTTGAGAACTGAGTCAGTGACAGTTGTTGTTTTGCGTAACTCTCTTACTCAATGGGTCTGGTCACGGCAGGATTTGGCACACAGAGAACAGAGCACACAGAGCAGAGCCACCAGCGCGCGCACACACACGTGCGCACACAAACACACACATGCACACACACACACACACACATGCACACGCACGCACGCACACACACACACACACACACACACACACACACACACACACACACACACACACACACACACACACACACACACAGCTCTGGCTGACAGGTACTGGGGCTCACGTGACGCGTACAGGCTCCAGTAACCTGTACTCCCTACTGCCCCATTTATCATTGGTATATAATTCAACCTGAATGTTTAGCTTGCCTGACCTTAGGTTTCTGAAAAACTTGAAATATTTGTATATCAGCATCAAAAAGGTTTATTCTGTAATACTGTACATACTGTACAGAATCCAAATATGGATTCCCGTCCTGAAAGGGTTAAGCAGCAGTTGCTCTAGAGGAAAATATCCATCCATATATCTTTTCTATGTCTTTCTGTCTCACCAGAATGGTTGGCATTGCTCGTGCATCTGTTGTGTGTTTTGTCATCGACACCACGGGCAGCATGTTTGATGACATTGGAGTAGTCAGGAACGTTGTAAATAAAATCATTGACAGCACCAAGGGAACGCAGGACGAACCTTCTGAATACCTTCTGGTCCCCTTCAATGACCCAGGTAAGATCTATGGTAGTACCCTACCATTGTACAAGTGCAACCTTAAAATTAATCCAGTACAATTACAATATTCACTATTTAACTGGGACTTTTGGTATGTATGCCCTACCCCTTTCTAAATTAAATATATTCATACAATATTCTCTATAAGTCTATACAATGGAGAAGACTTTACAAATTGATTCTTATGGGTCCAATTGGTTGTATTTGTCTCAGTCTAACACATTTGCGGCCATGAAATGTCAAATATATGTGGATGTTTGTGTAGATTATGGACCCATGACAAGGACTCCAGATGGTGATGTCATGAAAGAAAAAGTAGAAAACCTCATTCCACACGATGGTGGTGATTACCCTGAGATGTGTCTGTCAGGACTCCAGGTATAGACGTTAAAGTCAGGATTTGTATTTTGATTTATGTAGATATTATCTACCAGTGATATTGAGGGTTAATGAACATGTTAGACAATTGTCCTCCTTTCTCTTTCCATACAGATAGCTCTAACAGGTGCTCCTGCCTCCTCTCAAATCTATGTGTTCACTGATGCCACAGCCAAAGACATTCATCTAATGGACACCATCTTGGCACTGATCAGTAGCACCAAATCAACGGTAAATACCTACATCACAGCTCCCTGAGACAAAAAATCTTTTGTTACAGTATGTTTTTGTCATCTGCCCAGTTACATTCTTTCCCTTTCACCTTATCACCAGGTTAATTACTTCTTCACCGGGTCCAGTAGACGCCGTCGTTCACTTAAAGCCGCTTCATTTGCAGATTACAGGGACCTGGCTCTGGCTTCAGGCGGTCAGGCCATTAAAGTTTCTAAGAGCAACTTAACTGAAGCCACCGATATCATTCTGGACACTTCCACCTCTGCCCTGGTAAACACAACGCAGCTCCAAATGGCCATAAAGCAATGAAATGTTTATCAATGGTTTATAGTGGAAAAAATATATATTTCTCTTCCGTTTCCGTTTCTTCTTTCTCAGGTGACGGTTCTTCAGAGAGATCGGAGTAGTGGAAGGGAGACCTTCCCCTTTGTGTTGGATGGCTCTCTCACTGATGTCACTCTGTATATTACAGGAACAGCTGTTAAATTTAATCTGACCAACCCAGAAGGTAATGCACTATGCACACACAAACCTTTTACCCAATGATAAATCTTTATATAGGGGAAGATATATACCAATGCCCAAGGAGCAGCCGGGATTCGAACCGCTGACCCACGGATCGGCCTGCTCTACCTCCTGAGCCACAGCCGCCCCCTTTAAACCTTTAGATAACCCCCTCCCCAAACTACTATGGTCCAATCACAGCTAAGCATAACGTGATAGACATACTTCTCCACCAATAGCTTTCCTGTATGATAAAACATTGTTTTAAAAAATAAATACCACACACACATTTTTCCACTGCATAGGGCATGCCTTGTTGATGGATTTGGAAGAGATTTTGAAGGTCTGGTTCCAAAAATGAACCAGTATTTATTGTGTAAAGTCTGTTTACATTGGAATGAATGAGCCCGGCTGGAAAGTGTCCTACAGGGTGGACAAGAGGGCGGGGCTTAGCTAAAGGTCCATTGGTGGCACAAAATTCCCCCATGAATAGAAATTCTCTTGAATTGTTTTAGCAATCTGACAGTTCCAGCAGATCGTGTTCTCAGTCCAAGTTTGGTAGGATGTCAGCCCTGTTCCACAAACCTTATCACAGCCTGAATATCTGGGTGGCTTGTTGCTTAGCAGCCCAGGCAGGTTCCTGCGTCAGGGGGGACTCCATTTGAGTTACTGCCATTGTCCAGGTGACAGTTGGCACCCCATGATTTTTCAAATTTCGGAAAAAATAAAATAAAAATGGTGTCATTCTTTAGTGCTCCATTTGTGCTGAATTGTATTTATATAAAATCAACAAAAACTGTGTGTGTGTGTGTGTGTGTGTGTGTGTGTGTGTGTGTGCGTGTGTGTGTGTGTGTGTGTGTGTGTGTGAGTGTGAGTGTGAGAGAGAGAGAGAGAGAGAGAGAGAGAGTTTACAGTTTACAGATGACAAGTATCAGTTCTTTAACGGAGCAACAGTAGCATGCTACATTCAGATAGCACGATCTTCGGCCTGGAACATGAGAAACCTTTTTCAAATCATAGCCAACAACCCCAGGCTTAAAATGATATATGGGTATAGGGTACATCGATAGCGAAGTGAGGCAGAAACAACAAGATGAAACCTCAAGGGCAATTATCTCTGAACGACCATGTGGAAATACAGGCTTTTTTGTCAAATGTATTAAAAAATCTCCAAACATATTATCAACTAAGGATATTTTTTCTTTAAAGTAGACACCTCAAGTTGTCTTTGAATATCGTACGTTTGCACGAATTCACAACAGAGGATTTTCTATAAATGATTTTGTTACTATTGAGTCTAATGGGAGCAAGCTTAGCTTTTCCCCAAATCTGAGAAAAGACATGCGAAAAAATGTTTGGTGCAATAGTAGTAATAGTGTTCTGTAATAGCAAAGTGGATTACAATGGCTTTGAACGTGGATCAGCTCAGAACTCAATCAATAATAATGAAGGAACAATTCTGTATCAATTTCCTAAAATGTTGTATCTAGTCTCTCATCTTGTCTATTACATGTCACACTACTATAGGTGTTCTCCAAAGACAGAATCAGACCACTGGTCCATTGGGGACCATCAAAGCTGTGGGGAACCTGTGGAGAATACGTCTCAATGCTGACATGCTGCCAGGAAGCTGGCAGATTCACATTGACACCAGCTACCCATACACACTCAAAGTGACAGGTAAGATAATACTATATATCAACCATCATCTTATATTTATCTCCACTGCTTTTGTTTTTCAACTGCTTTGTTCAGCTCAATACTTTAAAGCATTATTTATAATATTGCATGTCTGATTGTTAACATCACCTGTGGGTTGTTCCAGGTCAGAGCGTCATCACCTTTATCTATAACTTTGTGGAGGCTTTCCAGGGACCTCACCCTGGATATGCAGTGATCACTGGACGCCCAAACGCAGGTACAGTCAATAATGCTGCATGACACAATTATATTATTGTACTAAATGAAAAACATTTACTGTAAATTAGAAGTAATTATAGATGTCAAACCAACCATGCATTTGTAAATTGTGAGATTGACTACTGACTATTGTCAGAGTGAGTATATTCTACTCTGCCTCGACGTGCCTCGTGTTCTTCCCTAAATCCAGGCCAGCCTGCCACCCTGTTGCTCTCGGTGATGGGTAAAAAGGGTCCAGGTTCTGTGTCTATTGAGAGTGTGGGTTTGGGAATGGTCTCGGGTGCAGAGGCCATGAGCAGTGGATCAACGACCGACATGGGCAATGGAGACATCCTGGTTACAGTGGATAGAGTCCCAGAGGGTGAGTTTGTGGTCATGCTGAACGGAACTGACTCAGTGTCCAGAACCAAATTCCAGAGGCAGTCCACCACCCAGATGTCCGTCTCCAAGGTTATCATCAAGGTAAGCATCTTAATTCAATTCCTCTGTCTGCCTAACTGGGGAATTATTACTGGTCAGTTAGGCTAGCCTTGTAGTGTCCACCCTAAGAAGTTGAGGTTTATTTAAAATGGGCCCTTTTTTCCTTTTTGTCAATTCTCAGGCAGCAGTAGACAGCAGTTTGGAGCCAGGGAAAACCTTTTCCCTCCCATTCAGTGTGATGGCACAGCATAATGCCACATACCGCATCAATGCCAAGAATGACAGAGGATTTACCATGAATTACCCATTAAGGTTAGGAAAAAGCACCAAACACAGCAGGCATTTAACCTGGCGAGCCAGCCCCATATGTGCAGAGGAATGCTCTGTAACTCCACCCTATGACGCAGGCATTCTCATCCATACTGTTATGGCTAAACCTTTGACACTGGTAAAAGTTATTTGACTGTACAATGCCCAATATTAAATAATAATAATAATAATTGTTTGTTTGTGTGACAGCCTAAGTTTGACATCCGGCCAGTATGCCAATGCAAATTTGACCATTACACCACCTGGAAACACACCATCAGGCACCGACGTGACTCTGACCATTGATGCCAAGCCATCCAGCGGTGGTGGTGGTGCCGATTCCAACTATGCTGTCCTACGACTTTCTGTTGTTAACAAGGTAAGCAATATTGATGCTCAGTGACATCAAATGTCGTTGATGTCTCTCTGCTTTTTATAGGCCTTATAAATCATTGTTACTGCATTGGTGCATTGTGGCAGAGCAACCATAATGTGGCACCATGTGAGTTCACGAGACTCACATACGCCACAATGTGGTTGCTCTGCCACACTACAGCCATTGACACCGTTGAGGTGTGAAATCTGTAACCACGAAGGGGGTGTGGTATCACTGCAGTACTTTCGAAGTATGAATTATCCAGTCTTTACAATCACGTACAATCACATTATGTTGCTTCTCTCCTTCGTTTTTATGCTTTCTCCAGATCACAGACTTTGTACCACCACAGTGCGACATTGTCAATGTGCAGGCCGACAGCTGTCCTTTGGATGGATCTCGATGTGAGTCCTTCAACTGGAAGCTCTCAGCAAACCTCACTGATGGTTCAGGCATAGAGAGAATTATGCTGAGTCAGGGTAATGGGACTCTCCAGATCACAGGCTTGGACGCCGCCTGGACTCAGGCGAACTACAACGCTTCCTGTTGCTCTCCGATAGTAGAATTTGCAGCCGTCGATAAAGTTGGCAATGTGGGGAAGTGTTACCATTCGATTCGCCCAAAGACAGATTTCGATTCGCCTCTGTGTGACATTGTCAGCGTGCAGACCGACAACTGCCCTAAGGATGTCTTTGAATGTGAGTCCTTCAGCTGGGAGCTGTCTGCAAACCTCACTGATGGTAATGGTACTGGCATAGAGAGAATTATGCTACAACAGGGTAGTGGAGACCTCCGGCACACCAGCTTGGACGCTTACACGATTCAGGCAACATACAACGCTTCCTGTTGCTCTCAGATCGTAGAAGTCGTTGCCATTGATAAGGTTGCCAATGTGGGCAAGTGTTACCATTCGATCGCCCGCCCAGATTTTGTGAGGCCATCGTGCAAGATAGTCAGTGTCAAAGCAGAAAGCTGCCCCAAGAATGAATCTCAGTGTGATTCCTTCAACTGGGAGCTCTCAGCAAACCTCACTGATGGTTTCGGTACAGGAATAGAGACCATTATGCTGCACCAGGGCAGTGGAGAGCTCCGGCACACCACCTTGAACGCCCGTACCATTCAGGCAACATACAATGCCTCCTGTTGCTCTCACATAATGGAAGTTATTGCTGTCGATAAAGTTGGCAATCTGGGCAGGTGTTACCATTCGATTGTTCGCTCCAGTGGTCCTCCTGCATTGGCCCTGTCCATACCACTGTGGCTGTGTCTGCTGGTTTCTGTCTTTGTGGTCAGATTTTGAAGGCCTTCTTATATGTTGATTAATGCACCAATAAAGTTTCATCCTGAATATGCTTTTTAGATAACTGAGGCAACATGAATGCTAGACCTGAACACTTGGATATTGTTGAATGAAAAAAGTATTTCTTCCACTATACCCAAGTGACATTATGATACACTTGTTATCCAACCATAAAAAACTCACTTGATTCTAGTGATTGTCATAGTGATTGTCTGTGATTGCATTTGTAATGAGCAAACTTGAGTTTTAGTTGAATTTGTTGATTTTATGAAATGATCATAGCAAACATGTTTCGCTTAAGTTCAATTGTTTAATGTGGGACTGCTATTGTATGTTGAAATACAACTGGTTCTTGTTTCATTGTTGACAATATCAATATAAATATTCACTATTTGCATCCTCAACTCCCGGCCTTCACTTATATCTGATTCGATATGTATGTAATATGTGCAAGCAAGTTTATACATTTACCTGCTTGCTTTTGCTTAACTTCCCACAAGGGGGCGGTATGCAATTATCTCCTGTTACTTTATTTTATATTATAGGCTATACAGGCAAACTATTATTGTATATTTTGTTTTGATTTGGTGCTTGTTGATTGAATAATTGAACACTAAGGAGCAGTTGTTCATGGGCAATTGGTCATGTACTATGATGGCTTGGGTCGTGTTTATTAAAGGGATAGTTAAGTTTTGTGTTTGTTTTTTTAAGTTAAAGGTAGGGTAAGTGATTTGAAATTCATTGTGTAGTAACAGCCTGGTGCACTAGGGGCGCCCAAGAGTAACTACACTATGTGAACCTGCTGCTCGATCCTGATTGGAGGAGAATTCACCCACCACCTGGGGGACTTTTATTAGCTCCTCTGCTAACGTGGGGGTGGGGGAAACTCCATATATGGTCTGCACATCTTATAATAGAGCAGGCCTGGCCAACCTGTGGCTCTTGAGCCGCATGCGGCTCTTTGGCTGGTTTCATGCGGCTCTTAAGGGCCTTTCACATGACAGGTGTCAAAATTGCTGGGCCTGGCACAGCCATTCATTCCCTATATTATGATTATAAAATCGATTGTGTGTGTGTGTGTGTGTGTGTGCTCACAATGTTATATTTTTGTTTGTGGAACTGGTTCAACTGAGAGTTTGTGTGTGGGACAGTGCACCCAATGTTAATTATTGAAAATAACTGGCCTACATAATCCATCCATTTTAAACCGGTTATCCGAAGTCGGGTCGTGGGGGCTAGGAGTCATTATCATGTTGGTGTGTGTCTGGCTGAGCAGAGGTCTGTGTGTGTGTGTGAGAGAGAGGAAGGGATGGGGTGATGTTCATGTGTGTCCATCTGCATGATGTGGCTCTTTGCAGCAACACGGTAAAAACGTGGCTCTTAGTCTCTGGCTGGTTGGCCACCCCTGTAATAGAGCATTTTAACAGAAAAAAAAATTGGGGGGGGGGGGGGGGGGGGGGGGTGATATCTGACAAAAGTGAAATCCCTTCCCCTACCTTTAAGCTGTATGAAATACTCCCACCACAGAGTCCACTATGGACACTAAAAATATATGAAAAAAAAAAAATGTCAGGGAGGTTGCTGGTTAGATTCTATTGCTCCAGCGCCAGCACACCGGTGAGAGTGTGGTAAGATAGGATAATTAAATAGGCAGGCTGTATAGTGTATATAGTTCAGTGATGGGCAGTAACTTGTTACAAGTAGCTAAGCTACATAACTTAACTACTTTTTCCGTAGCTTACTACATTTATTCTAGGAATAGCTTGTAGTGAAGCTACACTACTTGTTTCGAGTAGCTTGTACTGAAGCTACACTACTTGTTTCGAGTAACAAGGAGGGTAGCTTACTAAATTTTCCCATACACATTTTCAAATTCCACACATTTTTAATGGGTAGAAAACCTCTCATATACATCACTATATGTGTTGTCTACCCCACTCCTATATATCCCAGGTGCTGCTGGTTAGTGGCCACTCCTAACCCAGATAGCAAAATGCATTGATTCAACATTGAATTTTGGTTAGAGAACCAAAATTCAAATTCAATCAATGCATTTTGCTATCTGGGAAACCACCACCAGGCAACCTAACTCCACCCACTCTCCTCCACAGTAGAGGGATTTTCAACAACATAGTTCCCTGTTATAGAGGGGTCAAAAACAAATGAAGGATGTGCTAATATTTTAGAAATTAGTCAATTATACACACACACACACACACACACACACACACACACACACACACACACACACACACACACACACACACACACACTATTTATTTATTTATTTATTTATTTATTTATTTATTTACTTTTGCTGCATGGCCCCAGTGAACTCCACAAGATGAGCAGTAGTTCTTTCACCAAAACCAGAGCAGAACTCCCACCACGGGAGTTGACACCACTATATTAATGACAAGTGTTCCACAGAACTTAACTTAAAAAAAAATCTGAACTATCCCTTTAAAGACCTTATTTATGTGTGAGGACAGCATCCTGTCTGTCCAGAGCTGTTAGACAGCAAGTTAGTTTGGTCTGTGCAGCATGTTTGCCTGAACATATACAGTCGGAACCAGGCCTGGAAGGATAATCAATTAGAATAATGATTATTTTGGTCACAATTATTTTTGCAAAATCCGTTCAGACCTTGGGAGTTAATAAGTAACTAGGCTGCTCTTTGCAACAGGCTGTGATTTATTTTTGCATTGGCCTGCACCAGGCTATAAATTTGGTCAGTTCCTCTCAGGCATGTTTTTAGTGCAAAATTAAAGGTAATTGAGGCAACTTTAGTGTGTACAAACAGTCAAACACTGTGATTGTAAGCAGAGAACAGAATCTAACTCCACCTCACCTCCACTCTATTGGCTCATTATCTACTGGAGACTGCTGTGCTGTGATTGGCTAAAATGTGGTCTCAGCATCACCCCACACAACCCCCTCCTCCTCACAAATTAGCACCGCCTTTCCTGAGCCCGACGAATGTTTTGGTTTCATGTTTTGTTTTCATGATTTGCAGACGGTCCACAACAAAGTTCTCGACCGTCTGCAGGGCAAAGCAAGTGTCCTGTCTGCAGGGAAACACCTGCAGCATCAAACTTGATCTTCAGTTATTTATTTTTTTAGAAAAATGTGGTAGTGTGTTAACTCTCACACTTTCACTTTCACTTTTGGTTCAGCTGTGATTCAGCTGTCTCAAAAGGTGGGGGCATGGCACATGGCTTATGACTGAACCACTG
The DNA here is from genome assembly GCA_039105355.1 of Benthosema pterotum. Taxonomy (NCBI): domain Eukaryota; kingdom Metazoa; phylum Chordata; class Actinopteri; order Myctophiformes; family Myctophidae; genus Benthosema; species Benthosema pterotum. The sequence goes on along the minus strand of CM076973.1, from coordinate 34,198,529 downwards.
TTGAAACAAAGTGAAAGTGAAAGTGCAAGCGTCAACACTACTGACATGGTAGATGAAGTTTAAATGAAGTTTAAATATAAAAATACACAGGTTTAAATATAAAAATACATAGGTTATGATTTTTAGAACTTTTCAATTAAATAAAAAAAGAAAATCCACAGCCCTTCTCTGAGACATTTCTCAATAGAATATTAGCCACAGGACAGATAAACAAGTAGGAGTAGTCATAGACATAATGTAGTAGTGTATCTACATGTGCCATTCTTCCAGTTCACCAATAGAGGGTATCCAAGTGACATCATCGCCACGGAGTGGCGAAAAACTACTTTTTGCATGGCCTTGACAGTCCATACTGAACGCCTACTACCTCCAATCAAAAAAGTCATATTTGATTGCATTAAACAACATTAAACTCACCAACATTGCAGCTGTATGGAAAGCTTGAATCATCCTCTTTCTATCTGCAGAGTTTTGTTTGTTTGCTACTTTGCTTCAGCCACACCCATATAATTTTCGGTTACAGGACTTTTATTAGTCAAGTAAAGCATCAATAATAACATCAGTTGTTGTTGTTGAAGTTGCAACAGACACGCAGCATGCATAAAGCTAAAGGTCTGAGAGTTTTCTGTTTTCAATGATGAAATGCTGTTGGTTCAAATGATTTTAATATAAGCACTTTAATTTGAAATACCTTGTTTTTTTTTGCATGCCATCATGTTTGGTGGGGCAGACTGGGCATTAGGGGGGCATTGCCCCTCCATGCCCATGCCTAGATCTGCCGCTGGTTTGGAAATGCTTGTTTTCATCAACACCAGGGGGCCAGTCTGCCAGAGGGCACGGTGAAGCGACATGGGATCACGGTGACTGATGGGACAACTGGTTCTGCACGCACACCAGGAGCCCCTTCCTGCTTCCATTCAGGGCTTAAAAAAGTTAAATTCTGAGAACCGATCAACGGGAGCCACGCTGGCATGCTGTTTAAAGGTAATAGAGGCAACTTTATAGCCAAAATTCAAAATAGACATAGCTATATATTGTGCCCTTTTCCCTCTCTACATTTACTTTGATGCTGCTGCTGACAGACACTTGCTTTTCCTGCAGACTGTCTAGAACTTTGTTGTTGTCAACCATATGCAAATAACATACATTCTTAAAGACATGAGATATCTGTACTCTGTATGAAAAGGTGTCATATAATCCCATAAGGGATGGGCCACAAGGTGGCATGACACCAATTCATTCATTCTTAAAATTGTAATTGATATTTAATATGATATTGTCCCTCAAGCTTATTTCTAATGGTTTGAGACTCACCGCTGATACAACCAGTCCTTGTCATTTTTTCTGGACAGTTTAGCTGTGTTCAAACTCAGTTAGTTGTGTGGACAGAAAGCACACATGCGAGCACGAAAAATACCCCCCAAATAACAAAAGTTGAATTTCATGTTATCCCTCATAAATGCGTAATGCAGGGTAGATGGATTTGGGATAAAGTACATATGTTTTTTATAGAATCTGTTTTATTTTACAATTTGTTTTCTTTTGTTCACAATTTTGCAGGGCTGCAAACATGACTGGTTGTGCTTTGGGCTGGCTTCAGAGTCCCGGTCAAATCCCTGTTTCCGCATCTCACTACCTTAGGAAGAAGGGAACCTCAGGATGTGTTTACACCAGTGAGCCCTTCCAGGATAGAACATAAGTGTGATGTTAGGGGGGTCTCTGAAGGTACTAATAGTATAGTCTTGGGGTGACAAGCTCACTCCAACTTTTTGCTTGAGAAAGAGGAACTCTGTCCAGAAAATCAGTCCTCAATTGTGCATTTTTCCTATTGTTTTATACATTTTTTTGTAGTTCAACATTGTCTTCCTCATTCTTTTCTATAATTTCTTAGTCTTTCTTCTGCATCACTTTTTATTAAAATACCTATTGGAAATCCCAACAACACCATCGTCCCTACATTTTTTTGGTGAGTAGTATACCGTCTGTATTACCTGTATTGCCTTACCTTGTTGTGTATTATATTGCTGCATGAGTGTTGCATGGGGTTGTTCTGGGTTGTTTCTGTAACAACCTGTGAGCACTATTCTGGATTCTTTAGTGGTCAGTGGTCACCTAGCATTTAACAGCCTACCCTAGTCAAAAATCCTGTTGGATTCCAATAGAAAAGTTCTATGAGATTTTGGAACAAATCCTATTGGATATCCTATATAGGATTTTATAAGATTGTATAGGATTTTATAAGATCTATATCCTAAGAAAGTCCTATAGGATTTTCTTATGATTCATATAGAATGCAATCGGATAGGAATCATATTGCATTCTTTAGATCTTAGAGGAGGAATCCTGTAGGACTTTTTGACTAGGATATTATACCCAGGAGTCAGCACCAAGAAATACAAAAGCAAGAGCATCATCAGGGGCCCTGTTTTCCTTTTAATAACAAGAGACCTGCACCATACCATATTACGAGCCGCAAAAGTACGCTGCGGCTCTTCACCGTCACTGCTCTCAACTGCCCAGGTGTGTAAGCGAGCCGCTGTCAACCTGGGGAGTGAGATGAGATCTCAGGAACTCTAACAAGGCAGGAGAAGTAATGTATCCATTTGATTTTGACCCAGGATTCCCTGGGAAAACTCTCAAGAACTCTCAAGAAATGGCCTGCTGCCCCCTGAACTGATTAATTGAGATCAAATTACAGAAACAATAACAAAAATTAACTCATTTTAATCACACATAGATTTTGTACCACAGGACCCTTTTCACTGGACACATTTCAGCCAATCAGGGTAATCAATCAATAAGGGCTGCCATTGATCCGAACTCCCATTGTTTCGTCCTTCCATTGATCGAAAATTACTAACCCTATATCTCTAACCCTCGCCCCCAACATAACAATGTCACAGTGTGGACACAGGGCTAAAAACAAGGCGGCCAACCACTCTGCTGATGGTGGATTTCCAGTGCATGTTTGGATGAATGGGACTTAGAGGACTCAGGACTCAGTCTCTACCAATCAGATGTATTTGCTGGCCCAGTGGATGAGGGAAATTTTAATTTGGAAAAAACTCACTCAAATATTGAAATATTGATATGGGATTAATCAAGAAGTAAGTACACCTTGCCTAGCCATGTCATGAGGCTAGACTGAGTGGACGGGTATATTTCTTGGAGTCAGGTTTATAGTAAGTAATTAGTAAAAGTTTAAGTATAGGTTTAGACATGGGCATAAAGTTTTACTGTGATTAAGGTTAGGAAAAGGTTTCACCGAGCATAAAGGTTACTTTAGTTTGGTAAATGGAAGGCTTGTTTGGTATTCACTGTCAGCCCTCCCACTGTCTCTCTGTTGGTTCCATCCTCGGTGCTCTTTGGACTTCTGGCGTTTTGGTAATCACAAGTAATTGGACCATAAAAATGGAACAGAGATTCCAGTAAATCGTTTCTTGATCGGGTCATAGTGCTGCTCTACTACATCTGCTGGTAATCGAACATGTCAACAGGAAGTGACTAGGCTAAATGGTAAGTGGTGCATTTACAGTATACTGTATAGCACCTTTATCCAGGGCGCTTTACATAGATTGAGCATCACATTCACCCACACATTCATACACTGACAGCAGCGGAAACCATGCAAGGTACAAAAAGCACATCAGGAGCAATTAGATCTTGCTCAAGGACACTTCGACAGTGACTCGGGGGGAGCCCAGGTTTGAAGCGGCAACCTTGTGGCTACTATAGTATCCGGAGACTCTACCCCTGAGCCACCACTTCCGCCCCTAATCTCGACAACTTCTGTTTGTGGAAATGTGACACTTCAAAATAATCATCACAACTAGCAATTTTGATTATTTGTACTTAACTTGAGTATTTCACATTTTCATTACTTCATTTTCTGACTCCACTCCAGAATCAAATATTGTACTTTTACTACACTAATTTTCAGTTTTCAGTTCTAAATTTCAGTTACTAGTTTGAAGATTTGGATTATTATTACAAAACACAATAACCACTTCAGTCTTGTATGCTCATTTGGACCATTCGAAAATTGAGGATCATGTGTTGGCTATATTTTCCAAACATTTGCATTCATTATACATTTTTAAATGAGTCATTCTGCATTAAACGAACATTCTTATTTGGGTACATTAAGGACATTTTGATATCAATACTTTTGTATTGGCATCGTTAAGTAAAAGTACTGGTTGGTTTTGTGGCCTGACAGTGTTTTGCGGGTTTGAGTCCTGGTTCGAGTTCCTTTGCAGCATGTGGCTACCTTTTTTTGCAAAGCCTGGGTTTTCTATGGGCACCAATGGGAAGCCCAATCGTTTTACAGCACTGGCTAACACCACCATGCAGATAACATGTGTCTGGACTCAATAAAATATGTGTTTTATTGAGTCCAGAGTGACAACACAACAATCTATTATGTCATATTACAGCACTCTGTGCTTTGTTGTTGATGCTGATCGTCCTTTTCCAGCAGGATTTGGCACCTACCCACAGAGCCAAAACTACTGACAATGATATTACTGTGCTTGGCCAACTAGACTTTCCTGAACCCTACAGAGAATCTAGGTTGTATTAGGTTGTTGTTTTCTATTATTAACATTATTGTAGCGGCAAATTTGCATTGGGGGTGGGGAGACGGGCGGGACAGGGGTCCCGAGACATGGCCAAAGCATTTCCCGGGGGTCCCCAGCCAAAAACCTTGAGAACCCCTGTGTTAGGGAACTGTGTTGCAATACAATGGGCTATCAAAGCATAATTATCAAAAGGATAAAGATCACAGTATTTTAATCATCTGCAATAAAGGTCATTTGGCTGCTATTATATATTTGACATGGCCAGTCAATAAAAATGAACGCACGCACGCACGCACACACACACACACACACACTGATAATCTTGAGATATTGTTCTTCCCCGCCCCTGCTGTCAAAACTATATAATCTGCAATACTTTTTTTAGACGTACATTTCATGCATGCCAGTTAATAGAGGTATGTACATTTCATTTTTATTATTCTTTATACAGTATATAAATATATATATATATATATATATATATATATATATATATATATATATATATATATATATATATATATATATATATATATATATATATATATATATATATATATATATATATACTACAGTATATATATATTTTTTTTAATGCTAGGTGGGGCACTCGTACTTTAAAGAGTGCTGGGCACTTTTTCAAGTACGTGGCACCACGAAAACAGGTACCATAGTGATTTATTTGGAGAATGCAACAAGATTATACTGCAGTTTCTTTAAAACATTCTCTCTTTTAAATAATTATGCAATTAAAAACTACATGGCCAAAAAGTATCTTGATAGGTACATCACCTGTGCATGCTTTGGACTATGCATTTGTGGAAACTTCTGGTCATTTCTTGGACACATTTCAGCTTGAACTTTGACCTTGTAACAAAATAATATTTTGCCTGGTGTGCCGAAATTGAAAAATGAAAATTGCCTTGATTGTTTGAATACCTTGATACACGGATTCAGACGCTCGAAGTCCATTCAATAATTTAAACAGTGTCAGGGACCTGTTGGCTGATGGCTGAATCAAATGGTCACGAGTTCAATCCTACGGTGGGTACACCCTAACCCCCCCCCCCAACAGGAACTTGTGCCCATAGAATGGCATATTCTAGACTACTAACGAGGGGATGTTGTGAAAATCCCTTTAGAGCCCAAATTTGCCCATAAATGGAGTGATAATTTGCTCTCTTTTCGTAGAGTTTTAGCAGAAATCTAACCTGTATCTGTTCCCCATCTGCCCTCAGGGTAACTCTCCAGAGGAGCTGGTCCAGGCCTGTCTTGGTCCCACAGCAACAGGAGAGGTGTCAGCTGCCAAGTTCCGCTCTGCTCTCAATGAGATCTATGTTCAGAATGGACTGGTGGACAGAGACTTCATCAACAGGTGGGAGAACACCAGTAGTTATGGGCAGAAGACCTTAAATATAATGCTATGGAATATTAGATTTGTATAGATTAATGTCTCTATATTCCTCAATATCATAAGTGCCATTCTCTATTAAGCTACTTTTTAAATGTATTGCAAAAGTGGCTTCTTGTATGTAACATTTTGCCTGGCTTGTTCATATCTCTTACAAATAGCCCCCAAGTTAACCGACTGTAGTTTAATGTCCGTATCTCCAGTCCTCCTCACCACTTTAACAATGAGGCCTTCCATGAGGGGCGGGCTCTGATCACAGAGGGCGTGGCCAGCATCAAGGCCAACATCAATCAGACAAACTTCCAAGCTGCGAGGGAGACACTGGGAAGAGTGCTGCATGTCCTACAGGTGAGAGTAGCTCCGATGGACCCCCACTCTCTACTCCGTCCGTCCCTCCCTCCGCTCCGAGATGGGGTTCCGTAGCATTACCCGGCTAAATCTCCTGGGCGAGGCGCCCGGTCGGTACCAATGCGAGTCGCATGTACTCACCTTAGGTCCTGTGGAACAACCAACGCGCTTGTCCGGAGCTCTCTGGTGTTTTTTGTTTTTTCGGCCGCATAAAATCCAACCGATGATTTCGGGAAAGTGTTTTAATCCGCCAATTCTGTCACACATTTAGGTGGTTTTTGCAATGTCGCCATGTTTAATATGACGTCATCGTCAATATCAACATTAGCCACATTACTACCCCCTCTGGCCAAAATGTGTAAAAAAAAACATTGCAAAAACCACCTAAATGTGTGACAGAATTGGCGGATTAAAACACTTTCCCGAAATCATCGGTTGGATTTTATGCGGCCGAAAAAACATAAACACCAGAGAGCTCCGGACAAGCGCGTTGGTTGTTCCACAGGACCTAAGGTGAGTACATGCGACTCGCATTGGTACCGACCGGGCGCCTCGCCCAGGAGATTTAGCCGGGTAATGCTACGGAACCCCATCTCGGAGCGGAGGGAGGGACGGAAGGAGTAGAGAGTGGGGGTCCATCGGAGCTAGGTGAGAGAAAAATACAGGAAGGTAGGTGAAGTGAAATTACTCACTGTGACTGTTGGTCACAGACCTGAAGTTTATCGATTTGACACATCTCAGTGTATGAATACACTGATGCTTTGGTGCAGCAAGCAATGTGGTAAATACTGGGAGCTGATGTGAGGTGTGTGTGTGTGTGTGTGTGTGTGTGTGTGTGTGTGTGTGTGTGTGTGTGTGTGTGTGTGTGTGTGTGTGTGTGTGTGTGTGTGTGTGTGTGTGTGTGTGTGTGTGTGTGTGTGTGTGCGTGCGCGCGCGCGTGTGTGTGTACACTATTAGGACTTCTACAGCCATAGTAACTGGGTGGAGCTGGGAAACACAGATCCATACTTCAACCTCATCCGTCCAGACCGGCCTCTGGAAAACCTGGCAGGTGTGTCTTTCTCTGCCTCTTTGCTTTGAGAATTTTGTAAACGTATCTAAAGTTTAAAACACACACAGCTCAGATTTGTGGAAAATAAGAAGGGTACTTATACAATAAACCTTGTGCCCTCCAGGCCTCAATGAACTATCGCTTTGCTGGATGTGTTTGCAGTGGGTTGATTTAGCTGTGTTTTTCGTGTGCAGAGAAGGATGAAGCAACCTGCAGTGACTGTCCCAGTGGAACATGCCCCAATCCGATCCTTCCTAACATTCTAAAAGAGGAGAAACTCACCTCAGGATACATGGGAATCTACTCTGAGTTCAAGCCTAAAGGTATAAGATGACAGAACATCATGTCCATAAATTGATTGATTGATCGAAAATGTTGTAGAATGGGTGCAGTTAAAGGTAGGGGAAGTGATTTCACTTTTGTCAGATATCACCCCCCCAAAAAAATTAAATTAAAATGCTCTATTATAAGGTGTGCAGACCATATATGGAGTTTCCCCCTCACCCACGTTAGCAGAGGAGCTAATAAAAGTTCCACAGGTGGAGGGTGAATTCTCCTCCAATCAGGATCGAGCAGCAGGTTCACATAGTGTAGCTACTCTAGGGCGCGCCTAGTGCACCAGGCTGGTACTACACGATGAATTTCAAATCACTCACCCTACCTTTAAAACAAAAGAGGTCAATATCTGCTATACGAGGATAAAAGAACATAGTTTTCTTAGTAGTATTTTGGTCATCGCTGCTTGCAGCTTTAATTTGATTCAAAGTGTATCAAGGACATTCAGTCTTTTCAAGGCTTATCTGGTCTTTTTGTAACCTATCAAAGGTAAATGCAGTCACGGGGGTCCTGCTGACCTGACCAGCACGGTGGTCCCTCGCGGTGGCATCAGCAAGGATGAGCGTCGTCCAGACAACGTGGAGTTCCACACAGCTGCTGTCAACATGGCCACCAGTGCCAGTCTCAAACTGCTGGATGACATCCGTTTAGCTGTGGGGAACGAGGACTTCTTGAGGTGACATGAATGAGCATTAAGCATTTTATTGCAAATACTACAAATACTAAATACACGCAACTAATACTCATCATCCTAAATGCGCTTATTCAGCACAGCAGCTGTTATGGCCGTTTTCAGCCCAATGTGTGTGTGTGTGTGTGTGTGTTTTCTTTTGCAAAACTAATACTTGGAATGGATTCAGTATCATGAAACACCCTCTAGTTAGACATATCACAGTCTACATAAAGCATGGTAACATTTTGCCTGTTTTGCCTTCTATAGGTTGTTGTGACTAGTACCTCTTGGGTTTTTATGAGGTTTCATAAAGGAGTTGAATTTCAGTCTTTTAGTATATGTTATTAGACACGATTAGAAAGACATTGGTAAAGACATTTCTTGGTAACAATTTACTTCCCAGATTGTTCAAATATCTGATAAAATGCCCAACCTATTTAAGCAGCAGTTGCTAAAGGAGAGAAAATCCATCACAAGCTCATATCTCTGTTCTGTCTCACCACAGAATGGTCGGCATTGCCCGTGCATCTGTTGTGTGCTTTGTCATCGACACCACGGGCAGCATGTCTGATGACATCGCAGAGGTCAGGAGAATTGTTAATCAAATCATTGACGAGAAAAAGGGAACGCAGGACGAACCTTCTGAGTACATTCTGGTCCCCTTCAATGACCCAGGTAAGATCTATAGTAGTATCCTAGTAAAGAAAAAAAAAACACTCGCTCACAGCCTACAATTACAGTGAACTTTAATAAGAGAGCAGCAATTTCTCGGCCTATGCGGCCATCATCAGGCGGTATAGGAACAAAATATATATATAGACCATGTGCAGACCATGTGCTTTCCTTTTGATGTTGGGAATTTCAACCCTATCCCACGTACCTATCACAAAGAAATGGAGTGAGAGAGGATTTTCACTATTCCAACCATACAATGGCTTGGGAAATGCTTGTCAGATCAACAAAACTGTTTGTTTCAATAACTGAAACATTTTCATTGAATATTCCAGCTGCCGCCTTATATCTCCAGAGTTGGGCTATGGAATGTGTACTGTATCTGCTGTGTACTGTATCTGCATTGATGTGTGTGGAAACAATAAATACAATGTGAACGAATACATACAAAAAATAGATGGACACTCTCACAGGTGACACTGTAACTGTGAGAGTGTAGCCTTAAGGTGCAAACATTCCAGGGTGAAGGATGAGGGGTTTTCACCGCAGTGTGTGTTTAACCTGGTGGCATCACTTTGGAGGGTGAAGCTTTAACCCTAGCACACTTGATTTTGATTTTTAAACCATCACTACTTGGGTATATTTTGCCCAATGTAAGCTATTTAATAAAAAATACTTCTCATCACAATATTGAAGTACAGCGATTGGGCAAAATTGGAGAAAAATGTGCACATTATTTTTTAAAATATTCCTAAAATGTTCCTTCTCCTTTGGTCCAAACATTTCTAAGAACAGTAAGTAAGTATGTAGTAAGTAAATAAACAAATAAACAAACTTCAGATAGACACCAACATTATGGAAATTGCAAAAATGTCATCTGGGTGAAAATCCTTCTGTGTTCTATGGTTTCAAAACTACACTGCAGTGAAAACCATTCACCCAAACCCACTGGAGTATGTTTGAGCCTTTAGCCTACTACAAATGGAACCAAAGTTGAAAGTACCATATAGTAACACGCATTTGTACAGTCTCAGTAATACACATTTGCGGCCATGAAATGTCAAATATATGTGGATGTTTGTGTAGATTATGGACCCATGACAAAGACTCCAGACAGTGATGTCATGAAAGAAAAAGTAGAAAACCTCATTCCACACGATGGTGGTGATTACCCTGAGATGTGTCTGTCAGGACTCCAGGTATAGATGTTAATGTCAGGATTTGTATTTTGATTTATATAGATATTATCTACCAATGGTATTGTTGGTAAATGAACATGTCAGTCAATTGTCCTCCTTTCTCTATCCATACAGATAGCTCTAACAGGTGCTCCTGCCTCCTCTCAAATCTATGTGTTCACTGATGCCACAGCCAAAGACATTCATCTAATGGACACCATCTTGGCACTGATCAGTAGCACCAAATCAACGGTAAATACCTATCGTACATCACGGCTCCCTGAGACAAAAATTCTTTTGTTACAGTATGTTTTTGTCATCTGCCCAGTTACATTCTTTCCCTTTCACCTTATCACCAGGTTAATTACTTCTTCACCGGGTCCAGTAGACGTCGTCGTTCACTTAGAGCCGCTTCTTTTGACGACTATAGGGCCCTGGCTCTGGCTTCAGGCGGTCAGGCCATTGAAGTTTCTAAGAGCGAGTTGCCTCATGCCACCGATATCATTCTGGACACTTCCACCTCTGCCCTGGTAAACACACATGCAGCTCCAAAGGGCCATGAAGTAATGCAATGTTAACTTTGTGTTGTAAGAAATTGTTTTCTTTTCTGTTACTTCAGGTGACGGTTCTTCAGAGAGATAGGAGTGCTGGGAGGGAGACCTTCCCCTTTGTGTTGGACGGCTCTCTCACTAATGTCACTCTGTATATTACAGGAACAGCAGTTAAATTCACTCTGACCAACCCAGGAGGTAACACACTATGCATTGCGCACCCAAACTTTTTAAGCGAAATAACATGGATTCCTAAAATTGGTTTTAATACAATTGTATATGTCCCTCAACCTTATTTCTAATTGTTTGACCCTCAATCACTACTGCCATAACCAGTTCTTGTCATTTCTTTATGGACAGTTTATGGCGAGTGGGAGTCCCAGGTTCAATCCCCGCTTCCGCGTAATACTACACAGGCTTGTTTAAATTCCATGTCAACTTGGAAAATCAGTAATGGTGGAGATTATATACAAAGTGGAAATGCAAATCTGGAACTGAAGACTGAAGGAGGATGAATTATACAAAGCATGTAACACTTTTTAGTCGAAGTGCCACATGCAAAAATCTTGCACTTTAAGATAAATGTATTTGAAATACAGCACACAGTTGGCCACAGATATCTGCTGTTACTTTACAATAACTCAAGTTATAGATCACATGGGATCTTCATTCTGGTGATTAATCATACATTTTCTAGTAGCCCACTGTTTGGATTTGCAACTAACTGCGTGCCGAATTTCATATTTAGCCTGTGGCGTCTCCGGTAATTGAGTAAAGCATCAAAATACTACTCAAATGTAACTGCTAACACGTTTCTTAGTACACATTCAATAATAGAGGCAGAAACGTCACGTGGGTTCACTACCAAAAAATAACAAAATAGCTTCACATATTCAACGGTGATAACAGTATAACATATTTAACATGATGCATGCAAGAATAACAAACACAAAGGGAGGTCTTTGTAATTGGAAATTCACTAAAACACATAACATGCTGTAATAGCAATGTGAATTACAATGGCTTTGAACGTGGATCAGCTCAGCCAATCATAATGAAGGAACAATACTGTATTCATTTCACAAAATGTTGTATCTAGTCTTATTATCTTGTTTACTACATGTAACACTTCCAGGAGTTGTCCAGAGTCAGAGTGAGCTCAGTGGTCCATTGGGGACCGTCCAAGCTGTGGGGAACCTGTGGAGAATACGTCTCAATGCTGACAAGCTGCCAGGAGCCTGGCAGATCCACATTGACACCAGCTACCCATACACACTCAAAGTGACAGGTCAGATAATATTATACTACTTATTACATGACTTGAGTGAATGCTCCAAAAGGAGCCAGTGTTCTGGACACATGCGTGTTCACATATGTCACAACAACGGACCGCTCCGCTCAACAGTGGACCTATAGCCCGGACCTATAGCCCCGAACGTAGCATACACAAATGCAGATAAATAAAAGCAGCCTTGTTATGTACTATTTGACCATATTTTATTGATCTCATTTTATCTCTCCACTGCTTTGTTTATCTCACTACTTTAGCATGATAAGGTAATATCAAATGTCTGATTGTTAACATCATCTGTGTGTCATTCCAGGTCAGAGCGTCATCACCTTTATCTATAACTTTGTGGAGGCTTTCCAGGGACCTCACCCTGGTTATGCAGAGATCACTGGACGCCCAAACGCAGGTACAGTCAATAAAGCTGCATGACACACAAAATATTTCACTCAGAGTCATAGAAACACTTTTATAATATTATTGTACTAAATGAAAAACATTTACTGTAAATTGGAAGTAATTATAGTTATGAATATCACACCACTTATCCATGTCATCATTTGTAAATTGTGAGGGTTAGGGTCAGAGACTTTAATGTACCGGTAATGTTTTTAATGTACAAGTATATTCCACTCACTCCTGCCTTGTGTTCTTCCTCCCTAAATCCAGGCCGCCCTGCCACCCTGTTGCTCTCGGTGATGGGTAAAAAGGGTCCAGGTTCTGTGTCTATTGAGAGCGTGGGTTTGGGAATGGTCTCGGGTGCAGAGGCCATGAGCAGTGGATCAACGACCGACATGGGCAATGGAGACATCCTGGTTACAGTGGATAGAGTCCCAGAGGGTGAGTTTGTGGTCATGCTGAACGGAACTGACTCAGTGTCCGGAACCAAATTCCAGAGGCAGTCCACCACCCAGATGTCCGTCTCCAAGGTTATCATCAAGGTAAGCATCTTAATTCACTTCCTCTGTCTAATTCTGTATGTTCAAGCTGGGAAATTATTTGAGAATAATTTGAGAATTCCACCCCAAAAGGCCTTTTTAATTTTATTTGCAGTTGATTTGTTCCCAAAAAGTGGCCCAGTTGTTATTTTGTGAAAACACTGCTTAATGGCTGTTTACCCTTTCCCAAAATGAGTTTAGAATTGGGCTCAAGGGTGTTGTTCGAATTCACCTATTTCCATCGCTCCAAAATGCATTTTTTGCTATATATTGTCTCTCCACCATGTCAGTAGTGTGTTGACAATTACACCTTTACTTTCACTTTGGGTTCAGCAGTGATTCAGCTGTCTCAGAAGGTGGGGCAGTGTCACATGGTATATGGCTGAACCACTGCTGAACCAAAAGTTAAAGTGAAAAGTGAGTGTCAACACACTGTTGACATGGTGGAGAGACAATAGCCTATGTACCAAAAAAGGCATTTTGGAGCGATGGAAATAGGTGAATTTGAACATCCATTAGCCCCAAATGGTTTTACTAAATCAGGACCACTTTTCAACTGCAAATAAAGTTAAGAAAGTCTTTTGCGGTGGAATTGTCTTTTAACTGGTCAGTTAGGCTAGCCTTATTAGTGACAAGGGGCTTAGTTCAAATGGGACCTATTGGCTCTATGCTTTGGTTAGGGTCATGGACAGTCATACAAAAATATTTCAGTTCACCATTTCAGTTTTTTTGTAATTTCTCAGGCAGCAGTAGACAGCAGTTTGGAGCCAGGGAAAACCTTTTCCCTCCCATTCAGTGTGATGACTCAGCACTCTGGCACATACCGTATCAATGCCAAGAATGACAGAGAGTTTAATATGGGCTTCCCATCAAGGTAAGAGAAAAGCATCAAACACAACAGGTATTCTCATCCATACTGATATGGCTCAACTTTTGATACTGACTGAGTGATTTTACTGTATAACGCTCATATTAAGTCATGTTAAACGTGCTATATAAATAAAGTTGAGTTGAGTTGAGTTGAGATATTTAATATTGTCATACTAACACTCCCATGATCCGGTTCAACATACCCTCATCTCCGTCTGTGTGACAGCCTAACGCTGACATCTGGCCAGTATGCCAACGCAACTTTAACCATTACACCACCTGGAAACACACCATCAGGCACCGACGTGACTCTGACCATTGATGCCAAGCCATCCAGCGGTGGTGGTGGTGCCGATTCCAACTATGCTGTCCTACGACTTTCTGTTGTTAGTAAGGTAAACAACATTTACACTCAGTGGCAACATAATCACAAAAAATGCCTAATGGGGCGGTCATGTGGGTATCATTGTGTTGTTGCGCCTTTGCCTCTGTCGGTGTGAATTCAAGCAACATAAGACCGGTGTTGGGCAATAGGCTATTACTTATATCTTTACTTACTTATGACCCCTTAGAAAAAGTAATATTACATTATTACTAGAATTAAATAATACTATCATATATTACAATATTACTTTCCCAGCCAAGTTTCTCCTTCCCACCCGCAAACGAATAGAGATGTACAACACATTCTGTTCTGTAGTGACAGACAATAAATTGTAGTGTAGGTCCTGTGTGCAGAATGCTGTAGTGGATTTGCCGTAAGCAAGCAACCCCAGAAATAAAAAAGGATAAATTATCCAGTCTTTACATACCATCACTATTAAATTGTGCTGTTTCTCTCCTATTTTTTTATCTGCTTTATCCAGATCACAGACTTTGTACCACCACTGTGTGACATTGTCAATGTGCAGGCCGAAAACTGCCCTTATGATGTATCTCGATGTCGGTCCTTCACATGGAAGCTCTCAGCAAACCTTACTGATGGTTCTGGTACTGGCATAGAGAGAATTAGGCTGAGTCAGGGTAATGGAACTCTCCGGATCACCAGCTTGGATGCTCCCTGGACTCAGGCTACCTACAACGCTTCCTGTTGCTCTCAGATAGTAGAATTTGCTGCTGTCGATGAAGTTGGCAACGTGGGCAGGTGTTACCATTCGATCTATCGCCCCCCAGATTCTGTACCGCCATTGTGTGACATTGTCAGTGTACAGTCGGAAAGTTGCCCATATGATTTGTCTCGGTGTGAGTCCTTCAACTGGGAGCTCTCTGCAAACCTCACTGATGGTAACGGTACTGGCATACAGACCATTACGCTGAGTCAGGGTAATGGAACACTCCAGTTTACCAGTTTGGATGCTCCCTCGACTCAAGCAACCTACAACGCTTCCTGTTGCTCTCAGATTGTAGAATTTACTGCTGTCGATAAGGTAGGCAATGAGGGCAAGTGTAACCATTCAATCTTTCGCCCAAAGACAGATTTCGACTCGCCTCTGTGTGACATTGTCAGTGTGCAGGCCGACAACTGCCCTGTGGATGTCTTTCAGTGCGAGTCCTTCAGCTGGGAGCTGTCTGCAAAGCTCACTGATGGTAATGGTACTGGCATAGAGAGCATTACGCTACAACAGGGTAGTGGAGACCTCCGGTACGCTAGCTTGGACGATGGCACCATTAAAGCAACGTACAACGCTTCCTGTTGCTCTCAGATCGTAGAAGTCGTTGCTGTTGATAAGGTTGCCAACATGGGCAAGTGTTACCATTCGATCGTCCGCCCAGATTTTGTGAGGCCATCGTGCGAGATAGTCAGCGTCAAGGCAGATAGATGCCCCAAAAATGAATCTCAGTGCCAGTCCTTCAACTGGGAGCTCTCAGCAACCCTCACCGATGGTTTCGGTACAGGAATAGAGACCATTATGCTGCACCAGGGTAGTGGAGAACTCCGGTACACCACCTTGAACGCCCGTACCATTGAGGCAACATACAATGCCTCCTGTTGTTCTCACATAATGGAAGTTATTGCTGTCGATAAAGTTGGCAATCTGGGCAGGTGTTACCATTCGATTGTTCGCTCCGGTGGTCCTCCTGCATTGACCCTGTCCATGCCACTGTGGCTGTGTCTGCTGGCTTCTGCCTTAGTGGCCAGTTTTTGAATGGAACATGTGTACTTATTGTGTTGCTTAAGGCACCATTAATGTTTCCTCTTTATTTTGCACGTTTTCCCAAATTTTCTATATTAAAGCTGTGCTTTTATGTCCATTACTCATGCACGAGTGGCAAGAACATAATCCGATAAAATCTTTTCCAGTGCACACTTGCAGTGTAAGCAACAAGAGCTATTGTTCATGGCCTATTGCTCAAATTTGGGCTAAAGGTCCTATAGCAAACATACAATTACGGTAATATTATGCATTGTGGATAGGGATTTGCTGATGAAAGGCTAGGTTGAGGCGTCAACCCTGTGGGAGGTTAAGGGTTAGGCATCAGTCCAATGGTTAGGTTTAGGTTCTGTATTGAAGATGTATAAAAACATTGTCCAGATTGAGCAGATTTTCAAGAAACATGGATAGTTATATGCATCTTTCATGCTTCATATTTACTTTGCTTTAACATTACTTTAAGATAACTGAAGCAACAACGTAATTTCTCAAATGTTTTATATGAATGCTTAAACTGAACAATTTCTGGATATCATTGAAAACTGTATTTCTTCCACTATGTACAAGTGACAAGACACGGAATAATGGAAACATCTGATGGAACTGCACACTTGTTCTCTAATATTGTAAATAATTGCCATACCTATAAGTCAATAAAAGTGCAGTGATTATATAAGCGATTATATACACTGTCAGAGTGCTTTTTTAAAACTTTGAATAAACACATTGCAGCTGCTAGTTTGTATGAACAAGTGAACAAGTTTAAACATTAAAATGATAATGACATACATGTCTCTCTTCCTTTGTTGAATGTCTAAATACTATTAGATGCTGAAATTAAACTAGGTCTAATGAAATATTTCATTGTTGCCAATATATATTTTTTAATAATACTAAATAATAATCACACCCATGTGAATAGTAACTATACAATGCAACTGGGTAAACGATGGTTTAATAAATCAGATTTATTAAAATACTCAAAATATCAGAACATTAAAAAGTGTAGGCTATATATTACAACACTTTTCCCCTCCTTTAGTTGAAAGCTTGTCAAAAGAAAAGCAATCACAATTTTAACCCTGTTGTAGAGACCTTTTTCAGGACACAAATAAACAGACTCATTACAAATTAATGGGAAGCATAGCTGTAGCAAATGCACACACTTTCATGAATTACACTAGAATATTAGTCAAATCAGAAACTTAAATAAGTTTTATATAAATATTGAGCTTGTAGATCTCTTCAAGCTGTTACATGGGCGTGTTTATCTGTAAAGACAAATCTATTCATTTAATCAGTCTGATTAAATTCAAACCGATGCTTAATCAAACAACTAAAATCGGTCGATACTGATGTGTTCGTTGATATCCTATCAGTAATTGTGGGATAATCTGAATGTGAGACAAGCCTGCTTTTCAAATGTTTGGACATGTTTGTTTGAAAAAATTCAAACAAACATCTCCATTATACAATCTATTGTCCAGAGTACATTGATTATGGCGACTCGTACTCCAATTTTCAGGTGATAATTAAAGGGTAAGACCACATTTGTTGAGTTTTTTGTGTGTAGTTACCTTGCCATGATGTAATTCCAACTGTGGACAAAAAACATGTTTCAGTGATTAGAAATTGGTAATTCAAATATGCCTCTCAATGACTTACTTTGAACATTACAACAGCTCTCAAAGTCATGTGCAAGTTTTAGTACGTATCCGGAAAAACGGATCCGGATCTTGATAGTGAAATCATCAGAATGTACTTGAACTTTGGGTTTGTTTAAGTACTGGAAGAGTGACTTTAAGAGCTGTTTTAGCATGCAATGTATGTCAATGAGGAGCATATTTTGGATTGTCAATTTCTAATCAGTGGAACACTATTACTATTTTGTTGTTTCTTGCCCACATTTGGAATCACATAGCAACTACACAAGACAAATAACATAAACAACATTTGGAATTAAATACTTTTCAGGACTCAAATTTACAATGTAAAAACATTAGATAAAAACATTTGGGATTTCAATTCAAATTATAGCTAAAATAGCTGATCTACAAGCTCAAAACGGGTCGCACGTTTTTCCTTTGCCAAATCTCAATATTTTTTTAAACATTCCACCCCAGATTAACACTATAAGAAAACATAAAAGCATATTTTGAGCGTAAATACTCGAAAAACAAGGTGCATAATATCAATTGCAACAATAAGAACACCAATTATTCTTTTCGGTTTCTCACAGCCATTGCTTTGATGGAGCATGAATGTAAACCACGTCACACCATTGTCCAAATCCAACACTGGATGTACAGAACAGAATATGAAAGTCCTTAACCCCCGTTTTGTAATTGCAATATACAGTAGAACTAAAGTATACCGTTGTATGTGCATGTTTGTACAGTATGTGGTTATTGTGAGTTCTTTAATGACCCCGGATCACAGAGATGGTCAATTTAACAGGCACCTAAAATTAAACGGCCACTTAAACAATGTATTCAAAATCATAAAAACAAGGAGACATGTTGGATTTGTCCTGTGCAATTACTTCCAAACATGTTGATTTACTCAACATGTTATCTCCAATAGAGCTGAGCAGACCCGTCCTTTACATGACATCGCCCGCACCCAAGAAATAATTTCCCTGTTCATATTCCTCAGACTTCTCAAAAATGATTTATATAAAGACAATTATACCGCAGACAAAAACGTATAAAGTTATAACAACAAACACTATAATATCATACCACATCTAATTAGTAAGAGAAGGTTTTTCTTCTTACAAATTATTTAGTTGTCCACAAAACATTGTGTGTGTTGTGATGATTTGTCACAATCCCAGTCCTCTTTGTCTGCGGCGTAATCATCTTTATATTAGGGCTGTTGAATGAATAAAATCTTAATAAGATTAATCGCATCTTATAAGTTACACTCACTCAAGAGTGTATTTGAGACACTCTTGAGAAAGGTCCAGGTGGACCGAAACGTTTGTCTGTGAATAAAAAGTGAGTTGCAACAGCAAGAAAAAGTGTGGGGGACTTTATGCTGTATTTAAATCACCATTCAAACCATGTACAAAATATGCCATGTTTTCAGGATTTACAGCATTTTGGATTTCATGATTAAATTAATTTTGAAGCTGTGACTAATCCGATTAAAATTTTTAATCATTCAACAGCCCTAATTCAAGACCATATAAACAGAGACAAACTGTAACCAATCTGTGACCCATGTAATTACGTCCAAATTTACTCTCAATTATCGCCATGTCAATTGGTGCCATTTCTAAAAGAGTCGAAATTTCTCATGGACGCAAACACAATCGTTCACTTCTTGCGGGGTGGAGCACGGGTATGGATATATTCCAAGTTTTTTTTCCCCTCAGACTATATGTACATTTTGGCATATAACATATATATTATATTTTGGACATCGTTTGTATGGTGATTAATCATTAAAATCATTTTGAAGCTTTGATTGATCTGATTAAAATTTTTAATTTGAGTTTTAATGGGTATGTTTTTGCCCCCAATCAGACTTTATGTACATTCCTCAGGTGTTTCTTGAGGTGACCTGTCTGGGTGAACTTCTTGGGGCAGTGGGTGCAGTGGTGAGGCTTCTCTCCGGTGTGCACCAGCTTATGCACCTTCAGGTTGTTGCGATCGAGGAAGCCCTTCCCACAGTAGGGGCACCAGTGCCTCTTCTCGCCGTTGTGCCAGCGGAGGTGCTGGTTCAGCTCCACCCGCCGCTTGAACCTCTTCTCGCAGAGGTTGCATTCGTAGGGCTTCTCCCCCGTGTGGATGCGGGTGTGGATCTCCATGTCGCGCTGTGTGTGGAAGCCCTTCTTGCAGAAGTTGCAGGCGAAGGGCTTGACCGTGCCGTGCACCATCTGGAGGTGCTTGGTGAGGCCGAAGGTGTAGACGAACCCCTTGCCGCATTGCGCGCAGACGTGGATGCGCCCATTGCGGTGAACGCGGTCGTGCCGTCTGAGGCACTTAGCGTCGGGGAAGTTCTTGCCGCAGTGGCAGCAGGAGAACGGCCGGCGGAGGGCTGCATGGGCCGTGCTCACGTGGCTCTCCAGGGCCGCCGCGCTGCCCAGGATGCGGCCACACTCGCCGCACTGGTTCTTCAGCAGCCGCTGGCCGATGACCGCCAGTGGCTGCAGTGGGGAGACGATTGGCATTGGCGGTCGGATGGCCGCCGTGCCTAACCCGCCGCCTCGGACGGGGGTGTGCGGAGGGGTTTTGGGGGTCCGCCGCTGCTGCTGCGCTTGGGTGTCATTGTTGTTGGATGACCTTGTACCTCCTCTGGCTTCCATTCTAGGTACTGTCCAAATCCGTCCCGTCTGGCAGAGTTTGTTATTCGCCGTTCCACCTTCCGATTGACCACGTTGACCCGCCGCAAACTCGGGCTCAATTTCGGATTCCTCATTCTCCGTTTTGACCTTTTCAGCTTTCGCTGCCTTGGGTGCCCGCTGACGTCCGAGCGCCACTCTGGACGTTTTTGTGTTTTTGGTGTCGGTCGGCTTGGAGAGTGCTTTAACATTATTTGATTTCGCTAACCGTTTGCCACTGCCCATTTTGCCTGACCTTTCTGAACTGGCTGCTGCTTTTGCAGACTCCTGAGCTTTACCTGCTGCTGCTTTAGAGAGCTTTTTAGCATTGGCAAACATTTGAGCACGGGCCATCTTTTTAGCACCGGTTACATGGGGTAACTTTTCAGAACGGCCCGCCTTAGTCAATGTTTTGGCCTTGACTGCTGCAGACGTTTTAACGTCAGCTCGTCGGCCACACTTTCTGGGTCTCGCGTCGTCTTGGGTTAACCTCTTTGAACGAAGCAGAGCTGGATCGCTGGATCTTTTTCGATTGCATTCTCTTGTGAATCGTGGCCTGGCGGAAACATGAGGGACAGGTTTGTCGCTATTCCTCCCAGGGTTACTGGCGCCATCGCTTAATCTAGACCTCCTAAGACTGACAGGAGGAGAGGGCGCATTGTTAGCCTTTTTCTGACTGGAGCCGTTTTTAGTCATATTATTGTCGGAGCTGGTGGGAAACGATTCACAAGGAGAGCTCTTGTGAGTAGAACAAAGGCTAGACGGGGTCTCTGTAGGGGTCTCAACTTCTTCTCCGCCACCTAATCTGGCTTTCTTAGGCTTGACGTGTGTGGACTCCGCTTCAGTCCGTGACGCAGGGTTGTGTTGTGGTGTGTGATGACGACTGCCGCGCCGCTTTAAAGCGGTGTTTTCATCCACTCCATTCCTATCATCTGTCCTGACACTTGTATCCATAAGCCTGTTGAAGGGTGCCTAGAATGAACAAATTAGAGAAGGAGAAAAAAGAAAATATTCATTAAAATTAAAGCTGTAGACACAGAATAATGAGTTGGGATTAAATTGATTTTGTTGATTAGTCCGATTAAAACACAGTTAACTCATGTGCACACCGACTCAACCCACTGAGCATTTTCTCACTTAAAAAAAATGGGTAAAGCACGGTTTTATTTTCCCAGATTGTATTTCTTTTTAAATGTTCAAATCCTGTACAGGAAAACATGGCATATTTTGGACATAGTGATTAATCATGATGAAATTAATTTTGAAGCTGTGATTAATCTGATGCTTTCTTTTGTTTTAAGGATTTTAGCTGACAGTGGGGCCGAGGCATTTGAATGAAGTCCTTAATCAATCAATCTTTATTTGCAGCCGAAGCCATTAGAAGACAGACAATTAAAAACATACAAAACACTTAAAATACAGATGTCCGTATTTAAAATCCAAATAAATAATAAAAAACAGCCTACAAGAGGCAGATATACCAATGTTTCCACATAGAGGAACTGTATCTGACAGAACTATATATGGGATTCGTCATCACCTTAATCATCACCTTATTAGGAGACTCATCAAGTCTACTCTTGAAACTGAACATGAGATTCCTCAAGAGAGCCTGGAATGTGGTCAGTCCCATTTCACAAAATAGCTGACTTGCAATACGACCCCTAGGCTTTTTTTAGGAGGATTCTGAGTGCAAATCAGTGCATCATTGTATGCCACCTTAAGCTTACGCAAGCTTTCCTTTTTATAATTCACCCACAAGGGGGCTGTATACAGAGGGGTGCAGTATGCCCTAAACAGATTGATTTTGACCATATCGGAGCAGTAGTGAAATTTCCTAGCCAGCATATTAGCCTGAGTATATAACACTCTGCGCTGTCTATACAGGTCATCATCATCCTCCATCTTATCATTAATGATGTGCCCCAAGTATTTACAACTGCTGCACACATTAAGGGGCTGGCCTGACAAGTGGAACACTGGAAAGTGTAATTTCTGGTCTTCTTTTGTTCTACAGATCAAAATCACACTCTTTTTTTTTTATAATTGTAAAGAACATCAAATTTCACTCCATAATCAGAGCATATGTTGAGTAGCTGTTGGAAACCTGCACTGCTTGGGGAAACAATGGCCAAACCGTCAGCATACATAAAGTGGTTGATCCGGGTATTACCCATCATGCAGCCTGTCCTACACTCCCCAAGCTGCCTTGACAGGCCATCCATATACAGATTGAAAAAGGCAGGGGACAACAGCCCCCCCTGCCGAACCCCATTGCCCACACTGAAGGGGGCAGATAGACTATTGCCCCATTTAACCTGCATGCTCTGATTGGCATACCAGTATGCCAGGATACGTATAATGCATCCAGGCACACCCCTCTGCTTGAGCTTGACAAAGAGTTTGTGGTGATTAATCCTATCAAAAGCCCGGGAGGCATCAATAAAACCTATTAACATGGTAGAGCCACGCCTCTTGTATGATTCTATTGCTTCTTTTAATGCATATATACATAAATCTGTACCATGTTTAGCTTTGGTGCTTTGAAGCCAAATTGATTATCACTGGTGTATATAAGGCTACTTATTCTGTCCAGTAGTAACCTTTCTAGCACCTTAGACAGTATGCTGGCTAGAGCAATAGGCCTATAATTGTTAATACTCCTTACCTTGCCAGCTCTGTCCTTAATGACCGGCACCAGAACCACTGTGAGCAAGGAGTCAAGCAGTACACCGTGTATTAACAGTCCCGTAAGGCAGATGGACACAGTACCGAAACTCTAGGGCTGGATAGCTTTAGATGCTCGGCATTAATTTTGTCCAAGCCACAAGCTTTACTATCAGCCAGTTGCCTAATAGCTTGGTTTATCTCAGGAGGACTAAAATGTACCCCTTCCTCACCCAGCATGTCACACTACTATATGGTTCACTAGTGACACAGTTAAACAAAGTGGCTTAGTGCTTCGGACTGCTTCCTCCAGAGCTCAGTTATATTCGCTGCACCAGATACTCCTTCAATATTGCAAGGCATTACTGTTTTAGTCCCATTTACAGTTTTAAAGGTAGGGGAAGTGATTTCACTTTTGTCAGATATCACCCAAAAATATATATTTTTTCTGTTAAAATGCTCTATTATAAGGTGTGGAAACCACATATGGAGTTTCCCCCTCCCCCACGTTAGCAGAGGAGCTAATAAAAGTTCCCCAGGTCACCACAATTCTCCTCCAATCAGGAGAGAGCAGCAGGTTCACATAGTGTAGCTACTTTTGGGGGCCCCTAGTGCACCAGGCTGGTACTACACCATGAATTTCAAATCACTTCCCCTACCTTTAATGTCAAAAGCTAGTTGCATTGTTGTTCAGCAGTTTCTCAGCCATAGAATCTGCTCTCAGAGCTTGTTCATGCTTTCCCACAAATTTCACAGCATGCATCCTAGGTTTCCTGGCAGTAACCCAGGTCCTATGGGCCGCCTTAGCTTCCTCATGATGGCCAGCAACATACACATTCCAGCCTGGTTTAACTTTATTACACCTTCTAGGGTGAGAAAGTAAGGGTTTACTCGCCTCTGAGAGTGCACGAACAATATCATTATACATAGCACACAGATCATTACAGAGAGAAATATTATTGCAGTTGACATCTTTGCATACACTTGCATTTATGGGTACATTAACTTGGCTTAGGAGAGTGTCTGTTCTCCCACAGTACAAAAGTACCTCCTCAGGGGAGAGCTTTAACCAGTCAATCTTAGCCACATATTCACCATTTGTATCAACAGTTAACTCAGGGAGCCTGCCAGTGTCTATTGTCATCACCAGAGGGAAATGATCAGTAGTGGTGGCTTCATACAGTATATCCACAGAACCAAGCGCTGCATGAGCATCTGCAGTACATATTACATGATCAAGCCAACTAGTTGAGCTGTGGGCTTCACTATAATATGAGAAGCTGTTAGCAGGTAAAAGCTCTTGACTGGATAGTACAAGATTATTATCCTTACAAAATCTCACCATATGCTTAGCAAAATATGAATTGATATCAGCAATATCTGCATTCATGTCTCCCAACACATAGATGCTTGAGCACTGCTGATCAGAAATAAACGAGCTAATAAAAGCAAGCCGATTCACATATTCATCATCATTATGCCTAGCCTCATAAGGTGTATAAATATTTAAAATAATAAACTCCCTTTCATTCAGCTTTAAGCGCACACCAATGCACCAGTCTACTTCAAGTCTCACAACACTGATCACAGGGTCAAGCTTTTTATGCCACAGAATGGCCACGCCCCTAGGAATCCTCCCTCTCAGTATACACTGAGATAGATCAGTAGTTGATTCTCCAGTGCCATGAAAGTTAATACATATTTGTTTGCAATTTATTTATTTATTGTCTGCTACAGTCCCAATGGTTGCGACCGTTGGCCAATGGTCGCGGACAGGGAATTATTTTGCCGTTTCTCCTTGTAAATCTTAATTACAGCAGTTTTTAAAAAGCCATCCACCGACCAACCATCCGATCGATCGCTGTCTTAGTAGTAATAATTAATTAAGCGAAACATACATACACATTTAAAAATAATCATCTATACAACCACCAATAAGAAAATGTGCAACAGTTGCAACCTGCTTTGATATTGATATAATATTTGCTATTGATATAATATGATTATAATATAATATTTGATATAATTGACAATCAAAACATCAAGTTTCTCCTCTTGGCTAATATATAATGAGAAGTGGATCATGCAGTGGGGTAAACAGAAGTAGTAAATTCAAAACTGCAACAACTTGACCAATCGATGTGCTATGTCCTTTTTGGAAAGTTACTAAATAAAGTAATGATATTACTTTGTCTAAGGCTTAGACAAAGTAATATCATTACTTTATTTATTACTGGAATCAAAGAGTAATATATTACATATTACGTTATTACTTTCCCAAGTTCTCAACTCCCACTTTTGAAAAAAATAGTGATGTACAACATAATCTGTTTAGCGAGCTCTTTTTAGAACTGAATCAAATTTATTGGAATAATAAGTGTCCAATCCCACAAACTGCACCTGAAAACAAAGCCAACAAAATACGACATTGTAAATGTCTTTCTTAGATAGAAAATAAAAATAAAAGGAGCAGAGAGAAGCAATGGAAACATTTTAACCTTGAATCACCAAACAGACCTGCAACTAACAAA
Organism: Benthosema pterotum; assembly: GCA_039105355.1. Lineage (NCBI taxonomy): Eukaryota > Metazoa > Chordata > Actinopteri > Myctophiformes > Myctophidae > Benthosema > Benthosema pterotum. The sequence continues at coordinate 34,172,955 of CM076973.1, read as the reverse complement.
ACCAGATTTTGAAATTTGTTTCTTTGACTTTTTAAACTTTTTCACAATTGTTTTCAAAGACAGTTGAGGTCTTTTGTATTTTAAAAATAAAATACAAAATAAAGCAGCAGGCGATTTGTAGTGTACATAACTGTGCTGGATCTAGTACACATCCCTGTTGTTACAGTACCTGTCGATAGCTTGTAAATCTGTTCTATTCTTGCATGCAACAAGCTCATTTTAAACAAGTAACTTGGCGTTACTCGCAAAGTAATGCATTACTTATTACCCATTTTTGCAGAGTAATCTCGTTAGCAGTAATCTGTAAATCATGTAATCTAAAATTCGTTACTGCCCAACACTGCTCACGTCACGAGATAAGTGAAAATCACTCTATTGCTATTCATATTATGCAAACATTGGTATTACCTGTTCCTTGACTTCCTTGGCTACTGGTGTCACCGCCAACTGTGCCAGGAATTGGACTTTGGTCATCTTTAAATGAGGGCCACTGAAGTCCTTGGAAGCTACAGAGGAGAGCCTTAACAAGGCACCTGAAGGCATCTCTTCTATGGCCGTATCTGGTGTACATCCGTGTGAAGACCCCTCCTTCAAAAAGGAGCTAGCTTGGGTTGATGTCAACGCCTCAATGTCAGCTAGCATCGGCTCAGAAGATTTAGCTACTTTGGCAGGTTTCTCCTGGGCAACAGTTGGGACCTTTGGAGCTACGGAGTGTTGCACCTGTGCAGTGACAGGACACTCTTGGGAACAGCGTTGCGTTTCAGACGGTGACGTCACGGACACTGAGGCAACTTCCTGTTCGCATGCAAGCGACCTCTGAGAGGATTCGACTTCTGCTTGTGGTACCTCGTGGACGACCCTTGGCACGTCTAGTTGAATGGAGGCCTCCATTAGCCTTTTAACGGGCAAGCGCTTCGATATCAAAATCTCTTTTCTTTTCAAAATCTCATTTCTTAATGCAGGCAATGACAGCATAGTCAGTTTGACCACGGCAGACATTTTCTTTGGGGAAGCAGGAGGTAGTGGCGTTACAGTTGGTGCATCGGTGGCTGAAATTGAACGCATCGAACTTGAACAAGTTCCGGTAGGTGACGTTGCCGTTTTGGAGTCCGCAGCTTTGGTTTTGGTTGATGCCGTGCTGTCGCACTTTTGGGACGTTGTAGCTAAATTGACCGCCGTCAAAGGACACGGTTGGGCTAAAGGCACTGCTACACGATTTGAATCTTCAGGATTGGTTTTGCTTGATGGTGTCAACTTGTCAAGCTTTTGGGACAATGTTGTCACAGGGTTGTCTGTTGACATTTGTGTAGACACTGTAGCGCTCGACTCCTGCGATGGCGAAGGTGAAGGTTGAACTAACGATACTGCTATGGCTCTTGAATCCTCAGAACTGGTTTTGGTTAATGTCAAAACATCACACTTTTGGGATGATGTTGAGGCCAAAATGGCCGTTGAAGTTTGGGTGGTTGTGTCTTTTGACCGCAGCAGCCCTGGTGCCACAACAACCGACACCTGCTGTGGTGGTACAGGCATTCGAGGGCGGTCGTTCTCCAAATGGTCAGATGACTTGGCGGACGCCTGCGGCAGGACACTACTGGACAGTGATTGATCAGTGGTAGTAGCCATCGTCTTTAAAGTTACAGTGGGAATGCTGGCTTGGGTTGAATGTTCGACAGCAGCTGTCATGACTGGTGACTGCACGTTCTCCGCTGGTAGAGACGCCGAGACAGCGGAGGTTGAGAGTGGCGCTTGCGGACCGTGTCCATGCGAGGAGGAGGTCAACGATCGGGGCACGACAATTATTTTCTGAGGGTTTGCATGGGACAACTTTGGAGTCACCACCGTTATCCGCCGACCCATTTGGGGAGAAACGAGAGCGTAGTGTGTCGTTGGGATGAGAAGGGTCTTTACTTGAGCGACAGATATGTTTGATTGACTCGGAGACCCGGGCATAGTTTGTGAATCGATTCTGAGGGTGAATTGTTGTAACGGCGGTTGGGCTGGCGTCGACTCCGTTCTAGGCAAGTGTTGTAGTGTTGGTGCGGCTGATGTTTCGCCACCACATTGTTGATCTGAAGTTTGAGAGGCAGACAGAGAACGCTGCTGTTTGGCAACTGCTGATGTCGTCTGTAACACACTCAACTTGTTTCCTGTTGTAGCATCGCCCTCCTCAGCGGCTGGAACGTTCATGGCTTCAATTAGTAGCATTGCGTCCTCGATACTCGGATAGGAGATCGAACGGTTGTACTTGGTATGACTTGATTGAACTGACGACAGCGATTTGGGGGGCTTTGTTGGAGAGGTCTCCTGGCTCTCAGTGGCTGAGGGAGCTTCAGGTGAAGGCAGAGCTAACTCATCTACTTTCTCTTCTAGCTGTAGGCATATATTTGGTTTTGCTGACAATTGCTCTCCTTGGGAAAGTGGTGAAAGTGGAGAATAGTCGTCTTCCTCTTCACTGTCTGCTGAAGGAGGGTTGGCCGTTGTGTAGTTGGCCGTTGTGCGTTGTGACGCAACAGGAGGAGGACGCACCTCGATTTTCTCCTCTCTTGCCAAAGTGGAATTTCCGGTTCCCTGGTCGACAAGAACATCGGCGGGGGGAGACGACTGAACCTCTGGCGGCCTGCCTCTTCTTCGTTCAGGCTGGACAATAACTGTAACCTCTGCTGCACGATCTGCTACTGCCGGAGTAACAAATGGTTTACCCTTTGTGTGTGTAGATTCTGGTAGCTTCTCTATCGATACTAATGCTGATACCTGCTGCGACTGCTGGTCCATCTTCTCCTCCCATGGAAGAGGTGTGACGACCGTTGGATTCTCCGGTCCCGAGGCCTGATTGCGAGTTCCTCCCTCACAACTGGATTCTTTGTCCTCTGCTGTGCCTGGTTTCTCCTTAGATTCTGGTAGTTTTTTTGACGAGGAGTCTATTAATGTCAGTGACGATATCTGCCGCGACTGCTGTTCCATCTTCTCAACCCGTGGAAGAGGTGGATCCTCTGGCCCAGAGACCTGGCTCTGAGTTTCTCCCTCGCAACTCTGCTCATTGTCCTCTGCTGTGGCTGGTTGGTGAGGTTGGGCCTCTTGCTGAAGGGCACTACGTTCTCCATTTGAAGATGGCTGGTCAGTGGGACGTTTCTCTTCAAAAGCAATGTGTTTGAACAAGCCTATGGACAGAGGGAACACAGACAAAACAGAACATATAGGGGAGGCGTTGATGACTCAATTATATCTTTGGATGGCTAAAGTGCTACTGTATAGTTTGTGTATCTTGTCAATGTTGTCTTTGTGAGAAAGGCCCCTTGGCTTTACCTGAATTTTGATATCCATCTCCACGGCTCTCAAGTCCTTTCTCCCCCTTCAGAGCCTGCTTCGTCCCGCAGTAAAGCTCACCCGCTTGAACAGGCACAAGATCTAAAAAAAACAAAACAAAGAGACATAACAAGCATCAACAGTTAAAGGTATATTCAGTGATTTCACTAACAGTAAATTCAAATCACACACAAACGGGCCATTCAAATAATGAGTGATTATAAAAAGGCACATTTCCGAGGAGTCGATGATGAATGAATGAATGAATATACAGTATATATTTTCAGAAATGGAGAATTACAGTACAAGTCAAGTACAACTACACACTAGTTACACAACGTTACACTTGTTTACAATAGGGTCCACCTTGTTCATTTTATCAAGAAGTTTAAAGGCATACAAAGTATTTACTTTGTAGAGCCAGAAGCAGCAAATCATAGTGGAGGCAAGAGGAAAAGAAAAGTATACAACAAAGGGAAAGGGGGTGTTTGTGGAGAAAACATACTTTTGAGCCACAAAGCAGATCTACAAGATCACAACATGTCACGGATGCTGTGTGTTGTAGCTCTGCTATTTTGAACCACTGTATGCTGAAGTGTATAACTTGAGCCAAAGACCGGGGAGCTGTACTCACGTTACTATTCGTGCTATTCTAGCATGAATATATCTGCAATACTTTTGGTTGCCTATAGGAATATTTTGGCACATCGTACGACTTTAGTGGTTATGTCTGGATCCATTATCACAGTAAAAGAACTCCACTGACAAGTTATTTATTTGTGCAAATGTTAGTCAAATGTTGCGCAATGACATGGCTGTCAATGCCATTTTTAGAGACGGATCCCTGCACCCATACCTGCAGTACAAGCTCAAGGGGGGGATCTCAACAAGTCAACAGTAGTGGGAACAATGCAAAACTTTGCACAGAAAGATGAACCTCTGCCCCATATTCCTCTAGTACGGCCTGTTATAGTACCACCGTGAGGCAGCTTTTCACATTTTTTACCTATGAACTACCAATCTCCGTGAAATGTTGCATGATTGCACACTCCCTAGAGGACAAGGATAAACCTTTGATCTGTATTTTTCCACATCTACCTTTTATTGCGCCACCAAGGAGTGAATCTTTGTAAAACATTCTTTGATACTGACCATATTCTGTCCCAACATCCCACAAATCGTCACATAGCATCTCTAGAGACATGTGTTTAAGACGGATCTGCCCGATATTTCATATTCCACCCTAATTGTCTATAATTGGATTTACAATTTTCAGCATTTGCCCGTTTTGAACAAAAAGCATCAAATCATAAACGCAGCATGTAACTTTGTAAATCTTTAACACACTTTCCTATTAGGCAGACAAATAGGCAGTCTTTTTCAAATTGGCCACCAACAGCTGTACTTTGCAATGGAAAACACATTTTTGGAACAAAACGCCTCAAATCATTCAATTACCATCAGAGGCATAAGAAGAAATGGCAACCTTTTCATAATGGCCTGTACATTTGAGTGATACACTGCCTGGCCCTGACCTGGTGGAGACCTGTGCCCAGATGGGCACTTTTATCCTAGTCTAAACATCATGGTGAAAGTTCAGGCAGTTCACATAGTTGTGCCCAGAGCACAGGGCAGCAGGCACAGTTATACTGTATCCTTTCAAGGACAAAGTAAACCAGGCGTGTACAGCCGTGTACTGTACACCACACGTAGACACCACAATGGGCTTCTACTGCCATGGCATATGAGCATAAGGGAGAATTATTTTTCCTCTGTTGAAAAAACACATCGCTTTCTGGCCAAAACGTGTAATTTATATGTATCCATTTGGTTGCATTTGTACACTCTGGTATCTAAAAGAAAATCGTCAACATGGTGAAACGACTTCGTGATGTCTTCAAATAATATTTCACCATGTTAAAGGGGAACTCCACCCATTTCCAACATTCTGAGAGTGTGCATGTGTAAATGCAACCTAATGGGTCCATTTGGTCCCATTTGTACACTCTCAGGTCAACATCAACATGGTGAAATGCAACTTGATGTCATAAAGTGTGTTTCACCATGATAATGGTTTATCTGACTTCCATTTCTAGGAAATACAGAATCTGGGAACTTTTTAATCATCTCCACACAATATGTCTAAGGCATATTAATGACATAGTAAAATGTTGAAAATGGGTGGAATTCCCCTTTAATGATTTTTATCGTGTCCACACAACAGGTATATAAATGACAGTAAAATTGGTGAAAATTGGTGGAACTCCCCTTTAAGAACTTGTACCCCTTTGTTTTGCCAATGGGTTCACACTGCACACTGGATTGACAATACACAACAAAGCGAACTCACCACACTGGATGGCACTATCACATTTGGTAGGGTTGTGGCTGCGTGGTGGTGGTGGAGGAGGTGGTAAGGCTTCTCCTGGCACATTAGTATTACTGTTAGATTCACTGGTGGTGGCGGAGGAGTCTGATCCCAGGGCTTTCTTCTCAAAGAGTCTGCATTTGGACCTGAGCTCCTCGTTCTCCCGCTTGATCTGAGACATCTCCGCCTTCAGCTCCTCCACCATAGTTTGGAAAAGTTGGGATGTCTCCTGGACGGCGCTCCTCAGCATGGCCTCCATGACGCTGGCGTAGCGCGACTGGAACTCGTCTCCCGACATGATGATGATGATGAACACACGGGTTTACACATGGGACCTGCTCCCATACAAAGAGGGCCGGGGGACAAGCCACCAGCGGGGTTGTTGGTTGATCTGGGGCGGATAAACAATGGATCTTTAAACGTGTCAACAGAACTCGGTATGTAGTGTAATAAACTGGTCACAACAGGACCAGCGGTCGCGTTTCTCTTTTGTGGTTCGGTGTTGCCAGAGTGTGTGTCAGAAACAAGCAGCAACCCTTTGCTTCATCGCTATTAGTCAAACTATGACCATACACATACATGCAGTGTTGGGACTTATTACTAATATATTAGCAATACATTACTGATAATTAATGGCAAATATTACTTTCCGAAGTAATATTTCCCAACACTGCATACATGAATGTGCAAACACAGGAGCAAGATTTGTTAAAGGTAGGGAAAGTGATTTGAAATTCATGGTGTAGTACCAGCCTGGTGCATACATGAATGTGCAAACACAGGAGCAAGATTTCCACCCATTTGCAACATTTTACTAGAGATGTTGTGTGGGCATAATAAAAAAAAAGTCCCCAGCCCCATTTCTGTGTTTCCTAGAAATGGAGGTCTGGAAAAAATAAAATAATAACATGGTGAAACACAATCATCAAGTTGTGATTCGCCATGTTAATGATTTTTCTTATTAGGACCTTTTTTTTTTTCTTAGAGCGTAAATGAAACCAAATGGACCCACTGGCTCTTAGGCTACCAGACTCTTTAAAAGCTTTAAAAACTAAAAACACATTTGTAATTTTGCATTGTCAAGTCTCTCAACAGAAAATAAGCCTAAAGTATCTAATGTAATAGTCGGACATGGCAACATCCGGACATCCGTTAGTAGGGAATGTTTTCTTCGTTGATTTTAGTGGAAGTTCACTTCACACCGCCACCTACTGAAACAACACCAACGGTGAACAACACTTGTTACCAACCCTACCCAACTGCTACATTGATTGATTGAATGTTTATTAACAGTTTGCAAGTATTGTTATTACAATTATACACTTAATTATACATTTTTAGTAGATCCATCCAACCATCTTCAAAATCGTATCTGTAGCCGGTTCACAGGGACTAGATTAATTTCACTTATATAAAACAAAAATGTGGAATTTGTTACCAACATTGATTAAGCCATGTGAATCAAGACCACTCTCAGGACACTATTTACTACACTAGTAAGTACAAAGTCTTCTAACAGGAGACTAATGTGTATTTTAATGTGTACTTCATTTGGCATGGTATTGCTTGATAGCAATAACTGTTCAAAAGTGGATCTGTTCCCCATTACGATATTTAACCCCAATGCACCAGTGAGCCACATTCTAACTAGAATTGTGCTATTCTAACCAATTGTCACACGCTATGAATGATGTGTTGTTTTCAATAATCTACAAAAAAACAAAAACAATGCAGATACAACACACAATCAAACTCAATTGTTTTATTTGAAAACAGGAATAATTACACTGCTGATAATATCATTCAAATGTACCTTTATTTTGCGTTAACAAACGTAACAAGTGTCTTTTGTACAAACAGATGCCCTAAATGAAAATACAAAAAAAAAACAATTACCCTACATTAATAGGTTAATTTGTATAATACATATTTCAGACCTTCACACTGAAGGCGACAGAATATTCACTGAAAACAAAGCGAAACCAACAAATATAAGCTTGTTCAGAAGCAAAATGTTAACTTCATCTCACGTTGAACCCCTTATCATTAAAACTCTTAGCCTTTTTAACTATTTTCAAAAACATTTCTGAATAGTTCAACTAGCCAATTTACATTGAATTGTGAGCTTGTAGGCCGGCCATTTCAACAATTCAAAAATATTTTTAGAAGTAGTAAAAAGGGCGAAGAAGTTTATGGATAAGGGCTGACAAAAATGAAGCACTAGTTTAACAATATATAATCGGTAGCATATCGAAAACAACATATTCCAGATTCATTTCACCAATATCGGTGACGCAACACTAACATGGCCGTTAATGGCTTTGTACTCGCAGTGATACCAGTCTGCCTGTTTGTCTCATCCACGAACAGCGTCAGATGTTGGTGGGGGGCAGGGGGACTTGCCATCAACTTTCATCAGCAAAAAAAAAGTTAAAAAGATTCTGCAATACGTTTAATATAAATATAACATCATAATGTGTAACATATATCGGTGTCGGCCGATATGACCCTGCAAATCGTCAGAGGTTGGTTGTGATGGCGGATTTTATCAAGCAATAATTTCCAGTAGGTTGCTTATCATGCTGCAATTCATTTTACCGCACATTCGGCAACTATAATCCGGCTGTTTTGGTCAATGTCTACTAAAACGACTAGCTTCCTCTAACCATAGCCATAACCGTGAGCAGGTTGCAGTGCAGGACACAGGGGCTTAAAACAAGCCGGCAAACCGGCCACACTGATTGAGGATTTTCTGGGTTTTCGTCTCATCAATGCCAATCGTGCCTGCCGGGTTCCAGACTACATGCAGTAAGGTCGAGAAGAAGGTCGAGTCAGCAACCTACTGGGAATGATCGCTTGATAACGGTCGAAAGTGGGGTGGTCACAATCTCAACCTTCGTGACATCTGTATATAGACAGTATCTCACAAAAGTGAGTAGACCTCTCCTATTTCTCCAAATATTTCATTATATCTCATCTTTATTGCCATCAATATGAGAGCAATATTACCAAATCTAACACGCCTGCTCACCTCTCACTCCTGAGACCCTTAACACTAAGATCACATGAAACTGCGGAGGGAAAAAGTCTACTTGGGCCCTGTTCGGATATTTTCAGTTAGGGGTGTACCACTTTTGTTGCCTCCAGTTTAGACACTAATGGCTGTGTTTTTTTTTGTTTGTTTGTTTTGTTTTTTTGTTATTTTGTGAGGAAAATGAAACTCACCCTTTTTATCCAACTGTACAGTGACTACTTGCATCAAGGTTTAATTTCGTAAGTGTTGTTTCCATGAAAGGATATAATGAAATATCAGGAGAAAAATTGTGAGATACTGTATAGTGAATTCCAAATAACAATTTAATTGAGCCCGATTTCGCCCCATCCTCCTGCCTCAGGCTTGTTTACGGCGGGCCTGTGCTTGCGTTGGTGTGACTTCAGGTGGTCCAGGCGCTTGAAGCTGAGGCCGCAGACGGCGCAGCGGTACGGCCGCTCGCCCGTGTGCGTGCGCTGGTGCACCTTGAGGATGTCGGCGCGCGTGAAGCTCTTGTCAACACATGGTGCACCGGTGGGGCTTCTCCTGCGTGTGGATGCGCCGGTGCAGCTTCAGATTCCACAGGCGGCTGAACTTGTTGCCACAGACGGCGCAGCAGTACGGCTTGTCGCCCGCCTGGCCGCACCGGTGCGCCTTCAGCTCGGCGAAGGACGGGAAGCCCTTGCCGCAGTGGCTGCAGAGGTGCAGCCCCTGCGCCGAGTGGATCCTCTGGTGCACCTTGAGGTTGCAGGCCTGGGTGAACGTCTTACCGCACTGGTTGCAGGAGAATGGCGGCCCCCCTGCCGTCGCCGCCTGGCCCTGCCCACTGCCCGCGCCTCTGTGCGTCTGTCTGTGGGCTTTGAGCGACGCCGAATCCGAGAAGGACGCGGAACACTGCGTGCAGCTGTGCCTCCTGCCGCCGACCGCCTTCGCGCCTCCCGTCTGATGATGATGTAACCTTTCATCCAGGTTTAGAGTCAGACCGTACGTTTCCGAGGGGTCATACACGTCCGAGTTTTGCAAAGAGTGATCTCCGATGTGACCGCGCATGCTCGCCGCCCTGTTTGACCGCCGCCTCGCCCCCCGACGACGACGACATGTGCTCGGGGTACAAGACGCTCGGGTCTTGCAGGTAGCCTTGCTCGTTGATCAGCATGCAGCTGAACTCTCTGTCCACGTCCATGTTGTTGTTGGGCCTCGAGGGTGGCGGATCTAGATTCGCACCTCCTCCTCCTCTTCTGCTCCGGTTGGGAGCGGGTGGCTGATGAGACCTGTCAGAATGATCGCCTGACAGATCCCCCTCATAGTGGCCCATGTAGGTCAGCTCCTCAGCCAGGTGCGGCGGAGTCGAATCTTGCAGCCCCTCCAGGCTGCTCATGTCAAACATGTTGTGGCCACCCCCGTAGGTCTTGCCGAAGCCGCCCAGGTCGTCCATGCTGCACCTGCCCCGGTAGAGCGGCTCTGAAGACGGGTCTGTCGTTGTGTCGCCCTCTAGACTTGGATCCGGTCTCTGGTCGAGGCCCGCGTCCCAGTCGTCCTGGCACTGCTGAATCTCACGGTCGTTGAGGCCTGCCCTAGGCCCGGTGAGATTCGACTCCTCTTCTCCTGCAGGGGCAAAAGAGAGAAATATTCTTTTTTTCTGTCAACAAATGTGGTCGTTGTAGCATGTGGACGATCACACATAAATAATTGAAAGCCAGCGAAAGCAATCCTTAACTGCAACACCCATCGCAACGGTTTTATCATCAATTGATCAATCATCGCGGCCGTGTTGCATAACAATAGCGACTGAACCTTACCCTCGATCATGATCAACACTACTCTCTGGAAGCTCTGTTTTGGATTAATTAATCTTGTTGCAGTGCATCAAGAATTTAAGTTCTCGATGCGATGCAACACTCTTTATGAGAACGGAAATCCCCCACTCACATTAGTGAGTGGGTATTCATTGTCAAATCAATAATCTAATTAGTTGTCAACTCATTTTGTAATTGATTAATCAGATTGCAACAAATCACTGGAGTTATCATGGTTTCCTATTTAACCAGAGTTTTTTCCAGTGTTATGTGTCTATCTTTAACCTAAACCTAAAAATGACAATGATTATGTAGCTGTGTTGGATCACTCCTTGAATATTCACTCATTGAATATTTATTTTTAAAATACCTATTTGAAGTTTAGAAGTTACACACATGTATCTATTCTTTAATCAAATGTATGCAGTCAGAATAAGCCACCATGAGTTGCTTTAATTAATTTAAAAATGTATTTGAATAGCAGCCTAATCAACAGCTAATCAAATGTATTTTTGTCAGTTAGAACGTGTCTAAAATACATATTTTAAGGTGATAGTTAAAGGTAGTGTCGCAATCCAATTAATTGATGAATCTTTAAGTAATCGTCCAATGAATCAATTATGAAAATATCGGTAGTTGTAGGTCTAACACAACGGCGAAAACATAGTAATTATGTGTGTGAATAAGAATGTTGTATCATGTGTAATTGTGTATTTAAAAGGTGTAGTTGATACCGACCGTCCAAACTGACATGCCATTTCCCAGGAAGCTCAGTGCTGTCTGACGTGATGTTGAGCGCCTCCTCCTTCAGCAGTCTGTTCAGCTTCTCATTCCCCACACCTGGGGACTGACACAAGACAGGACAAACAGGGAAATGTACTGTATCTGTGTGTATTAGTGTAAACATGCATGAGACTAATGTCAATGACCTTATATTGCACGCAGAGTACACAGAGGACGCAGGAACTACTCCTACCTCCTAGCCCATGGTCTACTTGTGTGCAACACGCAAGTTCGCAAGTTGGTGAACATGTTGTTACATTTGGTATTATAGCTTTGTAATTATTGAGACAGCTGAACCATTTTTATCTTCTCCTGAAGATACCTTCACAGAACTGTTGGAGTCCGGACCTAGTTCCTCCATCCCCCGACAACTGTGGATCTCCTGGACAACTCCCTCCTGTTTCAGTTTATGGTCACCATCTGTATTGGGGGAAAAAAGACTACCAATGATTTTGTTACTTATAGAATCATAACCACAGAAGAGGACGGTTCAAACCAATATACGGTACAGGACATCTTCAGTATTACACCAGTCACCAAGGATGACCTCCTGCTTCTAGAAGTGGTGCCTGTTTTTGAGTCGAACATGGAGCAGGCTTCCCAAAACATTCAAAGACCAATCATCATGTTTTACTCTAAATGTGCATGTTTGAGACTTGTTTCGATGGATTGCGTATGTAGTGATCTGAAGTACTGTACATCAGTAAGTATGTAGTGAACTGTGCATCCCTGTGCTTTTTAAAATAAATTATTCAATCAATCACCCAACCGGTAATCGTATTCCCTCTCTCCCAACTCCCTATCTAACTCCCTCCCTTCCTTCCCATCCCATTCGACAATGCCTTGTGTCTCGTGTCCGCCATCTACGCCAACTTTCAAACCAGTTTTAAAAGGAAGCCAGTTTTGAGGGAGGGGAGGCAGAGAGTCAAAATACGGCATTTGAGAGACAGAGAGAGATTGAGAATAGAGAGATAGGGCAGTATCACTCACCCGCCTGTGTCTGCATGCTTGATATTTCTCTATCTTCTTCCCCAGCAGTGGACAGCCCACTCGTCCACAGTCCACACATCTGGTGGCCGCTGGTCGATCGCCGTCCCGGAGTCTCTCCTTACGCCGACTCTCCGATGACTTCAGCCTCCTCTTCAGGGTCTCAACCTAATTGGTTAATTGACAGCTTTAATTCTACTGTACAGTATATGTAGAATGGGAACAGTTCAAACAAAAGTGCAAGTACAATACAAATCTGCTGTGAGGATGAAACCAGAAAAAGTATGGAACAAAGGGGCTGGGGGACGTTTTACAGGGGCCAGTTTCTAATTGCAGCCGCCTGACCATAGGTGCTCTTTGAGAGCAGTTTTTGAGCTAGGGACTCACCCTCGTTTGTATAATACATGGAGATGTGTGTTACTGTCTGTCTGCCTGTGTCCTATTAAGAATGCCGCAAAACTGACTGTGAATAGTGGTAACAGTGGTTGTGGAGGTTACTGTATTTAGTATTTACAGTCCCCAGCGAAACCTTGTTCAGTCCTCACTAGTGTCTTGACATGTTGAGAATCCAATGAACAAAGCAGTTATAGAATTGTGCAAAGTGCACAAGATTCCATCTTTTAAACCTTTACAACAGCTTTGCGAGCACAAAGGGAGAAATAAAACGTTTACGCAGGGTATACATTTTGGGGAGCACCACTGCGACTGGCTGAAAAATGGCAATTTACGGGGGAAGTTAACAAACCGGAAGTGCGGCCTTTTGATAGTATCTCTGGGGTACCATGTCCCCAGGCTTACATTTCACAGCGTAGATGTTAGGCTAGGATTGTGGCTAGGATCAATTGGCAGGTGTGGGGAGTTGCCAATGGATGCAAATCCATTGGCCTGAGGCCTTGTGTGGTGTTTCTGTACAACGGTGTTGTAGACTGGAGGCCGGGCACTGCACGGAGTGGTGTGGAACGCATCAAATACCGGTGAAGTCATTGGAGTGAAAGGGTTCTCGGGTATGTGGATTACAACGTGCACCCATAGATGTGGCACATGTTTAGAGTTAAGGTTCAGACAGGTCACCTGCTCTCTGCTCCGTGTCACCTCCTCCAGGAAGCTGTCTTCCACCAGCCGTGTGATCTCATACATGGCAGCCTTGAAGACCGTCTCCATCACACCAGAGAGCTGCGACTGGAACGTCACCACGGCTTCGGACATCATGTCTGTTAGTTTTGTTTTCCCCAGGATATGTTGATTTAGCCTTTAGTCTTTTGAATAGCACACCATATAGTCATCTGAAATTGTCATAATCTTAACTTTGACAGAAAATATATAGCCTATAGTCTTTAGAATAGCACGCAATCTAGTCTAATTTTAGTCTAGTGTCTAAAATTGTTTACCGTTTAATCTTATATTCTAGTCTCACTTAGATGACTAAACATCATCAACCATAGCCTTATTAGTTGACCAAATCAAAACTGCATGTTTGTGATTTTTCTACTTGCTGTTGGATATAGATACATTAATGTACAAAGGCACCCAGTTCACAGCAAAAGTGCTGAGGTTGTATGAAGTTATTAGTCTTTTTATGGCACCAATACACCAATACTCTGGTTGGAGCTGCTGCCCCCCGCGACCCGACTACGGATAAGCGGTTGTAGATGGATTAATGGAAAACAGAGAGATGAGTTAATATTACTTTCCTCAGCCCAAGCTAAAAAGCTACTAAGGGTTAGCCAGAGATAGAGACAATAAAGTTTTATAATAGAATTCGACTCTAGATCACAGTGATCTCATAGAGAATATAGTTGGAATTATATTCAACGCTCGCTGAGAAAGTAAAAGCAGGTATATAAGCATAAATATAAACCAGATAGACAGTTGTTATGTTGTTGTTTTTTCCCCTAAAGCGCATTTAGTAACACTGACAGTACTTCCTGGAAGAAGGGTTGCCAGGTTTTGCGAGAGAAACAGATATGATGATAAAAACCTTTATTTTATTTACCGTAGGTTACATTTTGTCCTGCAAATGTTTTATCTTATCTTCAATATTGTGAATGAATGCCTCTGCTTTTATTTGTATTGATATTTCTATTGTGCCCTTTTTTGCCTTTCTTTGTTTGAAAGCGCCTTTATAAATAAAAGAATACAGTACTTTTATAGCACATGTTAATTCCTCTACGTAAAGTAAAGTAACACGAATATAGGAGATATACAAGTTCACAACACAAGAATTAAAAAAAAGAAAGAAGACGTTTTTGTTGCAAGCAACTTTACAAAAAAAAGAAGAAAAAAAAGAGGAAAAAACTAGACCGAAGTCACTCATAATGAGCTGACATGGCAACGTGGCCTGGAAGAGAACTCCAAGCTACGGATCTCGAAAATGGACATTCTTGTGGAAGCCCCTTCTTAAAGGGGAATTTCACCCATTTTCAACAGTTTTTAATTTTTTCATTTGGTTGCATTTGTACACTCTCAGAAAAAACAAGCGTCTAAAGAAATACATTAACATGGATGATGTCATCAAGATGTTTCACCATGTTAGTGGTTTTCTTCAGACCTCCATTTCTTGGGAACACAGAATGGGTATAGAATAACCCTAACCCAACAACTCGAAGGTACTCTACATCAATGACATAGTAAAATATTGAAAATGGGTGGAGTTCCTCTTTAATTGAATTGAGCTTTATTGGCACAAGAAAAACACTAAAAACGGAGTTAAAAAACAATTGAAAATGCAGTATTTTGTAAACAGTGCCGTGTCACATTGTGGACTGAACTGAACGTGTTCTGTTTGACCCGCTAAGGCCTCCGTACTGAGTGTATGGTGACGTCACGATGGAAACAAACTAATCCAGCAGGGATGGATCTCGTGCGGACTGACAGCTATAATGCTGTATAGAACATAACAAATGACACCATTGTAACAGCAGACAGTAGAAACACATACAGTCGTGAATAACAGAAACCCAGTACTCCAAACATCCCAGTAGCAGTTGTGTCTTCATCTACAGATGAAGCAGTGCTGGAGCAGAGGTAAGCTAACGTTAGCCTTCTAATGCTAAGGATTCAAATCACATTAATTAATTGATTGAGTGATTGGTTTTATTGGCCGAGATGTAAATGGTACAGTCAAGCATGAGAAATAAATAAAAAAACAATTAATAAATAAAAGGACATTGGAGTCTCGTTTCCACTCAGGTGAATTCTGATGAATTGATATTAAAGACCCTGATGTGAGATGTCAACAAGTCTTAGTGCTTGTTTACCTCCACTATGAACCACTATGAACCAAATGGACCCTAGCGGGTCCATTTGGTTCCATTTGTACCCTCTCAGGAAACTTTTGAGATGGGTGGTATTCCCCTTGCGGGTCCATTTGGTTCCATTTGTACCCTCTCAGGAAATTTTTGAAAATGGGTGGAATTTCCCTTTAAAGGTCGAAAAAAAGTGACTGTCATTGTAAACAAGTGTATGCTTAACTGGTTTGTCTCAGTCTCAGTTGAATTGTGCTTTAATTGTAGACTACGTTTACAAATGGTTAATAGAAAAATAAATCTATCAAACCAATCAATCAGTCAATTGTCATGGTGTCATCCACAGAAACAACTTGCATCGACTTGTGCTTTATGTTTGAAATGTACTGTACTTGTGAAAATGAATAAATAGTAATCAGTCATTCAGTCCTTGGTGTTCAACTCATAATCATGACATGACAAATAACAACATTCAAATAAATAACAAATAATAAATAACAAGCTTACTACATTTGTTCTGGGAATAGCTTGTAGTGAAGCTACACTACTTGTTTCGAGTAGCTTGTAGTGAAGCTACACTACTTGTTTCGAGTAACAAGGAATTTAGGAAAGTAGCTTACTACATTTTCCCACACACTTTAATGGGTAGAAAACCTCTAATATACATCCCAAAACTTAGACATGCCACCCTCCTATGTTCAAACCCGCCCCTAGATTATTATAATTATGATATTTTTTATTTATATTATTTTATTGTTATTATTTAGAAACGTGTACATTAAGTTGAGATGTATATTTATATATATGTAGTTTTGATGTAGCAAGCTACTTTTGTCATGTAGCTTGCTACAATTTTCTGGGGATAGCTTGTAGTAGATTAGCTACATTTTTTCGAAAGTAACAAGTGTTACAGCAAGTGTAGCTTACTACATTTTCCCAGTAACTTGCCCATCACTGTGCGCTACCAACATCCATTGAGGCCACTCTGAACGAACACCTACCGATGGCTGCAATTTCGAAACCGGCCTCCGTAAAATATGATTCCCCTTTTCCCCTCACTGTATATTTTCCTTTTCTCTTTTACCTTACCTTTAGGTTATGGTCTACTCACAGTTTACAGTTTTTGCAGGGAGTTGTCCTTGAAATCTACTGTAATTCTCCAAGCTGTTACTAAAATATTTAATCAATCAATCAGTCAATCAATCAAAAACTCCACTTGGCCTGCTGAAAGTTGTATCACTACATACGGGTCTCCTTTCTTTTCTTTTCCTAAAGTCTGCACCACCGTCCGTGTTCTGTGATCCTGGAGGAGTCAGGCGTCCCACACCATTGCAACGATGTGCAAGAAGCCACACAACCCGACGTGCTCACTGCAGTTCCGGAGGATCATAATACCTGCAATATAAATGACAAAGACTGGGAATTTAACACGTTACATGCCTCTCACCATTTAGACTGTCGTTCTTGAAGGAGTTTACATTCACCCAAAGCCGTAAACAAGTAGAATTGACTTGCGCGTCCCGTTTCCCACCATGTCTGATGTGGACACCCTCATCGTCATGTTCCAGACACAACTCTCTGATGTCATGGACACACTGGTGAAGACCGCCATGCACGAGCTCACCAGGTCAGTGGCTTGGGGCAGTGGTGTTCAACCAGTGGTCCTTAAGAGGGTTCCAGGTGCTCCCCAGCTAGGTTTGTTAACCATATGAAAAGTTGGTTATCCAGATGTAACTCTTGAGAGTGTAAACAGGAAACCAAATGGACCCTTGTGGGCCCATTCGGTTTCATGTTTACACTCTCAAAAATTAAAATATTCATCATCTGAATTAGCCCAAGTGTACGCAACTAGATTAAGACTAATGGTCATTTTGATCTGTATGTTTGCCTGTTTTGTTTCCCAAATCTAGCCTGGTATTGTGGGGCTAAAATGTCCTCAAATGGTGGTCAGTGGCTCAAATGCTGAATTAATAGTGTGCCCTGGAATCAAAAAGGTTGAAAACCCCTTGCTTAGGGGAAAAACACACATTTTGCCTAGGATGTAGGAAGTAAAATCTGATTTTTTTTCTTCAGTGAAAGTCAAAATGTACTTAAAAAGTCCCAAAAGAGAGTAAGCATAGCCACGTTTTTTCTGATTGGATGGTGTTCAAATCAACGTGAACCAGTGTTTTTTTCCGCAAACAAACCACATACCAATCAGAATCCTCAGCTGCATTTCAACCTTCATATGCCCCGCCCACCTGTGGGGATAGGCTCCGGTCCAGACTGATTTGCGAGGTGACATTTCAGATGACACTGAGTTATACTACACGGGACGCAGACCACAGACCACAGATGTGATCTAAAAGTGTGAAAAACGTATCTTTCAATTCACTGGGTCTTTCAGATGTTACATTCCACCATTTTGTTCACGGTATTGGACCAGGTTGGTGGAGGACGGGTTCGTGGAGGAGATGCGGCGTCGGGCGCAGGACGCCGAGTCGCTCCGGGCACAGCTGCAGTGGGCGGAGAAGAAGCTGAGTGACGGTGAGAGGAGCGGCGGGGGGGCGGCCATCGGGACCACCGCCAGGTGCACAGACTGTGGCAAGGCGCTGTGGCGCGCCGACGGGACCACTGGCGAGGCTGAGGATGAGGAGGAGGAAGAGGAGAACAGCGGCAGCAGCAGCACTGCAGATTTATTACAGTATGGTAAGAATTAATACAGTCTGGAAAAGATGGATCGGACTAATTCAGTTAGCCCTTCATTACGTCCCTCCCCAATCCGTCCTTGTCCAATAGGCTCGTTAGGGGAGAACAGCCTGTGTCCGTAGATTTGCACTTTGAACTATTCCAGAAAGTTTTTCAAAATAGTAAAAAAGCAAAGAAGTTAGTATGTCATTCCGTAGTCCCCAAAACATTAAACAAGAGGCAAGTTAAAACAAAATAGAACATGAAGACAAACACAAACAGTGATAAGGGGTTTGTGTGTGATGAAAATGGAGCCCTCTAGAGCTTAGACTCTAAGGCATGGGTCTCCAACGGGTAGCTCGTTGGTTGTTTTTGGGTAGCTTGCAAAGGAGTTGCAAAATTAGGCTATGAATGATATGAAAAGCATGACCTGAAATGCATTGCAACTCTTTCCTTTGTCATTCAACATACAAACGTATGCCCACTCGAGCGTAACTAGGCCTACATCAATAGGCCCAGAATACGCCTATCAGTAATAGGCTACGTCAGTCGTCTTCAGGTCAAATCAAATCCAATCAAGACAAAAACAAATCTGTCAGTGACATGATCAGTGCTGTGAAGGCCTTCAAAGCAAAAGTCTCATTTTACATGCAACAGGTAAAAAACAAGAGACTGCAGCATTTTCCTTCAATGAAGAAGGTGTTGGAAAACAATGCAGAGGCAGTTGATGTGTTGGATGTGGATAAATATTGTGACCTACTGTCCATGCTTGGGCAGGAATTTGAGGACAGGTTCAAAGATTTTGGTGAACTGGAGCCCTGTGTGGCATTCATTGCTAACCCTTTAATGGAGGTAGATGTGAGTGTAATATCAGGGCAGATGGCTGACATGTTCAATGTCAATGCATTTGAAATGGAAATGGAGATTATTAATCTCCAAAATTATGTGCAGGTAAAAGCACAACAGAATTCACAACATTGAAAGTGAGTGCTTTATTTGGCTCTACTTATCTTTGTGATTCTGCATTCTCTGATATGAATGTGATCAAATCCAAATTCAGAACTAGGTTGACTGATGATCATTTGAATGACTCTATAAGAGTGAACCTGAGTGGATACACCCCAGCATTCAAGTGTCTTGCGGGGGCCATGCAGTGCCAGGCATCTCATTAGAGGAGAATGCAAAATGTGAATGCACTTTTGGAAAAAAAAAAAGCTAAAAGTGAAGTAGCTCTCGGCCCCTCAGATTTTTTCAAAGTAGCTCTAAAATGAAAAAAAAAAACGTTGGAGACACCTGCTCTAAGGGCTCTAAACTAAGGAATATTTGGTTGTTGTGTTTAGGCATGTCACAGTGTCTGCTGTTAACCGGTGTTACTGAGGGTGGGTTCACCACCGATTACATCTGTTGTGCACCTTTAGCACCATTTTATTATTATTTTTAATGCTAGACTATATATTTTCTCATGCACCCTATAAGTCCACTTCAGTGTGGCACCCATCTGCTTATACATTATTGTGATGAGAAGTGAGTGCATTTTCAACCGGTCTGCACAACGTGCAGGCCTGAACTTTAGTAAAAGAGATGCGACATTCCAAACTTGAGTTGGAAATACATTGTTTTCAATGAGGGTGGTCCATTCTCAATAGAAGTCCATGTAGGAGAGCCGCCATTAGACTGGCCTTATTACGTGAACAGAGTTTGTGTAACTCCGTCTCTATACTTTATAGCCCTGCACTGACTGACTAACCGACCGGCAGCAACACCTTGCCTGTGGAAAGCGAGGAGACTTGGTGGATGGATTATGAATATTACTTTAGAAATAGTGTGCTATGATGGGATAGAATCGTGACAATAACATCAAAAACAGAAGAGGTATTTGTGAAGTAGAGTAATCTTGGTAAATAAATAACCAAGCAAGCTGACTAAACACCGTCTCGTCTAGCCAGTCATGGTAGCAATTAAAACGGCGTGTAGCTGTGTCAGGTCCGAGGAAAGTTACTTTGTAAATTATAAGTGCAAGCGCTGTGTGGTTTATGTTGCTGGTTGATTTCCAGAGTCTATTAGTTTATTACACCACCTAGTGGTACTCGGTTTTACTGCGATGGGGAAATTCTGACACTGTGACATGCCTGACATCAACACCTTCCTGGCCACCTTACTTTGCCACAATTGTTTTCCCATTCCCCCATGATCAAGTATACTCACAGTCACAATTACATTAAAGCCAGGAGAAATTTACATGACCATTGGTATAATCTATTAAATCAGGGGTTTTCAACAGGTGGTCCGGGGACCAACAGTGGTCCTTGAAAGGGTTCCAGGTGGTCCCCAGGTAAGTTGTTTAACCAAATTAACTCTTGAGAATGTAAAAATGAAACCAAATGGACCCTGGCGGGTCCATTTGGTTTCATTTTTACACTCTCAAGAGTTAAAATATTCATTGTGTGAATTAGCCCAAATCTACACAACTACAATTAATGGTCATGGACAGAAGCAAAAAGAAAATCTTTACTTTTGGGATCCTCAATTGGTGGTCCGTGGCTCAAATGCTGAATAAAGGGTGGGCCCTGGGATGAAAAAGGTTGAAACCCCCTGTATTAAATCACTACCCAGTACCCACACTGTTATGATCTATTCATTCACATTACACTGGACATCATTTGGTTTGTTCATATATTCACAACGGGTAAGGTCCTAGTGTGTCTAATTGTGTAGACACCATTAGCAGATGTTTGACAGTAATGTAACTCTTGAGGGTGTACAAACTAGACTGCTATTTTGTGGCGTGGGAATTTGGCAGAGACAAGTGGATTCTGTGGCTTTAATAATGTCACTTTTGTCATTTTTCCTTCTCCAGGTGTTTTGATAGGGTGTGACCTGAAACAAGAGGATGATGCCATGGAGCTGTGCACTGAAAGCAACGGACAGGAAGTGACGTCGGAGTTGGCACAGGAAGCTGACGTTCCTGTGCTCATCCCCAGCCCTGTGAGGGAATCAGCGGTTGGTGACACGTTGGAAATATTATACCATATATTACACACCTGTGTGAAGTTAGATCATCTTAAAATATCAGTTACAACGTAATGTTTGTTTATTTCTCTTCATTGTCAAGGATGTTTTTAAAGCAAACATTGTTGAAAACGCAAAAATTAAAACTTGTATGTAAACATTCTGTTTGGGAAGCTGTGTTGCTAAAACAGACCCATCCTCAGAAAATGCCAATGTTCCCATCAGCACCACCAGATAATCAGCAGGAACATCATTTTATCCATACCACAGAGACTTCTCTAGATCTCGAGTTATTCAGCCTTTTAGTCCGTTGTTGGAGGTGGACGGCAGCGCGCAAGCTCGATGCAGTCACAGATGGGCCAAGGCCAAAGAAAAAAAATCTATCTCGTTATCAATAATAAAGTTTATATGATGGTGCAGCCTGCCAGAAGCACTAAAAAATTGGATTTTATATGGCAGATATGACGTTATTCCCTGTCATATAGGCATGGAAAGGCCTTTTTGTGTTAAAAGCGCCTGCTATGGTAAATGTGGAGATGCTCCGATAAACGGCCACCCTATCTGTAGCCTCAACATGCGCAAAAACGTGAAAGCCTGGAGTAATTCATTGGCCACGGTGGCCTAGAAGTGGGAGTCGACCCCTTCCGGTGGGCGTTCCAAATGATGTGACGTAGCACAGCACAAGATTGGTGAGATTCAATCAGGGCAAGCGACAGTCTGAGTCGTGACCGCATCTAAGCTAAAATGCTGCTAATGCTGATGTTATGACATACAGTATAGTAAAGCAATTTTGAAAATGTGCGTCTTACATACAACATCAGTATGAGTCGATCATGAGAAAAAACAGAAATAATAAAAAACAAGGACATTTTCACAACATTCACAAATGATTTTTGTACTCTTCACACGTTGTCGCTCTGCAGACGACGGAACAAGACGACGCCAGGCCAGTGGTGGACGTAAAGAAGGAGGAAGAGGTCAATGAGTCGTCCTGTTCTGCTGATAACGCTGGAGACTGGCCTGTCGGCCATGATGGTCAGTAATCATAATAAACTCTGATATGAATCAAAAGCTATGAAATTCTAATCCAGTATTTACCACGATGGAAGAAAGGCAAATGCCACTCCTTTCCCTGTCATGCTGGAAGGCAGAATTGCTTTTCCAAAGTCTTGTGAAATTGTTCTGAGACTAAAGTTACCGACACACCAAGGTTAACTCTATGAAACATGAAGCCTATATTTTCACTCATGAATAGACAGACACAGAGAGACCAACATGCTGTGCAGACCAAGTGCATACCCCCTAAAAATGTAATGCTTGTCCTAACATCAGTTAATCAACAAACTGGACTTAGGGGGTGGGGTCCACAAACGAATGCAGTTCAAACTTGGCTGGGGGGGGGGGGGGGGGGGGGATCACTTCCAAATTTACTCCTTTGGAGGTCCCTGGCACGTGTTTTCAAATGGGGGACTGCATGCTAATTGGTGTTAATTTGGGCATCCTTCACATGAAAACATTTATGAGTGACTGCCACTGCTGTACAGTGTTCACTTAGATGTAGGTAGGTGGTAGACCGCCATCAAGTGGTCACATAAAGAAGTTCAGGTTAATGTATCAACATCATCAACAGTGTTTTTCAAACCCTTTTCATGTATAGGCAGGACTTAATCTTTGCCGTAACAAGCCGGAACGCCATTCCGGCTTGGGCCAAATGCGTTCCCCCATGGTCCACGTGCGTTCCGTCTGCGTCCGTGAGCTGTCACTGCGCTCCCCCACCTGCAGAGACCGATCCAGCCTCGTTCATTACTGTCGTTGCTAGGATACCCGTACAGATACAGTACTAGGCATAGATCCTTAGCATAGATCTGGTACTAGTCCTTCCCAGCTATGGGGCTTATTCCCAGCTATGAGATTTATATCGAGAGTCGGGGGGGGGGGATTTGCTACGGCTCACACAGTTCACACTTCACAGTTCTCCCACGTTGTTAGCTGGGCTGCTGCTGGCTAGTCGTCTCCCCTCGCTACGGATTATGATCGCTATAATAAAGGTACCTAGGAAGCGGACGGACCCCTTATGGGTCCTTACATTTTGTGGTCCCGATTCTCTGAAAACACAAGCACATTTCGCTACAGATTGAGCTTGTGGATCGGCTGTGTGTGGCATAGTAGTGCAACACACACACACACACACGCCACACAATATTCTGCCCAAAAAACGACTTTTCGGGGGGCGTGCGCACGCACATGCACGCGCGTGAGGTGCGTTCCGGCACCTCCCGAGCTACAAATTAAGCACTGTGTATAGGCCCATTCTTTCTTTGGCATTTGAGTTACAGACAACCATTTCGATGACCTGTAGCCTCTTGAAACCAAAAATAACCAAACATTTATTTCAGTTGGACACAATTTTGTCCACAATTCCATGGTGGAAAGAAATAACGGACCAGGGAAATGTTGTTTAAAATAACAATTCTTCTACCTTCTTTCCAAAGGTGTAGTCTTCTTAAAAAATAAGTATTGCAGATCATTCTTTTTACTAACTCTTGAAAGAGTTGATAATATATAATGGTCCATTTGGTTAACTGACTTTCTGCTAAAAGTACTACCATTGAGCGTTCATATGTGCAATCAATAGCACATATGAATGTCCCGGGTATGACCAATTTTGCTGGTTTTATGAAGATAAAAATCGACCACAGAATCTCTTTATTCTGGAGTGACACTACCAAACCCAACCCATCATGGCTTCTTAAATTATAAAGTTTTGGGTGTTTGAGCTAAATGTGATGTTATTATCCATGTACATCAGTAGATAGAAAGCTGTTTTAGCTAGCCATATTTTGCAAACCATTGCAGAGTTAAGCTAAAACTAGATGACGTTGAAACAGTCAATACCAAAACAATTATTGCCGTTATGACAATAACATTATATTGAAGTTACGATCAAGTATTAAGGTACAACATGATAATTTATTGTGCCATTACTAAATTTGTGTCCCTTAGATCTGGTGCAACATGAATTCGGTCAAAGGTTTTCCAAATTAGCCTAAAAAATCAGTCATTTTTAAACTGAATTTGAACCAATTGATAAAATGGCCCATAACAGATGAATTTCAGATATAAAAGCTCATGACAAATTCTTGAAAATGACAAGCATTTTATACTCCAAAATCTGTGCAATCTATTCCATCGATCCTACAGGCGGCGGATCGGAGTCCCACGGCATGAGCGAGTGGGCTGACGCATCACGACCGGACCGGACGCGACAGAGCAGCAGCGAGGAGGAGCTGTTGATGAGAACTGTCATCAGACAGGAGGAGGAGGAGGACAAGGACCCGCGGGGACCCCCCACCACTGTCACTCACACGGAACATCCCCGGCTAGACAGAACGGGCTCCGGCGGCTGCGAAACGGCCATAGCCGCCGTCGTCACCCCCAAACGGACACCCCCCGTAGTAGTCCGAGTTGGTAGAGATCACATCGTTTCGTCCCCTCCTTGTGCGAGACAACAGCGGTTCCCCGCCGGCACCGCCGACGTGGGAACCGTGGTGATCAAGGAGGAGATTATCGTGAATTCCGAAGAGGAGGAAGGCGAGGAGGAGGAGGAGATGACGACGACGATCACTCGGTCGGGAGCACCTTTGCCTGCGTTTGCGGTAAACCATCAGTACGCAGCGTTGCCCGGGGACGTTCTTCACAAGCAGGGCAACATTTCCCACAACAAACTTGTGGCAAATAAGGAAGCGGCGCTGAAACCGTACCCCTCCAAAGTCGGCGGGCCTTCAAGCGCGACAACGCCGAAAGCCGCCGCCCTGCAACCATTGGGGAAAAAACTCGCTGCTCACTCGCCGATGATGAGGGGCATCTCTGTGCCGAGCTCCGCCGGCGCTGCTCACTCCCAAGCCTTCAACCTAAACAGAACTCCCAGCACCACGTTGTCCTCCAGGAGTGGAGGAGGAACCAGGAGCGGAGGAGGTCCAACCAGGAGTGGAGGAGTCGGACCTCCTCCGCTCCTGTCCTTCCATAGAGCCCACCACCACCAGAACGACCCCAACAACAACAACAAACGAGCCCTGCTTTCGCTCACACGGGCATCCAGCATCCCCTGGGTGAGCATCAAGACCCACCACTCGCAGCAGCAGTCGTCCACACACTCCTCCTCCTCCCAAAACCTCCTCCTCCATCACCACGGTACGACGACCACCACCTCCACACCGCACTCAGGTTCCTCCTCCTTGCCGGCGCCGCCATCGTCCTCTTCCCAGCATGCCCTGCTGCGCTGCGGCCAGTGCGGCAAGTGCTTCCCGCACCCCAGCAACCTGAAGGCACACGCACAGACGCACACGGGCGAGCGGCCCTTCTGCTGCTCGCTGTGTGGCCGCAGCTTCACCAAGCTGAGCAACCTGAAGGCGCACCGCCGCGTGCACACAGGCGAGCGGCCATACTGCTGCCTGGCCTGCGGAAAGAGGTTCACGCAGAAGTGCAACCTCAAGAGACACCAAAGGATCCACGTGGACGCATAACCCACCCAGAATGACGATCTATTAGTCAAACAGTGGTTCCCAAAACTATTCATTTCACGTCAAACAATGAGAAAGTTGATCATCAGTGGTGCCCATACATCAGTGGTCAAAGGGCCTTTGTGGGTGGAGTTTGCACATTCTTCCCATGGTGTCCAGGGCCGGTTTTAGGCATAAGCAATAGAAGCGGTCACTTATGGCCACAACCAGGGACAAGATTTATTTAATTTCTTTGTTTTTTTTTTATGTATCCCCCTATCCCATACACGTGCTACTGGTGGCCCCCAATCTTCACTTAATGCGGCCCAGGGGTTAATATTGAAATATTATTATTAAGGCTGTTGATTTACGAGTTAATGGAATTAAAATTAATTTTGTTGATTAATCAGATTATTTTTTAATGCAATAACTCACTAATGTGCACACTGAGTCAACCAACTGGTCATTTTCTCATTGAAGAAAATGGGTACAGTGCGGTTTTACAGAGACATACTGTATAGCTGTGTGTCTCCCTGTAACCAGAGCCATAGAGTATAGTTTGAGAGATCTACAAGCATTGAGGGCTTGTAGATCACCTATTTTGATAAGTATTTAAAAGATAAACAGATTTTTTATGAATTCTGTTTCTTTTTTTAGGACATAGTTTGAATGGTGGTTAATCATGATTAATTTTGAAGCTCTGTTAATCTGAATAAAACTTTTAATCATTCAACAGCCGTAATTAATGTAATCCCAAATGGGCTACTTGACAGCCTGGGGGGCACATGTGTAGTAGATACCCTACCCTAGGGGACAGCTCTGGCATTTCTATCTCTGGAACCCACCATTTATATTGTAAAATCGGTATTTGTTTGAGTTACAGACCCATGAGGGTCCATATTTGGTTCCAAACTATCCTTGAACTGGGGACCCCCTTTGAAATGCCAGTCTGCACTGGACTGGACCAGACCAGACCCTACCCGACCCCCACTTTGGGAACCACTGATCTAGTAGATCTGATTCAGAACGTTAAAAACAGAAAGGACTTTTTACATTTTAAAACAATGGCACATTAATTATAGATCAGGAACCGACGGTGTTCCCATATTGTGTTATTAGTGTGGTTGACGTGGTGCATCAGAGATTTGCTTCCGATATCCCTGTGTGACGCTTATTTTGATGCCTATATTACAGTGCGACTTCTGTGTGCATGTGTGTGTGTGTGTGTGTGTGTGGGGGGGGGGGGGGGGTCTTTTTGTTTTTAGTCCAAGATTCAGAGTTCAAAAACTGGAATGTGTGCAAAACCATACCTATATTAAAGGGAGATTTCACCTTTTCTAGTTAGCAGTGAGCCCAGTGTCTATGAGGTCATGGACATTCCTGGACTACATGTTGTCTCAGTAAGACAGCCCTCCCCCGAGCCACAAGGATGTGTAGTGCACCAAAGAACTGCGGGAATTGTAGTCCAGAAAGTACTGTCCACATCAGAGACACTGGGCCACACATAAAGCCCACCAGGACAGTGTTCTAAATCTTCTAAATGTCATTAACATATATTTTTTGTGAGAATGGGGAAATGTCCCTTTAAATTGTTATCACCATGAAACTTCCCCAGTTGATTACTTACACAAAGACGATGATTTATTTATATTGTATTAGAAATCTTAATATTTTAACGATTTATGTTATTAGAAATCTTAATATTTTAACTACCGGTAGAACTGCTCTCAGTGCCAACTTGCGCCTTGCCCATAAGTAGTCCATGAGAGCCCATGTCCATGGCCTCCCAACACCTCCAGGAGATGCTGATGGCAATACTTGTATACGGGGGCGGATTGGCCATCTGGAGTACAGGGAGTTTTCCTGGTGGCCTGCGACACCTAGTGGCCTGGACAGGTTTTTTTTTTAAGTCCAGGGCAGGCCAGGGCGCCAGGCCCAGGCCAGGCAAACTAGTGTTTCCAAAAAAGAAAAGGTGTCCTACACCAGAGCCTTCAGGGCGCTCGCGCTGCTGGAGGCAGTGTTGCCAACTGCCAAGATCCAAAACTAGTGGCACTTCCAAAATGCAATAGAATGTGCTAGAAGATGCTCGCCTGGAACATACAGATCAAAATGTCCATTAATGACTAAGTTGGGCTAATTCACATGATGAATATTTTATCTCTTGAGGGTGTAAAAATGAAACCAAATGGTGCACATTCTCAGGAATAAAATGTCATGAAGGAAAAATTATTATCATGGTGAAACACAAGTTGATGATGTCAAGTTGTGTTTGACCATGTTAATGATTTCTTTTTTTCTTTCATTAATAGGAAACACAGAATGGGGGGAACTTTTTTTATCATGTCCACACAACATCCATCTTCCACACAAAATTGGTGGAATTCCCGTTTAATTAATGTTCTAATTTTTGTAGGTCTGCCTCATGGACTAAAAACTGGTGCTGAACTGAAAGTGTGTGTGTGCTTGTGCGTGCGTTGCAGCAGCAGCGCCCAGATTTGGGTCAACAAATGGGGATTTTAATATATATTCTGTGAATATTTTTTAAATTATTATTGCATAGTTTCAGTGTTTGCCGTGCTTTAAAAAAAGTTTGAAAAGAAGCATGTTTGCTGATCAAAGATCACTGACCGAGCAGGCCATACTAGTGGGATTCTTTTTTTGTTTTACTGAGCCTAATTGCACCAAAAAATCGGAAAATTTGAAGATTCAGTAGATTTTCTGGGATCTGGGGTTTTTGTGCTGCAAACAAAGGGCACTGTGGACAGTGAGGTTAAAGTCCCAGTGAATTGACCACATCCGTAGTCATTATATGGCCATACCCAAATAATTCATGCCAAAAAAGGGACAATTTTCACTATTGCATAAAACTCCATAAAAATGTTTTTTTAATTACTTCCTGAAAATGGAAACATGCAGTGTGATGACGTCTAGAGGTCTAGATAATAGTTTTTATAGGCCTGTTTTTATCCCATCCCTGAATCGCCCTCCACAAACACAGGTGGCTTTGATTACAGTCGGAAATATTTTTAATCCCATTCTGGCATCCAGACAGTGAATCATCTTGTTAGAATATACTGTATATCTGAAACATTATATGGTAAAAATAAGCCACATACCAGTAAAGTGGCAGAGCTGAGTGACTATTGCAAAAAACAGTCCATGCGTCTAGTAGAGACGCTTCTCTCTTTGGGGAGATGTGAGCTCTGATTGGTTCAGAAACATCAGAACCAGCTTTTCATGGAAATTCAGGCCGAAACTTCAAAGTAAAATGCCCTCCATTTGCATTTCAGTGCACTTTTAAGAGCCCACAAAACCCATGTATGACATAACAATTTTGCCAGCAGATGTTATCGGAATGGGATTTTTTTGTCTCTTCATTGCAACTCAAAAGGCTTCAAAATACAGAAAAAACTCCAGACCACAGTCCAGTGGTTCTGGGTGTAATAGACCTTTACACTAAGCCCAAACTGCTATGTTGACGGATTGGGTCGAGATTTTGAAGGTCTGGCTCCAAAAATGAACCAGTATTTAATGTGCAATATTTACATTGGAATGAATTACCTTGGCTGGAGAGGTTGGGGATTATGGAAAGGTCTATTGAGGGGAATGAAAATTCAAGTAAATAAATGGAAATCCTTGTCATGAAAGCATTAAAGGAGAGTTCCACCCCAAAGGGCTTTTTAAACTTCATTTGCAGTTTGATTTATTCCCAAAAAAGTGGTTGGTGTGGAATTCTTTAAATTAAATCTGTATGTAGTTTTCATTATGTACTACTGTCTCCCCTGTAGTGGAAAAAAACATGAAATGTTGAACCATCATCACAGTTGACCCTCAATATAATGACAATTCGTATAGACAAATATGAGGTGATAAATAAAAATGAACATAAATTTAAAAAGCATGTTAGCCATTTTGTTGTTTGTTGACAATCTTTTGAGAAAAGCTTCCAGGGGGGCTATTGTGTGGAAAATATGTAACAGCAACTTGAATAAATACTGATATACTGTATATGGACACCATTCCGGTCCGCACAGTGTGGACTGGACATTTGTTGTGTACACCGGCAATAGCTCATTGACCTGGTGAGCACAAAAATGCAATAGTCGGGGTAATAATAATAACTGACTGCACCTTTATGTTTTGCTAAAGTGTTTTACTTTTGGGGGAAATTATTTCACTGACCAAATATTTGTGTTACATGACCACCATCTATTGGAATCACTTGGTACTGCTACATGAATTGTTCTGTATTATATTTCCATAAGAGCTGGATCACCATTTTTTTTGTTAGGTTAATTTTTGGATGGCTATACACTCCAACAACCAGCTATGTCCATCCGCCTGTCCTGATTGCAATGGGAAGTATATTACATAGTTTTGGAGCCAGGAGGGAGAAGAGCTTAGGGTCATTCCGCGCCAACTCACCTAAATTTCAGGAACTCCCCCTCATCACCATCTCAGATTTTGCTCAAAAAAAATTATAATCAAGAACCATATGTTTGTACGACACATGCAAAATATTAACTGAATGATACCCACTCTTTTCAAATGTGGCCAAAATCGCTTAAAATTCATTAAAACTCTAAGGGGCCTAGTAGAAACATGAAACTAGTTAGATTTTTGTCCTCATTACATAGTAATTGTAGGGTTGCGATGTGTTCACAGAAACATATTTTGCGATGAAAATTATATTCCTGAATTTTTTACAATTTTTTAAATATCTTACGTCCTTTCCGAGGGGGCTAAAATAGGGCATTTTGGCATCTTATTTGGTCATGTGGCTAGGGGTTTAGGATCTTCTAATCATATAAGATGTAACTACTCCCTGAGTTTTTTAACAAACGCCCCTTGCTTCATATTTTAATTTTCTTTTTTTTTTTACATGGACAATTTCATCATTTTTCACTTTTTTCCATATTCAGAACTCTGTGACTCTAAATTGGAAGATTCCTACTAGCAGCTATTTCAGATTTACATACACTGACACACAAATTTTGATATTTTAGTAGTAGTATGCCCAAGAAATTAATATTTTTCTTTCTATTGGGACCTAAAAACAGCTATTTGGCCAAAAATAACAAAAACGCTGGGCAGCTTTTAATAAACAAAGGAATAATGAAGGGGTGTTTTGCACACAAATTAAGGCATACACATTTCCTGAACAACTTTTACTGTATTTTTTGCAATTAGAAAATATTAGGTATAATTGCAATTTTTGTTGAATATCCTTGGAAAATATAGAAAAATAACAACATTCTGGAGTAGCTGTGTAAGCACAAAACATTTAGCAATGAGGTTGTATTTACATATTAACACATTCAGTGATCCATGATCATGATGTTGAAAAACATCACAGGATTTGTACATAATTTTAAGTCAAATATGGGCATCCATGATAATGGGTAATTCATTCACAGGCAGTACAGTTTCATGTGATGTGTTAGACACTCATAAACGGTCATCTACTTAGTACATACGTTAAAACCTAAGTCTGTCACAAGTTTGAAGTCACCCTCTGTTAGTTGGTATTGGCGTCCACTTTTTATGTTTGGGGCCTCTACCATACAAAGGACATGAAGCACCCAAAGGCACCCAACATTCATCTTTCCTGCTTTGTGGTGGCCATGAGAATGAGTTGCCTCGTCCTTGTGTCATGAAATTGACATAAACATCATTTTGTTCTTCATTTCTGGTGACAATATTTCCAATGTACCATTTTCTGTCATAAACACAGGCAACATATTTGCCCGGCTGGTACATATTTGATGCAGATTGGGACATTTGGCTTGGGGCCAATACCAACTAACAGAGGGTGACTTCAAACTTGTGACAGACTTAGGTTTTAACTTATTTACTAACTAGATGACAGTTTATGAGTGTCTTAACACATCACATGAAACTGTACTGCCTGTGAATGAATTACCCATTATCATGGAAGCCCATATTTGACTTAAAATTATGTACAAATCTTGTGGTGTTTTTCAACATCATGATCATGGATCACTGAATGTGTTAATATGTAAATAAAACGTGTAAAATGTTTTGTGCTTACACAACTACTCCAGAATGTTGTTGTTATTTTTCTATATTTTAAAAAATACTGTACAATACAGTAAAAGTTGTTCAGGAAATGTGTATGCCTTAATTTGTGTGCAAAACACCCCTTCATTATTCCTTTGTTTATTAAAAGCTGCCCAGCGTTTTTGTTATTTTTGGCCAAATAGCTGTTTTAGGTCCCAGTAGAAAGAAAAATATTAATTTCTTGGGCATACTACTACTAAAATATGAAAATGTGTGTGTCAGTGTATGTAAATCTGAAATAGCTGCTAGTAGGAATCTTCCAATTTAGAGTCACAGAGTTCTGAATATGGAAAAAAGTGAAAAATGATGAAATTGTCCATGTAAAAAAAATATTAAAATATGAAGCAAGGGGCGTTTGTTAAAAAAAAACTCAGGGAGTAGTTACATCTTATATGAGAGCATCTTCACAAAAAATTAGAAGATCCTAAACCCCTAGCCACATGACCAAATAAGATGCCAAAAATGCCCTATTTTAGCCCCCTCGGAAAGGACATAAGATATTTAAAAAATTGTAAAAAATTCAGGAATATAATTTTCATCGCAAAATATGTTTCTGTGAACACATCGCAACCCTACAATTACCATATAATGAGGACGAAAATCTAACTAGTTTCATATTTCTACTAGGCCCCTTTTAATGAATTTTAAGCGATTTTGGCCACAATGCCATTTTTGGCTTCCTATTATGCAAAAAGTATGTCCTTCAGAGGCTTTCTGGCAGATTTGAAAGGAGTGGGTATCATTCAGTAGGAATCTGCAAACACAACTGTGTAGATAGCTGCAATAAAAAGTTATGGGTCTCTGAAGTTGGGGAAAGAGCCAATTTCGACATGTGGTGTTTTGACACCAATATTTTAAAGGCCTGTAGTTCCAAAACTACAATGAATTGGGAGCTAATATTTTGCATGTGTGGTACAAACATATGGTTCTTGATTATAGAATTTTTTGAGCAAAATCTGAGATGGTGATGTGGGAACCCTTAGGTGAGTTGGCGCGGAATGACCCCTTAGAGCAAGTGGAGCATTGGCCAGGCTTTTTTAGTTGGGTTGTTTTGGCAGGGGTACTGCCAGCTTCCCTGCCTGTGTCGGCAGATTGGCGGGCAGGGGAGGGCTTGTAGATTTTTATGAGACCAGTAGCCGGCTACAGTAGTCCGGGAGCCTATCTTCTGTTTCTGTAGCATGAGGCAGCTTGACGTACAAAGTAGTAGACCCCCTGGATAGGACGCTATATGTCGCATTGACCAGTGCCGGTTCCAGGAGTTAGGTGGCCCTACGAGATTATTTTATGGGGCCCCCAATGCATTGCCATCCTGGCTGCATTAAGTGAAGGTGGGGGGGCACATGCTCCCAGGCTACCAGTAGCCTAGTATATATATAGAGGGGAATTACGGCGTGTCATAAAGCCTCCCGCTCTGGGGCAAACTGAACCATAGTGGAGAGCTGCACTGTCACTGTTGACAAAGTCCCATTCTCTCCTATTGCCCTACTTGCCCCAGAACTAAATCCCCTGTGATGTGCCAACCCTTACTGGTTAGGGCCCTAAGTGAGTGCTTATATTGCTTTTTCCTATAACCGGCCCTGGCAATGCAACCCTTGACGCTGAGTGTCTAGCAGGGAGGCATTGGATCCCATTTTTAGAGCCTTTATGATATCGGACACTCACACTCACCCGCAAAGCCATTAAGTTGGTTTTTGCTCATTAGCCTCGATACCCAGGCTTTCATTTTTGTCCGCGTTGCAAAAAACGCGGACAAATGTTGTCATGTAGCACAGCAGTGGAGGGGCAGGGGAGGGGCTGGGGATGACGCCAAGTTGGCGAGATCAAATCAGACCAGCTCCTCTGCAGTCTAAATTCGGACGGCACCCCAACCTCCCTAGGCTAAAATCATTTCAGGTTAGGCCAGGCTAGTTGCTCATGGTGGTGAAAAGCAAACAATATGGGACTTGGGACTTAAGTCAAATGCAAAGGTTTTGTACGTTTGCTTGAATACCCGATTTCTACAACGTAGAAATCACAATATTCATAGGCTACATTTATAGGCTGTGGGACACCGGCCAAAGAATGGCAATTCACCGCCATCAAAAGGGACAAGACATATATGGTATCATTACGTTCGTCTGACATCCATGAATTCAAAGATGTGTGATAGCAGTTTCAGAAGAGTAGCTGAATACATGTTTTTGGCCTTTATATCTGATAAAAAAGTGATGCAGATGATCAAAGTATACCTTTTCTTGGGTGCCGAGTTGATTTATGAGGTGACCGAAGCAATTCAAGTTCATGGTCATGTGTTAAAGGTCAATGTCATGGTCATTATGTATCTAAATGTCCTGTAATAGTAAAGTGGCCCACATCAGTTCAGAAACCTACCTTTGGGAATTATTCTCTCCGTCGTAATAATACCAGTTGGTATTGCATCTTACAGTATATTGTTTTAATCAATGACTAGTCACCTTTACCACAAGGTATGGCATATAGAGATTGGACATTCCTGGAATGAGTAATGTTGCTAAACATGTGGGTTGCACCCCCCAAACGTTTGCCAAAATGGCTAATGGCTTGCATCAACCCTTGCTTATGAGGGTCACTATGCCCAGATTCTGAAGATATGGGCTCTCACAAAACTCTCACAAATGATGCTGCCACTGTGTATGCTGAAACACCAGCTTTCAATTGTCCTATTGGACGGGCCTTATCCTGAAGGGATGAACATAGCATCTTTATTGCTACTGCTTAAAGATGAGTATAAACAAAGTCAGGAAAGTGACAGGAGTCATGCTTATGTGCCACACATGAGTGGCCCACACCTGTGTAACTCAGACACAGGGACATCGGGGGCAGAGTTCAGGAAGGGAGGAGTGGTCTTGGTTCTTGGTCTTGGGCCCAGTACACGGGCCTGGAGCAAGGCTAATCTGCCTGAGAGACGCAAGCTGGTGGTCCAGGTGGTATGGCGGAAAGATGAAACAGGGAGGCACACACAAGCTGTGGCGCAGGCAAAGCAAGGGCAGTGGATGGCATGGGAAGGAGAGGAGAAGAGGAAGATCTGGAAAGATCTGGGCAGAGCACAGGACTGGAAGCTGCTGGCAGACCTGGACAAGAAACTCCAACTGAGATCGCATCCACCAACCTGCGACCAGACCTTGTTCTGTGGTCACCCTCGCTCAAGGGTGCATTCACATTTGGTTTAATAACTCCCGACCCGTTTCACCAATTCAAAAACTTGAGGTGGTTTATGATAGCAGACACATGTAGGTCAGTTTCCTGAAAATAGTAGATATTGTGATGAAGGGATCTTTGAGTAAAAGAGTGAAACATGCCAAAATGTTACCCTTATGGTACTTCATCATTACCTATATGTTGTAACTCAAGAACCGTAGTACATACAGTCATGTACTTCGTATCAAAATGTCCGTAATGCCAAACTTTATATTAACGTTCAATACATTTATGGGGTTTAAAACCTTTGTATTTCGAGTTATGAATGAAAAAAACACATTTTTGGACGGACATCTTGGATTTTGGGGGCTGCCATCTTGGAATTTTGCAGGGCAACTTTTAGAAATAGTGGAGTTTAAAGAGTGTGTGTACCAATTTTCATGCCTGTATCACCATTTGATTGACTTAAGAATCAATGTTACAAATGTCTTGCTCTCCGCAATCTGTCAACGTACTATGCTGTATTATTAGTTAATAGGCTGTGGGCCGCCGGAAAAATCGTCGCCATCAAAAGGGACAAGACATATGTGGTATCATTATGTTCGTATGACATCCATGAATGCAAAAATGTGTGATAGCAGTTTCAGAAGAGTAGCTGAATACAGGTTTTTGGCCTTTATGTCTGATAAAATGTTGTAAAAACTTCATAACTTGAAATGCATTGATTTTACGCCCCATAAATGTCGAACGTTAATATAAAGTTGAGGATTAGGCCTAGGCTATACTCCCATGGTGATGACATCTGATTTCTACTCACCATGGACAGGACAGGAGTGCATGTGAGACAGGGCTAGTGCTTATGTGACACAATGCTACAGTGCTATTACACAATGGAATAGATTCACTCACCCTATCTCACTATTTCTCTATCTCTCTCTTTCTCTCTTTGGCAGTCAGGCCTACATTATAGGCTATGTTTTGGTTGATTGAAGTTTGTATTGAGGACCTTGATGATTTACAGTAGCCTACATTTCGAGCACAACTCAAGACAGGACTGATAACTGTGAGTGGACATATCTGATTTATTTACATTTGTCTGTCCTGTTCATGATTGCAGATATAGGAGGCAAATAAGGCCATTAATTAGCCTACAATGCCCCCCCCCCCACTCTCTGCCCCCACACACACTTTCTCTCTCTCTCTCTCTCACACACACACACACACACACACACACACACACACACACACACACACACACACACACACACACACACACACACACACACACACACACACACACACACACAGAGAGAGAGAGAGAGAGAGAGAGAGAGAGAGAGAGAGAGAGAGAGAGAGAGAGAGAGAGAGAGAGAGAGAGAGAGAGAGAGAGAGAGAGAGAGAGAGTACTTTTCCCCACAACGGTGTTTTATTTTGAAAACAGCATTTCCCCCGGAAGTGTTGCTACAGTGGAAGGATTGACGTTAGCATTTTTTTTTACTGGTTACACTGTCGCCAGTCAGACCAGCCGCTACTGCTGTGCTGCTGTGAGTCACTGGAATATAATACAACACACCGTGGAATATATTACAAACCCAACACACATCTGGATCGATTCCCACAGCAAGGTAAACTA
The DNA here is from genome assembly GCA_039105355.1 of Benthosema pterotum. Classification (NCBI taxonomy): domain Eukaryota; kingdom Metazoa; phylum Chordata; class Actinopteri; order Myctophiformes; family Myctophidae; genus Benthosema; species Benthosema pterotum. The sequence continues at coordinate 34,136,394 of CM076973.1, read as the reverse complement.
AGCAATATATCTCCATGTCAAACTTTCTTTTTTAAGACTGGGCTGTTGTGTTATTGCAGGGGAGGAAGGGTGGGAAAATGATCCCATTCACGCCACAAGAAGTCTTGATCAGATTTTTTTTACTCGCAATAAACTGCGCAATAATTAATTGCACTCTTGCAAGTCTTTGTAGTTTGATCCATGGTTGCAGGACCGGTTTGTTTTCTTCTGTGTTTGGGGAGGTCTGAAGTCAAAGCAGTGATCTGGACAGACTGCATGCATATCTGGGGGTCCAGTCAGCCAGGCAGGGCAGGCAGCCGCGTTGCGTGCAAAACTGTGTGGAATGGAGGGTGTGTGTGTGTGTGTCTGCGTGCGTGCGTCTGCCCGAGTATGTGTGTGCGTCTAACTGGACGGATCTCATCTCGTGGTGGTGGTCGTCTCTCTCTTCTCTTCACTTCGATCACCTCTTCAGATCAGATGAGAAGATCCACCAGTAGGCGTTGACCAGCGTGTAATGTAATATGAAAAAAGACAACGGTCGGGCGGGCGGGCACCACATTGCTGTGGCATATCCCGGGCGTGTCTTCATATGATCCTTTGTTATTTAGTAGTGTTTCCATGTCCTGAGATGCCGTCTGGTAAGGGGCAGAGCCATCGAGTATAGAATAGAGTTAACGCCAACTCCGTTCACTTAATGGGGCCAGTCCGATGGCGCCTCTTCCACATAGACTTCCACTGAAAATGGGGACAAAAATAGGGACAAACAGTCTGCTGGGCTCAGGCAACAGCCTAGCTTTAATAATCTTAAAGGGAAATTCCACAAGTTTTTACTATGCCATTAATATACCTTAGGGATGTTGACATCATAAAACAGTCCCCCCATTCATTGTTTCCTAGAAATGGAGTTCAGGGAAAAAGCATTAACACAGTGAAACACAACTTGATGACATCATCAAGTTTTGTTTCACCATGTTAATGATTTTTCTTTTAGGACCTTTTTTCTGAGTGTACAAATAGAACCAAATGGACCCGTTAGGGTTCATTTGGTTGCATTTGTATGCACTCAGAAAAAAAAAACTTGTAAGTGGGGGAGTTCCCCTATAAATCCCATTTCAGGTCGTTTTTAGTAGTTGTAACATATTGTATGTTGCATGTGTGTACCACCACATGAGGGCACTGTAGCACAGGACACCTCTCCACCTGTTACACCTAAGATAGTCTCACGAGACTTGGGAACGGGAGTTCATGTATGGATGAGATCCAAGATGGCGGAATGAATAAATAATTGTTGACATACACATCTTGTGTATATTTGTTAATATAACCAACCAAAGGGTAAAATAATACATGGTGTCAGAGTAGAGGACTATCTACAAACCCATCGCTGAAAAAATGGATTCCTACGGTGTTCCTGCTCCACGGATGGACTGGGATTCCACCAACCTGCCTGAGGCCTGGAGACGGTTCCAGCAGCATGCGCAGCTGATGTTCACCGGCCCGCTCAGAGAGAAAGAAGAGGCGGACAAGTGCAGCTACCTCCTTTTATGGATCGGGGAAAAAGGTCGTGATGTTTTCAACACCTGGACTCTCACAGGGGACGAGTCCAAGGAGCTAAAGACTTATTATGATAAGTACACAGCCTACATCACCCCCAAAGCAAACCCCATCTACGCCAGATATAAGTTTCATGAAAGGATGCAGGGTGAGCATGAATCAATTGAGAAGTTCGTGACTGAGCTAAAACTGCTTGTGAAAGATTGTGCTTACCAAAACAGTGACGAAATGGTCAGGGACCGCATTGTCTTTGCCACAAATTCCCCACATGTGCGTGAGAAACTACTCAGCCAGGGAGCAGAACTGACTTTAGACAAAGCCATCGACATCGCAAGGTCCCACGAGCTAGCAAGGCAGCAGCTTAAGACAATGGGAAATGGCAGAGATCATGATACTGTACATGCTGTAAGCAGAAAGCCATACAGGCAGGAGAGACCGCAGAAAGCTGCAAGACAGAAGGAACATGATTCAACCCAGAGAACCTGTAGCTACTGTGCAGGGCAACACAGCAGCAAGGATGTGTGTCCAGCGAAAGGAAAACAGTGCATAAAGTGCAAAAAGTTTAATCATTTCGCCAGAGCATGTAAATCAAAAGCCCCAGTACAGTCAAGTTCTCATCGCAAAACCGTGCATACTGTCAGAGAGAACACAGATGCATATGAAGAAGAGGACATCGATGAAGAGGAGTCAGGGCTCTACATCGACAGCATCACTATTGAGAATGAAGGGAAAAGCTGTGAGCAAGCTTATGTAGACGTCGAGCTTGGCTCTCCCCCACAAAAGGTCAGATTCAAAGTGGACACGGGTGCACAGGCCAACACCATTCCAGTCAACATCTTCCAGACTCTCTTCAAGGATGTCACACTGCAGCCAGTGACACGCAAGCTCACAGACTATGGAGGACATGCACTGACTGTGGATGGAAAATGTAAGTTAAAGTGCAGACACAAAAACCGCACACTACTGCTAGATTTTCATGTTGTTGACACTAGTGCCCCACCAGTCCTTGCTATGAAAGCATGCCGTGACCTAAACCTGGTCAAAATAGTGATGGCCGTGTCCGAAGAAAAAGGCAAAATAGACACAGATTGTCAGAGCATCATGAAGGAGTACGCTGATGTATTCCAGGGCATAGGCGAATTCCCAGGCGAATGTAACTTCCGTGTCGACCCTGACGTCACACCTGTGGTATGCCCCCCACGCAGGATTCCTATAGCCCTACGAAGTCGCCTTAAAGATGAGCTCGACAGTATGGAAAACAATAACATTATCTGTAAAGTCACAGAACCCACCGACTGGGTGAACGCACTCGTTGTTGTTGAGAAGCCGAAGACAGGAAAGCTGAGGGTGTGCCTAGACCCCAGGCCCCTCAACAAGGCCATACTGAGACCTCACTACCCCCTACCTACCTTGGAGGATGTCACCACAAAGCTCGCCGGAGCAAAATACTTCAGCGTTCTGGACGCTAGGTCAGGCTATTGGGCCATAAAGCTGAGCAACGAATCCTCAATGTTAACCACATTTAACACAGTGTTTGGCAGGTATCGCTTCCTCCGACTGCCATTCGGGATCATCTCAGCGCAGGATGAGTTCCAGCGACGTGTGGACGAGACATATGAGGGCCTCAGCGGCGTGGCAGCCATTGTCGATGACATCCTGGTGTTTGGGAAAACCAAGCTGGAACACGACCGACACCTCAGAGCCATGCTGCAGCGCACCAGAGAGAGAGGTGTGCGATTGAACCCTGACAAATGCCACATCTGCGTGTCAGAGGTTAGTTATTTTGGCCACACACTGTCACACGAAGGCATAAAGCCAGATCCACAAAAAGTGAACGCTGTGAAGGAAATGCAGCCACCACAGAACAAGGCAGAATTGGAGACAGTTCTAGGGATGATAAACTACCTTGCCAGATTCGCTCCACACCTGTCAGAGATCAATGCACCACTGCGACAACTACTAAAACATGACAGTGAGTTTGTGTGGGATGCCAACCACGACAAAGCATTCAAACGGATGAAAGAACTGATAACTCAGCAGCCAGGCCCAGTATTGTCATACTTCGACCCCGAGAAAGAGCTACGGCTCCAAGTGGATGCTTCAAAGAGTGGCCTTGGTGCAGTCATGCTTCAAGACAGCAGGCCAGTTGCCTACGCATCAAAGTCTCTCAACAGCACCGAAGAGAATTATGCGCAGATAGAAAAGGAACTGTATGCTGTGCTGTTTGGCTGCAAACGTTTCCACGAGTACATGTATGGCCGCAAAGTGATAGTGGAGTCAGACCACAAGCCTTTGGAGGCTATACTCAAGAAGCCACTCGCAGCAGCACCACCACGACTGCAGAGGATGATACTGCAGCTCCAAAGGTACGACATCACAATCATTCACAGACCTGGAAAAGACATACCTGTGGCTGACACGCTGTCACGGAAGTCCATCCAGTACCACGACAGAACCCTACAGGAAGGAATGGAGGCCCAAGTGCATACAGTGATGAGCAGCGTGCCTGTGAGTGACAAGAGACTGTCAGAAATAAGAGAGGCCACGAGCCAAGACGCACAGCTCACCACACTGAGAAAAGCTACACTGGATGGCTGGCCCGACACAAGGTCACAATGCCCGCTCAGCATTCAAGAGTTTTGGAACCACAGAGATGAAATCTCAGAAATTGATGGCATCATGTTCAAGAGTGAAAAGATCATCATTCCCCGCAAGCTCAGGGAGAACATGATAGAGCGAATACACTCAAGCCACATGGGTGTAGAAAAGAGCAAAAACAGAGCTAGAGACCTTCTATTCTGGCCCGGCATGGGAAAAGAAATCGAGGCAGCAGTGGAAGCTTGCAGCATATGTCAAGAGCGACGCAGCGCAAACCCCAAAGAGCCCCTGTTGTCACACGCCATTCCAGACATGCCGTGGCAGGTGATAGGCACCGACCTATTCACGTGGAACTCAAGAGACTACATCATCGTTGTAGATTACTACAGCAGATTCTTTGAGCTGGAAAGACTATACAGTTGCACCTCAGCAGCTGTTATCTCCAAACTGAAAGCCATCATGTCGAGGCAGGGGATCGCACAGACCGTCCTGAGTGACAACGGCCCCTGTTACAGCTCAACAGAGTTTCAGCGCTTTGCAGAGTCATGGGGTTTCACACACACCACCACAAGCCCCCACTACCCGCAGAGCAATGGCCTCGCAGAGAAATATGTGCAGATAGCCAAGCGCATACTGGACAAGGCCAAGGCTGAAAACAAAGACCCCTACCTCAGTCTACTAGAGTATCGCAACACGCCTGTAGACAACCTGAAATCGCCAGCGCAGCTCCTCATGAGTCGGAGACTACGCTCGATCCTTCCTGCAACAGGAAAACACCTGCAACCTCAAGTCGTCTGTCAGCGGTCAGTACGTGAGAGGAGAGAGATCTGTCAGCAGCGGCAGCAGTCGTACTTCAACAGATCTGCAAGACCTCTACCACAGCTACCCGCTGGTACGCCTGTCCGTTTTCGCCAGCAGGACGGTTCCTGGAAACCTGCAACAGTGACACGACCTGCACACACAGACAGGAGCTACCACATCACCACCAGCGAAGGTCAGACCTACCGACGCAACCGCCGACACCTGCGAGAGCGCCGAGAGAGACACGACAGCGGAGACAGTGCGACAGCAGAGGTCGTCCAGCAGCTGGAGCCCAGCAGCAGCGATGCACAGGTCCGTCACCGCGAACCTGTGTCACCTCCAGACCCGAACTGTCAGCCAGACAACCCGCAACGAGGATACATCACACGATCAGGCCGTGCAGTCAGGCCAAGACAAGTCCTCGACTTGTGAATTATTGTAAAGGGTGCGAGCCTAGCGCCGCCCTGAAAAAAAAAAAAAGAAAAAAAAGGAAAAAACATGATTGTGACTCTTGCATTATTGTAAAGGGTGCGAGCCTAGCGCCGCCCTAAGATGGGAAAAGATTGATTGTGACACTTGATTATCATCTTCATATTATTGCCTTCCTAAAAAAAAAAAAAAAAAAAAACAGACAGAAAAGGAAGAAGAAAACTGCAGTTAATATTTTGAAGTTATTTACACAGTAATTTGATGCATATTTAGCTTACCTGTGGTTATTATTCCTGTGTATTTACATTTATTGAAGTTGCATCGTGCACTATTATCGTATTGATTGATAGCAGTAAGTATTGTACTTACTACAGTATAGCTATTCTAGCTATTCTTGTGCCTACCTGTTTACATATGCAGCATTCTACACAGGACACTTTGCACTTTTACCCAGGTCCAAGTACTCATAATGCACTATTTTGGTTGTTCTGCTATGTGCCTAGTTTGTTGTTCCAACACAGTATTTTGAGCACTTATATTATTTCAGCAAATGGTTTCGCCTAATGGACTGATGGACTTACAGGTCATGATACCTCAAGTGTATGGGACAACTGTCTTTTATTTAAGAAGGGAGATGTAACATATTGTATGTTGCATGTGTTTACCACCACATGAGGGCACTGTAGCACAGGACACCTCTCCACCTGTTACACCTAAGATAGTCTCACGAGACTTTGGAACGGGAGTTCATGTACAGATGAGATCCAAGATGGCGGAATAAATAAATAATTGTTGACATACACATCTTGTGTATATTTGTTAATATAACCAACCAAAGGGTAAAATAATACAGTAGCCTACAGCATAATTAAACACTGCAGAGACTTTAGTTGTTACGGTACGTCCGATACTTAAACCAGTAGCCGTGTTGCACACGTGCTTAAAATAGCTCTTATTTGCGCCTCCCTCGTTCCAACTCCAGCTTGTCCCTGGATGAACGAGGCTGCATGAACGGCAGCGCGAGCTCGGTTTCTGACCCCTCGATGTCGCAGCTCTGACTCTAGATGGCTCTGCCGTCTGGTGGTGGTGCTGGTGGTGGTAGGGGGGAGAAGGAACCGCCCTCTTTTATGATTGCAGGCAGGCAGATCCCTACTGGAGGCGAGGATGATGCCTAGTGTTATTATTGTGAAAATGAAATGTAAGAAGGAGGCAATAAAAGGAGCCATTATCACAACTGGGCTGTTTAGCTCCCTAATAAGACGCTGAGTTGTGCCGGTGGGTTGGAGGACACACAGACACGCACACACAGGGTTGTTTGTTTTTTAATCACTTATCACAGGCAACACGATGCAGAGGATGGTGGTGTGTTTCCCCCATTGTTTTCAACAGGTAGGCTGCAGTAAAAATGCCATGTCAGTATAAAGAGAAGAAGAAGCGCGCGTGTGTGTGGGAGAGAGAGAATTTGTGAATTTAATGCAAAAGTCCCCTTGGATAAAGGCACTATTTATTATTGTTAAAATGATAAACCCTTATGTGTAAAATGATTAGGGATATTTCACAAAAAACTCTTTGGTCATACTTTCATCTACCCAGTCCCATGTGAACCCCCTAGCCAGCTTTTAACCCATTCAGTAACTTGATATTATAATTGATCTATTATGGTTAAATGGAGTTTTAAGTTATAATGGGTTTGTATAAGAAGCGGGTGGGGCAGCTAAAATGAACATGAAATATGTAAATACTGAATAGAGTAACTTGTAAACTGTCTGGGATGTTCACATGCCTGAGTAGACCATAAAATGACCCAAAGTTCATTTGAAAGTGAAATATCCCTTTAACTGCTCATTCACCCATAATGTATTGAATAGTCATATTTATACATACACAGGGCAGGGGTAGCTCAGGGGTAGCTCTGGTCCAGAGCTCCACTGCTTCTGAGTCTGACTTGCATTGGAGCTCTGTTGGTCTCCGTGCATTCGGCTATTACTGCACCCGACCAGCCTCTCTTCTCTAGTGGATACATAAAGAACGTTTTACCTACTCACCAAAATAAACACGTCTTGTGTCATTAGAAAGCCTACTTACCTTGGTGGTCACACTCTTAGCCCCCCACCACACAGATAAAACGGACTTTTTGGCCAGAACGCGATCGTTTTTCACTGAAGGAAAAATATTTCCTATGGAACTTTTCTATTGGCAATATCGGTAGAGGGCGCAAATCCTGGTTGTTTTTCCGGTGAAAAACTATCGCGTTCTGGCCAAAAAGTCCATTTTATCCGTGTGGTGGGGGGCTAAGAGTGCTACCACTAAGGTAAGTAGGCTTTCTAATGACACAAGACGTGTTTATTTTGGTGAGTAGGTAAAACGTTCTTTATATATCCAGTAGAGAAGAGAGGCTGGTCGGGTGGAGTAATGGCCGAATGCACGGAGACCAACAGAGCTCCAATGCAAGTCAGACTCAGAAGCAGTGGAGCTCTGGACATACACAGAGCTAGCTCAGGGGTAGAGTGGCTGGATGGTAACCACAAGGTTGCCTGTACGAACCCTTATTGCTCCCGATGTGCTGGTCGGTACCTTGCATGGTTTCCGCTGCCACCGGTGTGTGAATAGGATCTACAATCTGTGTAAAGTACCTGGGATAAAGACGCGATACAAATGCACCATTTATAATGCATAATAATTACATATGGTTCTTGTTTTATAATAGTGTTTTCCAGTTATTACTGAGTGAGTCATATTACTGTATATCATCATAGATAGTGAGGAAAGCCTGTTTGTGGTTGTAGATCAAACTGCACAGACCTCACCATTGTATATAAAGTGCATCCTTCAGCACTACTGCTGCTCTTGGATATTTAAGGCATTTCGTTGTTTTAAGACGAGCAAAGGCCACTGCCACTAGACCTTCACTCCTACTAGTTAATGTCTCGTGGTGCCATTGCACTGTATTCTTTACCCCTAGGACCAAATACATAACAATGAAACCATGTATGATATCGTCAGCCATATATTGTGATACTTCGCTGTTAAAATGTATCCTTACACCCCTAATGTAAGGTTCATTTGGACCCCCCTCAAATAATCCAGTCGGTACGTTTTTAACAGCGTGATGCCGTCCGTGATCGTCGCTTGGATTTCAGTGGCTATCACCTAAATCGCCCACTATCACCTGAAAAGAAGAATTATATATGATATTGAACTTCCAGAAACATGGTTTGTCTATTGCCCCTGCTGTTAAAAACGTACTGAGAGATTCCACTGGACTCCTCTCTTGATACTTTGGTTTAAGTACATCTTTAATCTAAAGCAACATGGCATTTTTAAGAGGCAGCCTAAAGCTCTTGGGATATCGTGGCATTCACCTCTATTTGATGTTCCAGACTGCTAGACTCTGCTGTCTCACACAATAAAGAACTCTGTGGTTGTGAGCCGGCATTGGCAGGGGAGGCCCAGCACAATGTCACCCAAACAACGGTGAAATAGCACGGATTGGCCATTCCGTACGAACAAGCCTAGAAACTACAGATCAACCGATCAATCCCTTGGCCTTTGGCCGGTGTTTCTGATCACCGATTAGTGGTAAATCAAAAAGGCCAATAGCTGATATTTTGGGCATGGGCTAAATTCAAACATAAAACATTATTTATTATTTATTTTTTGCACTGATAAAAAATATGCATATCAAAGTTGATAATTGGCCGCTGCCGAAAATCGGTCTATCCCTACTAGAAAGCCTCCAAGTCTGTAGGCCTACATATTATACTACTACTGTATAGCATAAAATACTAAGATGATGAAATACTGTAATGGAAAGTATCTGAAATGATGGCGATCTACAGTTAACCATGTCCGTGATCTACATCTTTCTAGTGCTTCTACTCAAGTAACGGACACATGGCAGCCTAACGTTATCAGATCGCCTTTTTATTTTCCAAGAACTAACTTATTCTCTCAAGTTGAAGTGTACTTTTTTCCTTTAATTTCTTTGTGCTGTAATCAGACCATGAGTTTCTGTGCTCTCGTCAACACAGAAGTGGAGTCTGACAAACCCTAGAATAATTAGTACAGGATCGAGGGTCAATAGAAAAAGGAATTTAAAAAAATCAAAGGATGTCTCAAATATCTTAACCCAATATCTCTGTATCCGAGGTCAAAGGGCAAAGTCGTGAAGAAGATATGCATCACGTTGCATTACATTTGTCATTGTGTGAAGAAATATGTGCGACTATCTTGTAGTTTGTATGTAGTTTTGATTTGGAATAATGTCTATGTATGGCTGGAAATTTAAGGCAATGACTGGAGTTCACACAAACCAACCATTAAGACTGTCTTCCCACTTCCCAGAGCTCATCTGAAATTTGAGTCCCCAACTCATATTCCCATGCCAACTTTATTGCCGATGTACAGCTAGTCAGCTACTACTGTTTTGACCGCAACGGAGGCATGGCCCTTTTTGTATGTCCCATATGGAATTGCCAGTCCGTGCTATTTCACCATGTTTAGTTGAGATCGGGTTTGACACTATTTACAATTCAGTGCTATTGGGTTACATCTCGGCTACGTTGGCTCTACCAAACTCACACACTTTAGCTTGCTTGGTGGTGTCTCTTGTGATGTCAGTGAAAGAGAGAGAGATGTCAGAGAAATGCCAATCCGTGCTATTTCACCGTATTTTGGTGAGACTGGCTTGGGCTACCAGGCTCTTCAGATGAATAAAGAACTGTATGGTTTGCTGGATTTGGCAAAGGGGGGACTATACTCAAACTCGAGATATTGGACATCTCAGCATCTCTCTGCTTCTCCATAATGAAATCTCTCAAGTCAGACCAGATCATGTCCATGATCTCAAATAGCCTGTAATTAAGCCTGGCAATTACAACAGCGTATACCGCTGCAGAACATGCAATTATGACGATTATGACTATTATACAAAATGATTGTGATTATCGGTATCTCAAGTAATTACGATTAGGCAGTTATAATTGTGACAGGCCCATAGGTGCAGTGTTCATGAACATGAATTTAAAAACACTGTTTTTGATTTGTTTCCATTCATGCTATATTTTTTAATTAATTTGGTGTCTAGTAGGAGGCATATTTACCTGCTGTAGTAGAGCTCAAGAGATGTTTAGGTCCAATGCACTGACAGCTGATTTTGTATTAGTCTACAACAATGATTAGCAATATCTGGTAATGATGGACCAACAAAATATTGAAATCAATACAAGCAGATTCGACTAAACTATTTTTTGGGGGAAATTGGACTTTTAAACACACCAATAGATGGATAAAACAGTATATTGTTTTGCATACAGGTACAATCATTTACATTGAAACACACCATGTGTGTGAATGCAGTGCAATGTGAGATTGATATTTTCTATTTTTTTAATCTTTTGAACATGTTTGTCTATAATAATGACCAGACAGACCAGCCAATCAGGAAGAGTCTCGCTGAGCTGCCTCTGATTAAGGAAAAAGGGAGGATTGGTGGAGTCAAATATGGAGGTGGTGGAGGACTATGATTTTTGAAGGGCCACTGCGGCTCCTATGGTTGTCATAGATACTAGATATTTTCAGGAAGTGATCTAATAATAAAAAAGAAGAATAAGAAGAAAAAATGGCATTAGACTTGTTGCTTATATACTCTACTAATACTTTAAGCACACAATTATATTCTCATTAACTTCAGAAACAAACAGCCGATCTGTACACAGAATTTGGACACCGTGGTTATAGTGGTTAGGCGGCAGTATGTCTTCATTGTCTCTCTGGTGGTTTACTTGCTGTAAAGAGGTATTGCATGTTGTGTCTTGTGTTCTATCTTCACACACTAGTTCCATCTGTGTTCCTGTGTTAATCGTTTAATGCTGTCTCGGCGTTCATTCAAGAACCAATTGTAGCGCGCTCCTCATGTAAACCTCATGCTCATTATTATGTCATAACAAAGTCATATTCCGACTGATATGAGTCACCCGGAACCGCCAAAGAACAAACAGGCAGTGCATTGTGCCGTTATTTACTAAGGCGACCAAATTAATGACTGCTGCTAGTGCTTAAATAGTTGAAGAGGTTATCTCTTATCTCTTCACCTTTCTCTCCTTATCTTCGGCTCCATGCGCAAATGTTTAGACAAAGAAGCCATAGTCGTTTAGGCTGCTATCTTATAAAATCAACATAACGGGAGCTGGTACTTGAGTGTGTTTGCCTGCTCTTTGAGTGGTGTGTGTGTGTGTGTGTGTGTGTGTGTGTGTGTGTGTGTGTGTGTGTGTGTGTGTGTGTGTGTGTGTGTGTGTGTGTGTGTGTGTGTGTGTGTGTGTGTGTGTGTTGTGTGTGTGTGTGTGTGTGTGTGTGTGTGTGTGTGCGCGCGCGCGCGCGCGTGCATGTGTGCGTGTAACTACTATGCTTGCAAGAGTCAAACGCCTCCGCATGTAAGAATATGAGAAATTGTGAGTTTGGATTTCCTTGTCCTCACAACAGCTAATCTCGTGCAACTTCTTGCTCCTTAAATGTATGCTCACAACCATTTATTTAGTCTTAGTCTTTTCAATAACACCCGTTTAGTCTTCTGAAATTAATTTTTCTTAGTCTAGTCTTAGTCGACGAAATATCGAAATATCAACATTTTCTTAGCCTAGCCCTAGTCTTAGTCTTATTATTAGTGATTTAGTCTTAGTCTTTACATCTGTAGTCATATAAATTGTAGGTTTATAATGCAATACAGATTTATAGTTTTTAATATGAAAAGTCTTGTTTTATTCCTTAGTATCAAAAAGTAAAAACCTTGATTTTATGGCCTGCTCATCTGAAAAGGTATGCAATGCATACTGCAGACATTCAACACATTACTCTGAAGTCTGAACAAGTTATTGTCCTACTGTAAAAAACACTCATGTACCTATGATCAGTCTTAGTTAGTCTTAGTTTATGATGTAGGCATTTAATCTTTTAGTCCCATTTAGTCTTTTTTGTTAGTCTAGTCTTAGTCGACTACAGTAAATATCAAAAGCCTTAGTCAACTTAGTTGACAAAAACGACTCTGCTCACAACGTGTCATTGTATACTGGCGAGTTAATCTGTTTTAAAACATTTTTAAAATGGTAAGAAAATGGCAAACTATGCTTAGTGATAAAGGGTAAGGACTAAGGAGTGGCGCAAGCCTTAAGGTACGGCCTTTAGTGTTCTGCCTCTATGTGGAGGTCATTTCTGCTATGGTATTCAATGGGAACAGAGCATTTTGGTGGCACTGGTAATGCACAGCTTTAGGTGTGTTGCGCACACACTTTTTTGTGTTCTATGTGCTAGTGTGCCTCCTATCGAGGAAAAAAACGCCTGCTTGCTGCTTTTTGACTGGGATACCTGTATTTTTGATGGTTGGTTTGAATGGTTGCAAGGCAGCCTTTAAAAACAGCGTTAAAATGGTAATTGTGTATGAAACAGTCAGTCATTCTGGGACGGGTATGACTGTTTGTAGGACTGGTCGTACCCGCTGCTGTCTTTGGGGGATGTTTCTGCCTTCCATTGGTAAATGAACAGTAGACCTGAACCCGTAATGTGCTATCGATGCTTGGGAACCAGCCTAGACGGCCAGTCGGTTATTGCCTGGCACACAGTTTTTTTCTTCGAAACTTTTTAGACATTTTATAAAATTTGTGTAATTAATACAGACTTATTTGCTGTGTGTAACTCCCCAACTCTCTCTCCTCGCTGTCCTGTCTAAGTGCACCTCACTATCAATTAAAGCATAAAAAGCTTCCACAATAATGAAAAGGCAATAGTCCTTTTCAATGAATCTGAATATTGTGTGAAAGTTAATTTTCTTCCATAATATAATGTTATGGAAGCCACCTTTTCTAAAAAAAGATGGCTGTGTTGAAACCAGCTGTCTGACTGGAAATGGCAAAACACATGATATAGGGTTTAGGCTATCTTATCGGGTGAAAACTTCAACATAGCCATCTTTTTAGAGTACCTTGTGCTTCGCTATGTTGACAAGCTTCATGGAGATGCTAATATCAGCTCGATTTGGAACCTGCCACAAAACTAAAACTACTAGTAGTAACTTCTGTAATGACCATGGTATTACTGTGCTTAACTGACCACCCAACTGTCCTGACGTGAACCCCACAGGGAATCTGGGTTGTATTGTTAAGAGGAAGGTGTGAGACACAAGACTGAACAATACAAATTAATTTACGGTCGGTATCAAAGCTTCATAACACCTTAACAGTGCCAGAGGTTGCCACTCCCCATTGATGAAATAATTTGTTCAGAAGTAGCCCAGACCAAGTATTAACTGGAAATCTGGAATTAATTATGGAATTGGAAGAAAAGGACATTTTTCACAATATTCTATTTCAATGAAAAGGACCTGCGCTGTACGATTTACATATCTCATTACATATCTCATCTGTTCTTGTTCCTCGCTGTTATTTGGGTTAGTTGAGACTTCCGTCTCTAACAGAGAAGAATGGACATTTTTAAGGCATTGTAAAATGTCTGTGGCTGTTGCTTCATACCCTGCGCAGATCTGTAGGAAATTTGTTGCTCAAAAAGAATTTTAACTAAAAAAAACATTGGTTAACTGAAACGAAAGACATGTGAAGAGAATAGCATAGAGAATGCTTTCAAAAACAACTTTTGTGTGATCGAGGGGGTGGAGACCTCCATGTGAGTGACTGAGGCATGAAAGTGAGTGACAGTCAATGACCGCCAGTTTTGTTCACCTGTCAGTGACATGTTCATAAAACAGGCAGGCGTGCTGCGCACACCCTGCTCTGTTCAGCCTCGAGCTGACCATACCAGCAGGCTTAAAAATTAGCAAAATATTCAGGTTGAGGTAACAAAAGGGTTAAGAAGACTGTAGGAAGTTTAAGGTTAGGGTTCAGGCCAGGGTTGGAGTTACAGTATATGGTTGATTTACACTTGGTTTCTTGCCAGTGTCATGCAATGAAACTAGTATCTAATTTTGGCATTAGGGTTGGCGTTAAAACGACCATACATTTTAAGGACCTCTTCACCACTTTTCAACATATCTTTACATAATAGGTCTTCATTAATGCACATGATAAATCTCCACTAATCTTTTCTACACGGTCTGTGTCTCACAGGAGGGCTGTGGGGAGTTCAGAAATCAGAAAAATATATATATTGTGCTTGTTTATATCTCGTTTTTTATGCCTTTTGCCATTTGGCACTTATCCTGTTAACGACATAGTAGTAAAATGTTGAAAATGGGTGGAATTCTCCTTTAAGTGTTGGTCTCCAGGAAAGAAAGAAGTGTTTACGGTCAGTCTAGGAATTCCTCTGCTGGCCAACAACACAGCAGAGGCATTCCTGGGAGTCTCCTTTACTGTGCCTTGGGCACACTATGGTACAATAGGGGTTAGGACAGCAGGACAAACATGCTGACAGATGGGCCCGGCACACACCCAAACACACACACACACACACACACACGCACACGCACACACACACACACACACACACACACACACACACACACACACACACACACACACACACACACACACACAGAAGAAGCGAGGTGGGCATTGTCCGATTGCCATGACACCGTGCAATAAGTCAGTAGTTCTTTTCAAACCGGTGGTCCTTGAGAGGGTTCCGGGTGGTCCCCAGCTAAATGAGGATGGAGAGTTGATGACCAAATGGACCTTTTTTTTAGATCTTTCTCCTCCTTTTCCCATAGGAACGATAGAAGAGGAAAGCTTGGCCAGGAAAGCTTAACCTGTACAGCAACCGTTGCTAAACTATTTGGACTGGCATTGACCCCAAAGGGAGTTTGGGGTCAGGCTCATTGCTATTTTGATCTTGTTTGTCTGTTGTCTCTCATCACTCTTATCATTGGAATTGTGAACAAATGTCTTATTATCCAAAGACAATCCAGAGTAGGGTTGTGTGTTGTGCGTGTTGTCATGATTTGCCACAACCTGAGTTGTCTTTGTCCGTGGCGTAAACGTCTTTATGTAGATCATTTTTGAAAAGTCTATGAGGAAAATGAATGGGGAAATCATTTCTGGACCAAGGGTGACGACATGAAAGGGGCGGGACGGCTCAGCTCTATACACATTGTAACATACCAATGTTCAATGTGAAAAAAAAAATCACAATGAGCGTCACCTTAAATTCGTATTGTGAAAGTGCCATTTCTTTGCTATAATGGGCCGATCTGATGGTGTGTGTGTGTGCGTGTGTGTGTGCGTGTGTGTGTGTGTGTGTGTGTGTGTGTGTGTGTGTGTGTGTGTGTGTGTGTGTGTGTGTGCGCGATGGATTGATTGATTAACATTTAACAGTTTGTAAAATGGGTACAGTCCACTCCAAGGAACGTGTAGATCAATAACAAAAAAACTGCCAAGAGGATAAAACCAGAACAAGCATTAGATGTGTTTACATCAGACAGACAGACAGACAGATAGACAGAGTGCAGAACTTGGCCAGACAGACAGACAGACAGACAGACAGACAGACAGACAGACAGACAGACAGATAGACAGGGTGCAGAACTTGGCCTGGCAGAGACGAAGACAGTAGATCTGCAATCAGCATTCTGCAAGCTCACTTGTAGATCCACTATTTTCAGTGTTTTGGAACTGGGGCTTAAAGGGATAGTTCAGATTGTTTGAAGTCAAATTGGGCCAATTTGGGCCAGACCAACTCCTGTCTGTGGACAGGAAAGATGGTTTGTGTCAATAAGGCCTGATTTACAACCCCAATTCCAATGAAGTTGGGACGTTGTGTAGTGGTTTACAAATCCTCTTGAGCCTTTAATCAATTGAATACACTATAACGACAAGATGTATATAATGTTCAAATTGATACATTTTATTGTTTTTTGAAAATATTAACTAATTTTGAATCTGGTCCTTGCAACACATTCCAATAAATTTGGGACAGTCACGGACCAGCGGGTATGTATACCACTGTGTTACATCACGTTTTCTTCTAACAACACTCAATAAGCGTTTGGGAATTGAGGACACCAAGTGTTGTAGCTTTGCAGATGGTATTCTTTCATTTTATTGTTTGATGTACAACTTTGGTTGTCAAACATTCCGGGGTCTCTAATGTTGTGATTTGTGCTTCATAATTGCGCCATACATTTTCAATTGGCGACTGTCTGGACTCCAGGCAGGTCAGTCTAGTACCCGTACTCTTTGTTTTAATATGAAGTCTCGCTGTTGTAACATGTGCAGAATATGCGGCTGGGCATTGGCTTGCTGAAATAATCACGTATGTTCCAGAAAAAGACGTTGCTTAGATGGCGTCATGTGTTACAAACTTGCTCCAAAATCTGGATTTGCCTTTCAGCATTGATGGTGGGTGTCACAGATGTGTAAATTGCCCATGCCATGGACACTAACACAAACACACATATCATCATAAATGTTGCCTTTTGAACTTTGCTCTGGTAACAATCTGGACAGTCGTTTTCCTATTTTGTCCAGAGGACATGACACCAATGATTTCCCCAAAAAAGTTGAAATGTGGACTCCTCAGACTACAGCAGACTTTTCCACTTTGAGTCTGACCATTTCAAATGAGATTGGCAGTAGCGTTTATGGTTGTTGTTGATGTATGGCCTTCGCTTTGTATGGTAGAATTTTAACTTGCATTTGTAGAGGTAGCGACAATCTTACAGAGGTAACTGTTAACTTACAATGGTTTTCTGAAGTGTTTCTGAGCGGACTATGTGGACCTCTTCCATTTGTGGACGGAGCATTTGGGGCATATATAGCTCAGAAAATTGCACCTTTCAGGTAGTTTTGCTGTTGGCTGCTGTCTGGTGCTGGTTGAGTTCTCAGTCTCTGAGGAGGTGATGTTTGATTTCTATATATTTTTAACCATTGTAGCAATGCATTTTCTATTATGATCACAATCTTTTTCATTTATAATTTACATTTTGATATGTCGCATTCTGCACTTGGGAGAATAAACCTCCTCTGTTAAAGGTAATAGATGCAACTTTAGTGCGTACTAACACTGTGTTTGTACCATGCGGTGTGTACTGTGTTTATTACCTTCAAACTCTAACCGACTGTGTGCCTTTTTCCATCTGTGATGTAAATCACATAACTACCCTCACCTGAGACGGTGGTGACACAGAGGCTGGGAGGACTGATTAGGCACTGGCAGAACCTGACCAGAGCTCTTTATGTTTTGGTCAACAGTGTGTCCCGCAGACAGACAGTGGTGCATTTATAGTTAGATGGTGATCACTTGATGGTCATGTGACCAGCCATGGCCTGTGGTTGCCTGGGTCCACCCATGTGTGTGTGTGAGATAGCGTGTGTGTGTGTGTGTGTGTGTGTGTGTGTGTGTGTGTGTGTGTGTGTGTGTGTGTGTGTGTGTGTGTGAGAGACAGATTAATTACACATGATGACAGCGTGACTTAAATATGGACGGTTGGTGGCGGCTAGGGGGCTGGCATGGCTTCAAATCAATGTTGTGTCATGCCTCGGTTATTTACATTGAATGACAGAATCATTAAAAACATATATAAATTGTGAAAACAGCAACTCTAGAAGCTTGTGGTATTGCATTGTACCGCCACCCTTGTACTGTACAACTATGTGTGTAACTGTGTAATTAAGGTAAAGTGCCGTAAATGGTCAGACTTTAGTTTAGTACATGTTGAGTTTAGTCTCTTGGATCCAAAACTAAGGACTGTCAAGTTTTGATCCACAATTTGGGAGAGATAACTGGCAAAACGTTGGTCAAAATAACAATTCTTATACATTTTTAAATGCGTACATTATTGAAAATTAAGTAATTCAGATGTTTAAATATAATTTAACTTGAGAGCTTCAATCTCAAGAGTTACAGATCTATAAGGGTCCATTTGGTTACCAACTGTCCATCATTTAGCTGGGGACCACCTGGAATCCTCTTTGTCAAACAACTATTCCTGTGGCTTTGCTCGCAGGAGTCACACTGGGTCCTACGGCATAGAGATCTGTCAGAAGTTCGGAAGATTGGTGAAAGTACTGCCGGATCCATTGGGAAATAACTGACGGATATTCCTTTGCCTTAGATTGTGCCCAGGCTTTTCTCTGTGAGTGAGCCTGGGGAGGGAAACATAAATACCGTAATTTCCGCACTATAAGGCGCACCTTCAATGAATGACCTATTTTAGAACAATTTCCATATATAAGGCGCACTGGATTATAAGGCGCATTTAATAGAAGATACTGCAGTCAACATAGAATAGAAGCTGCTGCATTCAAATGATCCATATATAAGGCGCACCTGAGTATAAGGTGCACTATTGCTTTTGAGATAATTAAAGGCTTTTAAGTGCGCCTTATAGTCTGGGAAATACAGTAATAACAATAAATAAAACCTTGATGGTCGTATCGTTTTCACCAGATGAGTGCACCATGGATGTGGTATTTACGATGCAGAATGTGATCTCCGCTGCCAGAATAGATTTTGAGCCCTCCTAGTCGGCACTGTCTGAAACCTTGATCCAAGTACCACTGGCAGTCCCCCACCCCTAAAGTTTTTTTTTTAAAGGTATATTCTATCATTCCAGTGACAATCAGTAAAGTAATCAGTCCCAGTAAAACATGAACATTTTGAAAAAAATATTGTTTAAAAAAAATTGCCAAACGATGATGTCACTGGAAAAGGGTTTCTGAACTGCCCTCTGCCCTCCTACAGTGAGACACAGACAAAGCAGAGAAAAAAGTAGTGGTCATGTACAAAAATAGGTTAAAGTGGTGAAGTTCTCCTTTAACTCTTGCAAACCGTTTAGACCAGGGGTTTTCAACAGGTGGTCCGGGGACCACCAGTGGTCCTTGAGAAGGTTCCAGGTGGTCCCCAGGCTAAATGATGTAAAGTTGGTTAACCGGATGTAACTCTTGAGAGCGTAAAAATGAAACCAAATGGACCCTTGTGGGTCCATTTGGTTTCATTTTTACGCTCTCAAGAGTTAAACTATTCATCATCTGAGTTAGCACCGCTTAATTAAGAAGTTTACACAGTTTTGTTGGTAAAATACAACCTGGAATTGTGGGCAAAACCAAAAGAATTCTTTAATTTTAGGTCTTTGGTATGAAAGTGTAATCAAATGGTGGTCCGTGGCTCAATTGCTGAATAGATGGGGGTCCCTGGAGTCAAAAAGGTTGAAAACCACTGGTTTAGACTGACCAAGGAGTTGCATGCTGACCCTTTGGTGTGAAAAGGACTCACTAAATTGAGAAAGGACGTTTGTGTGTCACACTCCGTGGTGTCCTGGCAGGGATGCAGTACTGTATTCAGCACTGTAGGTAAAAAAGTACTTTTTTCCACCCCTGAATTATAATGCATAGCTTCAGGGCCGCGGTGCAACCTGCTGTGATTCATGCACAGATTATCATGCATGCAAAAGATTATAAATCAAAACCTTGGCCCCACAGACTGTAAGTCTAATGGACATCTGGCTCCGGTGGAGCCGCTCATGAATAATGAACTAAGTAGAATGTGTGTTGACGGACGGTGACATTGATGTGCTGGCAAACCGCAGTAGTTCTGGCAGTAATGAGTCACTGATTAATTACAACCAGCCTGGGCCTGGACCCACACACCCCCTCCTCCCAATCTCTATCTCAGCTGTTGTTGCACAGCCCCCCTTCTACTGCTGTCTGGACCATATGCACACGTTGTGCCTGAAATGTCCTATTCCAGTAGTTTTCAACCTTTTTGATACCAGGGCCCACTATTTATTCTGCATTTGAGCCATGGACCACCGTTTGAGGACATTTAGCCCCACAGACCCCAAAACTAAAGATTTCTTTTGCTTTTGTCCATCCATTCTAGTTGTGTACACTTGGGCTAATTCAGATGATAAATATTTTAACTCTTGAGGGTGTAAAAATGAAACCAAATGGACCTGCAAGGGTCCATTTGGTTTCATTTTTACGATCTCAAGAGTTACATTTGGTTGACCAACTTAGCTGGGGACCACCTGGAACTCTTTCAGGGACCACTGGTGGTCCCCGGACCACCGGTTGAAAACCCCTGTCCTATTCGATGGTATTACACAACCTCATTCTCGCCACCAGCCAACATTGCAAACATATGGTGATTTCACTGAGTGCCAGGGGTGGACTTGGTGGCAAAAAAGGTTTAATATATAGGGGAGGAAATTATCAGTTGTAACCTCACACATATGTAACTTCAAGCAATGTTAGCTTGTATATCAACTGTTCTCATGCACAACAAAATATAAACCTCCCCATATGCGCCACGCTAGTCGACAATGCACAAGTGGAGGTTGAATGAACTGCAACCAGCAGCAACATGTTTGGAGATCTGCTGGGAATTGGTTACATGAAACGGTCACTTGTCCATTCAGTCCCAAAGTTTGTAAACCAACATACCAACATAATTGGTCTATATACAAGCTCAAAATGTGTCACACGTGCAATTAAAGCTTGTAGAATAAAGCAATAAGCCCAGAGAGGGAGCAGGTTGCCGCCAACCTGGGAAACTGGTGCTCTTTCAAGACTGAGAATGTTAGTTGTTTGTGGAAGTGACTGTATTTAAAGTCCCTGGAGAAACAACCCTGTTCAGTCCTCACTAGCGACTTGACTTGTTCACTCTTATTTTCAGAAAAAAATGATTCAACGAACAAAGCAGTGTGCCAAGTGCACACAATTTCATCTTTTAAACATTTACAACAGCTTCGCGAGCACAAAAGGAGAAATAAAATGTTTCCGTGGGTTATTCATTTTTGGGAGCACCGCATCGTGACTAATAGCAACTTCCGGCGGAAGTTAACTAACCGGAAGTCCCGACTTCCGTCAGTTGTTTTGGGACACCATGAATCCAGGCTCTCATCTCACAGCGCGGATGAGAGCCTGGAGATCGAGGCTAGGTTGCCAGTGGGTTTCTACCTTCCCCAGTAACCTGCGACCTGTAGTGGCTTATTGCTTTTCTAAAACTGTTACAATTGTGGGAACATGAAAAGTAACAATTAAAATAATCAACAGTATGTAAGTTACTCAGCTAAAGAAAGTAGTTCAAAGCTGAAAAAAAGTAGTTCCCTTCCCAGCTGCGAGAAATTAGTTCCCAGTTGCAAGAAAGTAGTTCCCAGCTGCAAGAAAGTACCGGTAGTTCCCAGCTAACCTGCCGTAGAAACAACACACCTGCGACAAGATCCCATAACAACAACAAAGCCGGTTCTGGGTGGCGGAGTGATACTACTAAATGTGACGTGTCAGCAGTGGGTTCTTATGGGTTTTTCAACTGTCACATGACAGTGACTAGCCAATCAGAATTAATTATTGGGACTAGCAGTTTTAGTTCTAATTGGAATCGTGAAAAGAAAGCGTTTTAAGTGATGATGTGCTGTATGTGCCCCTGGGGACGCCAGTGGCCCATGCATGCTTTAGAGTGACAGACGAGCTACATGAACCATGTGACTAACCGGGCTGTTTTCTGACTCTCCTCGTTGGCAGAACTCGCCTTTGACTGGCTCTGGCCGGTCCTTAGTGCGCATATTTGATTCTGTTTGAAGGTCCCCCCGGGAAACTAACTCTGCTGTGCTGTACTCACAGGCATGTTAGTGCACCACAGCCAGGAGATGTTTACTGCCGCGCCTTGTAATTGCTGTGATTCTGTGATCCATGCCATGTGATCAGGGTCTTGAGTTATTAGTTAAAAGATGAAGATGAACATTTGTTGTCGTTTTCATTCTGCTGAAGCCACAGACTGGAATGACCTACAAAAAAGGAACTGAAAGGAGAAATGTACTTTGGAATCTCTAAATGATGTCAGCTTTTAAACAGTTCACTCAAACTGAGAAAGTGTCTTTTTTAGATGTCAGCTTTTATTAGTGTTTTATTGATGTTTAACATGTTTTTTTTTAACAGATGACAAAAATAAAATAGAGAGAGAAAAACACTTTTTAGACTAAAATACTTTTATATTTTAAAGTAGCAACTTTAACTTTATAGTTTAATGTAGCATTGTGTCATGCCCCAATCCCCTAAAGTTAGAGGTCTCAACATTCCCAAATTGGGCATTGTCCCTAACCATTTGTATGAATAGCGAGGCCAGGTGGCCTTTGGTTATTTCTGCAGAATGACAGCTGAGGACTGTACCTGAACTGAGGTGTCAGCATTTTAGTGAAAAAGCAATTTGTAACTATACCAAATGTACTACTGTAATGTTGTAATGTGGTTCATAAATACACAACACGGCCATTGTGGGGGCCCTTGGTATGAAAAGGTTTGTGGGTTCAAGTCTTTGTTATGGGCATTATTCTTGAAGACAGATGCTGCTGTCCCACAGACACTTTTAGTCCCCATGCATTGCCCTTTTTGTGTTTTTGAACATTAAAGGACAACTTGACCACTTTTCAACGTGCCTTCATATAATAGGTCCTCACTAATCCACATGATAAAATACCACTATTTTTTCCTACTCAATCTGTTTCTCATGGGAGGGCTGTGGGCAGTTCAGAACCTTGCTAAATCTGGTGTATTTACATTCATTGTTTTGTAATGTACATTAATATACTCTGTCCCATCCAAATAAACAAATTAAAGTAAAGTAAAGTAATTTATCATCTACATTATTGAAGACTTATCATATGAAGATATGTTGAAAAGTGGTGAATTGGTTCTTTAAAGGGGAACTTACTATAGGTTCTATGAAATGCTTGCCATTAATATAGCAGCGTCAACTGTATTAATTGATGTTCAGAGTCCCGTGGTGGGAGTTCTGCTCTGGTTTTGGTGAAATATGTTTTTTGTGTCCGTATCACCATGCCAAAGAAGTAGTTTGCTGTGATAGAGGGGTCAAAAATGAATGAAGGACGTGCTAATATTTTAGAAATAATTCAACAGTACAAATTATGTTTGTTTTTTGGATTCATTTACTTTTCCTGCATGGCCCCAGTGACCCCCACAACATGACCAGAATTACTGAATATTCACCAAAACTCTCACCATGGTACTAACACACCAACAGTGGACATTGATTAATACAGTTGACACCACTATATAACAGTATAACCAAATCTGAACTATGCATTTAAGGCAAACAAGATTTTTTTGTGATCTACCTTTCTCTGGTTAAATATAGGTTAAACAAATTAATAAACACATTCTCTCTCTCTCTCTCTCTCTCTCTCTCTCTCTCTCTCTCTCTCTCTCTCTCTCTCTCTCTCTCTCTCTCTCTCTCTCTCTCTCTCTCTCTCTCTCTCTCTCTCTCTGTGTCTCCAGATGATGTGGTGTCTTGTGATCCTCCTTGGCATTGCCCTCAGTGTGGGTAAGTAGGCTATCATATCATCTGTTCTGCCATTGCCCCGAATGTGACGGGCCCACTGCGCTCTTTACACACTGTTGAGCTTTGTTCCCTCAGCCTCCACACACACACACATACTGCACACACACGGTTACAATCCAGAAGAGTGTTAATTAACACACGCACACGCTGTCGCACACACACACACACACACACACACACACACACACACACACACACACACACACACACACACACACACACACACACACACACACACACACACAGGCGCGCACACATACACTCACGGTTCTCCCTCAATGACCATATCTCAATCCCTATCTCTATCACTACACCAGTGGAGTCTCAAACAATGTCATGGAAATGACTCCCACATTACTAAGATTTGTTCATTTGTGTTTATTTGTGTAAATAAAAAAAAACAAACAAACTAGAAATCGAACATTATTCAACATTTCACCATCGACGATTGCAAGAGCCTCTGCTTAGATGTACTGAAGGAAGGACTAGTTCTGATTTATTCATGTGTATTCAGTTATGCAATCTTTTCTTATTATGTAGCTTGAATGAATGTTCCAATCAGAAGCCAGCGTTCTGGTCACGTGAGCGGCCGGTTAGCTATGCCACAACAATGGACTGCTCCGCTCAACAACAAGCCTCCTAGTAGCCTACACAACTGCACATAAATAAAAAGCAGCCATGTTCTGTAACACTTCTGTAAAATATTAGTTATTTATTAATAACTATTAATAAATAATATTAATAAAAGTATTAAGCCTCGTAATGAGCGTAACAACACCCTTCGAACCAACACCCTTCCCTCCAAAATCTGGGGGGAAAATACCTGGTTATTATCGGTGATTCCCCCAACGCTTGTAAATCTTGAGCTATACTGGCTATATGGCTCTAGTTACAGGGTAGCCTGGCCTAACCCGCAATGATTTTGGCCTTGGGGGGCGGGGTGCCGTGGGATCCACACGGCAGATCGAGCTGATCTGATTTGATCTCACAAACGTGTCGTCATCCCCGGCCCCTCCCACGCCCTTCCACTGCTGTTCTACGTCACATCATTTAGAGCGACGCCCACCCTGGAAGGTTGACTCCCCCCTCAAGGCCACTTCGTGTAACAAGTTAGTCCAGGCTTTCCGTTTTTGCGCAACGCGAATGAAAATGAAAGACTGGGTGTCGAAGCTAGTTACAGGGAGGCACACTGCTATATATCTTCATAAAACCATGATCTATCCATTTTTTCAATGAGAAAATGCTCAGTGGCTTGAGTCAGTGTGCACAAGTTAATTGAGTTAAAAAAAAATTAGATTAATCAACAAAACTAATTTAACTAACTAAGTCAGTATTTTCAACAGCCTTACAATAAAGTAAATTGTTTGCCTGAGGACTGGCAAAACTTCACTTTGACATGGTGCATCTATACTGTAAGGTTCTGCCCCTTTTAGAAGGCCAGAAGTAGGTCATGCATTTATTAATTCACAATGGGAGAAGTGAACGTGAGCAGATTAGGTTTCCCTCATTGGTCGCTGTAGTAGTGAGTAAATATAGGACACATTCTCACATATTTTCAGAACGTTAAAAACATCTGCGGTGTGATCCGCTGCCTGCTGGGGTTGAATGACTGTATCAAACAAGAAATCCTATAGTAGGTGGATCAAAGTTAAGTCCTTGTACGATGAATGTGTGGCACACCCATTGTTAATTTTATTGAATTAGCTTCAGCTGCAGCTAGCAAAACAGTCACCAATCTAGAGTTTTGTAACTCCTACGCTAACAGGAAGACTCGGCCCTCGCAGACTTTACTTCATGGGGTCATGCAGTCCATTAGCGGCTCTTTTACATCAACTTCTTTATCTTTATTTTAGATTGTTTTGTAGTAATATAGTACAGTATAAACATCAGACAACAGCCCTGCTTTAATTATAAACCCCTTTATTTTAAATTATTTTGCAGTAATACCAGTAGGTCTACAGCCTAAACATTACAGAGCATTTAGTTGTTGCTACTGTACAATACTTTAAAACATATATGCACACATAAATAACGCTTATTTGCACCGCCCTCATTGAAAACAACGCATTTCAAACTCCAGTTTGTCCCTCTTTCAGACTGTGCAAACAACAGCTCGAGTGCGTTTTCTGGCCCCTTAATTTTGATTTATTCAGAAAAGCATTCGCAAAAGCAAACATTCCAGGTCGTCCCCAGGCTAAATGATGGACAGTTGGTTAACCAGATGTAACTCTTTGAGAGTGTAAAGATGAAACCAAATGGACCCTTGCCGGTCCATTTGGTTTTACACAACTAGAGAATGTAGAAGCTTGACTGTCAACCTGGTATTGTGGACAAAGCAAAAGAAATCTTTAGTTTTGCGGTCTGTGCGGTGAAAATGTCCTCAAACAGTGGTCTGTGGCTCAAATTCTGTATAAATAGTGGTCCCTGGTATGAAAAAGGTTGAAAACCCCTGGGATAAAACTGGGATAAAAAAGTAAATATGTTCACCTCCCTCCTTCTGTTTTCCAGACTCCTATGGCATCCACGAGCGAGACGAACACGAGCGTCTGACCCACGGGCGCCAGCTGAAGATCTACCTGCCCAAGAACGTGGCGCGGCTGGAGTTCATGCCGGCCGGCAGCTACCAGATGGACGTCCTGTGGGAGGAGAACGACAGGCGCGTCCACAGGTGAGGGACCACCGCTGCCACCACCACCACCACCACCACGTCTCCGCTGGTCTGAAGAAGCCACGGTTGATTTTTGATTCAGCCCATTTCGACCTGACAGTACACAGTATATTCTACAAAACGTTCGCTCTGAAAGAACATACAACATTCAAAGATTTGCACTGCATTTTCACGTTTTTTCCCAGATGTACACGCCTCATAATGCGGTGTGCTATGAGCCGTGTACATCAAGCCCACAGTGATCTAGAATCTCTCACATTGAGAGTTTATAGATCCACGTTTTTCATCAGGCAACCAAATGAAAAATGACTGA
The DNA here is from genome assembly GCA_039105355.1 of Benthosema pterotum. Classification (NCBI taxonomy): domain Eukaryota; kingdom Metazoa; phylum Chordata; class Actinopteri; order Myctophiformes; family Myctophidae; genus Benthosema; species Benthosema pterotum. Next base: position 34,109,758 of record CM076973.1, on the reverse strand, counting down.
TCCAGTCGTCCATTCCTAACCATAACAGATTTTTTTGCTGCCTAACTGACCCTTATTAGTTGGAACACATTTGAAAAATGTGTTCCAATGTTTGCTTGAAGTTAACTGTATTCTATTTGCTGTATGTTTTTGTTCTGTATTTCCACTGCTAACGTTCAGTACTTCATGTTAATGTGTCCTCAGAGGAAGAGGCAGAGTCACTGGAGACGGCAGCGACCGACGCTGGTACCTGGACAAGGTGAACGTCAATCCATATCCTTTCAGAGGTTTTAGTAAATATCAGGCCAGGTCATATTATGACCTCCATCAATATCACCTTAAAACAGTGGTTTCCAACCTTTTTGATCCACCATTTGATGACATTTTAGCCCCACAGACCCCAAAACTAAAGATTTATTTTGCTTTTGTCCACAATTCCAGGCTGGAATTGTGGACAAAAGCAAAATAAATCGCAAACAAAACAGGCAAACATAAACCAAAATTCTACATTCTCTCGTTGTGTAGAACTGGACTAATTCAGATGATGACTATTTTAACTCTTGAGAGTGTAAAAATGATTTGGTTTCATCTTTACCTCTCAAAGAGTTACATCTGGTTAACCAACTTTCCCTCAATTAGCTGGGGACCACCTAGAACTCTCTCAAGGACCACTGGTGGTCCCCGGACCACTGGTTGAAAACCACTGCCTTAAAACAATCTTTGCCAGGATTAGGGCTTCATTATATTTCAATATATTTCACTTAAATATATTTTCTGTCAATTCCCCAGGCCTAGTGACAGTTAGAGGTAATGCATTGTCTTGCTGTCATGGAGTACTGTGCTAATATCATGACATGTGCTGTGTGTCAGGTGACGTTTGAGGACGAGGGAACATACATTCGAAAAGACTTCTGGAATAAAGAAATCTCCAATGTTAAGGTGGCGATTGTAGGTAAGTGTGCAGTCCTGTTTTCATGTAAAACAGCAGGATTGTTGAGAGATAAAAGGTTATCGTATGACAGTGGTACCAGATGCAACCTTTCCCAATTGGGTTGGGCAGGCGAAAATGGTTGACGCCGCTCCCCACACTTAAATTCACCCCAAAGTGATCATAGTAATTAGTTGATATTAAAAAAGGGGTGTGAAAAGGCGTCCATGCAGGCATTCAATTTCATTTAATTTCAGTAAAGTTCTCAGTACTGGGTACTGATTTCAGTCCTGAGGATTTCACAGGGGTCATTTAATTAGCTCAGTGCTTATTTGCAAAAGATCATTTTCAGTCTCAAGATTTTTTTTTACTTTAATCCCTGCAGGCATTCAATTTCATTTAATTTCAGTAAACTTTGCTGTAAGCCCCACCCTCTCCCCAGTGTCTGATTAGTCGATAGGCACGCTGATTATCAAGACAATAAAGACATGCCGCTTCATCTTGAAAAGGTGGCCTACCCCTGTTATAGACAGGGGTAGTCACAAGAAATATGTGACTAATGCGTTTTGGACTCACATCTCATGAAAAATCCAATATAGTAACTAGTTCAGTTCAGTAGTTCTCAATAGAGTCAGGAAGCCTTTTCTTTTTTTTAGGGGGCTGCCCCTCTGGCACCACCTTGAAATCGCCAGTGCAGAATGGAAATGTGTACACGAGGGATTACGAGGGATCCTTGAAAACAAAACAAAACAAAAACGCAGATCTAGTATCACATTACAGCTTGAACAGTGCTGTAAGACCAAAATAGCCACCATATAAAGATGCTCAGTGGTTTAGTATGTATGTAGTATGTACTGTATGTCATCCAGACTGTCTCTTTACTCTCCTCCAGCCAGGAGTGTGTACTCCAAGTGTATAGCAGGAGAGTCGCTCAAAGTTGACCTGGAGGGCCTGCGTCTGGCGGATGCCAACCTCGACTTCTCCTCGGAGGCAGGAAATTATACACTGGTAGGATGAATGGATGGATGGATGGATTGGTGGATGTATCGGTGGATGGATTGTTAAGGGGAAATGTACAGTATGATGCATTCTGAGAGATGGCTGAAATACTGCAGCATGGCACTAGGAATATAATGATATAATATAATGATGGAATAATAATGGATACCGGTAGCAGTCGTGTGCAGTCTGTTAGCCCACAGCATTATTCAGCTAATTAATGGTTAATTGATGGTCTAACACTTTTAGAAGGAAGTCATTAAAATCCAAAAGGCATTTCCATTTGTCATTTTAGATTTTAGCTGTGTCTATTCAAAAACAGTGGATCTACCGGTCCACAGCGTGTCACTGTGACATGCTGTGTTGCGAGCTTGTATACCTGCTATTTGTGAATACATTGAAAGTGCCTGAACCTGTGAGAGGTACTGGCTTACATATGCGTTTCCCATTGGAGTCACATGGTTTGAACAAATATAGTGTGATGTGAAAAAATCCCTTTCACACACAATGGACGTTTTTATTTATTTTTTTTTCTTTATTTTTTTTCTTCATTGGACTAATCTCACTGGTTCTTGGAATGTTAGGACCAAAGGATAAGTTCACAACTTAATTCCTCTTATTTTTAAAAAAATATATATATATTAAAAAAGAAGAGTATGCACATTTGCACAGCTTGAATATGCACATTTTTCATATTGGGTAAAATATTCCTGTGTTTACTGAGAATTAAGTTAAAAGTGAATTCTACACCGAAACACATTTGGCATACATCTACCTTGATCACTGTGGTATCATATATATTGCCTTTGTTTTTTGTCATAGATGCCCCTTTTTCTACATTTTCCGCTTGAGGTCCCCCTCCTTCCAACAGTTTGCACTGGTGCAGGTTGTCTTTGTTCTAATGTGGGTATTTTTGTAGCTCCTGTTTTTTCCACACATCACAAATCAGAAGTTTGGAGCTACTGAAATACCCACATTAAAATAAAGACGACCTGCAGCAATGCAAACTGGGGGCAGGTGGATCTCAGGGTGAAATGTAGAACAGAGGCATCTATGACAAAAATCAAGGGCATTATGTATCATGTCACAGGAATCAATCAATGTGTTTTGGTGTGGAATTCTCCTTTAAGTGTTCTAGGGCTAAAATATGTAAACGGAATAGATTTTCATTCAGCAGCTACAACTGAAACAAACAGCCATCACCTCTCTGTCTTCCTCCTGTCCTCCAGGTGAGAGATGGGGCGCCGGTAGCCCAGGATCTGTCCGACTACTTTGACCGCGTTAAGACCCACTCGTACAACATCGAGATCCGTCACGTCAACACCAGCGACGAGGGACGCTACTACCTCCGCGACAGGAAGAACCGTCTGGTCTCTGTCACCAGGATGGATTTGACTGGTGGGTTCAACATACTCCTTTTTGTGCGTACGCCACGTTGCGAAGTGCATCAAGATACAATGTGTGTTACAAAATGTACAAATTTACCACATTCCATGTCCACCAGCTTTAGGCTCTACATATCCTCCTGTTTTGGCATCTGAGAGGCTATACTGATATGCTATACTGATAGTATACTTGTACTTGTATACTTGTAACTCTTATCAATGCTAGAGAGCTCTGCAGTCCCGCCTCATTCATCGTCCTTGTAGACTTTTCCAAAGTGTTTTATATAAAGGTGGTTATGCCGCACACAAAACAACTTGGGGTCATGACAAATCACAACACACACAATGTTTTTGGAAGAAGAAAAAGAGAAACAAACAAAAAGTGTTGGGGCTGAAGCGGATAGGCAGAGCCAAGTTTGAATTGTTGAAAAGTTTGAACTGTATGCCAACAAACTCCCTTCTGTGTACAAAACACTGCGGGTTGCCTAGTATTCCTTTTAAATGAGTTAGAAGCACCGTCTGGAACAGATAAAGCAATGGCCCTCAAACAGGACTCATGGCAAGCCTTCAAATTTTGAATTTGGATAAACAGGAAAGTTGACATTTTTATATGAAAAAAGGACAGTGGTGGGATTAGCTAGGCTCGATATTGTCGGAAGCAAAAAACTAAGTGTGTCTGAGAGATGTTTCAATGTACAATGTGAGTCGAGCATAGGAGCATATTTTGAAGGATCGATTTCTAATCACTGGAGCAACTAACTAGTTTTTTGAAATTTATCATGGGTGTATATATATAGTATATATATATAGTGTATATATATATATATATATATATATATATACAGTAAGTATATATATATATATATATTAAATAACCTAAACTACAGTATATATTTAAGGTGATAGCTTAATCAGTGTCATAATCCCATGAACCGTTTAGATCATTGACCAATTAATTGATTATGTAAATTATCGTTAGTTGCAGCCCTAAAACCTACTTAACCCAAACTACTACCAAAATACTCCAGAGTGGGCAATTACTAAATTGTTGCTGCCCAACATTAGTAATATATTATCTGAGAACTAGTTGCTTTGTTAGCCATGGCCCTAAACCCCCGTCCAAAACGAACAGGCCTTTAGCTGGTTGTTGGTTTCAGAACTCCCTATCAAAAGCAAACTTGATGTCAAATTGCATTTGGGAGTCACATGTGGCTATTGGATTAGGTTCATTTTGAGAACATGACACTACCATGCACTGCTATGGTGGACATTTGACTTGGAACGTCTGCCAGAGCTAACTATTTTTAACAATAAAGCTACAGCAAGCACTAAAGGCAACAAAACGGGCCTATTTTTAGGCACCCCACTCTCATGTTTACCCTGGCTACGTATTCTGCTTTCACACCATATCTCAGTATCGCAGTATACATCTCTGAATATTATACTGTACTGTATATTCTAGAATCTATATTGTCAGGTCAAATTAAATTACATCAGGGAGTGCAACAGACTTGCCAACATTCCATTTGGTAGAGCATTGGTTGTACAATTCCAGATTTGCAGAAGGGAAGGGTCCATTTGGCTCCACTTTCACCCATTTAGCCCTGACCTAAGTTTTCTGAAAAAAACTTCAAATATTTATATTGCAGCATCAAAACAATGGAATACTGAACTGAATACTGTACTACATACTGTACAGAATCCAAAAATGGATTCCCGGCCTGAATAGAAGCAACTTTAGTGTGTACAAACACTGTTTGTAAACAGATTTGTTTAAAACCAGAATCTAACTCCACCTCACCTCCACTCTATTGGGTCATTATGAATCTGCTGGGGACTGCTGTGCTGTGATTGGCTAAAACACTGCCTCACCCCACACAACCCTCTCCCCCTCACAAATTAGCACCGCCTTTCCTGAGGCCGGGAAATGGTTTGTTTTCACGATTTGTTGACAATAACAAAGTTCTGTATGAAGCAACATGTCTGTCTGCAGGGAAACAGCAAAGTGGAAAGTAGAAGCAGGAAAGTAGAAGCAATGTAGAGGGGAGAAAGGCAAAAAATATAGCTATATATCTATTTTGATTTTGGCCTAAAATTTTGCCTCTATTACCTTTTAATTCTTTCACCTCTTTATGCGCTCTATGCCTCTTTCTCATATCTTGCCACCCTTGCTGCCTTAGCCTTGCGTTGGACATACATGAATCTGCTAGGGGAAAAAAAACTTGGCCTGTGTCCAGTGGTCATGTGGGGCTATTGCCAGCTGTCCCCAGAGAACTGCATTCCAACGAGAATTGTCAGTAAGTGACAGTGACATGTGGGCTTGCCTTAACACACTGGACGCATATAGACGACGTGTTGAGTTTCCACATAAAGACGCTTCTAGACCCAGTTTGACTATAGGATTTAGAAGAAAGTTGTTGGTGACACAACAATCCCCCAAACTAATTCCCCTAATCCCCTTCCCACACCAACCATTGAGTGTGAACACACCTTAAAATGTGCATCCTTGTGTGTTTGAAAGAAAGAGGGAACTAAAACGAGGTAAATATGTATTATGTGTTTTACTCATGTCCATTCCAGACCTCCTATGTAGTTAGTGGGACTTCACTCAAACACACTTACTGTATGTGGATTTTACAATTTACCGAGCGATTTACATTAAAATTTACATTCCTCACTAATGTACATGATAAAATACCACTATTTTTCCTACTATAGTCTGTGTCTCACAGGAGGGCTGTGTTGAGGTTCAGAAACCTGTTTTCCAGTGACATCATCGATGGGGAATCCAAACTAATAGAAACTGCAGGCTTTCTATTCCTGAAAAGTTGCAATGTGAAAATGGAAGCCATCGTTCTCCTAATAATGAAAATATAAATTTGTTGAAAATATATATACCTGTGTGTGTATATATGCAGTATATCGTTTAAAAATGGTGATGATGGCACTGGAAGACAGTTTCTGAGCCCTCCACAGAGTAGAGTAGAAAAACTAGTGGTATTTTATCACGTAGCCTACATTTGTGAGGACTTTGGTCCTTTAAGCAATGAACAAAAGAGAAAAAAATGACAATACATCTTTGTTGTATACAAAGTAGTTAAGGTGAATTCATTCATAAGCTAAAACATAAGAATAAAGAATCTATATTGGCTACTTAAACTAAGTTCACATGCCATGCTATCAGTGTATATACATCTATAGTCTAGTACGTCAAGCCTAGAGCAAGGACTCTAAAATATAAAGCATTGTGAAGTATTTCTCTGACAATAAGCTTCAAATTCTGAAAGGGCATTTCGACAAAAGCTACAACGTTTCAACCACTTCAGAGAGTAAGGAAAATAGCCACTCTACACACTCACACACAGGTCATAACGTATGGCATGGTAACAGGTTGTTTGGTGAGCTTGTAGGTTGACTATTCAGCGAAGAAATTTGGCTTAGAGGGGGGAAAAGCACCCAAACTACAATGTTCAACTCAGGTCTCTTTTACTTATGAGTATAGAGGGATTAAGTGTTGACTGTTAAGGAGTTAATGGCACAAAGAATGTAATTATGGGGTCAGACCATGAAGTTCCTTCCTAAAAAAGATAGGCAAGCAGTCAAGGAAGTTCTAGGAGTCATTTATGTTCTCTGCTGCTTGTAGTTCAAAACCTATTAGCTTTCTGTCCAATTAGGAACCTACCTACGTGTAAAACACTATTTCCACAAGCAAGCAAGAATACAAGCATGTGGGAGTGTATTTTAAAATTTGAATGATTCATCTGGTTCGTCATGAATAAAAAACACATGTCTGAACAAGTTGGGATCAAATGAGGCGCCACGCTTTTTTGGCAATGATGTATGAGGCCACTCATGAGAGTTGAATGTAAATGTGGTCTGATGGGTTTTTAATAAATAAAAATTCATAATAGGCACAGGGACTCACAGAATTTATGTTTTAAAAAATATCCAATATGTTATATTGAAAATGTCAGATCTACAAGCCCTTAGTGCACCGCCAGGTGGCATGCTATGAGCTTGTAGATCTACTATTTTTGAACAATGAAAATGATGTGCAAACACTTTTTGACTCAAATCTTCTCCTTCTGGGGGATCCCTAGATTAGAACAACAATGTTTTCAAATGTGATTCTGCACTGAAAGACAGATACCATATCCTGTAATTCTGGGGGTCCTTGGCATGAAATATTTTGAGAATCACTGACACAGAAGCATAGATTTGCTCAGAAAAACTAGAATCTAGTGTCTTAAACTGGAATCTAGTGTCAGAAACTAGAATCTATTGTCCTTTTGACATCCACTTCCTTCTTACAGTACAGTATAGAGCTGAGCAGTCCCACCCCATTCATGATTAGTTTTCCTCATAGACTTTTCAAAAATGATTTATATAAAGGTGATTATAAAAGCAGATTACACATTATACAAAGCCAACTCGGGTCCTGGGAAATCATGACAACAAACACAATATTACCATACAATATCTAATTAGCAAGAAGAAGAAAAAACAGCAGGATGCAAGACTTTTCGTTTTTCTTCTTAGAAATGATTTGATGTCCCAAAAGACTGTGTGATGATTTGTCACAACCCGAGTTGGCTTTGTGCGTGTTGTAATTGTCTTTATATAGATCGTTTTCGAAAAGTCTGTGTAAATGCATGGGGAATCCATTCCTGGTGCAAGGACGACGTCACAAGAGGGGCTCAGCTGTATAGATGTTTCTCCCCCAGACCCATCATGAAGGAATAGATGGGGGGTATATAACCTTCTCATGTTTTTTCCATCCTCAGACCATCATGAGGGCATCGGGGGCAACCCTCTCATGGCTCTCCTCTTGCTCCTGGGGATCCCCGCCGGCGTGTGCTGCTGCTGTCGGAAGAAGATCTTCAAGCAGAAGTCCACCACCGCCACACACACCTCCATTGTGCAGGTACGAACACTGTACATTCACGATCCTACATGTCACTCCCCTCCTCCTCCTCCTCTCCCTGCTTTCGTTCAGTAGACACCCCTTTTTTGTCAATTTTTTTCATGTTCTTAATGGCCTTCGATGGAACTTGAGACATGAGATATATTAAACATAAAAACAAAAAAAAAACATAAATTATGCCATTACCATATATTTCTATTTGTGTTTTACGTAGTATTGCTGGTCATGTTTAGTTTCTGAATGAATAGATGTTTAATCATTTAAATAGCAATATATAGCTGTATCCCTCAGTCACACTCAACCCTGTTACACAAGTCATTCTCTCTTCCATAACATCAATAATAATTGGCCCTTTAGTGACCTCACCAACAAGAAGTGGTTTTCTACAACTCTTCTGACCAACATTCTACATAAAGTGGGAATTTAAAACCTTATTTTATAATTTTACATGGTTTTAGAGACATTTATATTCACATGTGGTCGTAAATCGTAAGAGCTCAACTACATGAAATGAAGCTAGAAAACAATTAATTGTAAAGATTCTATTTGTTATTTCAACAATATATCTGAATTCGTAATCTCAGGTATGCCAGGTGTTCTCCTCTTACTCACCACAAGTAGTAGTGGCTATCTATGTATAGTACAAAAATCACAACCCCGTGCAGTACAGTAATAGAGGCAACATTAGTGTGCACAAATACAGTTTGTAATCAGATTTGTTTAAAAACAGGATCTAACTCCACCTCACCTTCACTCTATTGGCTCATTATGAATCTGCTGGATACTGCTGTGATCTGCAGGACAAAGCAAGTGTCTGTCTGCAGGGAAACAGCTGCAGCATCACATAGAAGCAACATAGAGGGGAACAAAAAATATTTAGGTTTTTGGCTGAAAGGTTGCCTCTATTACCTTTGATATTGTGGGGTATTAGGGAAAGTAAAACCTTTTTGTAAAAAAAAATCAGAAAAAGGGCCAAAATGGTACCACTTTTGTGGAATGACTCATATAATGTCTGCTTTAATGTCATCTACAACAATGTCCAGTGCCACATACCACACATAGCTGATCTTACAAGCTTTGTGTGGAGCTTATTATCTACATTGGCTATTTCCGGCGTGCTATGTCATGATCGTACAATGAAATATAAATCCTGGCTTTAGCCAGTCTGGTGCTGACTCACATCAATATGAAGATGTAATCTGCCAAATGCAATACAGCGAGGATTTGCTCCAACTGTACTATAGTGGATAACAATACCCTCTCCGTTAGGGCGGGGTAATGTTATTAGTACCCGCCCAAATGGAGAGTGTATCGCTATCGTCTGTCTGCCCTGCAGGAATCAGACAACTTTACAGGGAAACTCTGCAGCTTTACGCAGCAGTCCCTAGATTCCTATAATCTGGGACTGGGACTGGCTCTTTGAGTCTTAACTAGGCCGGATTTTTAACCAAGTTTCATGTTTTAGGTTGTTATTAGAGAAAGTAAAAGATGTGTGATATTAGTTTTACATTCCTTGCTTTATTTAGTTTTAGGGATTTTAGCTATGGGATGGGGCATTCAAACATAAAGTGATTTCTTTTTAATTATCTACTAACAGTAGATAATAAAAAAACAGGAAAGTGTAACTGGCCACCAATGATCTACTGAATGTGACAAACTGCCATGTTGAGTCTCATCTTTTACTTTCTAACAACCTAAAACATGTAAAAGCAGTATTACACTTTTTTTTTTTTTTTTTTTTTCATTTTGCGCAAACAAAAATGCAACACACAAAGGGCTCCATTTTCGTTTCATCGCCCTTCATACACAATTAGAGCCTCTAGCTTTGGGGAAGAGGCGTTCCCATGCTAAAGTTGCTATTTTTGTTAACATCCTATTTCCATTAAACACCTCCTAGACCTGCTACATTATGCATAGGTGTGGTTTGCTTTCATCCAGTCTGTGTTGGTCTTTTCCTGTTATGCCTACTCCTAAATGGTTGATATTAGCACTTAACGACTCGCGGCCAACTCATTGTTTGCTCTCTTCATGGCTCAAAACTCTTCTTTTTAAATGATCATAGCTCAATCAATTCTGGATCATTTCTTATCATTTAAAGTGCTATATGATCACCAAATATTGGTGGTCTACGAAAAAAACGGGAAATCCTATTATAGGCGCCACTAGGAACTCATCTATTTGATAAATCATACCTTGTTCAATTCTGGACCATTTTTTACATTTCAAAGTGCTGTGTGATCGTCAAACGTCAATCTCGTTTGCTGTATAGAATATGCATGTAGGTCTTCTCTACGAAACGGAATCAAGCGAAACGTATCTATCAGGAATTCTGTGAAACAGCAATGTGTACATTATATAGCCTAAACACAATGAACACAAGGAAGTGACCATCAACAAATAAGGAGATGAAGTGAACTGATGCAGCAGCTGTTCCACTTGGACATCTCCAAGGCACACAGATGCACGTTCGCGCTGCCTTCTCATGGTATAGGTTAGCGGCTGCTTTTAAATCCCGTTATCTGTTTCCCAAATCTATTTGACGAAAATAGCAAAATAAGGGACTGCTTGACAAACACGCCTATGACCACACCTCCAATAGCAAATAAGGAATAGTCGCTAAGGGAAGCCCAAAATGTGTACAGTACAGTATGCGCAATAAAGTGTCTGTAGTAAGGGGTAATAATGGTAACAAAAGCCCAATGGAAGTATGCAAAAATAAAGTGGCAGTCAACAGCACTATACCTCCATGGGCTGTAGCTGTCAAAGGGATGAATGGCCTAGCTACAAGGACAGTACAGTAAAAATAGCCTTAAAAACTTTTTTTTTAAGTCTGACACCTGCGGCCTGTATTCACAGCTTGTTTGACTTCACTATTCAGTCTAAATGCGCCCACCATTTCAGTCATTTCCAAGATGGGTGTTTCTGAAGAGGGAATGGTGTGTTTCTCAATTGTTATTGGTCAGCTGGTAACTAACGCGATTTATTACATGACTTGAATGAATGCTGCAATTAGAAGACAGTGCAATAAAAGCAGCCTTGTTATGTACTATTTCTGCCAACTGTCTTATTTAATAATGTATTAACATGTCTTATTTATTAAGGGGTAGTTGAGATTTTTTTAAGTTAAGCTGTATGAAATATACAGTATATATTCCAAGATTAACAAAGGAGGTCCTAATATTTTCGAAATAATACAACAATACAAATGACATTTGTTTTGTGGATTAATGTGCTTTTACTGCATGGCCCCAGGGACCTGTGCAAAATGACTGGAACTAATTAATATTGACCAAAACCAGAGCAGAACTCCCACCACGGGACTCTGACAATCAATTAATACAATTGACACCACTATATTAATGGCGAGTATTTCGTACAACTTTAATGTATTAAGCCATGTAATAAGCGGGATAACACCCTTTGAACCGCCGATTTGTTTTCTAATAACTAACCTTCGCTGTGCCTCGGTCATTTGTTAGGAAACAAATCACCGGTTCATCGAGTGTTGTCCCTTACTTAGATACAGTTACTTATACAGTGTCGGTCAGTATAGTGAAAACGTAGGATTTGTGCAAAAAAAAAGCTATGCAAAGCTACGTTTGTTTTCCCCTTGGATTCCGTTGGCAACCGCTTGAGTAGAGCTACATCGATACAACTGTACAATTTAGCCGTTTAGCGGATGGACGCTCTTATGCGATACGATGGGGTAAGGTTACCACCGCAGTTTGTCTGGCATGAGTTGTGTTACGTCATCCCCGTTGGAAGGACACTGAGGAAATCTGACAGGCCTGTCAGATTGAGAGGAACGCCTGACAAGCAGGGCGCGATCCCGTGACACTGCTTGTCTCTCACACACGCACACAAGCAGGCACACACACTCGTGTGTGCACATGATGTGCGCACAAACACATCCGCCTTGTGCTGTTTTGTCTATGCGATGCGTACAAATCTATTCACAAGAGGAGCGATGTGACTGGGTGCCATCACATGTCATAATTCTGACCTCCCAGAATTGTCCAAAATATGCTAGTAAGCATCCAGCAGTTTCTACATGGCGGGGACCCCTGTTCAGCATTCCTAACATAAAACCTCAGTGTAGCCATCATGCCTGGGTTCACATTCTGGCCAGTGGACTGATAGAGAGGCCAAGGTTCAACATACACATTGACCATGTAGTCAAATCAACTGTTCTCTCCGTCTCTGTCTCCCTCAACAGGGCAGTCCACAGATGGTCCACCCTGATCCCCACGGCCCTGGGATGCCTCCACCCGACTACCACACTCCTGGAGGAGCACCTGGAGCGGTAAGAGAAGGAAAAAGGTCCAATCATGCTACGGCATCTAGAGAATGGTGGAGAGGGTAGGAATAGATGTGAGGGGAAAGGGTGGATAGATGTAAACTGTAGTTTGTCAGAGGGAGATGCATCGACAGCAGTGTCCATTTCCTTGACTAATACTACTAGGACCTTACCATGAACATGCGGTCGTGGCGATATGACGGTGCAGCCCATCGAAAGCGGGACCTATTTGGATGATAATGATGGTATGCGCCGTTGCATAAGCAAGGGAAGCACTCTTTGAGTTAATTAAAAGAAGGGCTGGGACTTTAACTGCTTAATTGTGATTAATTAATTACAGAAACAATAGCATGATTAAAACAATTAACTATTTTTTACCCTTTTCACTGGACGAGGGATCAGTGTAAGCTGCCAACTGACCACCCATTGATTCGTTCTCCCATTGGTCCAAAATTTGCTAACCCTATCTCTAACACCTCAGCCTCAACATGTTATGTTGAGGCTGAGGGTTAGAGACAGTGTGTGGACACTCGGCTTAAAACAATGTTCAGACTAAGTGGACTGGATCTCTGGGACTTCAGATCTAAGTCAATTAGACTTTGCTTGGCCCAGTGGATGATGGGAAAGTTTGATTTTGGAAAACCTCACTCAATTATACATTATATACCAGTTTTAATTGGCCAAAACATGAATCTCAGGCCAATGATATGCAATTAACTGAGATTAATTAATTACAATAAAAACTTGAATTACATTATTTTTTATTGAGTCCCACCCCCTGAATCCGATCATGTCGCCAGTGTGCAGACATTTTTATTTCATGTGTCGTTGGTTGTCCTGCACCTGTAGGCACATGGAGGAATGTGGGTTCAGTCCATGTGCACTGTCATTTTCCATGCATATAACGTTGAGATTCTCCTGTCACAGCTTTCCCTGTTGTGGTACACTGCCACTCTGACAAGCAACTGCTAGGCGTGGTTGTGACGCTCAGGTTCAACCCGCTGACAGATTGATTGACAGATGCCGAGCATTGCATTGTATTGAGATGACCGCACAAGCACCTACGCACGCAGGCTAGGAATTGGGGCAATTGAGAGAAAGACACAGAGAGAGAGAGAGTAGAGTAGAATGTGTAGGAGTAGAAGGAATGAGATCAACAAGGCATGATGCTGAGAGAGCAAAACGAAGGAGGGCTTGCTGAATTGATGGACAATGTGTTGCGTTCATGATTGAGAGCCCACTGCCTGAAGCCAATCTGTGGATACATGCATGGAATCATTCATCATGCTGCTGTTCCTCTTGTGTTTTCTAGGTGTACTACCATGGAGGCCCTGACCCTAACGTAACGGTATGTGACACATGACATGCATAACCCTGGACAACCGGGGTGTGGGTGTGGAGGGAGTTTACGTCAATAGCCAATCTAGAGATTGTTATTTTGGTTATGTATTAAAGGGATAGTTCAGATTTTTTGAAGGCTGTTTGAAATTCTTGCCATTAATTTAGTGGTTGCTACTGTATTAATTGATTGTCAGAGTCCTGTGGTGGGAGTTCTGCTCTGGTTTTGGTGAAATATGACATAGTTCCAGACATTTTTGGGAGGTCACAAAAAAGAGCAATAAACCTCACTTATTGCTTTGGAGGATAAGTGTATCTGCTAATTGTAGATTTGTGTGTGTGTGTGTGTGTGTGTGTGTGTGTGCGTGTGTGCGTGTGTGTGTGCGTGTGTGCGTGTGTGTGTGCGTGTGTGCGTGTGTGCGTGCGTGCGTGCGTGCGCGCGTGTGCGCGCGTGTGCATGTACATTCTTTCTGATAGGGTCCTATGGTACATCCTCCCCCAGCTGGACAGCCACAGTGGAATGGCCCTCCCCCCAGCCCGGTTAGTAACTCTTGTCTGTCTGCCTGCCTGTCCGCCTGTCTTTCAGTCTTTCTGTGTTATCTACCATGTAAACTAGCTGTACCGAGTGTCCTGGTAACAGCTATACCTCCATTGGCGGAGATCCACAGCAATTAGAAGCAATTAGTAAATGTCACGTTCCACACCATTGCCGAAACTGCTATTTTTATGGTTATTTTTTTGATCAAGTCATAATGCTACTCATGTTAGCATCGTGGTCGATAGCCGGTGCTGTCAATAACACAGGATTACCTCATGATGATCATCGTGCCCATAAAAAAACATTCCATCCGTTTCTCTCATTGGACTTTTTCTACTCAGTTTGAGTCTCACAGGAGAGCTGTGGGCAGTTCAGAAACCCTCCTGTCCTCCAATGACATCATCATTCAGCAGATTTTTTTTTTAAATAATATGTTTTGGAAAAAAATATTTATATTTCTATTATCGGGAGAACAGTGGCTGCCACTGCAACTCTTCAGGAATAGAAAGCTGGCCATTTCTGTTAGCTTCCATTTCCCATCGATGATGTCATTGGAGGACGGGTTACTGAACTGCCCATAGCCCTCCTGTGAGACACAGACTGTAGTAGAAAAAATAGTGATATTTTATCATGCACATTAGTGAGGACATACAGTATAATATGAAGATACGTTGAAAAGTGGTGAAGTGGTCCTTTAATGATGGTACCTTTTTAAATTATTGAAATTAGAAAATTATAAAAAAGTTTGTCTCTGTGTCTTTTGTCTCTCTGTAGGGTTTCAACCCAGCCTATCCCCCGCAGAACCCGGGTTACCCCCCTAGCGGTCCAGCCATGTACGCCCCCGCCCAGCCTCCGCAGTGGAACGGTCCACCGCCTGGCCAGTACGGCCCTGGGCCTGGTGCTCCAATGGTATAGTCCAGTGATTCTCTCAACACTCTTTTTTTTCCCTTTCATTTCAAGGATCCGGTTTGATATGCACCAGGCCACTTATGGACAGACGGACCCCCATTTCAACCCCACACTATCAGAGTTTTAACGTCGTTTGCACAAAGCATGATATTTAAAACGGAGCGATGTGTTGAATGAATGAAGTCCTAGCCATCAGAAGGACATCTGCCGTACACAATGGCCGTGATTTTTTTGTCACTGCTAAACCCCTTATCCCTTAACTTCTTTGTCTTTTTAATATTTAAGAATGTTAACGTCGTCATTCAACAATGTGGATGGTGGCAGTAGCTCAGTGGTAGTCACCGGATGATAACCACAAGGTTGCCGGTTCGAACCCGGCCTCCCCCAGAGTTAGTGTCGATTGTGTCCTTGAACAAGACACCAAACCCCTAATTGCTCCTGATGTGCTCGTAGGTACCTTGCATGGTTTCCGCTGCCATCAGTGTATGAACGTGTGTGTGAAAGTGTGAATGTGATGCTCAATCTATGTAAAGCGCCTTGAATAATTACAACTCATTATTGTTCTAGTTTTAGTTATTATGCTTGGTGATAACGACCCTTGACAGTACCCCTACAGAGTCCATTTGGTACCTCTGGTGCTCCCCGGATCTGACGTCGAGAAACGTTCTAATCTTGTCCAGCTCTCTGATGTAATTAACAAGGAATTGCACCCACTTTTGAATCCTTTTCTTACACAATAACCTTGTGGTGCTGTGTGATGTGTTGACTAAGTATATCATCTGTTTTGTAGTTGTTTAGGAAACGATTCAATGATACCTGTAAATCCCTGTGGCATTTTCATCTCTGTTCTGTTTTGTTCATCTCTGCTGTTTCGCCTTCACATTTTTTATTATGTTGTTTTATTCTCTCTACTGTTTTTTTCCTTTTACATCATGTGGTGGTTGGTTGAAGGTTCACCTTCTAAACGTTACAAATTTGTCTGTTTAAACTTTCATAAAAAGGATTCCATGACATTTTGAATTCAAGAATTCCCTGTTTTGCTTAACATTGTGTTTATGTAGTCACGTGTCCCAAATAATGGCTCACGATTGGCTACAAGACTGCCAACCAAAACTCGATCCATTTATTGATGTCATTACGGCAATTACATTTTTTAATCGCATTTACAGTGTGTCTTACAAACAAAGACAGTATCTGAATGAGCAGAGTAAGCATTGATATTTATTGGATAAGCAATGTAAATAGAGCACATTAGTCCTGACGGGGTCATCTCAAAATCGTCTCGTATAAGCGTTGGTGTCCAGAAAGAAACAAACATATTTCATTTGGTCTGTTTCTAGCGAAAATGTAACTAATTCATCATCTCTGTCAGTTGATTCTTCATTTCCATTTGAAGTGATTACAGCCTGGACGATTTCCTTATTTTTAAATGAGACGTGATCAAAACATCCTCTTTTGGGGATTACAAGGCAAATATAAAAAGTATATGAACATGAACTTAGCGTCCTCTACCTGCAGGCGGTCCAGAACTTAACAACCGTCGGGCTCAGGAAAGGCGGTGCTAATTGGGTTCGGGTTAGTGTTTTGCTAGAATGCTCAAGGATCTGTGTCGTATTTTGGTACATTTACGATTGATCCAGTAAATGTACCATTGAACTATTGTGCTATTGGTCCATTCTGTAAATGTAATCCATTACAGAACTGGCAAACTCCATTAACTATTATTTAGTCTGTGACTGTTAAATTTGTGAGCAGAATAACCCTTTCGTAGCCTTCAAAAACACTACTGATGCTTATTTTTGAAAAGATATACCAGTATACCTAGCCTCAATGCATAAAATCTATATGAGAATATCAAATCAAATCACATTTATTTAGAAAGCACATATTAAAAGAAAGTGTACCAAAAACTGTACCAGTGATTTCATGGAAATTATTTCACAAAATACAGACAACAAAAGCACAATTATAAGCAGAACCGTAAAACAATAGACCGGTAATTACATTTCCATGTGGGTTTGGTGTGTGGAGCCGAGCAGAGGTAATAAATATCATAATTAATTAAGTTGGGGGAATTACTGTCCATTGGATCGCTATTGTCAATGAATGGGACTTGGTAAGAAGTTGTTATGGGTGCGTGCCCCATGCATACCTTCTGGGTGGAGGAAGGTGATTGTCCTGCACCCACAACGGCAGCCAGAGTTGGTGTTGGATGACAGCCGAAGGTACTGCATGATACCACTAACGTCGGGGTGCTTTCATAGCTTTGGCGCTTACAGGAGTTTAACTTAGAACTTGGAATGGCATCATTTCGCTTCTGCCTTATTATCTGCGACCTTGGGAATTGTATTATATGTATGTACGTCTTTGACTGCTTTGCACATTTTAGATGCCGTCCTGGGAAGCATTTAACTGAGCAGACTGGAAATTAAGTGAACGAGGGCGTGAGGAAATTCAATTATTCTTATTTGTTTAGCTTAATGACCTTTGTCAACGAACAGTTCAATCTAATTTAACAAAAACGTAATTAGCCAATCGATATGTGCTGATTTGATTAAAATGACATACTGTCAGGGACCACAGGCCACGATAGCAGTGTTATAGGAGTTTTGGATTTTTCATTTTAGCACGTTTTTAGTAATTTTCTTTTCTTTTAATGAATTAATACATTTCTTTTAATAAATAAATTAATTCTAGTTTTCATTTTTTTTTAGTTTAGTTAGTTTTAGTTAACTATTATAACCCTGCTCGACAGCAGCATGGATATGCGGTGATCTCGGGATTTAAGTCCTGCAGGGGTCTTGACTCTCGTGTATGAACACACACTGGATCAACTTCACTGGGACAATTCCTATGTGCTGTTGTTAACCACAAGAAATAGTATACAGTAGTAACGCAGTCAGCTTGCTAAGGCTATTAACGTTTTTTTTAATTCAAAATGTCATGATGTCCTAACAACGCAATGCCAAACAGGGCACCTTGACGCTACACGGTGAAGCTTTCTTTGCATGGCAGCTGTACTAATGCTATCTGTTTGTTTATTATCTCATTCAACCAGTACTATCCAGGAGTGCCTATGGTATGTTTCTGCACTAGCAGGCTCTACTTGTAGACGTCTGATGTACAGTAGTTTACTGTCCTTGTCTTCTGTGTTACATCAGTGTTTTGGTAGTGTAGTGTTTAGTAGTTGTGTTGTTTAGAAGTCTTTGTGTAGTTTGTAGTTTTGTCGTTTTCACTCTGAAGATGACATTTTCAGGTTATACTGTAGTTATTGCTTCATTTTGTATTTCGAGAATAAAGTCAAAAGTAGAATTCAAGATTCATTCGACTTTTATCAGACACCGTTACCGGCGGTACATCATCAAGATGACTATTTTCTGCAACTTTCAAAGTTTGTGACTTTATTCTCGAAATCCGAAAGCAGATGTTTTCCATCTATTTCCATTCAGCCGCTTGAATGTTCTCATTCATCGTCCATTACTTGGTGACTGAAGCCACATGAATCACAGCATCAAACGTATAAAGTTTTGTTATTCTCACCCGGAAGCACAGTCACCTTTTTGCCTTTTTATTTTGTGATTTGAATTGAATTGTCAAAACACGTTGTCACTCCCAGCACGTCAAACAGTAACTGTATGTTGAGTCACTTGGTCAAGGTTCCTTTCATGTCCAACACTAGGATAGCCACGTGGAACATGTTAGATCCAGGCCTGATGCCAGTGAGCTGATTTATTTATTTAAATTAGAAACTATCACGGTACATCTGTTGAACATAATAGAACGAAAGGATAGGCTTGGATTACGATACGGCAAACTGTGTGTGCACTTTGAATGTATGGCACATTGAATCCCCACTTGTTAGGATTGAAATGGAAACTACCTCTCGGAAGTACAAAAATCTCCAAAGCTGGATTTAATATTTGTAACTCCACCTACTGGGCTGAGCTGCCTAGAGCCAACCCACGTATACCAACGTATTAATGTTTGGTGGAATATTAACAGGACTTTTAGGATACAGCTTAATCTTATATTTAGCGTAATCTTGCAATGCAATCATGATTATCGTCCTACATAGATTATGTTGAAGGTTATATAAATGGACATTTCACCCTTTTTACAAAAAGGATTACTACCGGTATGTTGACAGAAGATTTAGAAAACTTTCCATTAATATGTGTGTAATGTGTGGTTTTGGATATTTTAGACTAGCAGTGAGCCCAGTGTCTCTGTGTCATCGCCACTGGGCTTACTGATACAATTACCTACTGCTTAAGTGCACTGCTCTTCCTTGCGGATGGGACATAGGTGCTGTCTGAATGAGACAACATGTCGTCCTGGGAGTAGTGACATCAGAGACAGTGGGCTAATATCTAAAAACAGCTATAAAACACAAAGATGTTTTAGCTCTTGTAAATGTCATTAACATTTATTTATTTGTTTATTTATTTATTTATTGCAAAAGTCCCTTTAATACAACTTCGGTAGGTGAATAATAAAGCAAGTAATATCCACAGACAGAGCTTTGTGGAAAATGTTGTTGTGTTGACCTCACAGCGGCACTTCTGTTCGTTGGTGAGCAGCTGCCATGTTGCCACGCCGCTGCAAGCTGCATGATCGCTGCTGCCTTATTAGGCACGAGTCGGGGAAATAGGAACCTTATGCTTCTTATTTACCAGCGCGCTGGTGTGGTGGAGTGGAGTGTGAAATGTAGTGGCTGAATGCTGTCGATGGCAACTTTTTAATCGCTGTGTGTGTGTGTGGTTGTGTGTGTGTGCGTGTGCGTGTGTGTTCATGTGTGTGCAGGCAGCTCCAATGCAGTACAGTGCTCCCCCACCCACGGCCAGTGAACCTGTCAAAGTGGACACCGTGGCCGCCTCCTCCCCCACTGACCCTCTGCTCGGAGCCCCCAAGGTACACTCCATCTACAACACCAGGCCATGACGGATGGGCCGTGGCGTGCCATGTGACGTCAGATCAATATCTACGTGATTTCAATACGTTGGCCTTGATTAATGATTATTAATTAAAAAATAATAATTAACTCCTTAGGTGGCATTTTGCCACCCTTCTCCTCCCCGTTTTAGTCATGGCTGCCAGCTATATGCATTGACCCCCCCCGCCCCCCAAAACAAAACAAAAAATCACAAACAACAATCATATACACTACGTTTTTTGGTTCTCTATTTATCTAGCCTAAACATATTTTGTCAATTCTTACAAGAATGAATTCAAAAGTTTTCATTTTATTCATACATAATATATGTTTATCATAATTTTCTTTCATTTCATACATGAGCGGGATTAGGTTGATATGTTTTCTCAGCCCTATAACCAACCAATCACGTGCCCCCATTTCAAATGACTTTGGCCCTACACGAATGCTAAATCTGAAATCTTGTTTCATTTTAAATTCAGCTGAACAATATCAATTTGCTGGACTGTTGGTATTGAAAGTCGTTTCGATTTTTATTACGGTAATGGTATTGTTTGGGCCTTTTTGCCTTTAGCGATAGATATATTGTAGGTTCATATGAAGTGGTTAGGCAGATGGGATTGGGCCAGCATTGGAATCAAGTAAACTCTTTGTCTGGGCTCGCGGGAGCTCCTGCACAGCACACTTTCGGTCTGAGACTCTCTGAATGGGTTGAAACGTTCTCTCTCTGTCTCTCTGTCCCCAGGCGGAGAACGGCTCCTCTCCCGCGGCCCCGGCTACAGACGGCACGGAGGCCTACACGTTCCAAATCAGCTCCACTACCTCCAGCAACACCACCACCACCACCAACTTCCTTTAAGGGTGGGCTATCCATCGTTCCAGCCTTCTCCTCCTCCTCTGTGTTCTTCCTCCTTCTCCTCCTCTTCCTCCCCTAAACTCCTGTGGTCATGTTACCTCCCCCTGCCGGGAGGCGTAACCGTAACCGCATCGTAAACGGTCGTCTCCGCCGTTGTCGTTTTTCCATTGGCGCCGGGGGGGCAACACGGCGACAGTGAGAGCAGGTTGATAGCATCTCCGATAACGGCCTTCGTTTCTCCTCGTCTCCTCGCCTCTGCACTGCTGTGCTCCAAAAGCCTTGTGTGTGTTGTTGGCGATTATAATGGGAGTCTAAAAAACAAAATGGGATTATCAAGCCCTAAAGTCCGGATAAATGGAGCTGTAATTGCTCGCTTGACTTTTGGGGTCATTGGCTAAGAGTTTTTTTTTGCAGTGGAATTAAAGCAAATTGGTTTAAAAAGGATTACAGTTTTGTAGTCCAATGAGTAGTCCCCTAAGTGGGAGAAATTGAGCCAGCAGGTATTCTTTATGCATAGAAGGAAGCATGAAGACATTCCAGTTGGATTGTTCACCCAGAACACATTAGATCATTGAGAATGGGTAAAGAAATTGGTTGCAAAATGAAATCAAATCAGTACAATTTCGAATAAAAAAGCAACACATTCTATGTTGCTTGGGAACAGGATGGAATTGGACAGCTATACAGTTCACACAAACGGACCCCGAAATGCATTCTTGGACACACATGGCAGCGTACAGCCGCCATGTGTGTCCACTTTTTTGTAGTTAAACTGCATGAAATACTTGTCAATAATATAACGGTTGCTACTGTATTAATTGATGTCCAGATTCTGGTGGTGCGAGTTGTGCTCTGGTTTTGGTGAAGTAGTTCTGTCCATTTTGTGAAGGTTACTCCACAAAATGAGGTCAATCCAAAAAACGAACATCATTTGTATTGTTGACCCATTTCTAAAATATTAGTACATCCTTCTTTCATTTTTGAACCCTCTGCCACAGGGAACTACGTTTTTTGTGTGCATATCACTACACATGATATGCGTTGTGATATGCACACACTAACGTAGTTCCATGTTATAGGGGGGGGTCAAAGATGGACAAAGGATGTCCTAATATTTTGGAAGTAATTCAATAGCAATTACAATTCAAATAATGTTACTTCTGTGGATTCATTTACTTACTATGTGGCCCCAGTGACCAACATAAAATGACCAAACTCCTTAATATTCACCAAAACCAGAGCAAAGCTCGCACCACGGGACTCTGGACATCAATTAATACAGTTGACACCACTATATTAATGGCTGGTTTTTCCTACAGTTTAACTAAAAAACACAACTATCCCTTTACCGGTAGAGGCGAGGAAACCCAGGAAAGAAGGCCTGAAGTTGTGTATGTGTTTCGGAAGTGGAAATAAAGCCGCACATGTGTAGGGAATGGAAATATTTTGTTACTAGTGTAGAAAGTGATTTCGGAATCACGGATCATGAAGCCCGGGTTCAGTACAGCCATCGGTTCAAGGATTTTTGTCATATCCAAAATTGTGAGAGGAAAAAAAATATTCTGAGTTGACTTGAGCCGATGGCGGACTGCCTGCGTCACTTGTTACCGTGACTTGTCTTTGACCCACCCAGTTCTCTCCCTCTACTCTTCGTCCCCTTCTTAAAACACCCAGTTCTCTCCCTCTACTCTTCGTCCCCTTCTTAAAACACCCAGTTCTCTCCCTCTACTCTTCGTCCCCTTCTTAAAACACTCAATGGTTTAAAGACAAGTCACTCTTTTTTGGAATACGGTATGTGTTGTTTTTACATGTTGCACTGCAAAGGAAAAGAGGTCAAAAAACATACTCAAGGTTTTACTCCAGCAAACGTAGAAAGTGTCTGAGCGTGAGACCAAACAGAACAAACAGATTTTGAGGGGGAACAAGGCAATGTGAAAGAACACTTCTTCTAAGGTCAATGTTGTGTACGATTGTTCAGCCTTAAACTGTTTTTATAATCTCCCTACTGACAGAATGGTATCAAAACAAACGCTGCCTCTTAAAATGGACTTGTTAGACCGTTTTATAACAGCTAGCGGTTAATACTAAAGGATATCAGTACAAAGGCAAATTATACTCTTACAGCGTTCATCACTTTATTTTGGTTACTGTGTTTTTGTTTGGTCACAAATAGACCTCTATTTCAAGGAAACAGAATTTTTTATCATGTCCACACAACATTAATTACATGAATGGTATATTAATAACATAGTAAAATGTTTAAAATGGGTAAAATTCCTATTTAATTAATGTCTTACAATGTTGTTACACAAAATTTTGAAATTTTATTGAAAAATGTTGGCCTATAATTTCCAGAGCCGAAACTTGGGACGCATCTTTAAAAGTGGTTAAACATTGTCCCGTCATGTGTTTTATTTTATTTTTTTAGCTAGTTGTCCTTTAGCAGGGCCGGACCAAACTTAAAGCATTTTAATTTGGTTTGGTCAACCTATGAAACACACAAGTCACCGATGTGTATACTGTATATATTTTTATACATTATCACCACTTCACTTACACTGACTGTACACGACATATCCACTGGGTAATATAACGTGTGCTACTGTAAGTGAAAGGAATGTACACATATTTCTTGGTAGCTTTAGTAGCTTATACAGTAGGTTCTTGTTGCACAGTTTGACAGGCACACAGTCGGTTCAACTCTTTGATAGGGACTATTACAAAATAAGTGAAACTTTATTTGTCGTTTCACTCCATAGAGTTCTCTTGAATGTAAAGCAGTGAAAAGCGAAAATGCTTTTCTCTACCAAAGTCTGCTTTTTTTTTTTTTTTTATATCCTTTTTTAAGCATGTTGATGTTAATAGACATAATAGGCCTAAAGCCAGTTTCATTTGTGCAGGGTATATGGAAATGAAATGGGCAGCTTAAGCTTGTATATAGGTGGTGGTGGATGCTATTTTAAGCTATATGAAGAACGTACATGTATAGTATTATTGGATAGTCTGTGCATAGTCGATTTTAGGTTCTTTCCACATATAATATAATCACAAAATACAGACATCTAGTGTCTGCCCATAGTGTAGATCCCAAGCGCCGCTAGTCTGAATGCATTAAGGTTGTTGAACATGTGCTGCTACCGTGCTGGCGGTTATGTTTAGGGCTTACAGGTGGGGTAGGTGTCATTCGGACTAATGGGAGGTCGAAGGTAGAGTGTAGTTCATTATTAATCTTGCACACAACATTTCCAGCACTCATTGTCATTCATTGTCAAGTTGACCACCTTTGTCTAACCAGCTTTAGCTTCCAGCATCTGCTTGTGTTAGACTTGAAAGAGCAATGAGTAGCTTGAGGAAACGCTAGACTCGACTAGAGCACTGTTGCACTGACATCTGTGCGAGTTCTGAAGGATTCCACTCCGTTGCATTCGTGATGGTGAACACTCCCCGTTCTGTCAGCGCATACCAAAGCATAATGTAATGCTGCATGATGACACAGAGGGAGCGAGAGAGTGGAGTGTTTTGTTAAACCCAACCACACCAAAGGGTCGGCTCAGGACAAAGTGTTTTTTAAGGTCAACCACACATTAATGTGGTTTGCCTTAACCTTAATTCTCTACGGGTTGTTATTGTTTTATTAAAAACTAGCAGGTGCACATCTGCTATTTTTGTGGGGAAATAATATAAACGCAGCACAATTTTTTGAATGCTATATGTTCTTTCAGAGCGAATGTTTTGTACAATCTACAGTGTCAGGTCGAAATGGCTGAAGAAAAAAAAACACATTATTGTCCTGATCAGACTCTTTGGTGTGGTTTTGGCCTTAGTCAAGCCTTTATAAATAGACCATAAATTTCAGCCATGGTGCCAGAAGAGCTGCGGTTGACGTTGTTTATTAATTCACAGTCACCTCATTCTACCAAACGTGAGCAGCAGACTCTAGGAATGGCATTCACTTGTCTGACTTCTGGCCGAGAGCCAAGGTCAGTTCATTCATGCCAGCCATTATGTCCAACCTGCTCTGGCACATGCACTCACTATCTGATCACAATGCTTGTGTGTGTGTGTGTGTGTGTGTGTGTGTGTGTGTGTGTGTGTGTGTGTGTGTGTGTGTGTGTGTGTGTGTGTGTGTGTGTGTGTGTGTGTGTGTGTGTGTGTGTGTGTGTGTGTGTGTGTGTGTGTGTGTGTGCGCACACAGTCACTCACAACCACAACCTTGCCAAGCAAGCTTGGTGTGCTGCAGCGTGACTCACACAGCAAAGGAACCACAAAACTGATTCACAATTACCGGTATAGTGAAACGTCTAACCCCAAGTCAAGTCGAGCGCTAACTATTGGTCATGTGACGAACTGACAAACAATGCAAATCTACAAGCTTGTAGATAAGGTTGGGTGTTTTTTAAGGAATTTAGAAAAGTGACACATCTTATAACATGCCAGGTTTATTCAAAAGTTTTTAAAACAGACATTTCTTTTCCATCACTCAATGTTAATGTGACGTTGGCCTCGGTCTTTGTCCAATATTTAGCTAGATGGCAAGTTACCGAGTGAGACATTGTGAGACAAGGTAGCTACAAAGTGTTGCTGCAGTGAGTAAGTAAGTTTGTGTGATCAGACATGCGTACCTGTATGTACAAACAAAAACCAGGTGACCAGTTTCTGTGTCTGATTATTAGTTGCATGGTTTAAAAAAGAACACCCTCCTTTGTCCGCTGTAGTTTACAGTTGAAGACGAGTCAGACTAGTCGGTAGAAACAAGAGATCTGGTTTTGTTGATCGTTGGGCTGAATATCTTGTAACCTTAAATATAGTTCCAAGCTTAGGGCACTATTGGTCTTACCTCAACAACTAACAAGCTTTGTCGACAGAGCCAGAATGTGACAATGGTATACCTCAACATAGAGCAGAAGACATTCATTTCAGACCTGTTTTTTTTTTTGCATCCGTTACGAATTCGTCTTCTTGTAAGGGAAGGTTTTACTGAAGCAAATAACTAATACAGAACAAGTGCATTTAATCCATTCAAGGCTGCACAACATTGACACAAAAGGAAGAACGGATTGTACTATATCTTCCATTAAAAATGGTGATGTCCATCAACTAATTTATACACGTAAATAGCTCTTGAATGGTTAAAGCATAAATGATAGACAGGACAAAGTGCTGCGCTTGATTTGATACCATACTGGGTGGCTAAACTTTCAAAAAATATTGTGGAGATGAAATGATAATCTCTAATTATCTGTTACATTTTTTACATTTTTCCCCTATTGCCTGCCTTCAGTGTGTGTGTGTGTGTGTGTGTGTGTGTGTGTGCGTGTGCGTACGGTATGTACAGTACACATTTTGGTGGGGCGATTTCCAAATAGGTTTTGTTAAAGGTAATAGAGGCAACTTTTTAGCCAAAAATCAAAATAGAAATAGATATATAGCTATATTTTTGCTTACTTTGATGCTGCAACTGTTTCCCTGCAGACAGACACTTGCTTCGTCCTGCAGATGGTCCACAACTTTTGTTGTTGTCGACAATTCATGGAAACAAAACATTTGTCGGGCTCAGGAAAGGCGGTGCTAATGTGTGAGGGGGAGGGGGTTGTGTGGGGTGAGGCAGAGTTTTGATTGCTAATGGTCAATAAGAGTGGAGATTAGGTGGAGTTAGATTCTGATTTTAAACAAATCTGTTTATCTGTACACACTAAAGTTGCCTCTATTACCTTTAAAGCGAGGTAATGCGAATGATCTCATACAGTAGCTCATGAAAGACCACATGCCTGTTTAATTAAACGATCTTTCAAATGAGTACCTCTCTCTTAGATAGCCGTTACGCTTGTCAACTCTTATACAGTGCCGCTTTACTGTATGGTGTAGTGCTTCTGCACTACATTATACTTTTACTTTTTGCTTCTGTATGCCTGTCAAGTCAGTTACGGGTCGGTCACGTTACTCTTAGCTCTTTTTTTCCTTCTGTGCTGCTGCTGCTGCTGCCTTTTCGTTTCGCCAAGATCATTGTTGAACCTGCAACTGTGTTGTCTGTCCTTATACTGGTAAAACTGGAGATGATGTATAATATTGTTGAGTTTTCTTTTTCTTTTCTTAGTTTTTTTTTTAATCTTCATTGTTTGTTTGTGCACTGCCTTTTGAAGCTACGTATGTAAAAGAAAAAAATAATAATGCCAAGTAGGTTTTAGGAACTATATATTGTTGTTAATTGTATACTTGAGAAACGACGTGTTTGCTTTGTATCTAACTTGGAAATATAAATGGAAGATATGTTTGGGATACTTTGGTTATAGTTTGGTTGAACGGGGAGGTTCGACTCCGAATTTAATACCACTTCATTGATGGGCAGCTGAGAGGCTTCTTTTGTTTTCTTTTATTGGCCTGAAATATTGTCTACATACATTATGAATCGACATTACTGACTGGCTGTAAGTATTGGGCATTTTATAGGGGTATCTTTGTGACCCCCCCAAACGTCCCTTATGCTTAAAGTAGCATGTGAGCCAGCTTAGGTGGTTCGGATGCCTCTCAAGCATCTCCCTAGGGAGGTCCTCAATGCAGGTCCCACTGGGGGCAGACCAAGGACCAGATGGAGATTACATTGACTCTCTGGACCTTGGAGATACCCAGGAGGATGGTCGCTAATGTTGCTCAGGACAGGGTATAGTCTGGAGCTCTCTGGTAGGAGCTATTGCCCCTGTGATCTGACCTCCGATAAGCGGATCAAAATGGATGGATAGTGTTTTCATGATTTTGAATTTATTTCCAAGCATTAGTTGTGCACAAAAATAGACATTGTGACATTTTGGGCACATTGCTATGGCTGTTTTTAGCCATAGCAAAAGTTTTTGCAAAACCAATGCTTGAATGGATTTAGAATAATGAAAAACACCTATTTTGACATGCCACAGGCTACTTAAAGCATAAGGAGCATAAGCATTATTTTTCCTGCCATAGGATTTTCATGGTAGGGTCACAAGTAACATTGCCCAATAACCACAGGCGGTCAGCAAGTGCATACATGAATGTACGTATATAAACAATATTTTAGGGCGATAAATTATAAGACTATGTACCAAATTTCCCACTTGGACACGTCGACTGCCACACTACTAGGCACCAGGCGGCATAACATGTTGCTGCCAGGAGGACAGAAAGCTTTGTCCATCTTTTTAATTATTATGTACTATGTTGTACAGTATATACTGTAGCAGGAGTTATTTGTAGACTAAAAATCTTTACCTTGTGGTTACATGTCTGTCTAAGGGTTTTATAAACATTTTAAACCCATTATGAACGGGACTGCCTTTAGGTGTTTTAGTTATTGGAATATATCAGAGTTTTAGTTAGTAGTATTTTAGTTCCAGAGACAACATTCTACTTGCAGAGACAATATTTTAGTTCCAGAGACAATATTTTAGTTCCAGAGACAATATTTTAGTTCTAGAGACAACATTCTACTTACAGTGACAATATTGTAGTTCTAGGGGAACATTTTAGTCCTCCAATTGGCCTCAGTCCAAAATGGGTTTAAACAACAAACCAGTGGAACAGATTCTTGTTTCATTCTCCTAAAAGGTAACGTTTTATTTGGACATGCAAATGGTTTCCACCTGGTCAGCAACGCCTGTGTCCAAACGAACCTTCCTGGACTCAACCAAAACCCATCCCCAAGTATTTAAACGTGTTTATTATATAGGTATTGGTTCTCATTTGATAATAATATCTGAAACGTCTGCCTGGCTGGGGGCACGCTTTTATTGGTTTTAGTTTGCTTTGCACATTTTGTACCGAAGGACTTTTTTTCCAGTAGTTCACTTATTATGTCTCGCAAACTGCTTTAAAATAAAGTGCAGCTCAAGTATGTAGTGTTTAAAAAAAACAAACCGAACACCCTGTTGACCCAGGTCTCGTCTGGTCTGTGTGTAATAATTGTTGGGGTGTTTCATACCAGCATAGGGGCCAGTTTAGGGCAGTGATGGCCCAAACGTTTTCATGCCAAGGACTGCCAAATTGGGCACTTATGTACGTTTTGAATATGACATGCCAGGGACCCCGATATGAAGGCTTTTACAGCTCTACCAGTCATTCTCAACCATTTTAATTTCAACGACCCTGTTTGAACTGAATTAGGCTACAGTTCCCTAATTAATGGCATTTCTATCTTTGGGACCCCCAGTCTATATTGTAAAATATTAATACAACTCTTGAGTGTACAGAGTTACAAAAAAAACAAAAACACTTTTTAAACAGATGTACCATTTCTTGCAATTAGACAAATGGGAACTAAAGTCAAATAGGTTTGTTTGGCGTCTAATTAGCTCCAGCCCATAGCTCTACTGTTCTAAATGCAAGGCAGAATCATAGAGCTATCAGAGCTAGTGTCTATCTAACTTGCAATGTTGGCCTTGACCACAAGGGGGTGCAGTGGTGCTGTAGTACAAGGGTTTTCAACCTTTTTCACTCCAGGGACCACCATTTATTCAGTATTTGAGCCACGGACCACCATTTGATGACATTTTAGCCCCAAAGACCTAAAACTAAAGAATTATTTTGGTTTTGTTCCCAATTCCAGGCTGGATTTTGCAAACAAAACAGTGTAGACTTCTTAATTAAATAGTGCTAATTCAGATGATGAATATTTTAACTCTTGAGAGTGTGAAAATGAAACCAAATGGACCCACAAGGGTCCATTTGGTTTAATTTTTACATTCTCAAGAGTTACATCTGGTTAACCAACTTTCCATAATTTAGCCTGGGGACCACCTGGAACCTTCTCAAGGACCACTGGTGGTCCCCGGACCACCTGTTGAAAACTCCTGCTGTAGTAGATGAATTATATAATACTTATTATAAAGACAACACAAACGTTTTAACTGCTTGAACCCCAACATTCCTATTCTGGTGGTAACATTGGCTAAAAACAACAACAAACAAAATCTACAGCCTCACAATTTCTTTGAGACCCCAATTTGTATTGTAAATTCAATGTTATTTTACCTTGGAGTGTACAAATGAACTCGAATGGACCTGCTACAGATGCATGAGGAGGGTCCGTTTGGGGACCCCCTCAGGGACCCACTGTCTGTCCTGACTGCATATAAATTGGTTCCTGGAATTGTATTTTTCTTTCTTCCTCCTGCCCATATGGAAAATATTATATATGCAAACTCTTGAAAGTGGCACCTTTCATACAATCCTCATAAGAGAATAAAGTTAATACAGTATAAGACACACCGTATTTTTTGTAAGGTGAAACATCAATAAAACATATAATTTTGTAATTTATAAGAATTATATATGACATACAAAACAGATTTTTTTTTTGTTGTTGTAAAGTGAAATATAATTTTGAAATTTATAAGACAAAACAGACAGGTAAGATAAGATCCATAGTATTTTTTTTTAATCGGCTTGAATGAAAGGTGCCACTTGACTTTCAAGAGTTTGCCTATGATTGGATTTAAAGATTTCCATATGGCCATTTTTATTAGTACAGATTACAAGTTTTTTTTGGTTGTTTATTCGCTCATGTTTGGGAATGGGTGATTAGGATTTCACGCAAAATACATTGTGCATCGGAATTCAATATAACTTGATCAGTCAGTCCAGAAACTGCAATCATGCAGGAGTAAGCTACAACACAATCCATTAAGATTAATTCATTCACTTTATTTTCCATACATCTGAGCAAAACATCCCAAGTCATATCAGTTCAGAGCCTTTTGCTCTGGAGGTAATAAAAGCTTCATTGCATTGTAAGTATAGGCTGGTGTCTGCCTGGTAAACACAAATCAAAGCATTAAACCCTGGTACCTACAGTTATAAAAGTATCCCAACCAACATTTTATCTCTGTTGGGTAGAAAAACCTCATTATCGGTATGTCCAAAACTTGTTGCTTCTTCCAGGATTCAAGTTCATTAAAAAAAAATGTCAGAAGTGGCAGATCAACAAGCTCAAAACGCATCGCTTTTCAAGGATTTGACTGCTACTTTTGTAAGAACACAAAAAGTAAAAGAAAATATGCATAAGAGGTTTCTGCCTGACAGCAAGGATTTTAGAAAAAACATCTTTAAACTACTAAGAAACATCGATAAGAAATATACAAAACATCGGTGATGTAGGATTCTCCAAAACATGGAGCGCACCGGACGCAAAAATCTGCTATGATTTTATTGTATAACATTCATATAAACGAATCGTTTTAATCGAAGGAACTTTTAACAAATGTTAGTTCCACTGATCCACGCAGAAAAACACAATAATCGAACAATTATTTTAAAAAATAAACAGGCTCTGAATATATAAACACGCCTTGAAATGCATTATTTTTAAATTAACCCCCATTCCTTGTTATAAATGCACAGATGGGTGTTTTCAACAAGGCACAAGGATGTAGTAGTGCATGACTGGTATAAAGGGAGTTTACACTGAAAAACAGAGTTATTTCAAACTATTTGCTATAGTAGAAACCATACTTAAAGGGGGATTCCACCCATTTTCAACATTTTACTGTCATTAACCCATTTAGGCCTGACCTAAGGTTTCTGAAAACTTGAAATATTTATATATCAGCATCCAAAAAAGTTAATGCTGGAATACTGTACATACTGTACAGAATCCAAATATGGATTCCCGTCCTTAAAGGGTTTAATATACCTTAGAGATGTTGTGTGGACATGATAAAAACGCTCCCGATTTCTGTGTTTCCTAGAGATGGAGTTCTGAAAAAAAATCATTAACTTCGTGAAACACGACTTGATGACATCATCAAGTTGGGTTTCACCGTGTTAATGATTTTTCCTTTTGGGACCCTTTTTTCTGAGTGTAAAAATGGAACCACACGGTTCACATTTTGTACATTTGTACAGAAAATTTTGAAAATGGGTGGAATTCCCCTTTAAGCTACATAACCCCTACATACATCATACATCAGGACAAAATAGTGAAAAAAAGACTATTATTCACTATTTTCTTTACATTCATTTACAAACATTACAAATAGACATTTGGAAAAAAATCCTAATATATGAAATTATAAATTAATAATAATGTATTTATTTAATAGAAACCTTTTAAAGCTTAACCAAAGACCTCTGGAGATCCCAAAACCCAAGGAAAAAAAAGACAGTATAAATCAGAGCGGTTAACGGAACGCCTCTCACCCATACAGTTCTACAGTTCTGTTTGGTATTCTTCCATCTCCAATGATTCCATATTTTTACCAGCATATTTCTGACAACCACACCACCCCCCCTTGGCTGCAATTTTATAGTCGTTTAACCAAAAGGAAGTCACACAGCGACAGCAAAAACCTGAGACTTGTGAGTAGGGCTGAAACAATGAGCCCTTCTCAAAACCCCACCCTTTAGCGGAGTTTAGTCACTGTCCAGTGACAGTCCAAATAGTTTAGCAACTGTTGCTATGCAGGTCAAGCTTTCCTTTTCTAATGTGTCTATTGGACAAGGACGGATTGGGGAGGGACTTAGTGAAGGGCTAATTATTAAGTTTGACAATTTTACTTACTTTTCAGATTAATAATAATAAAAATAATTTGAGCAGAAAAACATGCAAAGATTTTTGTTGCACAACGACAGATCTACAAGCTCAATGTGCCAATGTGTGTATGCATAGAGTAGTTTTCATAATAAAATCAATTAGCTGTTGCATCTGTACTCATGAGGCATGCCATGTCCCTGATGACATATTACGGTGGACGGATAAGTATTCTTTCTGCACACAGTATGAGAATGACAGCTTCCAAAAGGCTAACAGGAGGGCCTGGGCCCAATCCAAGTCGGCCCGGACGTGCATACATACCCTAATTTTAAAGGATTTACGAATGAAAATGTTTTCACATTAGCAATTTGGGGCCAACCGTTCCAAAGGTTTGGCCCGAGGCCACAGGGCCGACTTGGGTTCTCCATCATCCGGACGTGACACTGAACAAGGAGGGTCTGGTTCGCGGAACACGGTGATTCCATCGTTCCAGACCTCATGTTCATCCCCCTTTCCTTAGAGTTTTCCAAAACATATTTATATAAAATTATTTATGCCTAGAATCAAGCCATCCAAGATCCCAGTGATTCCAAAAAACATTTGATTCTGTGATGGGAAAAAAGAAACCTGAATATTTAATTATGACATACTACATTTAATAAATACCCTTTATTGTGCAGTTTTCAATTCTTTTAGCCGACAGAATCAAATGTTTTGTGGTTGTGATTCACCAGGAATCCTGGATGAGCTTGATTGATTCTCGGCTTAACCTACTCTGGAACCGCAAAAATATGGCACAAGTTTTTGCATATTTCAGAGAAATAAAGGACAACTTTTTTTTTTCCAAACAAGGTTCATGTTTTCGGTTGTTATTAGAGAAAGTAAAAGATGGCTGTTTTACATTTGCTGCTTTCTTTAGTTTTAGGGACTTTAGCGGTTTTTGACAGTGTGACAGTGCATTCCAACATGGTCACCAATACGCATTTGCTAACAAAATTATGAAGCGATTTTTTTAAGTATCTGTACATTCCTAATAAATGCCAGGGAATTACATCTGGCTGTAAAGATCAGAGGATCTACTGAATGTGAAGGAGGCAGCACACTGTATAATGGGCTCATCATGGCAGTTTGTCACATTCAGTATTTCCTGTAATCTTTTGTGGCCAGATGTAATTTCTTGGGGTGTATTGGGACTGCAGTACATAAAAAATGGCTCTAACATTTTGTGAACAAATATGTTTTTAGGGCCATGTTCGAATCCCCGCGCTCCCTGTCAAAAACTACCAAAAATAAAATCCCCAAAACAAAAGAAACCAGCAAATTAAAACAAATCAACCACTGTCTTTTAAATTCTCTAATAACTTAAAACATTAACCTTAGTTGAAAAGAAAAACAAATTTCTCCTTGTTGTTCCTCCTCAAAGCGGAGGAACAACATATTTTCAACATATTATAGAGTTTCTGGGGGTCCTTGACATATCAAATATATCAAATAAATTGTCTAAAATGGGTTCATATATTTTTGTGAATCTGTTATAAATGAACAGGACTGCGTCTGGAACGACGGAAACCAGAAAATAGCCACCCTGCACATGCTTCTAGCCCGTCCGGTCCGTTCACTCGTCGTCTATCCGCCTCCACCTCTCCATCTCTTTGACGCGTCTCTCCAGAATCCTCACAGTCTCCTCCAGGCGTGCCGTCTTATCCACCAGAGCCGGCGCCCCGCCGCTCTGCGAAGAAGACGCCGTGTTAGAGGGCCCGATGCCCAGCAGCACGCAGGCACAGACCAGCGCCGCCAGCCGCACCGCCATGGTCTCCGTGCCAGCACCGCGGTCGCTCAGGATAAGGCCGAAGGCAGCCAACGCCGCCGCCACCTTCAGCAGCCACACGGCCCGCCGCACCGTGGACGCCACCAGCCGGTAGGCCAGGGAGGCCAGCCAGTAGCCCACCAGGGCCAGCGCCAGCCACTGGCCCACGAAGATCACACCCTCCGGGGTGACGTGGTCAAACGGGAGGGACACTGGAGGAGAGAATGTGGGAAAGATTATTCAAAGTCAGACTTTCTTTTATACTTTTCTGTATAGAGATAATTAAAGATGTCCAGAAAAGACACACACACACACCTTGCACGCATGCAAAGAAAGGCAGTTCAGGGCGCTCTTATCATTAAACATCACATCAGAAAATCAGCTGAGCACATTCAATGCTACGGAGTACGTGCACACATGCACACACACACACCAAACTAAGTAACAGTGCCCAACCTGTCAACCATCAGACTGAACAAGCACCGAGTCCTACTGCTATTTTGATCTAAAGGTACCGTATTTTTACATACAGAGTATTCCACCACATAACCACGATTATCTTGATTATTCGATGAACGTACAAGAATGTTGGTCAATTGTTTTAACTCAGTTTTAGAGCTACAACTAATGATTGTTTTCATAATCGATTCATCGAACGATTATTGAAAACGATAAATCGATTAATTGGATGATGACACTTCTTTAGCTATGACCTTAGAAATGTACTTAAGGATAGTTTTAGACAACTAACAAAATGATAATTCACATTAATTCAATGTTGCGTATATTTGATTACAGAATAGCGGCATGTGTCAGTCTAATTGGAACAGTACTCTTCAAAAAAGACTTTTGGTAATTTATGGTCTAGTCAGGCTCATGTGAACAGCTTAGACGGTTTATAAAGTTACACGACTCAGTAATTTGATGTTTATTTTAGCTGCCCTGCCCCCTTCCTATACAAACCCATTATAAGTTAAAACCATTTTAACCATGATAGATTTCTGGTGAATGATATTGTCGTTCTAATAGGTGAGGGGGGTGCTTTTTCATTTAGTGTTTATTTATTTTCAATTTTTTTTAAATTAATTGTTTGGCCGTAACTAGGGCCCGAATATTCAAACTGTCTGTGGTGTTCACATGAGTAGATCAAACGACCAAACGTTGTTTTGAAAGTGTAATATCCATTTAATGTTGTTTAACACTATCAGATAACAGATCAATTTTCTGTTTGGGTGTGGTCTATCAAGGCCAGATTCTTTTTTTTTTTTTTTCAGCAGCAGCAGCGGCGGTGGTGAATGTGACATGTTGTCTAGCATGCATGTGGATTGCTGATCTGTTTATTTTTGACCAAGGCGATGCAACACAGCACCACCCACACACAGCACCATGCCGCGTAGATGAGGCTAACCTTCACCGTCTAGATTACCGTCTAGTCCAGCAGCTTGGAGGAACTGGGCCAGGTGCTGCGTCAGGACGTTGACACCGCTGGCCACGGCTGCAGCAAACACACCCAGGACCTGGGAGAACGCCTACAGGGACAAACCGAGTACCAGGGGAGGTGGTGTGAGTGGAAATAACAGAAGGAGAAAGCGTACGTGTGTGTGCATTATGAATAGGGATAATATTAGATTTGGCAGCTTGTCATGCTATAAGTAGCCTACTATAAGGGCATTTGAGTTTGCATGTTCTCTCTGTGTCCTCAAGGGTAGATACCCTCATATGTTCTCCCCGTGTCCCCTAGGGTAGATACCCTCATATGTTCTCCCCGTGTCCCCTAGGGTAGATACCCTCACATGTTCTCCCCGTGTCCCCTAGGGTAGGTACCCTCACATGTTCTCCCCGTGTCCCCTAGGGTAGATACCCTCACATGTTCTCCCCATGTCCCCTAGGGTAGATACCCTCACATGTTCTCCCCGTGTCCCCTAGGGTAGATACCCTCACATGTCCCTGTGTCCCCTAGGGTAGATACGCTCACATGTTCTCCCTGTGTCCCCTAGGGTAGGTACCCTCATATGTTCTCCCCGTGTTCCCTAGGGTAGATACGCTCACATGTTCTCCCTGTGTCCCCTAGGGTAGGTACCCTCATATGTTCTCCCCGTGTCCCTAAGGTAGGTACCCTCACATGTTCTCCCCGTGTCCCCTAGGGTAGGTACCCTCACAACATGTTCTCCCTGTGTCCCCTAGGATAGATACACTCGCATGTTCTCCCTGTGTCCCCTAGGATAGATACACTCACATGTTCTCCCCGTGTCCCCTAGGGTAGGTACCCTCACATGTTATCTCTGTGTCCCCTAGGGTAGGTACCCTCACATGTTCTCCCCGTGTCCCCTAGGGTAGGTACCCTCACATGTTCTTCCTGTGTCCCCCTGTTTTGTGGATTCATTTACTTTTACTACTACTTTTACCTCAGTGCTAGTTGCGGCCAAGCGAATAAAACAATATTTTGAAAATAAATTAAAACTGTAAATTAAATAGTAAAAATGAAGTCATAATGGGTTTGTATAGGAAGAGGACAGGGTAGCCTTTTTCCCGAATATTAGTAGAAATAAAAACATGCTAGAGGGTTTATTGTTTCTCTTCACTATGGTGTACTGATCTCACCTTCTGCACAGAGATGACAGTCTGCTCTCCTGCCACCTTGCCCAGGTAGCTCTTGGCTTCCTCGTCCAGGTTGGACAGAGCTGCTCTGAGCCTCTGGATCAGGCTGTCAGACTCTGAGGAAACCTTCTCAAAGTCATCATGATGACCAGCAGCAGCACCACGCACACACGACGTCCCCAACAGGAACACACACAACACACACTTCATCAACAGCAGCAGCAGCACTGTGTGTGGTGTGTACACAGCTATGTTGCTGCTGCCTGCTTTACACCGACCACCTGGAAACATTACTAGAACTATAAACTGGCTCTGGAGCGGAATCTCCTCAACTGGACTGGAGATCAGGAGGCTGGAGGTTTAGATCGAATTTTAAA
Source organism: Benthosema pterotum (assembly GCA_039105355.1). Lineage (NCBI taxonomy): Eukaryota > Metazoa > Chordata > Actinopteri > Myctophiformes > Myctophidae > Benthosema > Benthosema pterotum. The sequence goes on along the minus strand of CM076973.1, from coordinate 34,072,393 downwards.
AAGGTGCTATAGATGTGTCATAATACACATAAAGTCGTGTTCTTCGCCGAGGGGGCTCATGTGTGAGGCAGTAGAACAACAACAAGGCTGCAGAGAGGACTAGTAACATTTTCCATATCCTGTTTAGAAAACTTGTTCCACTCCACTCATCGAAAGAGAATGTCTGCCCTCTATTGGCGATGTGTTGTAATGACTGGCCTGCAATCAGAGCCCCCGGGTAGAAGAGTTGTACGGAGCCCTGGAGTGGCCGTAGGGAAAAAATAATAATAATTCGTTCCCTCGATTTAGCATATCGAGGCCTCGATTTACTAAATCGAGCGAACGAATTAATATCTCGTGCCCACGAAATAGTTATTTCGTGCCCACGGATTAGTTATCTCGTGGCCACGAATTAGCATATCGAGGCCTCGATTTACTATATCGAGCGAACGAAATACTACTTGGATCTTCCCGGCTGCCAGATCCTCCCACTAGAAGCGCCAGCCGTAGCACAGAGGTCTCAGCTGTTACTTTACAGCACAGAACAGGTAATCTTACGCTATTTTATGCAACTTAATGACTAAACGGATTATAATGTTGTGTTTTATATGTGTTCACCTTGTGAAAGAAATAGGACCTAGCCAAACAGAGCTAACTTGTTGGCTATGCGTGTTTACACCTTGTTCAATGGGCTGTAATCGTTTCAGTAATATAACATCACAATGCAACGTTTGATGCTGTGGTATCAATGTGTTAAGAGCCAACACAATGGATTCATGTTTAAGAATATGTGTGACATCTGAGCGGACAATAGTGTATTGATAAGATGACTTTACTTGCACACACCCACACACACATTCTATAGCAGGGGTTTTCAACAGGTGGTCCGGGGACCACCAGTGGTCCTTGAGAAGGTTTTACGTGGTCCCCATGGCTAATGATGGAAAGTTGCTTAACCAGATGTAACTCTTGAGAATGTAAAAATGAAACCAAATGGACCCTTGCGGGTCCATTTGGTTTCATTTTTACACTCTCAAAAGTTAAAATATTCATCATCTGAATTAGCACCACTTAATCAAGACGTTTACACTGTTTTGTTGGCAAAATACAGCCTGGAATTGTGGACAAAATCAGAATAATTATTTAATTTTAGGTCTTTGGTGTGAAAATGTAATCAAATGGTGGCCCGTGGCCCAAATGCCGAATAAATGGTGGTCCCTGGAGTCAAAAAGGTTGAAAACCCCTGTTCTATAGGCTATTTTTCTAAACATAATTGAATCAGTGGATATTACAGCAATATGACTGATGATCATCACCAGAACTATTTATTGCCTGCTAATTTCATAGGCTATAGGCTATGTGTGTAGGATTAAACTGCCACCGTAGTCATACAGCAGCACATACAGCACTACCCTTAAAGGGACACTTCACCTTTTTGCAAAATAAATATACGTTGATAACGTTTAGAAGATTTAGAACACATTACGGTTGGGTCTTTACTTTATACGTGTAATATGTGGTTTTACATATATTATGAATGTGGAACCTTTTAAGGGTCCACAAGGGGTTATATTGACACTATAAACCCTACACAACACTAGGATGGAACAAACAATTAAAACCTTTTATTCTCTCTCCCATTTCTCAGGTTGAGGATGAATTTGTCCTGCATCTGCACTGTGAGATGAACACCACACAGCCTCCTCTCCAAAGACTACGCACCCCATTTCATTAATAAATTCATGTATTGTCAATAAAGTTTTCAACAGTGTGTTTCTTCTGACTAGTGAAGATGGTGAGAGATACAGTATGTTGCTCTTTCATCACACCAGAATAGATGTAGAGTTCAATGTGTTCATTTTCTTATAAACTTCATGCTTCACCACTTCTCAACCTGGCTACAAATATCTTATCTAAATATGTTTTTAGTATCTTAAAAAAACTGAACACAGTGTTGAGAGCTTGTAGATCTGCTATTTTTGTCAAAAAATGCCCTCTTATGTGATTTCAGGATCTTCCCCACTAAAACTCTGCATGTCCCTTGTGACAGTACTTCATCAGATCCCTTGGTGTGGTGGTTTTGTGCAATATGATGCGTTCACTTTTGTATTTAGGGTTTCTCCTGCAGGCTGAATCCTTGACAGACAAGATTCAATGTGATCAAGTGGATTAATGTAAATACAAGTGTACACTACAAAACATGTGCTATTGCACAATTTTGGTAGTGGTGGTAAGCACAGTACATTGCTTATTATTCCACTACTTTACAGGTGAAACTGTTTTACTCCACTTTACATTACCTTGCAGATTTTGCTTAATAAGAATGCAAAACTTATTAAAGGATAGTTGTTAAATGATACAACTTGGATCAATTATTAAATGAGATGATGAAACTACTTAGAGCCCTGAATTCACCCACTCCTATCCAGCATCAGGCTCCAAAGGTCTACTCTGTTGTTGACATAGTGTAAAATTGTTATAAGCTCATAATGTAATAAATATGCATAAAGTAGCCTAACAATGCCTTTCACAGAGGTAGCTATAACATTTCATAATGGAATAACAGTTAATAGTGTTGAAGTGTCATCATAATCGTGTCAGTATCATAGCAATATTATTTATTACATGAGTAGCTACATACAGTATTACTTTTCATTTGCACATAATTGGTATACCCAGGCTCCTATCTAGCTAAAGCAGTCAAATGGTGTTTTATAATTTAAGTAATGACATTTAGATTAACTTATTTTCCACATGTATTCCCAGTCTACAAACTGTTGTCCCGCAGCAGTTCATTACCCTATCTTGGCCAAACCTTCCTGCCTGCTGTTTATAAGAGAACACAACTCAACTCACCACTAAGTTAACACTTATATTATACATCATAGTAGCACACCACTAGCACATTATGACCACCGGTATATGTTTATTCTTTGGTGAGTTATTTAGTCATTGTGTTGTGTACAATAATCAAAGCAATAATTAATTATCCATTTATTACATAGCTTGGACATGAACAAGTCCAAAGATTTTATAACATTTGATCTAATGCATTTAAATGGTTTACAGGTGTTTACGGATGCATATAGGAACCTGGCCCAGAGACTGCACGGTTTAGTTCTCAATTTGTGTAAAATCATACTGTTCTGTACAAAATAGTAAATATAAGCCTTATGATATGGTGTGGTGATGAAATATTACAATTCCAAGACTTGGCAGAAACATTGTTATGATCAGTGTTGTAGTAGTACTTTTAGAAGTGGGGGGACGCCTCTGAACCATTTGGTTCCATTTGTACACTAAGAAAAAAGGAAACTCATTAACATGGTGCAACACATCTCGATGATGTCATCAAGATGTATTTCACCATGCTAATGATTTTTTTCAGACCCAAAAATATTTTAGATGTGAGAAGTGCCGTCCCCCCGCGTCCCCCCTCCACTACACTCCTGGTTACGATCAGTTCCATGTTAGACAATAAACAAATTAATGAAATGGGGTGTAGGTTCCTGGAGTGTCGCCGACTATGAAGTCTTTGGAGAGGAGGCTGTGTGGTGTTCATCTCACAGTGCAGATGCAGGACAAATTCCTCCTCAACCTGAGAAATGGGAGAGAGAATAAGAGGTTTTAATTGTTTGTTCCATCCTAGTGTTGTGTAGGGTTTATAGTGTCAATATAACCCCTTGTGGACCCTTAAAAGGTTCCACATTCATAATATATGTAAAACCACATATTACACGTATAAAGTAAAGACCCAACCGTAATGTGTTCTAAATCTTCTAAACGTTATCAACGTATATTTATTTTGCAAAAAGGTGAAGTGTCCCTTTAAGGGTAGTGCTGTATGTGCTGTATGACTACGGTGGCAGTTTAATCCTACACACATAGCCTATAGCCTATGAAATTAGCAGGCAATAAATAGTTCTGGTGATGATCATCAGTCATATTGCTGTAATATCCACTGATTCAATTATGTTTAGAAAAATAGCCTATAGAACAGGGGTTTTCAACCTTTTTGACTCCAGGGACCACCATTTATTCGGCATTTGGGCCACGGACCACCATTTGATTACATTTTCACACCAAAGACCTAAAATTAATTAATTATTCTGATTTTGTCCACAATTCCAGGCTGTATTTTGCCAACAAAACAGTGTAAACGTCTTGATTAAGTGGTGCTAATTCAGATGATGAATATTTTAACTTTTGAGAGTGTAAAAATGAAACCAAATGGACCCGCAAGGGTCCATTTGGTTTCATTTTTACATTCTCAAGAGTTACATCTGGTTAAGCAACTTTCCATCATTAGCCATGGGGACCACGTAAAACCTTCTCAAGGACCACTGGTGGTCCCCGGACCACCTGTTGAAAACCCCTGCTATAGAATGTGTGTGTGGGTGTGTGCAAGTAAAGTCATCTTATCAATACACTATTGTCCGCTCAGATGTCACACATATTCTTAAACATGAATCCATTGTGTTGGCTCTTAACACATTGATACCACAGCATCAAACGTTGCATTGTGATGTTATATTACTGAAACGATTACAGCCCATTGAACAAGGTGTAAACACGCATAGCCAACAAGTTAGCTCTGTTTGGCTAGGTCCTATTTCTTTCACAAGGTGAACACATATAAAATAAAACACAACATTATAATCCGTTTAGTCATTAAGTTGCATAAAATAGCGTAAGATTACCTGTTCTGTGCTGTAAAGTAACAGCTGAGACCTCTGTGCTACGGCTGGCGCTTCTAGTGGGAGGATCTGGCAGCCGGGAAGATCCAAGTAGTATTTCGTTCGCTCGATATAGTAAATCGAGGCCTCGATATGCTAATTCGTGGCCACGAGATAACTAATCCGTGGGCACGAAATAACTATTTCGTGGGCACGAGATATTAATTCGTTCGCTCGATTTAGTAAATCGAGGCCTCGATATGCTAAATCGAGGGAACGAATTATTATTTTTTTTCCCTACGGCCACTCCAGGGCTCCGTAGAGTTGCGACATTGAGAGGGCAGAAAATAGATTGGTCACGTGGTTCGTGTACCAGCGCGAGCCTTATAGAGTCTATAAGGCTCGCGCCTGTGTGTGCCACCAGGAAGTTACTGAATGCAATGAAGTCTATAATATAGACTTCATTGCATTCAGTAACTTCCTGGTGGCACACACACATTACATGACATGGCTACATTGTCTCCATCCCTGCCGGAGGAGGAAGAGGCGACACACAGTTATAAAGTAACACGAGAAGCGCCACAATGTTGCAAACAAGCCCAACATCCGCACAACACCACCACCACCGTGTACGACTGGAGTGCTTCTTTGTTTCGCATCACTTGGCGGATTTGAAACATTATAACGACGTGCCGTTACGTTTCACAGCGGCGGTCACCACCATGTATCAGACCCTGTGTGTGTGTGTGTGTGTGTGTGTGTGTGTGTGTGTGTGTGTGTGTGTGTGTGTGTGTGTGTGTGTGTGTGTGTGTGTGTGTGTGCGCGCGCGCTAACGCCGCCTCATCTCTCACACACTAGCACCGCCTTGTCCTGAGCACAACGAATGTTTTGACATGACTTGTTGACAACAATAAGGTTCTGGACCGTCTGCAGGGCAAAGTAAGTGTCTGTCTGCAGGGAAACAGCAAAGTAGAAGCGACGAAGGGGGGGGGGGGGGGGGTCATATATTACCTATAATAGCTTTAAAGGAGAATTCCACACTTTTGTTCAATATTTATTTTTGCTATATATTGTCTCTCCACGACTCCACCATGTCAGTAGTGTGTTAACACTCACACTTTCACTTTTGGCTCAGCAGTGATTCAGCTGTCTCAAAAGGTGGGGACATGGCACATGGTTTATGGCTGAACCACTGCTGAAACAAAAGTGAGTGTGGACCCTCTGCTGACATGGTGGAGAGCAAATAAAGATGGAAAAATGATGGGAAAAAAAAAACTTTTGGTGTGAAATTCTCCTTTAGGGCATTCACGGTTTATTCTGCTACTGTGATGATTGTTTGAGGAATTGTTAGGGAGAAAATAAAATGGATCTCTGGAGTCTGGACCCATCGGCCAACCTTACAGGACCGACCTTAGCAGACTAACCTGCTAAGGCCTGACCCTAACTAGGCCTGACCTACTCATGATGCTCAAATAGGCCTAGACATATTTTTATTTGGCCTAATTGTAAAACAAATGCATAAATCCCCTTCTGGTGTCTTATTTCATTGATGAATTGAATTAGCCCTGTAACAAGGCTAAATGCCCACTAGAGGGTGACATTCTTCTTTATAGACGCTAAAGTGAGTCAAGCAGGCCAAGCAGTTGGAAGGACAGGGTTTTCATAGAGCCCTGCCTTATTCACTCAACACTGTGACAAATAAACACACACACGCATGCCCAAACTTCAACTAAACATCCTAGGGTTGTAACGCAAACAACTTTGAACTCTAAATACAATTACCTGGTGATTTAGCAGACATTGTTTGTGCATTCTTCATGTCATGTGTTTGGGATTATGTTCAATCAAAAATGATCTGTTGCAACAAAGAAGACCACTTAGAGAAAGAGGGGGGGGGGGGGGGGGGTAGTTGGTCAAGAGTGAAAGACAAAAACAGAATTCTTCACTGTCAGGAAGTCTGACTGAGTTCCCTCAAAATGTTCCTTAGATGTGCACAAAATGCTCCCTCACTGACTCACAGCTAAATCTTCAGTTCATTATCATTCATTATCGTTCTGTTCATTATCATTTGTGACGAGTCGAGCAATTGAAACTGTCAAGACCACAATAACAATATTGTTTAATTTATGGATAAGTGCTCAGAACAGCTATATGCCTTTTTCTGGGAGGGCTCAGAATATAAATGAACTTTGACTGTTATTTGTATACTTGAGTATAGGCCCTATGCCGCATGTACCTGTTTTGTAGGCCTACTTCCCTGAGAGGGTTCCAGCTGGTCCCTCCCAGCTAAATGATCAACCGTTGGAAACCAAATGGACCCTTTATAGATCTGTAAATCTTGAGGTGCATTTGGTTTCATTTTACACTCTCAAGAGTTCAATTATATTTAAACATCTGAATGACTTCATTTTCAAGGATCTACACAATTAGAATAAGTAGAAGAATTGTTATTTGAACCAATATTTGCCAGTCATCTCCAGTTATAATCTGTTGTCTCAATTGTGGACAAAATCGTGAGGTTCCTTGATTTGGGGCCCGGGATAGCCTCGACACCAACATCTCAACGTCGAATGCTGGTCCGTGGCTAAAATGCAGAATAAATAGTGGTATGAAAATGGTTTAAAACCACTGATCTAAAAGCACATAGGTTATACAAAGGTCAAATTGTGCGTAACGATGCTTTGTTTTGTTTAGTGTACACAAAATGAGTGCATGAGTAACCTTTTGAGTGCTGGACAGGGTGTTTTGCGCTATTTGTGCTTTTGTGCTATTGCTTTATTTACAACTTTGAATTCCTCCACCGTCGTCCCTGAGTTTTGGGGAAAGATCCTAACAGTACAGTAAATGTGAACCAACCCCACCCCTATCCTCCATCTTGTGGAGACCAGATTGAATTACGGACAAACAAACTGAAGACTTGTGGAGGATGTTTGGATGAGGAAAATCAAGTCAGATTGCGGGGATGAGGAGAACACAGGCTGTGTGTGGGAAGTCGGTAACGTCGGCCTACATTTACTCCATGGGTTGTCCCTCAAGCATATTTCTAATGCTTTGAGCCTCAATCTCTACTGATAACCAGTCCTTGTCATTTCTTTATGGTCAGTTTAACTGCAGTACCACAATGTCCTGAGCAGTGTTGGGGCATGTGCACTACGTAACTTAATATATTACATAATATATTAGTCCTACTTCTACTCTTCTTGAATATAGGCCTTGTAGACTTACTAACTAACATTTCTAGTATTTCTGCCATTGTGGCGTCTGTGAAGAGTCAAGGACACCATGTCAGTCTGGGAATCTTAAGAGAACAGAGAGAGGAGTATGTGTGGGAGAGACCAGACCACAGAGATAAAGGCTGCTCTGTGAAGAGACACCGGAAGAGGGCTTGATTTGGAGGGGGGATGGGTTGGGGGGGTCCCATCCATACCCCTTCAGGGACTCATCATAATTGGCTCTGTCCAGCGGTCAGTACACGATGAAAGAGAGAGAGAGAGAGAGAGAGAGAGAGCTCATCATAGCTGCTGGGAGGAAATCTCAAAAACTTTTCTTTTTGAGTATTGCAACCACTCAAAATGTTCAGTTTGTGTATGGACCTGTCCCTGTGTCCCGGCTCATCCTAATACCCCAAAAGTTCCCCAAAGTACCTAAAAGTATAGCCAAAAGTACCAAAACCTACCCAGAACTACCCACATGTACAAAAATTATCCGCAAGCATACCCCAAACTACCCAAATGTAGCCAAAAATGTCCAAAACCATACCCCAAACTACCCAAATATACACAAAACTACCCAAAACCACCCCAAACTACCAGGAACTACCCAACAGCATGCTGTACCAAAAAGCATATCCAAAACAACCCAAAGCTACCCAAAACTACCTAAAACTGCCCAAATGTACCCCAAACTACCTCCAACTATCCCAATGCATCCCCAAAACTACACAAATGCATATGAAAATATACCCCTTGCGACCCAAAAGACTCAAAACCACACAAAACTACCCCAAACCATCCACTTATTCCAAAACTATACCGCAAACCACCCAAAAGCATACCCAAAACTACCCAAATGTACCCAAAAGTACAGTAACTGGCTCTGTCAAGCGGTCAGGGCACAATAAAAGAGAGTGAGAGAGAAAGAGCTCATCATAGCTGTTGGGAGGAAATCTCACAAGTCAAAAACGTTTCTTTTCGAGTGGTGAGCAACCACTCCTACATTTAAGTTTGTTTGTGTATGCACATGTCCCTGTGTCTCTGGCAAGCACCAAACATGCCAAAGTCATGTCCTGTTGAGTCACTTTGGATTTGTTCATCCTTAAAGTTCCTTTTACATTTTTTAGTGGATGCAAATGTTTGACAACCACAGCTGCTCTAAAAGTAAACACCATTGGACAAAGAGTTGCTTATTTTCAGACCTTTTCTGATTGTAGGATTTTTTTCTATCTAACTAAAACAAAAGCACATTGTGAGCTTGTACATCTGCTGTTTTCACTACACAAATGACAAAGTAGGGCATTTATTCACGAAGAAAACATACAACATTTGGAATAGCCTATGGGTGTATTAGGTTTGAGGGTGTCAGACTTCTGTCGCAAAGGACCAACGGTTAGGTTGGGGCTTAGGCATCGGTTTAGGTGCATCGGACCACTGATATTTTAGACAAAAGACATGCACCTACAGGCTTCCCCCCTGCAGATTTCGATAAGTAGGCTACTGTTATAGGCTAGGTCACTGGGATTTTGAAACACAAAAGATAATTTCAGCATACAATGACTAGAATAAATACCATACAGTATGATATGGTCATGCTATTTTGTAGTAGTAGAAGTGGTTTGCTCGACCATGTCAATGATTCATTCATTCAAAAGAATGCACATTTATTAGATTGCATCGTTACCAGATTTGGCTGACCTCCCGAGATGGACTACAAAATGTCAAGCTGACATGCACACACACACACACACACACACACACACACACACACACACACACACACACACACACACACACACACACACACACACACACACAGGCGTGTTTTATTAGTCTGCAATGTAAACACTGCAGATGTCATTTCCTAGCCAGATTCTGAACCCCACATGGGACTCTGCTGCTCATCCCAGACAGAATCCCCAATTTGCCTGATACAAGCTGGAACCAAACCAAAGGCATACTCCCTTTGGTGCTACTATATAGGCGACATGGACTAAGCCTACAAATGGTTTCTCCATGGTTTCTCTCAGAGCCCCCTATCTGTCGTATGTCACATTGCAGATTACAAAGAGACTCTTCCTGACTCCTAACAAGACTCCTAACAACAAGCTTGTTTGTTGATGGGATAAAGAATAATCGATAAAGTGAAATTTCTTCAGATTTGTTTAGCTAATAGAAGACATTTTACTATGAATATATTATGAATATTGTATGCCTTTTGATTATTGGGTATTGCATAGGTAAAAGAATCCCTACAGTTACAGCTGTGGTTGGGCCTGCTTCTGTGTCTGGCGTCTTGTCCTTTATTTGCCCCTGCAGCTCCTCCAGCTCAGCCATTGGTGGGGAGCTTCTACACTGTGCAAGCCAATCCGCTCCTTCACTGACAGCATAAAGCTGACCTAGGACTCCTCTCCACACTTTAGTTCAAAGTTCAAACTCTGGCTAGAGTGGCCTGGATCAGTGTGCCCAACGTGTAGGATAAGTGTCTTAACCCACCAACCATGCTTTTTGTTTTGTAAAACCTTAAGACTTGTTACAATCTACTATTCTATTCAAGTGCATATTGTAATTGAACACCAGGGCAGGTAGCATAGTACTTTTCCTGTAGTATATTTCATTCATTGTTAGTCTTCACTAGGTAGTATCTGGTGCTCACATTGTATGTTTGTTTTGCTGTTAGATAATACAATAGGGTAGACAGGTTTTCTTTTATTTCCAATTAAAGGTATTTAGATAAACAGATATGTGTGGGGGTTGGCTAGGGATCAGTATCAGGAGATTTTGATTTGTTCTTAGCTTTTTGACCTGCTCAGCCTGCTCCCTTTATAATATTTCAACCTCATTGTCTTTGTAAACGTTATATGCCACTTAGACTATATAAATAAAACTTAATGTTTGGCATTACACCATCTTGCCTTATTTAAAACAACCACCCTTGACTCAGTGAGTCGTCACACTGAATGGAGAGATTACAAGTCAATCCTACCCTTTTAAATTCTACCTGCTGGTTGTTTTAACCTCATACGTACACTTGGTCTATGGATAGTACTAATGTCCCTACCATGTGGTCACTGCTTAGGAGTTAGAACAGATCGTCCAATGATCCAAGGGTTGGCGGTTTGAATCCCAGCTGCACAATTTACCGAAGCCACACAGGATATATTTGGCAATATCTTGAATCAGCAGCCTTTTATATAAGGCCTTATTGTAGGCGGAAATGGCAAAATGTTACGCCAGTGTTCACTTTGGTTCTGCTCTTCTGTTATGGGTAGAACGAAACCTGACCTTGATCTGTTGTTTTCCTACAGTTTCTGTTCTCTCTTTTTCATACTCCCTTGCAATCTTTGACTTCGCACGAAGCCGTCGGGCCTGGGAAAGCTTGTACTGTACGCTCGCATGCACAAGACACGCACACACACACACACACACACACACACACACACACACACACACACACACACACACACACACACACACAGTGCAGTGGCCGCAGGGCCAGTCTTGTGTAACTCACTCTTGTTGTGTCGGCGGCAGAGTAGTGTGGGATGGGGTTGGCAAGGATAACTGTAAACTTCTCAGAGCATGCACAGGGTAAAAACAGTCACTCAATTTTTTTCCTCATTTTTATCCCATGATTTTGTAACCTATTTTTTCACCCAGTGCCAATTCCTAATATGATTCCTGGGCTCTACACACCCTCTGCCAACCTGGGAAGGCAGCGGACTGGCCTCATGCTTCCTTCAATGCATGAGGAGTCCAATCTTCCTTCTTTTCACCTGACAGGGGTCACTGACACGCTGGTTGGACGTAGTGGGTGGAAGGAACACGTTATTCCAGTTACTGGGAGGTAGTTTAGAGCCCAGAATTTTTTCGTGAGGGTATCTATCCTAGGGGACATGGGGAGAACATGCAAACTCCACACAGAAAGGCCCTTTTGCCAACCCCGCCTCGGATATGGGCACTGATGACACGGAGGAGGAGACACATGGTCAGCACTCACAGCGACAAAACCTAGGTTGATTTTGTAGTTGATTGATTGATTGAGCATGATTATGTAATCAAATACTTCATGAATTGAATTTTAATTCACACATTAATCATGTCACCAAGACTGCCTTTTTTCACCTTAGAAACATTGCACGAATCAGAGCCTATCTGTCAATGGATGATGCTAAAACCCTGATCCACACCTTTGTATTTTCCCGGCTTGACTACTGCAATGCACTCTTTTCTGGTCTCCCCAAGAAAACAACTGACAGATTACAACTAGTCCAAAACGCGGCAGCCAGAGTCTTAACTAAAACTAAGATGAGAGAACATATTACTCCTGTCCTAGCCTCACTACATTGGCTACCGGTTGTGTTTAGAATTGATTTTAAAATTCTTTTACTTGTCTATAAAGCGCTTAATGGTCTTGCACCTTCCTACCTACATGACTGCCTGCCTAAGTATGTCCCAGGCCGTCCCCTCAGGTCTTCCACTGCTGGCCTGCTTGCGGTGCCCAAAATGGCAACTAAAAAACTCGGTGAAGCAGCCTTTTGCTTCTATGGACCGACGGCGTGGAACAAACTCCCATTATACTGTACATTCGACAGGCAGCCTCTGTAGACATTTTTAAAGCACAGCTTAAGACGTACTTCTATGCACTTGCTTTTAACTGATTCTCTGTGATTTTATATTTTATGATTTTATATTTTATGCCTTATTTCAGGTCCTCACTGTACTGCTTCTTTGATGTATTTTAATGATCTCTTTAATTCATTCCCACTATTTTTTGTCTTCTTCTCTATTGCAATGTAAAGCACTTTGAGCTGCATTTTATGTCATGAAAGGTGCTATACAAATAAAGATTATTATTATTAGTCAGCATAGTAGCAGCATGGATTCATATACGCTATTCACTTCATCAACAGAGCACAAAATATTAACACATTTATACATGAAAGACGGTGAAGTCAATGTGCGACCGCGACGTACTGTACATCGCAACCGTTTTTATCACCCACCGCTATGAACTTGTCTCGACCGCTGAACCGTTGCTTTGGCCATCAGTCGCAGCTGCTTGGCAAACGGCTGGGACTGTTGGCCCCTCCTGAAAAAAGCGGGCTGGCAATGTATTTGAATGCATTTGTATTTGTTCCCGCATAGCAAGGGCATTTACCAATCTATGTATCTTGTATCTTGGTTCATAAGTTCCAATTTTAGTTCTTAGTGACGTTGAGACACACACGTGTGCACACACACACACACACACACACGCACGCACACACTGTGACACGCACGCACGCACGCACGCACGCACGCACACACACACACACACACACACACACACACACACACACACACACACACACACACAGAGAGAAACAATATATATCCCTAAAAAGCTGCCTATAAAAATTACACTGAGTGGTGGAACTGTAACATACTACTTGTTGTAGTTACTGTGTGTTATAGTTCAATAGTGAATGTGTGTTATAAATTAATACTGCTACTATAGTGTGTGTGTTGCCTTAGTTGGAGCCAAGCACAGATGTTGACTTAAGCAGCTGTAGGGTCAGTAGGTCAGGGGTCATACTCAGACCTACAGACCCACACATGTGCACGCATGCATGCACGCGCACACACACACACACACACACACACACACACACACACACACACACACACACCGCTTTGCATGGAACATGCAGTAATGCAGCTGCATAGCTGAAATGAACCATATGTGTGCCTTATAGAGATGCGCAGTGACGTCACTGCCCCGGTTCCGGAAGTCTTTTCCCAATTCATTTTTCTCATAGACTTTTCGAAAATAATTTATATCAAGACGATTACGCCGCAGACCTAGCCAACTCGAGTCGTGACGAATCATGATGACACACACAAACTTTTGGGACAATAAAATAATTTCTAAGATGAAAAACGAAACAAAAAGTCTTGTATCATGCCGTTTTCTACTTCTTCCTAATTATATATTATATGACGATATTGTGTTTGTTGTCATGATTTGTCACGACCTGAGTTGGCTTTGGCCGCGGCGTAATCGTCTTGATATAAATTATTTTCGAAAAGTCTATGAGAAAAATGAATGGGGAAAAGACTTCCGGAACCGGGGCGGTGACGTCACTGCGCAGCTCTATAGAGCCATGGGTGTGCCGGTGTGCAATCATACACACACATAGACCTACTAAATCTAACACGCCCATCCATTATTAATTTGATTATCTGCAGCTGTGTTGATTACATCACCGTGTACTTTGAAAGGACCCCTGGCTAATAAGACAAATATATATATATATATATATATATATATATATATATATATATATATATATATATATATATATATATATATATATATATATATATATATATATATATATATATATATATATATATATATATATATGATGTTGATATTAAATTTAGAGATAGCATGTGTTTCATATTCCATAGAGCTAGATCACACATGGACATATAACATCATCAACCTACGACAGAAGCAGCCCCTTGAGTGAAACATCCGCTGTTTATTAAATAAATAAAATAATGTAGGTGTTTTTACAGAGGGCAAATATAATGTTTTAAGGCATATTTGTATTATTAGCATTGGAACCTTTTTAAGCAGTGGCAGAGATAAGTACCTTTACTATTGCACTTATTTATCTACAGACAGACACATACCCGGCTAAAACATCGTATCCGTACTTTGGCTTGTTTTTTCTTTTTTTTGTCGTAGCCTTTTGAATGACACACATTTAGCATTTTAGTCCCATTTAGTCCTCTCAAATTCGTTTTTGTTAGTCTTAGTGGTTAAGGCTTTTAGTCTTAGGCCTAGATTTCCGTCAGCGCTAAACCCTTGATCCCTTAACTTCCTTGTCTTTAAAGGTAATAGAGGCAACTTTTTAGCCCAAAATAAAAATAGATATATAGCTATATTTTTGCCTTTTCACAACTTTATGTTGCTTCTACTTTGATGCTGCAGCTGTTTCCCTGCAGACAGACTCTTTGTCCTGCAGACAGTCCAGAACTTTGTTGTTGTCAATAAATCATGAAAACAAAACATTCGTCAAGCTCAGGGAAGGCAGAGCTAATGTGACAGGAGGAGGGTTCTGTGGGGTGAGGCAGCGTTTCAGCCAATCACAGTCTCTGGCACTTTGCTTGAACTATTGAACTATTCCAAAATAGTTTTAATAATACATATCTCATTTATTTTTTAGTAACAAATGACTGAAATATAAGTGCACACTGACATTCATTCAATATCGAACCCCACAACACCTAACTCTGAAGTCTATACAAGTTATTGTCTTTTACTCTCAAAGCGACTTTGGGTACCTAGAAAAGCGCTATATAAATCGTATGTATTATTATTATTATTAGTTGTGTATTGGTTTCAAGTAATTAAACAAGAAGGAAATGCAATATTATTATTGCTCTTAGACAAAAAGGAGTGGGAACCCAAATAATGCACGACCACGGTTTTAATATATACAGATTTTTATTTAGTAAAAAATATACATATATATATGAAGGAATTAGTACAAAATTGCTGTGAATATCTTTCGAGGCTAACAACACTGTGCCAAACACAGTCGTTCATAAACAATTTTCTTTATGATATATATAAAGTGGAGGAGGAGGCAGTGGTGGTCTGCCCTGGAGGTTAAGACCGTAAGGGGTCCTTGAGCATGTTCCAGAAGGGGTCCCCGGCTAAATGACTCATAGTGAAGAACCATGCTGACGGTAACTTTGCGGAACCCATTGGCAAAACAGGGGAATTACAGAGCACAGTCTGTCTCAAAGAGACCTTAACCTATAACAATCGCTCAGAGCTGAACAAACACTTTGAAACTTACAGTGTACTGTATGCTGGGGTTCCAGACAATAACAATAATATCAATGTATAGTAGTTCCCAAAGTGCGGCCCGGGGTCCTCTAGGAAAAATACAAACAGAAACACTCTTACAGTACGTCATCATACATCCGGTTCCGGAGATCTGGCGCTTCAAAATTCAAACGTGAAAGTCGTGGCATAGACATACGGTATATGTAATCATTGCGATCAGCATTTGTGATAACAAAAATAATTCAGGTGCCATGTTTTCAAATATGAAAACTATGTCCTGCCATAACAAAGTGAAAGAGATACCATCATTGTCAAAACATAGACCACAATAACTTTGGGATCGTCTGTACCGGCGGCGCCTCATATGATTTATTAGCTTTTCTTTGTTTTTGTTTTTTATAATCCAGTGGTTTTCAACCAGTGGTCCTTGAGGGCGTTCAAAGTGGTCCACAATCCCATGCAGCTAAGTGTGAACATGAACATATAATACCCCATTTGTTTGTTGGCTTGTATGCGGTTGTTAATTCTCCTGTTGTTTCTCATTCACTTTTCCCATCCATCCATCCATCCATCCATCCATCCATCCATCCATCCATCCATCCATCCATCCATCCATCCATCCATCCATCCATCCATCCATCCACATCCATCCCTCCCTCCCCCAACAACCAACCAACCAACCAACCAACCAACCAACCAACCAACCAGCTCATTTGCTCTGTTTTGGCCGTTATCAAGTGATAACTCTCAGTAGGTTGCTTATTAAGCCTATCTTCTCCACCTGCTGCATGTAGTCTGAGAACAAACTGGCACAATCGCACTGATTGTGCCAACCTGGAAATCCTCGCCTTGTTTTAAGCCCCTGTGTCCACACTGTGACTGTCGCAGCATGTGACAAGATGTGACAAGATCAGCATCACAGGCAACCTACAGTCAATTATCACTTGATTTTTCGGTAGAATCCTCTCTTCATTCTGACTAATATACTTGTATCTCCGGGGGTTCTGTGGCAAGCAGAGTTGATCAAGACCTGTATCATCGGGAGGCAGGCGTCGTGTACAGGTATAGGAGTGCTGAACACACATCATGTAAAGAGACAAACAATGGAAAGATTGAGAGTTGGCAACAAAAATCATCAATTAGTCCAAATGACCGTTCAGTTCAGGTCAGGCACGTTGAGCGTGGTGGGAGTTGCTGGAGCGCTGGGAATGAGAGTCTATGAGAGAGAGACAGACAGACAGACAGACAAGAGAAGCCATGATGTTATTCTTTATTACTAAAATGTATATAATGATAAAAATATACAGGCAGGCATACAGAGAGTTCAGCTTCCTGAAGCTTGAGTCTGACTTCATCCACTGCGATTTCAAGGGGGAGGGGTTTGGTTCATAACAAACAAACCAGAGGTTGTTGTCAATGGACTAGCCTGTTTGCTAACCAAACAAACACAGCCAATGAACGCTACTAGAATGTTAACAAAAGCAGAAAAATATGTTGGATGAAGGATGATGACGATTATACAACCCAATGCTTCTTTGAAGAAACTATTTATCATCGGTTTAATGGACAGATTGATATGGCCATAATCCACGCAGTTGCAGCCGCTGATGCACTGTTGAGTGACGGGGATGCTGGGCAATCAGCTGCGTCTGTTCGGATATGTCATTAAACCTAGTGTCCTGTAGGAAGAGAGTAGTGGCATGCTTTGATCTCGCGCCTCACGCAGGCTGGAGCTCTGCAAGTTCCAAACATAGGCCTATATAGCCAACCACAGCATCACAGCACAGCCTATTTTCTTATAATATACATTAATTTAATTTCTTAAATTAAACTGTAAACATGCTGTCAACTGAGCTGGATGGCCAGAGTGGTTTGTGTGGAACTTGAATCCCTCCTTACTAGGCGGTCACATGTGCTTTTCAGCCATAGCATTGGAGTCAACGGGGAGTGTAGCTACTCTCTCCTATTTAGATACTCTATAGACTAAGCCCCAACTCTGACTCTCATTAGATAAATACATCTTGCTACCGAAGCAAATTATAGGCTATGTTGACAATAGAAGGCCAGACCAAGAGACTCAGTACACTCAAAGAGTAGGCTGCGTCGGTGGGTCTGAAGCAGGCTAATGCTGAAGGTCTATTGGACCTTAATGCAACATCAGCTGAGCTGTGTGGTTCGCACACGATTTGTCCAGACTGTAAATATGCCATAGCAGCCCCAGTTTTACTTTACTATATTTGTTTGTCTATATTTAGACAGGGCAGTGCATACTTTTGTATGTTACTTATTGGACATTACATAATAGCAATGTAAATACACCGGATTTAGCCAAAATGGCAAAAAAAAAAAAAATCGCCCACAGTCACCACGTGAAATCATAAAATCAAAAACAGGCAATACAGTACCTTACATTATGAAATTGAATCATTAAAACACACACACACACACACACACACACACACACACACACACACACACACACACACATACAAGTGAAATTACAGAGACGACTCCTAATGTCTTCAATTCAGAAAGTATTCATTCTTGGAATCGTCGCTCATGGGTGAAGTAATGCGACATAAACAAGGACTGGAGGCTTCTTGGCTTTGTGTGTCGTTGGCACGGATTGGTGGGAAAAAAATACATTTTGTTTCTCCCCCGAGGCGTCTAGTTGTTAGTATTTTAATAGTGCAGCTGTTACAAATAAGGCAAAAGACCAAAACATAAAAGAAAAAAAAGAAAAAGTAAAAATCATAATTTGGCTAGTACGTGTGAGATGACTGCCGTACACTGAATGAGTGCTGGAGTTCAGACTACGTGTCATGTTGCCATGACAGAAACACTACATTTCACAACACAGCAGTTGAGTTCAATCTGCACAGGCCCAATAGCAGCCCAGGGAGAAAAAAAATAAACAAAGGAAACAATGTTTCTTCTTTATTGATTAAAACAATGTGGACATTGTTATGATTAAGGGATCTCCATGTTTGATGATATGGGAACTAGTCACGCTCAAGGGAAAAAAATCAAAAAACAAATACAAAAAAAAATAAAAAATCTTTTTTTTTGGTGCAGGCTCCTTTGCGTCGATGTGAACATTGTTTAATATACATAATTATCTATTCTGACGATCTTTTGGCCAGAAACGTTAATAGTTTAACCATTGTCAGCTTAGTTCTGAACCTTAGTTCCTAACCTCACATGAATGATCAAAACCACATAGACAGTGACGTTTTTTTTTAGGGAAAACAGCCAAAGAAGGCTGTCATTTAAACTAAGCCTATGGGATGCGTGTGTATGTTTTGTGGCGGCGGACTGTTCCCTCTTCAACCCACCCATCCTAGCTAGAGGACTAGAAGATTTTCAGCCGTTTCATATCGATAATCAAGCAATCCTTGTGCAGCCGATGCGTTGTTTATATAAACATCTAGCTGAGGAGCTAGCTAGCTGTTGGGGCGTACACAGTACGTGCTAACAGAAACACATGCACAGCAGCTGCGTTGGAAATGAGCTGCAGATGGATCTTAACTTGAAAAAGGCCTGTGAAAGTGACACATTGTCATGTTCCTATCTATGTGAAATATTGATATGAATGATGAAACTGAAGGGCGTTGCAATTCCAATTTGCTTCAAGTGAAAGCAGCGCAGACACCACTAACCGACGGTAGCTCCGTATTGCAGTAGTTGACCTTATCATTGCCGGGGTAGATACAGTGGGATCGTTGGAATACTTGGGTGTCCAGCTCAATTTAGAAGTACCCTATAGGCTACCTTTATTACTTAAAGGGACATTTCACTGGTTTTGAAAAATGTGATGTTATTGATATTTTAGAATTTAGCACAGTGTCTAGAATCTAGTGTCAGAAACTAGACTGTGGTTTCTGAAAATAAAATCTAGTGTCAAAAACTACAATCTGATATCAGAAACTAGAATCTAGTGGTCTTAATGTGTGAAATACATAGTTGTAGATATTTTAGATTTTAGCAGTGAGCCCAGTCTCGGATGTCATCAACACTACTTCCTGGACTACATGTTGTCTCAGACAGACCTGCCCCTATTCCACAAGGGTAGGGGGAGCATTATGAAAACTGTAGTCCAGTAGTTATTAGTTAGTGTCCACTGGGACACTGGACTCACTGCTAAAATCGAAAAGGCTAGCAGGAACATGTTCTAAATCTTCTAAATGTCATTGACATTTTTTTTCTACCAAAAGCGGTGAAATGTGCTTTTAAGTAGAAGATGATTTGTGTTGGAATGGAAGTGTCACATACAGTATGTATAAATGTATGATGATGAGTGATATTAGAGGGCGAAATGGCCAAGACACGAGAAACGTGATGACACCATACATCTGCTTTTGGAGCTCTGGCAGTGAACAGACATTTGGCTCTATTAGTAGCTTATCTATGGAATGTCAATCCTATTCGTTTATACTATATGTTTATAAATGATGTGAGTGCAGGCTGGGTGCAGGAGGCAGTGTGTTTTCTTACGTCATAATCTGCAAAGCTCCGTCTCTCTCGGTGGAGGAGGTAGCAGAGGACGGAGGAGATGGCCGTCTGCACCAGCGTGAAGAGCAGCAGGGAGGACTTCACTCCTCTGCTCAGCCTCTGGAGAGGACAAGGGAGACGCAGAACCGCTGTCACTTAGGCCGGTTTTACACTGGCAGCCAATACTTGCCTGAATCAGATCTGTGTCACTTCAAGATAGAAATCTGATTGTTATAACAGGTCACATGACACATTTATACAAATCAGATTCCAGTCTCAAGATCTGTCTCAGAGCTGATTCAGGCTGGCAGTGTAAATTAGGACTTACAGACATACGCACGCATGCACGCGCGCGCACACACACACACACACACACACACACACACACACACACACACGCACCAAAATGGGCCGGCACGCGGACGTAACACGGCCGTTTTTTATAGTGAATAATCAATCCTTTATTTAGTTATTAATATGATGACGTCATGCAAGGGGCCCACCGAACCTTAAGGCGCCCTTTCCCCCACACACACACACACACACACACACACACACACACACACACACACACACACACACACACACAATACCAGCTATGAATGTGCGGCTATGCATTTTTATAGTCATTTCCTGTGTGTGTATGTGTGTGTGTGTGTGTGTGTGTGTGTGTGTGTGTGTGTGTGTGTGTGTGTGTGTGTGTGTGTGTGTGTGTGTGTGTGTGTGTGTGTGTGTCTACTTGCCACGGCGTTGTGTTTCTCGTCACAGGTGTCGTGCTCCGTCTTGACGCACGGCGACTCTGCGTTTTTCCCCAGGTCCACGGAGTAGATGATCAGCGCCAGGACGGCCAGACCCACGGACACCACGCTGACCGTCAGACACACGCCCAACTGTGGAACACAAAGTTCTATATACGTCAAACAAATCACGTATGGGACAATGACAATTAATAGCAGCAATAGCATTGCCCCGGCGGTGTGTGTGTGGGGGGGTGGGGGGTGGAGGGGTGTTTAAACTCACAGTTTTAATGCTGCAGTATTTGTCCAATATGATGGCCACCACTCCCGCTGCAATGAACTGCAGAGACAAACACAGAGCAGATCAACTCCACAATCCCTCAGTCTCTGTCTGGTTCCATTCAGGGGTGGATGTAACATTTCCTAATTGGGGGGGGGGGGGCAGGAGAAAATGGTATGGGGGCGACTTCATCGCCCGTGTCGCTTTGCGCCACGGGTGATGAAGTCGCACCCATACCATTTTTGGTTGCAGGACTTATTTTAGGCAAGAAGGGCATCAATAACAACATCAGTTGTTCTTTAAGTTGCAACAGGCAAGTGATGTGATGGTTTCAATGATGAAATCCTGTTGGTTCAGTGGTACAACAATTGTAGTTAATTAGTAGCATAGTGTTTCAAATCATTTTAATTATAAGCACTTTAATTTGAAATTTGGGTTGTTTCCATGCAATCATGTTTGGTGGGGCAGTCAGGGCATTTAGGGGGGCATTGCCCCCCCCCCCCCCCCCCCCCCATGCCCATGCCTAGATCCGCCCCTGGATCCATTCCATCTGGACCACACCACTGAGTGCATGTCTTTCATCCTCCATCCAAACTTCAGTGTTTTTGTCCTGAATTAGCCTAAGATTTAGAACACATACCTGTATGTCAAACTTAAGGCCCGGGGCCTAATCAGGCCCGCAAATTTATTATCTTCGGCCCGTGGGATGATATTTATTTACTATTAGAACTGTCCCTGGTATATGGAACTAATTGGAACTGGCATGAATGGAACTAATTGTTTTACTTTCTCAGCTCAATTGATTTACTTTCTCATTTGACTTTGAAAGCAGTGCTTGGTGAGGATTATAGAACAGGAAACTTTAATAACGCAATCAGTTTTCAATGCTTGAAGTTTGCATCTGTCTTGCTATTAACGAACATCTATGATTTTTGAAACTAATTACTTTTGCTGTCTTCCTGATGTCCTAGTTTTGGTGCCCTGTGTAGTGAAGCGCAGTCTGGTGGCTCCGGCCCTCGACTTAACTAACGGCATCACTCAAAGGGAGTCTAAAGGGCTATTCAGAGTTTGATTCTCAGTGATCACCGCAACCACCGAAAAAAGGTCATAAAGCCGCGACCACTGCTCTTCCCCGGCCCTCCTCTCTGATTTTACTCTAGGTTAGCTAGTAAGGGTATTTTATCAGCTGTGTGAATCTGGTTCAAAGTCAGGCTACTAGTCACAACCAATAAATGTCATTATGTAGCATGTGATACAGTATGTCTGTTTTTTTCATGATTCTGAATCCATTCCAAGCACTAGTTTTGCAAAGAAACAGCCATTGCACTTGCCCAAATGAGCTGACTAAGCGTGTGTGTGTGTGTGTGTGTGTGTGTGTGTGTGTGTGTGTGTGTGTGTGTGTGTGTGTGTGTGTGTGTGTGTGTGTCGCCCACCGACAGGCCGCTCCACCACGGTACTCCCAGGGTGACCACCTCGGTCAGCTCAGTGCAGTGGAGAGGAATGGAGTATAGTATGACCATCACCCCCAGCATCACCTGGGCCACCTAAACACACAGATAACACAAAACACTCGTTCGGTCAGAAATACATGCATGTGCACAAATGTACACAGAGTAAGCACTCTCTGTACAGGTAATAGAGGCAACATTAGTTGTGTCCAAACTCAGTGTTTGTATACAGATTTGAATCTAACTCCACCTCACCTCCACTCTATTGGCTCATTATGAAACTAGTGGAGACTGCTGCGCTGTCATTGGCTAAAACGCCACCTTTCCCCCCACAAACCCCCTCCCTTCACACACACTAGCACCGCTTTGCCATGGGGCAGATGAAAGATAATTTGTTGACAACAATAAAGTTCAAGGTTCTGGAGTCTCTGGACCTTCTGCCTGCATCCCAAAAACAAAAAAAATCACAAACAGCAGTTGTATACATTTTTGTATACATGTGTACATTTTTCACACATATTTCAGAGATGTGTAACTAAAGGGTTAATTGTGTGGGGGTATCTGGGGCTGTCCATGGGGGTCCCTCGTCCCTGGAACGTCCAGTTCCTCCTAAATCCGTCCAGGGGATGGGCCGGGTTCCGGCAAGCCGCCCCATGGCTGAAGTGGTTAAGAAAAAAATGACCTCTGTAAAAACCCTCGGGAGTGCTTTTGTGAGCATTCCAGAACTCATTTGTATAATCCAGGGATAGACGGATAACAGTACCTAGTAGCACTGTGCCTAAAACAACGAAGAGCGGAAACAGACGTTGTACACGCTGGAAGAAACTGCGCAGAAATGTGAGAAAAGGTGCAAACATTTCCGCCTATAATAACACACACAAAATAGGCACACTAAAGAGAAAACAAATCCTCTGTTAATATTTTCATCAGGTTTTGATTTAGTTTTAGTCTTAATATTCTGAATAACACACCTTTTACTCTTAATCCTATTTAGTCTGGTGAAATTTTTTAGTCTTGCCTAGGGTATCGCCGGTGGGGTACACATCTAAATCTAAGTCTTTTAGCATTAGGAGAGAGTATGTTTTGAAAGCGGATTCTACCGTTATCAGTAGATAAGATCCCAGTTATCACGTTGTCATCAGCAGGACTTTTTCGTCTCAGAATGGCCATGCTCTGCAGACTCCCATTGTTCCGAGATGCAAAACCCTAGCCCCCTCCAACCGTAACCCTAATCCTAAATGCCCAACTCTCAACCCCCCCGACGTTGAGCGCCAGGGATTTAGGCTTAGGGTTACAGTTGGAGGGGGCTAGGGTTTTGCTACAAACATTGCTACACCCTTCTCTAAACCTACCCCTAAACCTAACTGCAAGCAGATCTGACTGTTATCAGTGGATAAGATTGCGGTCATCTGTGAGTAGGCTCCCAGACAACATGCCTCCTCGATAAGACGGTGCTGATAAGCATGCTACTGGGAATTATTGCTTGATAACGGTAGAAGCGTGTGGTTTTGAACTCTGTTCGTGTGTGTGTGTGTGGTGGGGGGGGGGGGGGGGGGGGGGGGTTTGTCCATTCCACGTCAAACTTTACACACACTCCGTGGATGCCACGAATGAACCCCACATTGGTCTATAGCGGCCTCTTATAGCGCCACCATGGGCACATTTTACCTATAAATGCAATGATCTGCAAGAAACGTTGCATGTACCCTCGGTCGAGGACAAGGACCAACCTTGACCTGGATTTTTCATGTCTGCTCTTTATAGCGCCACCCGGAGGTCGATCTTTGTAAAACACATAATTTCATATTATTTCATACTCCTCCATATTCTGTCCCAAAATCCTGCAAATACAGTACAGTCATATGCAGACGGATCTGCCCAATATTTCATATTCCATTCTGATTGTCTATAATTGGCAGGATTGGCCCATTTTAGACAAAAAGCATCAAATCATGAACGCAGCATAAATTTACGTGGAATATTTAATGCAGGGAACAAATATAAGCACACCCTGTTCACAGTGGCCTGTTATAGCACCATCAAGGTGGTGGACTTTGTACTGCAAAACATTTTTTGAAAAAGGAAAATACCTCCATTCATCCAATTACCATCAAAGGCATAAGAAGAAATGGCACCCTTTTTCACGTTGACCTATAGTGCCAGGGCACTTTTCTAGTTGCTGGAAAAGATTCAGGACTCCATTTTCATCACTTGCCTTAGAGGCCCCATCCCTTTTTTCCCCTATTACAAAAAAAGAAGAAAAAAAAAAATGAAAAAACGCAGAAA
This sequence comes from Benthosema pterotum, assembly GCA_039105355.1. Taxonomy (NCBI): domain Eukaryota; kingdom Metazoa; phylum Chordata; class Actinopteri; order Myctophiformes; family Myctophidae; genus Benthosema; species Benthosema pterotum. The sequence goes on along the minus strand of CM076973.1, from coordinate 34,047,435 downwards.
AACACAGATGTTTAGGGATATGGGGTTTAGCAGTGACTAAAATGGAGCCTTAGGTCTTCATCTTTTGAATAATAACACTATTTATTGGCTTCTGGCTTCTGATTGAATGCTCCAATCAGAAGCCATCGTTCTGGTCACATGAGCCACAATAACGGACCACTCCGCTCAACAACACACCTCCTAGCCCGGCAGATAAATACTAAATAAACTGCAGATAAATAAAAGCAGCCTTGTTATGTACTATTTCTGTCAATTATTAGTTGTTTATTAATGTATTAAGCCATGTAATAAGCAGGATAACACCCTTTGTCAGGTGTTATCCCTTACTTACTACTCTTAGACCTATTTAGTCTTCTGGAATGGTTTGGTCTTGGTCTACTCTTAGTCAACTAAATATCAAAAACTAAAGTCTTTGAGTCTTCCACCCAAAAGGTTTGTTTATCTGAGTCTCAAGTCTTGGCACACACACACACACACACACACACACACACACACACACACACACACACACACACACACACACGCGCACGCGCGCGCAGTGTCAGACATAGGTCTCACCCCGAGGGCTTTGGGGTCTCCCTTGCGGACGCTGGCCCTCAGGGCTTCCTGGCGGTCGATGAGCTTGCCAGCGTTCTCGTCCTCGATGACCCTCACAGACAGGTCCCTGGACACCGACACCATGGTGACCTCCTCCTGGCTCCTGATTAAAACCCTGGCAGGGCCTTAAACCTCAGTGTCTGGGAAGAGAGACACATACTGTCAGTCACTCGCTTAGAGTTTAGGGTGACCGGATTTTCTTTAACAAAGAAGAGAACCTGTAGCTCAAAACGAACTGGTCTTGTCGCATGCTGATGATGTCATATGTCCATTATTTTATGTCCAAATGCGTAATCAATTTAGAAAGTATTGTCATTTTTTGTTAGCATATGCATTGGAGACATTCTATAGAGCTGGAACACACATGGACATACAGTATGACATCATCAACCTGCAATAGGAGCACTCCCCATTGAGTGGAAGGTTTGCTGTTCATCGAATAAATAATACAATTAAGGTGCATTTATTTGCTTGTTTTAGTTACGGAGGGCAAGTATAATGTTTTAAGGCATATTTGTCTTACATCTGGTCACCCGAACTTTTAGTACGGAACATTGGTTTGACCATAACAACACTCATGGTTACTGCGGTTACCACCTGACAGTGATGATATATTATTTCATGGCTGAGGTTCTTATAGAGAAGTGGTTTCCAACCAGTGGTTCTGGGGACTGCCAGTGGTCCTTGAGGGGATTCCAGGTGGCCCCCCTTGCTAAAATGATGGACAGCTGGTAAACAAATTGACCCTGTAACTCTAGAGTGTCAAACGAAACCAAATGGACCTTTTGGTCTAATTTTACACTCCCAATAGTTAAAATATTGTACAAGAATCTATACATGATTGGAAAATGTAGAAGAATGGTTATGAAGGTGTGTGTGTGTGTGTGTGTGTGTGTGTGTGTGTGTGTGTGTGTGTGTGTGTGTGTGTGTGTGTGTGTGTGTGTGTGTGTGTGTGTGTGTGTGTGTGTGTGTGTGTGTGTGTGTGTGTGTGTCCATGGATGGGTGGTTATATGTCTACTTGCCTCATGCACGCTGCTTTAGCTTATGCCCACCAAGTGGCATAAGTGCACAATTAATCATCTTGCGGCATCACAAGTAGTTGCATATCCATTCTTATAGGGATCTACAAAAAACAGTCGGTACTTTCCTGTACTGTGCTGTACAGGCCTACTGTACTGTACACGCCCTTCTCCTTGGCTTGTGTGTCTGTGTGTGTGTGTTAGCCTGTGCAACAGAGCCACTTGGTGATGAACAAGCGCAATAACCTTTGGGGCTCGGACACAGGGACACAGACAGAGACACAGGGTCATGCACACTGCCACACACACGTCTATAGGTGTGGTTGAACCGCTACTTGGACACAGCCAGCCTGGGACCCAAAGAGACAAAATAGCCTAGGCTACACATAGCTTTTTTGGCAAAGAATGTGTAATTTCCTAGTGGTTTTGCCATCATGAAAAGTTCATATTGGCCAAACCTTTTAATTTGTTTTCGTTGATTGATTGATTGCAATCTATATTAACAGCTTGGAGAATTACAATACATTTCATGCATAACTCAGTACTAAGACCGTAACTGCGAGTGTGGGAAGATTGTAAACAAGAAGTAGCTAGAAATTAGAAATACTTTATGGCCTATGGCATAGGCTATAAAGCATTTACATAGCTACTTGTTTACAATAGGGGCCACCGTGTTCATTTCAACAAGACATTAACTTAGAGACGTGCAAATAAATAGCCACTTCTGTGAAGCCAAAATCTGCAGGAAATCATAGTGGAGGTAAAGGGGGAAAGAAACAGATGCAAGTTCACGGGGAACTCGTTTTAAAAGTCGCATGCACATAAACGAAACGACACCAACATGCACGGTAGGATATCAGCCCCTGCCCCAAGATCTGCTTCGTCGTGGAAGCAATCGCGAAAATAAAATGCTCCCAAAAGAAGCTCATACGGTGTATAGATCCAATTTTCGCATTTTTCTCCCGCCCCCCAAAAAAATAGGGACCCCGGGCTGTTATAATATAAGAAAGAACTAGCTGAAAGAAGCCTACCTCTTTTCCCCCCTTTTGCTATGGCCAGTCCAACAACATATAATAGAGCCACTCCTTGGTTAAATTTCACAACTCCCAACCTCCAGATCCTTGTCCAGGCTGTCCTGTGAGTGCGTTGTTTAAAAAAAAAAGAAGAAATGACCCTACTTTGTTTGCGTGCGAGCCAGAAAACAAGAAGGAGCGCTGGTCTGGTGTGGACGGTGCGCTCGTTGTGCCATCCTGCGCTCGCTGGTGCGTAATGGATCGACGGCGCGGCGCGCTCGGCGACGCGCCAGGGGGTTAAAACCAAACCCACCCACCCCGTGGTGCGGTGTGGCATGAACGGACGGACAGCACGGTCCTCTCTCTCTCCCTCCCTTCCTCCTCAATCGTCCTTTTTTCTGTTACGGGATATTACAACCAAAGTTGATCTCAGCACCGAGGCAGGGCGGAATATACTTTAATGTGAGACACTACACGGGGCTGTTTGCACCAACGATATCTTCGTCTGCGATCTGCAAAAACTTTCCCTCTTCTCCGTGTAAGTACCGTATTTCTTTCATGATGCGATCGTTGCCTAATAATGGTAAAGTTTCACTTGCAGTGCAGAACCGAAACAGTTATATAAGCGAAATTATATGCATTCGTTTTTAATAGGCCTACTAGCAGCCAAAGGCCATTGAATCTTGGGCATAGTAGACAGACGAGAGAAGGGTAGCTATTTTCCGCCATCACCTTTGGCGCGCGTGCATAAAAGTATTATAGCCTATCTTAAACCTGCAATCTGTAACTTTTGGGCAATCTAGCTAGGCTACTATAGACTGTCACGCGCATGCATATATTGTATCAATATCAATATTTGAACTCAGAGATGGAAGCACGGGAGTTGTCATCGCGTTATATATTGTGCGTTTAGGCTTAAAGCTATAGTGACTGATTTCACTACATTCAAATATTGTTGTCTCCACCAGTATGGTGGTGTCTCTCTCCACCATATTTTCTTCTTCTTTTTTGGATAATCCTCCATGCTATAGAGTGTGGTGACCATATAAGGAGTTCCTCCCTGTCCCCAGTGAGCCCCAGCCTGGGTTTAAAAAAAAAAAATAGTTTCAGTTTGGAGCTTTGGGAGAAAAGCCTTTTGTTCAATTAGAATGAGAGGCAGGCCTTACTCCAATCAGGATCGGATGGGGGTGGGCCTTGGTGCACATGCTGTTTGTTGACTTGACCTGTTGCACCTCCCCTTCACTGCACAGCTTGTGCATGTGCAATCCACATATGCATATTTTAGTATGTATATGTGGATGCCTGATGAATTTTGGCCAGAGGCTTTGAGCGTTAAAGGTAATACTGGCAACTTTAGTGTGTACAAGATCTGTGTTTGTAAAGAGATTTGACTCCTCCTCACCCACACTATTGGCTCCTTATGAAACTGCTGGAGACTGCTGCGCTGGGATTGGCTAAAACGCTGCCTCACCCCACACAACCCCCCTCCCCCACACACTGCCACTAGGACCGCCTTGTCTTGAGCCCGGCGAATGTTTTGACATGATTTGTTGACAACAACAAAGTTCTGGACCATCTGCAGGGCAAAGCAATTGTCTGTCTGTAGTGAAACCACTGCAGCATCAAAGTACAACAGTAGAAACAACGTAGAGGGGAAAAGGGCAAAAAATATAGCTATATAGGTATATATTTTGAATTTTGGCTAAAAGGTTGCCTATAATACCTTTAAATGTAATAGAAAATAACACCTGTGTGAAGTGAGGGGCGCTATTGTGTACAGGTGGAACCTTTTGTCCACTGACATGGTAGTTATGGCTGTCTAGGCTACAGGTCATTCCAGATTCATGTATTAAAGTATGGCGACCCTTGCTGACGCTGTCACCCTGGCCTTGCTCTCCTACCAACAGTGATCAGTGATTCACAACATGGCGGGCAGAGACCTCATTATAAATGGCAACTAATTGTGGAAAAAAACACACAGATTTTATGATAATATAACATTAACAGCAACAAATACATTTAAAAAGGATATTTTTCCTTGTGGGGAAAAAGTTTTCTTTATGATTCATATCATAATCGATTGACTGATCTTTGAAATAAACATGCTCTTAAAAAATGCATACTGTTCACCGCTATGACAGCTTAACTGTTGTCTTGTTAAGCGGTCAGGAAGGTTGTTATAGGACCTTGTGTATGTATTTCTCAAAAGCAAACACTTTTGAGATTCTCGGGCAGGCCGCGATCCAGCAACCACTGACCACTACGGTCAAAATGTAGTCTATAATCAAATAACACAATAATTCTCCTCTGGTATTGAAGCTGATGTTGTTTGTCTGAGAGCCTGACAACATTTCACAACTCATTTTGGAGTTTCGGACTGACAAATTAAAACGCAAAAACCTCTAGTTTTTTTTTTTCTAGTTTTCCCACGCAAAATGTCTTGCTATGGCTTCATGCGGTAAGTTGAAAGGGTTGTGACATTACCAAAAAAAGTGTTTGTAAGTTTTTCTTACATGTTTTATGTTTTCAATTGCATGCAAAAAAACTTGAACTGTTTAGCATGGATTCTAGCCTGATTCGCTGCCTTCCGCACATCTGAAATGTCACTTGTCAAATCAGTCTGGCCAGATCCTGCTTGATTTGCATTTCCCTGACCTCACCTGTTACGTAGCCACGTTGTTTCTGATTGGAGTTCAAACCACAGACCAATTTCAACCTTCATATGCCCCACCTACTTGTGCGGTATAGGCTCCTGCCCGGACTGATTTGCAAAATGACATTTCAGATGGTATGACTTTTTGGATTAAATAAATAAAGTGCTCTGATTTTCAAGCGGTTTGTGATGTCACAGCCTGCGAATCCCATATATGGTCAGCAGGATTGTCCAGCAGATCTGTGTTGTGTTTTTTTTTGTATTGTTTGCTCAAAAACCTTTCAAATCCCAGCAAAAAGATAATATATACTCATACTTGTGTTTTGCAGTGGAATATCCGTGACTTCGGAGTTCGTCCTATCACTAATAAACCACCCTGATTTACAATATCCAGGGAATATAAAGAGCTCTAGTCGATCCACTTCCTCTGCACCATCATTTATCGATTTCGTTGTCTAAACGGGCCTGGTCCTCCTCCCTCCTTGGCCCTGTCTTTTTCCTCTGCACATCTGTTTCCCATCCAACCAGCATTCCTCCGTTTCCTCGGGGGGATTCGGACATGTGTTTTTCATGAACTACAGTAATGCTCTCTCTCTCTCTCTCTCTTTCTCATGCACGCCCCCACTGTTTCACAATCTCTCCCGTTCTTGGCCTTTCCCTTGATTCTTCTTCGTCTTATTAATCTCATGCCTCGCATGGGTGTCACTCGCACGCCGATAGCAGATCTGCACTGTAGTATCAGCACAGCGTTGTAGTAGATCATCATACGCGCATGCACGCCCACAGCGCGCGCGCACACACACACACACACACACACACACACACACACACACAACACACACACACCACTTAAGTTTTATGTGGCTTCCTGCTGTCGGACTGTTGCTCTGTTAGGTTTTGTGTATAGTGTGGTTGTGGTGTAGTGTGGTGTGATTTGGCAGGCCGCTCAGCTTGTTGTTCTTACTGTCTCTCTCTCATCTGTCTGTCTGTCTGTCTGTCTGCATGTCCGGTTCAATGTCGCTGCATTGTGATCTTCTATAGCAGGGATGTCAAACTCAAATACACAAAAGCATGGAACTGTGGACAAAATGTTTGACAATCCGAGGACAACAAAATAGTCTTTTGTTTTGGATCTGAGAGGCTATGTGTGTGAGTGCAGCGGGATAATACTCATGACATTAGTAATAAAGGTCTTTTACTTACATCACACTACGTCATCACCTAAACAGGCCAGTTGGAGTACCCTGAAGGACCGAGCGCCGAGCACTTAACACCGACGCCCGCTTCGCTCACGCAAGTCAAGGCAAACTCACAACCAAAATGTGTATCGCACATCATGTCTAAAGCTACAACAGAAACGTATTCACAACATGCATGTTTTTTTGTATTGCGCCATCATAATGGCATTGCTCCCAAACTACCTGTGTTATATTTCATTTCAATCCCCCGTTTTGCCTCCGCATTGGAATGGCCGCACCACTATATTTCTGACCTGTTCGCTTCAAACAACTTAAACTAGTTCATCCTCCACTCATAAACCTTCAGTAAAGTCCGGAACACACTTCAATACCAAAGGTGACCTTCTCCAATCTCCATAGCTGCACCTCAACTGTGCAATAATCTCCCATCCCACATGTCAGCCTCTAAGATTGGGAGGTCAGGGTTTGATCAAAGAATGCATGTTCCCTTACCTCTGCCCCTGACATGTGACCCACTGATGGTAAATGCCCGATTCCATAGTCAACTAGATCAGCACTCGATATAGAGCAAATTTGTGCATTGCGCACAAGTAGGCCACCCATCGACTTACAGTACTTGCGCCCGGCCCACTCACGCAAGTAAAAACTACTACTATACTACACTACACTACATTACACTACACTACACCATACCATACCGCATCATACACCATCCTCAAATATACTATAGCATACTACTACTATATTCATGCCATAACACTATACTATACAGTCCCACCCCTATCATGATTCATGACATGCCCGTGTTCCAGAAATGGATTCCTCATTCATTTTCCTCATAGGCTTTTCGAAAATCAAAAATAGAAATAAAGACGATAGTACCATTATAATGTGGTATTTGATTGTAAATGAATGACGGTTGTGTTTTCCCAGGGACATGTCGTCGGCAGGGCCGGAGACAGAGCCGGAGCCAGCAGCTGGACCCAAGTTACATCGTTTCTTCCCCTTGTTTGACCCTGAGGCCGTCGCGGTGAGTTCAATATTACCACTACCAGCCTGATCTATGTATAGGCATTATAAAAGGTAGCCGCCTTGTTAATTCAGCTCTGGGGAGTGTGCTTCTCCAGAGTAGTAGGAAAGATTCTTTGTGAAGCATCGCAGAAGTATGAGTGGCCAATCAGAGGCATGTGTGTTATCTGCATGCCAATAAAGCTCCCTTGAAATGAACTGAAAATCCCACTTCCGGAAGCGAACTGGGGTTGGCCAGTATAGAGCTGAAGCAGTCCCACCGCTCCCATGACATCGCCCCTTGTTCCCGAAATGGATTCCTCATTCATATTCCTCATAGACTTTTCGAAAATGATTTAGAAAATACGATTACACCATGGACAAAACCAACTCTGGTCGCTCAGCTCTATAGTCACTGGAGTGACAGCGACGCTGGAGAGTGGAGACACATCGCTCCAATGAACTGCAGCAACTGCATGAGGCATCTATTTGTTGTTTATATACTGCATATCCATGAGCAGTCAGTCAGTCAGTCAGTTAGGGTGACCAGATGTCCCTCTTTGCGTAGGACAGTCCCTCATCCCCAAGACTTTTCAGGTGTCCCTCAAATTGAGCCCCTGTCACACATTGTGACTGACAGACATCATCAATAGTTTCTGTTGTCTCTTTTCCTGCTATAGATATGTTTTTAAGTCTGTTGAATGGTGTAGTATTCCCCTGGTGCCACTATATTTCCACACTCACTCCAGGGGGCCACATTGTGCAGCGCATTTTGAGCTTGTAGACAAACTATTTTTGCTATATTTGTATTGAAATCCGAAATTATTCCTCTGAGAGGAATTCAGGAAGGCACACTTAGACGCTCATGTGTCTTGAGGTGTAATATCAGGAGGTGGCCACAAGGTGGAGACCAATAATCAATTGATAATGTATTACTTTTTACATGAATCTACCTGGATTGATTAGTTCACTGTTTTTGAGGGGGGGTTTCTATGTGCAGCTATAGTGTCATTTTTGTATTACACAAACATGCAATTCACTTTAACAATTAACAGAAATTACATCATATGCTGGAGTCTGGGGGTACTTTTGTAAAGGTTTGTTTGTGTAGTTACCTTATTATCTTGGAGTTACCTATTATGTAACTAATGTAACTAATGTAACCGAATATGGACATGAAATAAAAAACAAGCAAAAAAACACAAGTTCCAGTGATCAGAAAGTCATCATTCAAAACATGCTGCATCCATCCTGGGGTTTATTCGTACTAAAAATGGACAATTCAACAGGAGGTTAACATTTTTATGAAAAAGATAAAACGGGGTTATGGTGATGCTCTATAGTGTCTGAATCAACTTTGTGTTTACTTACGTACTAAAACAGGGACTTTGAGAGCTGTTTTAGTGTACTATGTAATCAGCCAGGACATGTTTTGAATTATCGATTTCTAATTTAATGCCCACATTTTGAGTTACATTTTGAGTTAAAGCAAGGTAACTACACATACAAACCTCTACAAAAGTGGTCTTACCCTTTAATGTCAATTTTATTTGCTGATACAATATGACCGATAAGGGCAACTATCAGCCATCAGCCGACAATGATACGATCAGTGTGTGTGTGTGTGTGTGTGTGTGTGTGTGTGTGTGTGTGTGTGTGTGTGTGTGTGTGTGTTGTGTGTGTGTGTGCGGTGTGTGTGCGGGTGTGTGTGTAGTGGTGGACCATCCTACTGGAGTGTTTCAGCTCCTGAGACAGTTGTCTCTACTACCTGGACTCCAGTTTACCCAAACTCTTCCAACTGCCACTAGTTATTGGAGTTCTCGTATGTATTCTATTCTTATAGCTTTCTTTCTTTCTTTCTTTCTTTCTTTCTTTCTTTCTTTCTTTCTTTCTTTCCTTTCTTTCTTCTTTCTTTCTTTCTTGCATCAACAACTTTGTTACTACTCTGGAGTTATATATGATATGTTCAGATTGTGGCTGACAGGCATCAGTGTTCAACTGCTCTAAAATGTGTTATTTTTAATGATTTTTAGTGGTGCAACGCAACCACTCATCATTTGCTTAGCAAGATGTGTGTGTGTGTCCCTGCCTGGCTGGCTGCATGCGTCCCTGTGTGTGTGTGTGTGTCCCTACCTGGCTGCATGCGTGCCTCATTTACGGAACGTCCCATTGTGCTTGTTTCTCTAAGCACGTGGCAACATGCATAGCACAGTGACCGTCGCATCGTCATTACAGCTGTGTATGTTTATTGGCCGTTGCATCATCATTTCATCTGAGGGACCACCATTTATTCAGGATTTGAGCCACGGACCGCCATTATTTTAGCCCGTTGCAGACCCCAAATTTAAAGATTTATTTAGTGGTGCAACGCAACCACTCATCATTTGCTTAGCAAGATGTGTGTGTGTGTGTGTGTGTGTCCCTACCTGGCTGGCTGCATGCGTCCCTGTGTGTGTGTGTCCCTACCTGGCTGCATGCGTGCCTCATTTACGGAACGTCCCATTGTGCTTGTTTCTCTAAGCACGTGGCAACATGCATAGCAACATGCAGAGCACAGTGACCGTCGCCATGGCATCGTCATTATAGCTGTGTATTTCTATTGGCCGGGCCAGCATAGGGGCCAGCATAGAGGCTATGGGATGTTATCCGTTACAGGCTATGGGATGGGCAGTACAGACTGATAGTGTTGGCGAAAGAGAATGGGGCAGCAGCGACTGACTGTTACGAACAGGCAACATCAGTCATTCTGGTGTCCGCCCACTCTCTGGCTTCCACTTCTGTCGAGACAATGCTATGATTTATTTTGCAAGTCGCGATAAGCACTAGCTGCAACAACAACAACAACAACAACAACAATAACAACAACAGCAAAGGATACACATTAACCCACTCCTGTGAGACATCTGTACACACGTTAGTATCAACTTTTATAATTATTATTGTTGTTGTTGTTGCAGTAGCTTTGGGGCTTCTGTTTGAAGTGATTGAATGTACCAATGTTGCCAACTGCCAAAATCCAACATGCACTAGTGGCACTTGCAAAAAGCAATACAATGCGCTAGAGCAGTGTTTTTTTATTCATTTTCATAGCAGGGCCCACTGTTTATTCTGCAGTTTAGCCACGGAGGACCACCGGAGGTCTGGGGAAAAATGTAAATATAGCGACAAATGCGCCAAGTTGGCAACAGTGCTAAGTGTGTATAGTTCAGAGCCATCTAGTAAAAGAGTTGCGACATTGAGGGGTCAGAATGTGAGCGCTCGAGCTGCTGTTCATGCAGCCCGAATAGGAACAAACTGGAGTTGGAGATGCATTGTTTTCATGAGTGTGGCGCAAATAAACGCTATTCGATTAGCTTATTTTAAGCTATTTAATGGTGTGTAAAGTATATAAAATAAAGGCATTTAAGTACATTAAAGCTGGCCTATTGTCCGAGTCCACTAAATCGCCCTTAAATCCCTTAAATCGCGTGGAGTCAGTCAGTCACTCCGAGTTCCTTCCTGGTCATTAACTTGTCCCTATTTGTTGTCGCCATTCACGTCCAAGTAAAAGATCCGCCATTGGACTGGCCCCATGAAGTGGACGGACTTGTCGTAATATGGAATGCGTTACTATGGATCCCACCGCAGTTCTACGAATCCACCGCGTCTTATTTTGCGTAATGTGCAATGCGTTACTTTGGATCCCACCGCAGTTCTACGAATCCACCGCATCTACTTTCGTTGTTTACGCGTCATATTATGTACCATGACAGAGCTGAATGAATGAATGAATGAAATGAAATTTTCATTCATTCAGAGACAGAGCTAAATTAAAAACGTCTGTCTACGTTCTCGTAGAGAGCAGTGTAAACAGCGGCCATTAGTTTGTTATTCAGTCCAACACAACAGCCTGTTGTCGGTACAGTCCAGTCTTCAATCTCCCCTTGCGTTGCTCCGAGTGGTTAAATACACGTCGTCACAACGTCGCAGTGCGATGTATATATTGTTGTACATGTCACAAAATACTTTCAAACAGTGGTCTGTGTGTGTGTGTGGGGGGGGGGGGGGGGGGGGGGGGGGGGGGGGAGTGTTATTTTTGATACTGATGATGACTACACATTATAACGTCCGAGGACCCCAGGGGTCCCTGACATTTTACCCAGCTACATAATAAAAAATCGCGCATTTGTACATGTAACTCAGATCTTGAACAGTTCTCAGATTGTACAAATGGAACAGAGGTCCCACAGATAGAAATACCAGTACATGGAGGGCCTGCCTTATACATGTCAAATTGGTGGTCCCTTGAAATAATACTAGTTGCAAAATCACTGCTAGAAATGTAAAAAGCTACTCTCATCGGGTCCCTGGCATATCTTTCAAGAGTGGGTCTGCAGGCTACTGCATATAATTTTGGGGGCTTTCACGTTAAAAAAAATTGGGAAGCACTGCCAAAAGGGTCGACAACGACATCAGTGTTTTTTAACCAGTGGTACGGGGACCACCAGTGCTCCCTGAGAGGCTTCCAGATGGTCCCCAAATAAATGATGGACAGTTAGTAACCAAATGGACCCTTATAGATCTGTAACTCTTTGTTATGGGTCCATTTGGTATCATTATCATTGTACGCTTATTATATTTAAACATCTGAATTACTACACTTTCAATAACGTACACATTTAGAAAATATTGCAGAATTGTTATTTGGACCAACATTTTGCCACTGATCACCTAAATTGTGGAGAGACTAAATTGTGGAGAGGCTAAAATGCAGAATACATATTGGGCAGAGCTGTGTTCCCAGGGGTCAGTGTTGAGGGGGCCCCCAGGGACCCCATATAACTGTAATTTCTTGCCTTTTTCGGACATGGTTGGTACGCCAGACCCACGCCGCCTTGCTGAGTGTCTTCCTGGGATCTAAATGTTCTGGGGACCCCTTGTTGACCCTCAGGGACCCCTACACAGTTTCATGATCTGTGGCTTTGCAAGTTTGGCGCACCCCCCACAGACCACCACGCGCAGTTGCACCACTGTTCAATCAAATGTGTGGATTTTTGTAGTCTCTTTTCATTTTCTAGACATGTTTAAAGGGACAATTCACAGTTTCTACAACAAAAATATGTTAAAAACATTCAAAAGATTTAGTTTTTAGATATTTACATTTTAGCAGTGAGCCCAGTGTCTCTGATGTCATCGACACTACTTTCTGGACTACCTTTTCCACAGTTCTATGGTGCACTGCACCTCCCTGTGGATAGGGAGGAGGGCTGTCTTACTCAGAGCCTTCTAGTGGGAGAGTTAGGATATTGAGGGGTCAGAAACCAGAGCGGAGCGCATGACTATACAGAGCCTCTCCGAGTCCTAACCGCAATTGGGAATACATTGTTGTCAACGAGAACGGCGAAATAAGAGCTATTTTAGGTACGTATGCAAAATGACAACTGTTTTAAAGTATTGTTCAGTCACGACTACAATCTCTGTCATGTTTCTGTTGTACTATTATTAAGGAACAACTGATTTTAAAGTCATTAAAGCTGGATTAAATATCTGAGTCCAACACATTTCTGCATACTCCTACTGCTACATTGGACTCAGAGCAGCCTCTCAGGCAGTCTCGCGAGACGCCCCATATCGCGAGATTGCCAGTTGCTAAACAGTGTGTGAATGTGGTGCTGTTAGCTCCATGCTCCTCCAGCAAGGCGCTCGCGCTGCTGGAGGGAATATCCTAACTCTTCTACTAGAAGGCTCTGGTCTTACTAAGACAACAAGTAGTCCAGAAAGTAGTGTCGATGACATTAGAGGCACTGGGCTGACAGCTTGATGTACAAAGCTGTCCTTCAGCCTGTACTTGTCCTTGCTCGAAGGCCCCTCGGTCTTTTCCCTGGTGATGTGGCCAGTTATCTGTGACGCTTTTGCGAGTCAGGCGTGTGTTGTAGATGTAGGGACAGGATCTTCTCAGTTGCTCTCACTGCACATTGCCAGGTCTTCCTGCAAGGATGCCGTGCAACTGCCAGACCACACCGTTTGGACTAATGAAGTATTCAGTCACAAATAACTTTTCTCTTTCAGATTGTGGCGGCAGGGTCAGTCACCATGGCCAGCGAAAAGTCCCCCAGCAGACAGTTGGTAAGTCCGTGGATAAGTTACCAAACCTGCAGTCTTGAGCCGGTAGAGGTTTACCCATATGATACACTTTGAAGGTAATAGAGGCAAGTTTAGTGTGTACAAACATTGTGTTTGTAAACAGAATCTAACTCCACCTCACATTCACTCTATTGGCTCATTATTAATCTGCTGGAGATTGCATGCTGTGCTGTGATTGGCTAAAATGCTGCCTCACCCCACACAACCCCCCCCTCACAAATTAGCACCGCCTTCCCTGAGCCTGATGAATTTTTGTTTTCATGAATTATTGACAACAACAAAGTTCTGGACTATCTGCAGGACGAAGCAAGTGTCTGGCTGTGGGGAAACATCTGCAGCATCAAAGTAGATGCAACATAGATGGGAAAAAGGCTATGTATCTATTTTGATTATTGGCTAAAAAGTCGCCGTTATTATGTATCTATTTTGATTATTGGCTAAAAAGTCGCCTTTATTACAAAATGACTGAACCATTATCAATCTTGTATTAAGTTGTACACCCCTGAGACTGAACAGCCAGTCAAAATCAAAATGATTTCTGCCAGCTGATATGGCCGGTGACAAACAAATTGTAGTTTTAATGTTTTGCATGTGGAATGCTATCAGCAATTACCCTTTTTTCAAACTATGACTAGCATTTCGCAACTTATAGGTCATGCATCAGTGTGTTGTCATCATCAGTGTGTTGTGTCTGTTATTCTCCCCACAGCTCCAGGGATGTGCTGTCATTAACGTGGCTGGCCTGCTGGGGGCGCTGGTGGCCTTATGTCTCTACTCGTATTCGATCAGTTCCATTGGGAAGCCACTGCCAGAGAACTGTGTGGAGCGTAATCAGGACAACGACAGCTACTACCACCGTCACCATTTCAAATGTCCCATGGAGGTCATGAAGGTCAGTGTTTACTGTATTGTTGGAATTCCACCTATTTTCCACCTATTTTCAACATTTTACTATGTCATTGATGTACCTTCGAGGTGTTGGATGGACATGATAAAAAAGTTCCCCCATTCTGCGTTCCCAAGAATTCGAGGTCTGAAGTAAACCACTAACATGGTGAAACATCTTGATGACATCATCAAGATGTATTTTCACCATGTTAATGGATTTCTTTAGACGCTTCTTGTTTCTGAGAGCGTACAAATGGAACCAAATGAACCTGTTAGGGTTCACTAACAGGTTCATTTGTTAGGGTTCAACCTGTTAGGGTTCATTTGGTTCATTTGGTTCATTTTAATTCAGGAGATGCATTTCAATACTGGTTCATTTTAATTCAGGAGATGCATTACTACTCATCAAATTCGTTTTAAATTCATGAAACATGCATTGTTTATGTTTTTTATAACAATTAGAAACAAAATGTAGATAACCAAAAAATAAAATTAAGAAGCATTTACTCTGGCTAATAAGCCACACCAAACCAGCTGTTGGCAAGCCCCCCCCCCCCCCCCTCCCACACACACACACACACACACTCACACACACACACACACACACACACACACACACACACACACACACACACACACACACACACACACACACACACACTAGCCACACCCGTCCTGAGCCCGACGAATACCGGTATTTCGTTTTCATGATTTGTTAATAACAACAAAGTTCTAGCAAATGTCTGTCTGCTGGGAAACAGTTGCAGTATCAAAGTAGAAGCAACGTAGTCTGTGAAATATGGTACGTTCTAGAGGAACAGTTCAATTGTACGCCTTCTTCCTACTCCAGAGAACTGGTGTGGCCAATCAGGACACAGTATGCAAACATAGGTGTAAATTTGCACCAAAGAGCCAATGTTTGAACGCGCCCCGCCCCATTGGGAAACAACACACAGACACACAGTTATTACAGACTCATTTCCATGTCATTATATGTCTGCCTTATTAGCCAGACTAATTTACTCACAGCGCATAGCTATCCGGAGCTAAAATAATTGTATAAAAGATAATTGAGAACCCACTGTTCTACATTATTCAACTGTACAGTGCAAATGAGATTTTCATTATTGTGAATACATGTCATTCCTTCTTCTCTCCTACAGGCCATGTTCTGGTGTGTGGTGGTGCTGCTCCTGTTCTACGACATATTGGCTGCCATCCTGCACTCCCTCGTCTCTGCCTCCGCTCTCAAAGCACTCCGAAGAAACTGATAAATATAGAACATTAAAGCTATACTGGGTAACCTTTTCATTGAAACCAATCTCAACACATTGAGTGCCCTTGGAGGTGTGAATCTATGTTATGATTTCATGAACAAAATGAACTCACAAGGCACGCAATGTGTTAGATTTCATATGACTGGCATATTTGTTACATACGCCACTCCCTGAATTTCAGCACGCAAAGCCTGTTCTAAATATGTTTTCTAGGGCTACTAAAAGGGGATGTGAAAGGGCAATTCAATGGCCTAAAACACTGGGCTTTTTTCGTCCCGCGCTAAAACCTTATCCCTATACTTCTATGCCTTTTCTTTTACTATTTTGAAAACATTTTTGAATAGTCCAACTAGCCAACCTCCATTTACATGTTATAAGCTTGTAGCTTGTAAATGAGGCCATTTTAACTACTGAAAATGTTTCTCAAAATGGTAAAAAGGGCAAAGAAGTTTAAAGATAAGGGGTTTTGCAGTGATGAAAATGGAACTCCATATCTACTTTTGTGGAAAAAGCTTCAATTGTGGCTTCAACTGGCAGTGACCAGCAGGGTAACTACCCAGTATAACTTTAATTTCCACTCAAGGTGGAAGCATTAAAGCGTCATTTGAACTCTCAATGGCTTTAAAAAAATAACTTCATTGTAAAACACATTTCGATATTTCTATTTACAATTAGAAGCTGACAGGGAGCTGGTATAGCCTAGTAGGCCTATTTCACTTAATTCATTCAAATATTGTTATTGTTTTCTTCTTTTTTGGGACTAATCATCCCTACTATAGATAAGGAGTTCCTCCCTTGGGCTTTGGAAGAAAAGCCTTTCGTCCAATCAGCAGAGAGGGGCCTTCCTCCGATCAGGATCTAGTGGGGGATTGGGCCTTGGGATATGTGCTGTTGTCCTGTTGCACTTCCCCCGCTGTAGAGTGTGTGCATGTGCACATCCTGTTACCGAGGGGACTGGAGGGTTTTTAAAAGGGTATTCCACCCATTTTCAAGATTTTTTTTCTGAGATTGTACAAATGGGTCCTAAAAGACAAATCATTAACATGGTGAAACACAAGTTGATGTCATTGTGTTTCACCATTTTAAGGATTTTTTTCAGACCTCCTTTTTTCGGAAACACAGAATGGGAGAACTTTTTAGCATGTCCACACAACATCTCTAAGGTAGACTAATAGCATTGGACATTGGTGGAATTCCCCTTTAAATCTCCAACAAGTATTTTTTTTCCCAGTATGGCTATCTACATGAGAATAATGGCTATCAATGATTGCGTCACACAACATGACTTTGCTGAACTGTTAATGCTATAACGTCCATATGACAGTGATTCAGTGAATGTTTACTTTTTTAATTGTATTGCTTGGCTACATGAACATCTACATGAATCAAATTTGGCAATTTACATATAACTATATTGATATACCACATATTATTATTGTATATTCATGATATGTGTTGTCATATTTTGTATGTTTTTGTATATATGAAAATGTTTTGAGACTCAAGTTGTGTACTTGTATCTTTGATTGAATGGATCTTTTCAAACTCCTTTCTACATGACAAGAATAATATGACAGGATCATAATAAAGGGCCAAACCAAACATACAAATGGCACTGCTGCCAGCCACCGCCCATAATAAATCTAATCATAAATCTAATCGTTGAGCTTCCATCATGGTTTCCTATTGGTTTCTACTAGGGTCTAAATGCCGTTTCAGACAAAGTTCTCCTTTGTCAGTCACCTATACTTCACGAGTGTAAAAAAAAAAAAAACATCCCTGCCGTAAAATGACAAATATTTGCCAGTGACACAAGTGTTCCAAGCAGGCTGGCTTGGCAGCAGTTAGGATGGAATATTGCTGTCAGTAGAGCTGTTTAAAAGTATAGTTACGCAAACTACATTCACTTCATTGGGCCAGTCCAATGGAGGCTCTTCTACATAGACTTATAACGAATAGGAGCAGGTCCTGTACGCGGAAGTAGGCATCGGACAGCCCAGCTACTGATGTTAAAATCCCATTATTTTAGATCTTGTTATACTAGTAATGGTAAAGTATTACATAGACTTGGGTTGTTACTATGTTAAAACAGTTGCACACGTCATACCTAAAATAGCAATATTTGCGCAGCCCTCGTTGAAAACTGTATTTCCAACTCCCCTCAATGTCGCAACTCTGACACTAGATGGCTCGGCTGTCACGTAGGGGTTTCCCTTGGAATCAGCTGAGCGCAGGACTCTACCACTACCATAGCAAATAGGGGGCGTAAACTGTTTCATGACAGTTAAATATAATATATATAGTAGTCCAGAACAACGTTATATCATAAAGGTATAGACGCGAACGACGTCGATAATATCACGGTATCTCTATAGTTCGACGGGAGCCACTAATTAAAACCAATATCGTGGAAATTAAACCACGAAAACATGGACCAGTCCACAAAAAAAGAAATGGCGGCGGTTCCTGCCAGTAGAGTGCTAGAGTGACGAGAAACTTTTCCATTGTAATTTAACGATAAAATAGACGGTGTTTTTGCCGTCACGGCACGGGGGTCTTGTTCTTCGCTCGTGTTTTCTTCAAGTAAACACAGTCAGTGACGACCACGTTCTCCCCCCTGCCAGCCGTCGTCGTCGCGAGGGACCGCGTGGCCGTGGTGGCGGGGCCGCCGTTAGTTACGCTTTAGCACGGACGCGGTGTGTTTTTTTAGCCGCTCGCTCGGATCCCCCAGTCAAAGCAGAGCCACAGAAGCGCTGCGACATTGACTGGGTCAGAAAACAGCCTGGTCACGTGGTTAGTGTACTCGCGCGAGACCCCATAGACTCATGCACTCCGCATTGTCCGCTTGTTCTCAATAGAGGTTCCACGTAGAAGAGCTACAACTGGACTGGCCCCGTGAAGTGAACGGAGTTGGCGCAACTCTCTGTGCATGTAAGGGTCTGCCCCAGTCGCCACCACCAAAGGAAAAGCAAGCCGTCATCGGGTATTTCTTCGGGCTTTTCCCTGGCCGTGTGTAGGAGGAGGAGAAGAAGGAGAAGTTTGACGGCTGGCAAACAGCACCGTCATCCGTACCCCACACGGACTGTCAAGGCTGTTTCGGACTGTCATTGTCGGTAATAAATAAATACTAGCCGCCTCCACCACCAACAGTACTACTAGCCCCACCGTACGGGCCACGTACGACGAGTGAGCCGAGGCCGCGAAGAAGGAGGTCTCTGGGCTGCCGTGGCTGTCGGGCCGCCGCCGGCTGGGTCTGGTTGTCATCTCCTTTTTTACGACCAGGTTGTTGTTGATCGGGTCGGGGGGAGAAGGATTTTGAGGTAGGGAGTTGGTGGGTGCCAACCACCACCAGCAGACAAGACACTGCCATCACCACCAACCACGGCCTTTATCCCGTGTTGTTGTTGTTATTGAATGCCGCGACCGCTGCCTGGTGACACCGCCACCACTACCACCACCACGTTCGGCCTGGTTTGCTAGCATTCCGGTAAGTATAGAACTAAACCAAGTGCCCCACTTTGGGTAAAAGAAAGGGCAGATCTCCAAGCGAGATTATTTTTTTTACCCCATGGATGCCACTGCAGCTGTTTCTACAGAACATAATAAACATGAGTCTTGACGTTTTTGTGGCCTGTGTACCTAAATGTTGTTTTATTACACCGTAATAATTCCGTATGTTACCTAACGTTTTGCATACGCAGGGAAACTCAACCATTGCTGCATTTTATAAAAGGCTGATTTGGTATATTTTTCCGGCTCATACAACAGTGTAGGCTCACCCCCTCCTAAAAAAAGAACCGTTCTACAATCAACAATATGATTATCTCAATCTTAGTTATTTGGCAAGCGACGCCGATTTACGGTGGAGCATAAACTCATATGGGCGCTAATAATGGCAACATTAACTATGTTATGGTGTTATCTTGTCAACCAGATGGCTTATTGTCAACAGCTAAATGTACTCAACGGAACGGGCGACTGTGCATTGTTAATGTTTGTCACTTCTATTTACAAGAACTTTAATCATTAATAGCTAGACTTGTTGTAAACAACTGGTTGACGCCTGCTGGACAACCCCGTATTAACGAGGAGGCCAGTCAGTGTGGGACATCACAATGCGATTGGACGTATATTACACTTCTGATCTGATTCCTCTACACACTTTTTACTTCTAATTTCCTGGTTTTCCTTCATGACGGGCAGCCATCCTGGCAAATCAAATGGAGAAGCTCCAGGACCTGAGCCAATCAGAGCTACAGGAGCTCCTGGACAACACGGAGAGGGTGGAGTCCATGGCGCTGGAGTCTGATGAGGTAATAATAATAATACTGATAAGACCTGTTATTATGTTACGAAAATGACTCCTGTGACCATGAATAAAAGTGGTGCTTCAGAGAGATCAACAGCTTTGGTGTGAGGCTGCCTGAGATGATTGATTAAATTTGCGTTCCGGTGTCGTGCACAGAGGATCTACAAGCTCACATGTCAGGTTCTGCTAGCGGCAGTCACACTTGAGACTCCAAAGCGTCCAAAAGTCACTTTATAACAATGTCGTTCCTGCGGTGGTGGATTCAAAAGAAAAGCTTGCACCCGGCTTCCATTTTCCACGAGGGCAAGTATTTTCTGGACACTGGGCGGATGCAGAATTTTGCAGTCTATGTGGAGCTTATTTTCCATTCACTATCAGTCTGAAAACAGGGAAGAGAGTGTCCAAGCTTCTTTTGGAAGTTCATATGTGCCCATACCCATAAGTGTCTTGTTTTCAGCTGGATAACCTAGTGGGATGATGTTTGGACTTTGTATAGTGGGCTGATGGAAATAATTGTTGATACGACAGATTGAGATTTTAGGAAGTATAGAGGAGAGTTGATAGCCATGTCTGGTAGTGTCATAGCGTGAAACAATAGGAATGACTGACTTTGCTTGGCTGCATATTAACAGTGGCGGTCCATTGTGTCAACTTGCTATGTTTCAGTATGACGCTTGTAAGGAAAATGCATAGTTACGACCAAACTAACATCATAACATGAGCCAGTTATTCAAGCGAATGGCTTAGAATACATTTGATATACAGTATATTGTTGGTTAATATTTATAATGGGTCTGTATTTAAGGCTCTGGCCCTTACAGCATTACTTTTCCAGTTTACGATCCTGTCAGGGGCAGATGACATTGTTATGTCATTGTACCGGTAGTCATTGTGGTTAAAGGGCACTGGGCATTGCCCAATGCCTGTAGTATGTGAATCAGCGCATTTTGCAAAGTGCCGATATGTGAGATGTAGTTGTACCTCCCTCGCTCTTCATGCTTGCTTCTGGTTATTATGGAAACAAAAACAAACATCTGTCAAAGAACTTCACAGGTCCTGGAAAGTTTCAAACTAACCGTCCACTTGCCCAGTGGAGTGACCAACTATACTGTGGTTATGCTGATCAGACACATGTTGTGTAATGCCCCCCCTACCATACACACACTACAACTGCTCCGTCAGACCTTTACTATAAATAGCCACAGTTCCACAGCTTGCCTGGTTAACACAAAGTTATTACTAGCCTGTACATGAAAGTTTTTTTTGTGATCAGTAAGCAGAAGTGAGCCCATGAAAGACAGGCTGTATGCGTCACACAATCCAAATTTGGGCATTTCTGACCCAAACTAAACAAGTTGGCAGACATCATATCTAGATATGTCTTGACAAAGAACTCCAAATATGGGCAGACTCACAGGGTTGTTATTAGGTTATTAAGTTTAGGCATTGCAATTGACAAGCAGTGTTCGCTTCTTGCACAAGTAAGATGCTCAGTGTCTTACCTTGTATAACGGAAAGTGAATCTTGAATGGCCATCAGTATTTTCCCTAAAATCCTTTTTGACAAGGTATGAGCACCAGTATAGACACCACATGATCCTATAGATCAGTGGTTTTCAACCTTTTTGATACCAGGGCCCACTATTTATTCTGCATGTGAGCCACGGACCACCGTTTGAGGACATTTTAGCCCCACAGACCCCAAAACTAAAGATTTCTTTTGCTTTTGTCCATCCATTCTAGGTGTGTACACTTGGGCTAATTCAGATGATAAATATTTTAACTCTTGAGGGTGTAAAAATGAAACCAAATGGACCCACAAGGGTCCATTTGGTTTCATTTTTACGATCTCAAGAGTTACATTTGGTTGACCAACTTAGCTGGGGACCACCTGGAACTCTTTCAGGGACCACTGGTGGTCCCCGGACCACCGGTTGAAAACCCCTGCTATAGATGACAATTTAACCACTAGAGGAAATGTGGTTTAGAACTAGATCAGCACTTGGTCAGGGGTCGACATTATAATTGGCCTGATGGCCCGAATGTACCAGAATGTACCACCAGATTGCTCCTTACAATTGGCCCTAGGAATGAAATAATAATAATATGTCTAATTTCACAATTCACTGATGTACTTTTTGTAATTATTTATGTGAAATCGTTTCCATTATCACTAAAACAACAGCATCAAATCTGTGATCTGTGCACCGTCGGCATGTAACAGCTTTGGGAACAAAAGTGTGGAAGCTGGGACTTGCTGCCCCTGTGGAACGCGTGTGCTGCCCGTACCGATTAAGTGCCCGTATCTGTCCTTTTCATTGTTTAAAATAAAATGCTCTTGAACCCTAGGCCCTGGCTCAAAGCTGGGCAAAAAACAGACCGCCGGGCAGTTAGTGGAGTGGACAACTTAAGAGAGTTAGTGTATGAAAAAATTAGGCAGCAAAAATCTGAGCCACAAGACTGGTGGAATACTGGGATTGTTTATGAACAAAAACCTGTGACAATGCATGGACGTGATACTGTTGTGAAAAATATGATGTTATATGATGGCCTCTTGTATACGAAGATATGTCACAGTTACGTCTTCACATTCTGTACCACTAGCCTCAGTCCCAAGGCTTACATCTGCGCTGCGAAGCTGAAGCACAGTACTCACTCTTACGGGGTCTGCAAGGCTGGAGCTGGGTGCTATTGCTAGTAGAAGCGTTTGCATAACTTACATATTCATTGATTATCTATAGGTGTGTGCAATAACTCCCTGTAGAAACATAGTGACTTCTCCAAAGGGATAAGTGTTCCATCCTGAATGTCCAGCCCATTATTATCATTATTATTGTTGTTTTTCACCTAATTATAACCTAATTATATACCTATTGTCATTTATTGCTATTAAATTGTGATAAAAACAAATTATACGTGCATTAAAAAAGGAATCCCTCGGGCCAGTGATTTTAATGGTCGGGCCAGTGATTTAGAGAGCACCAAACACCGCGCACCGACTGCCTCACTTGCGACCGCTCCACTCATGCAAGTAAATA
This sequence comes from Benthosema pterotum, assembly GCA_039105355.1. Classification (NCBI taxonomy): domain Eukaryota; kingdom Metazoa; phylum Chordata; class Actinopteri; order Myctophiformes; family Myctophidae; genus Benthosema; species Benthosema pterotum. The sequence continues at coordinate 34,024,312 of CM076973.1, read as the reverse complement.
CTTTGTCAAATAGAGATCACAGCGCATGATGTCACTCAGTTGTCTTGTCTGCATAATTTTCAGTATGACTGACGCCAGGGAATGCCTGATATTATGCAGCATCATATTGAAATGTGGTTCAGGACATGTATCGTCCGAGTTCCTGCAGGACTAGTATCAAATCTCCCTATCAACTTTCCAGCAGTCTCACAGAAAGAGAAAGTTAAAACGGGGACTGCCAAAGTGTTTATTTATTTAAAGAGGAATACTCCAACAACATGATGTTAGAAAGAAGCATTAGTGTTACATTCCGTACATCCATTGATCTGCATTCATTCTGACATTCAGACTTTAATCTTTACCTGTGTACCTTGCAGAAACTTTACTTTGCCTTACTTTTGCCTTCTGCCAGCCTGAATAAGAGAGCTACTAAGTTAACAATTAACAGTGCAAGTGTTCCCTTCCATTAAAGGACCACTTCACCATTTTTCAACATATCTTCATATAATAGGTCCTCACTAATGTACATTATGAAATACCACCATTTTCTCCCTACTCAGTCTCTGTCTCATAGGAGGGCTGTGAAAGCCTGCAGTTTATTAGCTTGGATTCCCCATCGATGATGTTACTGGAAGACGGGTATCTGAACTGCCCACAACCCTCATTTGAGACACAGAGTAGGAAAATAGTGGTGTGTTTTTTATGCAGATTAGTGTGGCCCTATTATATTAAAATACGTTTAAGTTGATGGAAGTGCTTCTCGTTCAGATGCACATGCTTCCAACACCTCGCAGTTACATTACCTACTCTACTACTCTCTTTTCAAGATTTTGTGCACGACACGGTTGTCCTCCCCTTTGATAATCAAAGTTTCATCAATCAAAAAAAGGCCTCATGCAGATTATAAAATTAATTTTGTTTTAGCTTGTCAGTTGTCACACAGACTCTTAACATAAGGTGTGGCCACAACATGTGACGCTCAACAAACAACTTTTATCAAGTATCCGGTATCATACAGTAGTCTAGGGTCTTGGCAGGGTTTGGACAAATATTTAGAAAGACCAGTTAAACATTAGTAGGCATTTTCAAACAAACAAACCTCTTACAGCATGCATGCACATAAAGTAAAAAAAATGATAAAAGCCTCCGCTTTTCCTTCCCCCAAAGATCCAGAACATTCAGCTGGAGAGGGAGATGGCGCTGGCGTCCAACCGCAGCCTGGCCGAGCAGAACCTGGACATGAAACCCCGCCTAGAAATGCAGAGAGACGTCCTGGTGGAGAGATACTCCCAGCTAGAGACTGTCAGAGATGCGTACAGACAGCACTGTTCACTGAGAGGTGAGATACAACCAGCTAGAGACTGTCAGAGACACGTACAGACAGCACTGTTCACTGAGAGGTGAGATACAACCAGCTAGAGACTGTCAGAGACACGTACAGACTACACTGTTCACTGAGAGTTGAGATACAACCAGCTAGAGACTGTCAGATGCGTACAGACAGCACTGTTCACTGAGAGGTGAAATACAACCAGCTAGAGACTGTCAAACACACGTACAGACAACACTGTTCACTGACAGGTGAGATACTCCCAGCTAGAGACTGTTTAGAGACTCATACAGACAGCACTATTCACTGAGAGTTGAGATAAACAATTTAAAATGGGTATTAATGTTCCAATTTTGGAGGTCAGAGATGGACTATGGTTCTGAACTAAGCCAGTTCCCACCTGGTGGAAAGGGGGTGTGAGAGGTGAGATACTCCCAGCTAGAGACTGTCACAGAAGCATTCAGACAACAATGAGCTCTGAGAGATGAGACTGTCAGGGGGTACCATTTCTAGAACGGTGAACGGGTCCAAAAGTATCCTTAGCTGGGTTGCTAAAGGAACTGTACTGGTGTGTAACTGTGAGAGTGTGGAAACGGAAACAATTGGTTCTCTCAGTCATGAAAGTGCTTGAAATGACAACATTTGAGAACCACTGCACAGAGGCAAGATACTGTAGATATACACTCAAGACCTTCCAGTGTTTTTTCACTCAAGTTAGTTTGTTCTGTTTGCTCTTGTCGGAGGGAAGTTTGCCCTCACTGCATTAAAATGGAGGGTGCTTTTCTTTTCTTTTTTTCTTTTTTTTTTAGATTTTTTTGGGGGGGGATTATTTTGAGTTTTTGTTTTGAATGCCTCCCTATGGAGTAAAGGAAGGGGGTCATCGTGGCTTACGAGGAGGACAACAACCTGAACGATCTATTGATGGGCTATAATTGTTCATAATCATGACAGCAGCAGCTAAGGCAGCCTCCTACTACTACTGTCATTGGACTGGGCCTTTGCATAATCATATCTCTGCTAAGGTCTTTGCACAATCCTCACCCGTTTTTAGTCCAGTTAAAAAAACAACAAACCAACAAAAACACACTAGCTGTTGCAAATTGGTTACCGGTGGTTGTATATCTCTTATCGTATCGGTTATCGTATCTTTCCCCAAATTCGGTCGAGTTCCATTCACCTCATCAACTACTGGACAATGAATAGACCTTAAGTTCTTCCCTGCCTAATAAGACAAATGTGCCTTAAAACACTATACTTGCCTTCTATAACTAAAACATGCAGATAAAAACACCTTCAATACTTTATTTCTTTCATAAATAGAGAATCTTTCACTCTATAGGAGGTGCTCCGGTCGCAGGATGATGATGTCACAGAGCAAGTTCATCCATATATTGTATAGAGCTAGACCACACGTGACATCATCATCCTGCGCCAGGAGCAGTTCCTGTTGAGTGAAATATTCTCTATTTATGAATGAAATAAGATGCCATTGGTGTTTTTATTTGTTTATTTTAGTTATATAGGGAAAGTATAATGCTTTAAGCAATGTTTATCTTATTAGACAAGGATTAGACCTTAAGTTCTCCCCTCTCCCTTTCCACTTACTGCAAGAGACCACAAATAAGACTGGGGAAGGAGAGGCTTCCGGTCCAGACCACAGACATATACAATTGCTCCTCTTGTTGGAAATAGGATTTGACATACTGTATGCATCTAGACAGTTTATTGAGTAAAGAAGTCATGGCTGCTGCTTCAGTTGGAAGTTGGAAGTAAAGTAGGGGGAGTGGATCATTCTCATTTGTTTCCATAGATTCTAAATAAATCTATATAATGGATTTTTAAATTGATTAATGAATACTTCTTTTTCACAAAGTGCCTCCAGACGAAAATTTATTTTTTCTATTTAAAGGGGCTTAAATTGATTTGTCCAAGTATGAATTAACTGTTTTAGATGTACAGTAGATGAAGTAAAAGTTCTCCTACAGTAAGTGAAAACCTACCCGGTTGATCACATTTTTAGGGAGCATACCACTAAGGCCTCAGAGCAGCGAGTTCTCAGTTAGATTCCCAGCCAGTCAGACTAAACCTTGAAGTAAAGACATTTATTCAATAGTAGATTAATCGCTTTTCAGAGATGGCAAAATCTAGATCCAAAAGCTCAAAATTTGTGTGTGTGTGTTTGTGTGTGTTTGTGTGTGTGTGTGTGTGTGTGTGTGTGTGTGTGTGTGTGTGTGTGTGTGTGTGTGTGTGTGTGTGTGTGTGTGTGTGTGTGTGTGTGTGTGTGTGTGTGTGTGTGTGTGTGTGTGTGTGTGTGTGTGTGTTGTGTTACATGCATTTGTGGATTGTGGCAAAGTGAGTATTTGGGCTATTCCAGTAAACAGTCTAGTCAACACTAGCGTCTAATAAGTTGAGCTATCTGTCGGCTACACGTCAAACCAGAGTTTCCAGTTGTGCAAGCACGTGGAACGCTAACAATGTTTTACTTGTTAGGTCATTCATTCATTAATGCTTTGAAACTTGTATTTAACCACTTAAGCCCTGGCATACCTATCATGTATTTGACACATGGTGTGAAAATATCTCATCAAGCTTAAAATAATCACATGCTGGTGCACGTGAGCTTCTAATAAAGCAGTGGTTCCCAATCCTTTTCACGTAGAGGACTCATAAAACGACACTCATTTGCCTGCGGACCTCCCACTTAGAAATATATGCCAAAGACCTTTACAGCCAAAAGTCTCAAGTAAAAGTCTCAAGAAGACCTTTACAGCCATAAACCATTTTAATTTCAAGGACCCCCAGTTGATATGCAACTGGTTGTGGACCCACATTTAAAGCCTCTATATGTAATTATTTCATGAAGTCTTCCTTTAATTAGATCTAAAAAAAAATCTAGTCTTTTTTTTTACACCTCTAGGGGCTATAGTGGGCCTCCAAAGAAATCCCTATGAGCTTTGTCATTGGCTGGAGGAATAATCCTGCCGGGACTATTATGTTAGCCAATCAGGAAGTCCCTTACTGAGCTTTGAATGGGCCACTGCGGCTCCTATGGTTGTAGTAGATCTTTTCAGGAAGCAATGTAATAATGGAACGGTCTTAGAAAAAGAAAGGACATTTCCTTGACCTTTGAATGACAAAGGTCATTCAATTTCTGAGATGTATTGCGTATATATACTTTATTGGTATTTGTATTTCTGAAACCCCAATTTATGTTGTAAATATGAACCTCACTACAAGCACTCTTGTAATATTCGGAATCATGACATTTGAGAACTACGGCTGTAGACGAAAGGTTATGGGTTAAATGGCTGGAGTTACTGTGGATGCATTGTAGGGGTTAACAGAGAGCGCTCATATGGGCTCCAGTTTCACTCTCAGCTTCACCCAGCTGATGGCTCCAAAAGCTACAGCACATCCAGAGCAGAGCTGAAGTTCCCACAGGCAGGAGTTCATAAAGTTTTTTTCCTTGCTCCTTTCTGTAGGGGAATGCCACCGAGTAGCATGCTATGAATTTGTAGGTTTGCAATTTTTGAAAAATTGTGATGATGAAAATGAAATCAAATCTTTGAATACCGGTATATTCTTTTGGAGCAAACATTTTTAACTCAAATCTTTGCTCCCGGGGGATCCCTAGAACAACATGTTTTCAGATGGGGGTCCACAGCCAAATATAAATACAGATTTTACAGAAAAAATAGAATCTATTGTCAGAAACTGGAATCTATTGTCAGAATAAAACTAGAATCTAGTGTCAGAAACTAGCAGACACTAGAACAGAATACAATATTGAACAAAAAAGGATATAGGGGAAAGCGATTTAGCTTTTTGTGCCTGTCCCATTCAAACTCAAAACTACCCAACTCAAAACAAGAAGCAAAATAATACTTTGAACACAGTTACATAGTTCTTGCCCAGTGATGTAAGTGATGAGTCCCGGGATACAGGGAGGGTCTTTCAGATGAGTCCTGGGAACATTTTATGAGTCTCACTTCAGCAGCGTTAGGAGTCATATTTTGTCCATTACAAATTTAATCTTATTTTATTTTATATGGTTATAATGTGGTTATACAGTATATATTCGTGTATGTTTTTCGATTTGGAATGGACACAATTAGCTCTTCACTAAGCCCCTCCCCAATCCGGCCTTGTCCAATAGGCACGTTGAAAGAAGAAAGCTTGACCAGGAAAGCTTGACCTGGATAGCAACAGTTGCTAAAGTATTTGGATTGCCATTGGACAGTGAGCAAACCCCACCCAAAAGGGTGGGACTTAGAGAAGAGCTCATTCCAAATCTGAAAACATTATTTGCAAAGATCTACGGACGGCACACAGCAGTGGCAAAAATACTCAGATTTTTTTTTTTTTTTTTTGTGATTGTGGGGCAGGAATATTTTTATTGTACATTTTCAGTGCAATTACTGCATCCCACTGATGCATTGGTGGTTGTTTTAATTGCGTCCATTAAGTATAAATTGCATTTTTGGAATGCAGGATGCAGACAATCGACAGCTGTTGGTAAAAGAAAAAAATGCCTGTCAACAGATGGGTCTGGAATAGCTCAATTGTACATTAACACTACGCTGGGCCCAGAGTCTTCCCCGCGCCCCTTACTGGCGTCATGGCGCGGGCGCGGAAGACTCTGGCTTTGCCGAATCAGAGTTGGATCTGGCTCGGCACGAACCCTGGCGAGCCAATCTGAGTGCGTTTCTGCATAAAAACAAATGACAAAAATCAGCAGAGACCCAGTTTGTAGTTTTTTGAAGCTAGGCTAGCTAACAGGGCACTGGTACTGGGGACTACAGACACTGCATACTACCGCCACCTGTGTCCTTCGTGGCAATCAGCGCTGCTCTGATTGGTTAGATTCTAACCAATAGGAGTTGAAATCCAGGAACAACATTTTAGTTTGAGCGACAAAATCTTAGTTCAGTAAAACTTTAGTTCCAGGGACAAAACCTTTATTCTAGAGACAAAACTTTATTTCCAGGGACAAAACCTTAGTAACTAAGGTTTTGTCCAGCAACTACATTCTTAGTCTAGGGACCCCCAAGAAGGTCACTGGAAGTCTGGAACTGCATATTTTCAGATGAGAGTCAAATTAGTTGAGCAGCACTGACATAGAAACATATTTTTTTGAAAAATACAAATTTAGAAGATTTTTTTTTTTCTTTTTTATAGATTCAGTCCACAATAGGTAAACTGTAATATTTGCATCATGCATGAAAGTTGGATGTTTACTGTTTGTCTCCCTTTTTTGTCCTCTGTCCCTCCTTGACTCCTATTGTCTTGTGTCCCCTGTCCCTCCCTGGTCCCCTATCCCTCCTCCCTGCTGTCCCTCCCTGGTCCCCTATCCCTCCTCCCTGCTGTCCCTCCCTGGTCCCCTATCCCTCCTCCCTGCTGTCCCTCCCTGGTCCCCATATCCCTCCTCTCTGCTGTCCCTCCCTGGTCCCCTATCCCTCCTCTCTGCTGTCCCTCCCTGGTCCCCTATCCCTCCTCTCTGCTGTCCCTCCCTGGTCCCCTATCCCTCCTCTCTGCTGTCCCTCTTATCCTCTCCTTCCCAGATGGGATCGTAGGTCAGGTGTCTCCAGAGGCGTTGTTCTCCAGACTACAGACAGAGGGCAGCAACACAGAGGCAGAGTCTGAGGTCTGTCCTTTCTTTAAAAGTCTTCCATCATATCAAAATGGGTGTTTCACAGCTTTCAGTACAGCTACTGACTGCTGCACCGGCGCTGTCTGTCAATGCCCGCTGTGCATTCTGTCAACACACAGTCTAGTCCAGAAAGCATTTCCCTTTCTCAACCCCTGAGCCACTTTCAGATAAATGCAGATACAGTAGGTCATATGCAACATTTACATTGACAAGAGTGACAGTGATTGCAGTGACACTTGAACTCGCGAGCAACTTTACAGAAATACATCTGTGAAAGTCACTTATAATAAGCACACTTGCCAACACTGATAAAATATTCGGGTACAGAATAACAGGGTTTTGGCCCAAATTGGCAGGAAAATATATCACCAAATAGTGTATGCAATTAATGCATTCAAAAGTCCTGAATACATTTTTTATGGATTATAATTTGATTATTACTAGTTAAGTTATGCTTTGCCATGATCATGTCTTGTGCTATAATCAGGTAGCTTTAAAGGAGAATTCCACCCTTACCTTTATTTGCAGTTGATTTATTTCCAAAGAAGTGGTCCATTTGTTTATGGCTGTTTCCCCTACCTCAAAATAAGTTTAGAACGGGGCTATGGGATGTTGTTCAAATTCACCTATTCACCTATTTCCATCGCTCCACACTTTAACTTTCACTTTTGGTTTAGCAGTGGTTCAGCCATAAACCGTGTGTCATGCCTTCAGCTTTGCAGACAGCTGAACCACTGTGAAACTGAAAGTGTGAGTGTGAACACACTACTGACATGGTGGAGAGAGAATATATGAATAGCAAAAATACATTTTGGAGGAAAGGAAATGGGTGAATTTTAACAACATCACATAGCCCCATTCTAAGGTTATTTTGGGGTAGCGGAAACAAAGTCTACCACTTTTTTGGAAATAAAACCGACTGCAATGAAGGTAACAAAGCCTTCTGCGGTGGAATTCTCCTTTTTAAGGTGTGGCCACAACATCAATGGTAAGAAACAATTATATAATAGTATTAATCATTTTGTATTCTTACAGCCTTCAGACTGCATACAGAGTTGAATGTAAATATTAGCCTCGGTTCGTTCCGTTTGTGGTGCGTCAGGTCGCACCACTGTGTGCGTTTCTTACAGCGATATCTTTTGGATTGACTTTGCAAGCAACAGCACCACTTTTAACCAGACATCACAAACTGTCACCGCGTCCCTCCCTCCCAACCAGGCGTTAGCCGACGAGTTCCTAGAAGGCTCCCTGCCTCTGGACTCCTTCCTGGAGCGCTTCCTGGCGCTGCGCTCCCTTGCCCACCGGAGGCGCGTGCGTGTGGAGAAGTTCCAGGACATCCTTCGTCAGCGGAGTGAGAGCGCCGACCCCTCCATCATGACGTCGTCGTCCTCCACGTGCGCCGACGGCAGTCAGCAGACTTCGTCGGCGACGGGCACCGCAGTATCGGACCAGCAGAAGCAGCAGCAGCAGCCTCCTCCCGGTCACCCCGCCGGCCCGACGCACCCAACCACGGGGACCACCTCCTCCTCCGGCATGCCCTTCGTTCCTTACCCCGTCGCTCCCTCCAATCCTGCCCCGATGCCGGCAGCAGCCGCCCCCGCCAACCCGCCCTCCCAGTTCCCCCCTTACCCCAGCCCCGGCTCTCCGTTCGCCCCGGCCGCAGGCTACCCCAGAGCAGCCCCAGCCGCTGCTGCCTGCCCTTATCCCACCCAGCCCACGTTCCCCGCGCCGCACCCGGGCTCAGCGTTCGGGCAGTACACCCCCAGCAGCCAACCACCGGCTGGCGCGGCGCCCTACCCAGCCTCTTACTCCTACGGCGGCTACAGCTACCCGGCGGCGCCCGGCTACTCCAACTCCCACTCCCCGACGGGGCGGCCCGTCTACAGACCAGGATATGGAGTACCTCAGCCATATTCCTGAAAGCACTAGCTCTCTTTCTCTCTCCTATTGCTGTTTTTTCTCCGAAAAAAAAAAACCCTCTCTCGATCCTCCTCGTTCACCCCCCCCCCCCACCCACCCCCCCTGTGTCAGACCTTCTCCCCCTACCACCCGCTTCGACTGTTATCAAGTGATGTTTACCCGTTGGTTGCTTCTCAAGCCTATCTTATCGACCTACTGCATGTAGTTTGGGATCCGATTGGTATGAAGACTAAAATAAACTCGAGATCCACCCTCAGCATGCCGGTTGGCCAGCTTGTTTTAAGCCCTGTGTCAGCACGGCGACATGCTGGCAGTTATGTTGAGGGGTGAGGGTGAGGGGAAGCTTGTCGTTTTAGTAGATATTGAACAAAAGACCGGATCCCCATTAAGGACGGGAATCCATATTTGGATCCTGTACAGTATGTACAGTATTCAAATATTCAGTTTGTTTTTATGCTGATATATAAATATTTAAAGTTTTTCAAAAACCTTAGGTCAGGCCTAAATGGGTTAACCCATTTTGTCCTGACATTAGATTCTAGTTTCTGACATTATATTCTAGTTTCTCACAGTAGATTCTAGTTTCTGACACTAAATTCTAATTTCTGACACTAGATTCTAGTCTCTGACATTATATTCTAGTTTCTGACACTAGATTCTAGTTTCTGACATTATATTCTAGTGTCTGACACTAGATTCTAGTCTCTGACATTATATTCTAGTTTCTGACACTAGATTCTAGTTTCTGACATTATATTCTAGTGTCTGACACTAGATTCTAGTCTCTGACATTATATTCTAGTTTCTGACACTAGATTCTAGTCTCTGAAATTATATTCTAGTTTCTGAAACTAGATTCTAGTATCTGATATTGGATTATAGTTTCTGACATTAGATTGTAATTTTTCTGCAAAAACGATGTTTCTGTGCCAGTGACGCCCAGAACATTTCATGCAGTCGGCGCGCATAGATGCGACAAGACGTGACAGGAGATCGGCACACTAAGCCACCTACTGGGAACGATCGCTCGATATCGGTAGAATCAGCTGCCCCCTCCCGGACAAGCTTCTCTGCTCTCCTTATCCGCCACACACTCAGACTCCCTCTTTCCTTGTGCCCCCTCCTCCATTGCCTCCTGGTCAGCAGTTTGTCCCCATCCATGAGGGTCTCTTGCTTTACTTATTTCTCTGTTGCACTATTTCTCCCTCCTTCCCCATCATCTCTTCTCCAGACCCCCCCTCCCCACATACAACCCCCCCACACCTCCCCTCAGTCCATCTATGACACTAGTCTCAGGTTGTCGTGTTGTGTTTTGAGTGTTCTAAGAAAACACTCCAACCTTGTCTTTGGCCCTTCATAACCTTCATTCTAGTCCGTTTGCTTGCTCCCCTCCCTCTCTCCCTCCCCTCTTAACCGCGTGCGCGTGTGTGTCTGGGTGCGTGCGTGTGTGTGTGTGTGTGTGTGTGAGATGCTATTTGGCAATCAGAAATTCCTTATAACACTCAAGTGTCTCAAAGTGCACTCCCCATTTCTTGATTACATTTATATTTGTTTTTTGTTTGTTTATTCTTAATTTATATCCTCTTTTAAAAAGTGGCGTTTCTTTCAAAAAGACACCATATCGTTGTAGAGCAGCAGTTTCCAGTCCACTCTCTAACCAGCAACTGTCCACTTCACGGTCGTATTCACCTGTTTCAGTCGGTCTCTCTGTATCAATGCAATCTTCTAATAATAATAATAATAATAATAATCTCCTGGCTCCTAATTTATAGTTTGTTGGCATGCTAAAGGACTGAAGCAGATCTACAACCTCACAATGAGCTTGTAGATGATCGTACGTTGGCTGTTGAGCAGAAACCTCTTATCTCCGTATTTGAAGTGTTTGTGTTTGGGTGGTGCATACGTCGGCTGGACATACCAACAGACCTGCCGCTGGTCCATAGCTCTACTGCTTCTATGATTATGCCTTGCAGTAGCAGCAGTGCTATCTCGCACCACAGAACTGATATCACAAGTTTACCTACTCACCAATACAAACACGGCTTATGTCATTACAAAACCTACTTTCCTTAGTGGAAAGCACTCAGAGCCCTCCCATCACATGTCTAAAAATGCACTTTTTGTGGGCAGAAAGTGATTGTCTTTCACTGGAAAAAACGGATTTGCGCTCCTCTACCGATATTGCCAAGAGAAAACCTCAAATGAAAATATTTTTCCTCCTGTGAAAGACAAATCCCTAGAAAGTAGGCTTTATAACCACACAAGCAGTGTTTGTAACCTTGGAAACACTATCTCAGCCCAAGTCGTATGTATAACACAGAGCCAGTTTCCGTAAGGTAACAGAAGAGAGGCCGGTGGAGTCGGGCTGTGCGAGATAACGCTGGTTTTCCCATAGATTCTGCAAGAAAGAATCATAGAAGCAGGGGCAGATCAGAGCTACCAGTAGGCCTACAGTCATAAGTCATACAAATCTAATCTGTGGGTTAAAAATAACCCATGGCTTCCTGGGAAGTTTGGGGTTTGGGTTTCCTTTTTCTAAACAAATCGATCTTGACCCTACTGTATGGCGTCACGCAAAAAATAGCTGTGTTTGGAGCTTGTAGATCTGCTATTGTTTCGAATGTCACTCCTGAAATGTTGTGGATACATGAGGTTTCTTAACGCAACAGCTGACAGCAAGTTACCATGTCATGCCTTGTCAGGTGGTCATTTATGTTATTTTTTTTTTTAAGTAAACATCCTGTGTTATCTCGAATCAAAACAGTACAGTTACAGGTTAAAAAAATAAAATGCTTTTGTCACTTTTTGGAGGGGAGAGGTTAGGGTTTTGTTTTAGTCTGTTCAGTGGTATCTGAGTGACTAGAGAGATGCTGTTCTGTTGATTCAAAAAGCTTTCAAAGCTTTAGTTTAGAGGCCAATGGTGGTATTTCTTTTGAAAACCGTTCTTTGACAAGATGCTGAGGGAGCTGAGAAACCAGTACAATTAACGGCAACATTTGCTTGTCGAAAACACCAAGTGACAAAATAGTTTTATTTCGATAAGTTCAATGGGAATATAATGTTAAATTTGTACAGTTAAAGATGAATGCTTGATCAGGATAGACTTGGTCATCTATTCAGCATCAGTAGAATCGATTTTTAACAGTGAAAGGATATATAATGGAATAATCCATATTATAAACTAATAACAGCATATATAGTTGCTGTGGGGAAGAATCCTCTTATCTGTATCGTTAAACTTTTTCTTCTTTTTTCCCAAAAAGTTCACAAAATGGTAAATCTGCAAGCTTGAAGCGTTGAACTTGTAGAACTGTTTCCTTTTTCTATTTTTGAGTTTGTCACAGCCCTGCAGGGGTGTCTCAGACGATTGCTTGTTGTGACAGTTGTTTTTGCATCTTAGTCCCCTTTCAGATGTCACGTGAGATATCTGAGCCCCCAGTTCCTGTAGTCTCTTCCTCTGCAGTTCACTAAGCTTGGTAAACCCTTAAGGTGAACCCTTATTGCACCACCTCTATTATTTCTCTCCATTGTGACCTGGAGGTTGACCTTCTAAAGCCTAAAGTTCAGGTTCTCGGGATAGACTGCTAACTCATCAAATGCCTCCAAGTCTATCAGGCGGTTGACACTAGGGCTCAGAGGCACTTGCCCGTTGGTAAACTATAGGTCATGGTCTCTACTTGCCCTCAGATCATGGTCACGTGCCTCACCTAGAAATATTGCCAATTACCATACAGTTTAACTTAAAAAGTTTGACATGCAGCGCAGAAATGATGGACAGCTGCAAAGGTGCAACCAAACATACTTAATATTGCACAGATTAAATTTCAGGTGCATTTGCAACCAAAAATACCTGCAATTTTGAGTCCAGGCTTTAGAAAGACCTAGAGCCTTTCCAATCTGGTGATGTTGTGAGCTTGTAGATTGGCTTAAACCCTGTCTACGCAAACATTAAATTCCCATTGGCAACAAATGGACTATTTTACGTCACAATGATGTACGATGTACAATCTTTTTTTTCATCAGGCCACAGAGTGACTACCCACAGTGTAATCGAGGGTGTACAAATGAAAACAAATGGATCTGTTGCATTTGCACACCTTCAGAGTTACAGTCCTGTAGTTGGCGTCCCTTTGGTAACTATCAATAACTGAACTTGTGACCCCCCCCCCTTCCCAAGTGACCCATGGGTTGACTAATGGAATTTTAGTTGAAGATTTGTCTTCTCCACGGAATTGTTCTTGGTGAGTGTGAAACGCACGAGTAGGAAAAGGGAAACCGCCTATTGACACCGATGAGGGACGTGCGAGCAGAAGCCAGGGAGTACTATTTAGACTAACAGTATGGTACAGCATCTGCTGTGTACACGGGACACGCCCCGCTATGCATTCTGGGAGTAGCCTAGGGTCATGTTAGCCAGGCTAAGGGAATAATATACCAGGTACAAAGCTACATGTCGTCTGCAATTTGTATTTATTTATTGTCGACTAGTTTTACTCTTAACATTTCTATGTACAACTTTCTTTCATGACAATGCATGTCGTATTCATTTACTTTGACCCTGTTTTTCTACTTAGCTTTCACCCTGGGTGCTAAGTACACTTAAGAGTCTATTAACGGTCGTTGGCGGAAGTTGCTGTATTTACAGTCCCCAATGAAACAACCCTGAAATGTTTCCGTGGGGTATACATTTTTGGGAGCACCTTGTTGCAATTGGCTGAAAAATGGCAACTTACGGGGGAAGTTAAAAAACCAGAAGTCCCGCCTTTTGATAGACTCTCTTGTCCCCAGTTTTTCATTTCACAGCGCAGATGTAAGCCTGGGGACAGAGACTACTTAGCTTTAGACTTAAGCATCTCTCCTGAACAACTTTGATTGGCACTTAATGTAGAATGTCATAATTTATTTTATTTTATTTTTCCCCCCACCTTCAATACCCTGTCAAATCTGTGTTTAAATAAGTTTAAATCTGGGAGTGTAAAAACAAAGAAAAAAAGGAAACCAACCCGTAGCGAGTTAAATTAACACTACATTTAAATATGTAGGCCAAGAGCTGTGCTTATTTTCCTTTTTGTGTCAACTCTATGCAGACCACAATCACACCACACGTCAATGACACGCTATAAAGTTGTCCCGGAACAAGCTTCTGTCTGCCGTCGGTAACTCGTCCTGGGCGCTTCCTGTATGCATTTGGGGTTGTATCTGTTATTATGCTGCCTTACTGGCTTGTCTGCACTGGAAGGCAAGACAGTGAGAATAACTCAGTAAAAGGCTGCCAATCTGGTTTGGTTTTCCCCGCAAAACACACCTTATCATTAAATGCTGCGAACGTGATGGCAACTTCCTGGTGCATGGTTGACGGACGACAGTCTTCAAGAGTAACGGGAATTTGTCAAAAACAAACCAGAATCAGAGTGGCTGTAATGTGTAACCGCAACGATCAAAAAGATTGGTGGGAAATCGTTTGCTTATTGTTATGAATGTTTGGCAAATTTGCTCAAGGGTGTACGCCCCTCCCCCCCACCCCCCACCCCCATTACTGAAAACCAAAGCAAACTTATCAGTCCTGACCTCAAGGTTGTGAAAATGCTGGGGAGAATTGACAAATAATGTAATGCAGTCCTATGTTCTGGTACCAACATAACGCAACACGCATTTATGTTTACCGTGTTGTGATCACTTTCAGTGAAGCATCTTTGCACTAAGAACATCTTTGGTCTCACTGACAGCCATGCTAAACCAAGAGAGATTGTTCATGTTAAGATCCTTCCTTAAAGTGTGGTATTTGCTGGGATTAATAACTCTTCATCTGTCATAAGCTTGTCAAATAATGTATATTTAACGTGTCCCTTCACTGAATAACTGTCTTAGATTTTTTTTTTTTTGAACATGTAAAGTGGTGACGGAGGAGGAGATGAAAAGAACCAGAATCACAGAAATTATTTCTCATACTTTTTTTCTGCTTTCTTGTCATGTCAATCATTAATGGATATTGGTGCTGAGACAGTTTGCTACACTACTGCATTGTCTGCATATCAATCTACTATGGAAATTTTGCCTTCTGCACCAAACGCACGCGCGCACACACATAAAAGTAGGGCCAGGTTAACTTCCTTTTGTTTTTGTTATTTGTCTTTCGTTGATTAGAAATATCGAGACAGAAATCAAACTTGGCATGAGATACTCGTCACGTGCCAACTATGAATAGCTGAGAGTGAATGCTCTGTATCATTTAGCGAGCTAATTACAGTTTGTACTTCCATGTCGAATTGAACCTAACCCTGGTCTCCCTCAAGCCGTGGGAAGACCAGTAGTCAACTTATTATCTCAGAGGCAAGGAAATCAAGATTGGAGTCATAGTATTACAGTGTTTTAGACAAAGCACAAGGGATACTTTCTAATATAGTCTAGCATTAATATTATTCAGAGGGAAATATAACAAAGATGGATTTATCTGTTCTTCTGATGGTGACGAATTATATGATGATGACTGTAGATTGTTGAAAAGCTGTTTTGTTTGTTTTTTCTTCATTTATTTTTTTGGGTTGTGAATAATTAAACACTGAAGTTGATCTAAAAATGCTGAGTTCTTCAGTCTGCTCTCCTATTACAAGTGTTGTACAGTATATGAGGAGATTAGTCAAGTCTGGCTCAGAATATCACCTGGTTTCAACCAACACAAATCCTGACGTCCCTGGGTGAATCACAGAGTCAGATTGAGGCCAGACTAAATTAAATCAATCATAACTAGTCAGAACTAAACACCAAAAAACAGACCTCCCACCATGTGACTCAGACAATGAATGAATCCCTCTGGGCTGCAGCCCAACCCACTAGCCCGTTGCTGGTAAATCCTGCCTCTGCAGGTATGTTTGTGTGTGTGTGAGTAGATGTATTGTGTGTGCAGTCAGTCCTCTCTGGTCAGGTCACGCCATGAGATGATAATCTGGCCTCGTTGCAAATGTCCCCATCCAGTGAAACAATGACAGATGAGTCCAGATTACAGCTGCAGATTAACTGCCCGTGGGATTGACAGACATGTCGGTGGTGGGGGCGGTTAATGGAGAGTGAGGTGGAGGTACCAACCAATAAAGAGAAATGGGTAAGGCAGAAAGTGAGGGATCGATGTGCAAGCTCAGAGCTTCAATATCTGCTTTTTTTAAATGGCATATAATCAGTAACATAGAAGTGGGGACCCCCAGTACACCTTTCCTCGTAAAAACGAGGTGGTATTACCTAGGTTATTTTTACCTTACAAATGTTGTTTTTTCTTAACTTCTGATGTGTGGGGTCTGAACTTTTGTACACTCAACATCCCTACCGAGAGCTCAGTTTTCTGACACCTCAATGTCGCAACATTTCAGCTGGTCCGAGTATTATTTGGGATATATATAGTATATTGGCAGTTACTAGGAAGATGGAGGTGTCTGACGCTTCTGTGTGAGGAAGCACTTGTCACATGCTGTACTGTGGAGGCAGGAAGACAGGGGTTGTTGTAGTCATATTTTAATGTATTTTTTCTCCTACCCTTTGTCAAAGCTCTCTCAATGTCCATTGTCTAATCCCCTTCTGCTGCTCTATTACAACCCCCCCCCCCCCCCCCCCCCCCCCCCCCCACACACACACACACACAGAACAAAACAGTGGTTCTCACAAAGAAAAAAAAAATCCAAATACATGACATGAAAATTATTGAGAACCAACCAATGACAAGTGACTTGTAATAGTCCCATTAGTTAGCCCAAAGTTGCTTATAATATTAACCCATTTCGTCCAGACACTAGACCCTAGTTTCTGACATTAGATTCTACTTCCTGACATTTGATTTTATTTCCAGTCATTAGATTCTAGTTCCTGCAATTAGATTATAGTTTCTGGCTCTAGATTATAGTTTCTGGTACTACTACTAGATTATACTTTCTGATATACTAGATTCTAGTTTCTGATACCAGATTCTAGTTTCTGACACTAGTATATATACTAGTTTCTGACAATGGATTCTACTTTCTGACATTAGATTCTAGTTCAGACACTAGATTGTCATTTCTGACACTAGATTCTACTTTCTGACACTAGATTCTAGACACTAGAATAGATTAGATTCCACTTCCTGACACTAGATTCTAGTTTTTGACACTAGATTCTATTTTATTTATTTATTTTTAAATTTCTGTTTCTGTGTCAGTGATGCTCAAAATATATCATGCCCAGGACCCCCAGAATTGTCTATAGGCTATTTGGCTGTGGACTCACATCTAAATGTTGTTCTAAGGATCGGACATAAGCAAAGTTAAACATGTTTGCTGCAAAACTCTTCAAAAATGTGCGCAACATTTTCCCAATTTTTAAGCTCATGATCTATGACCTTGTGGCAGCTTGTGGCAACAGGCATAAATTCCGACATCCTAATGGTTAATTTGGGTTAGGACCTAGTCCAAGCATGACTCAATACACATGTCATGGGCAATGGGCGATTTCCACATGTCAGACCTTTGGTGTGTCACATAAGCGTATGTAGACCAGGGACTACGGGATTTTTCATGATTCTGAACCCAGTGCATGCATTCGTTTTGCACAGAAATCACTCCTTGGACTCAATTCAGCCATAGCCTAGGCAGGGATTTTTTGATGGCCAACAGTATACAAACAAAATGCAGAATTAAAAACTAAAAGTGAACTTGTGGCTGCATGCAGGGTCCAGCTGACGGTGAAAAAATAAGGGATTTGCGTTAAAGCCTTTACATTAGAGTGAGCTGACAAGTGCTGGGCTTTCATGACTAAGCCTGAAATTACTGTGTGTGTGTGTGTGTGTGTGTGTGTGTGTGTGTGTGTGTGTGTGTGTGTGTGTGTGTGTGTGTGTGTGTGTGTGTGTGTGTGTGTGTGTGTGTGTGTGTGTGTGTGTGTGTGTGTGTGCTGACTGTCACACAATGTCAGAGTGAGAGAGACTTTGTTACACATGATGTCACAAAAAAGTATGCAAAAGTATCAAAGCTCGAGACCCTCCTAGAGCTTGAAGATCTACTACATTATTGCGTGACCATATAGGCCATTCATTTACAAAAATAAACATAGAACAACATCAATAGTTTGAATAAGGAGTCACTGTAACTGCAATATTGTAATATAATATAACTGTAACATTAATATTAAACTTTTTTAAAACAATGAGGGGAAAAAAGTTTAGGGATAAGGCATAAGTGCTGGCACAAGCAGGATGTGTCTTCACACTGCGATGAGCAGAGAGGAGGTTCTCTGAAGGCACGTGGGGGGAGTGAGGGAGAGAGACGCCGTGGACAGAGGATTATTTACCGTTTTAAACTAATACATCTGTATTGTATGAATCTGGCACACACGCAGAGAGAGAGATGAGACAACCCAGACTATAGAGAACACGCAGTAAGAAGGAACACAAAATAAAACATGAAAGAAACATAATAAGCAAACACAAAAATGCCTTAGTTGGCTTATATTTTATATATTTTATTTTATTTTTATTTTGAATATATATTTATTTGTATCTTTTTGCTTGAAGGATTACATGTTTTGTGATGCAAAATCCCCTGGGCTGTACAGCAGGGAGCTGCTCTGAGCAGGGAGGATTGTGGAATTATTGTTTTTAACCGTACAGCTGGGCAAGTTGGACACAACCCAACCCAAGGGACATAGAGGAGGATGATATGACGACCACTGCAGCATGGCTACATCTGACATGGACCTAGTGCACAGGAACACAGGTAATGAACATACAACTGAGATAACTAGTATGTATTTTGTATGTGTAACTATGTATTTTGCATAACACAAAATCTATCTGTGACTAAACCCCACCCTTTGGGGCGGAGTTTAGCATTGCAGTTTTATGGCTTAATAGTTTAATAAATAACTAATAGGCAGAAATGCCGGTAGTATTTATTTATCTGCAGTTGTGTAGGCTACGTTCGTCCGGGCAAGGAGGTCTGTTGTTGAGCGGAGTGGTCCATTGTTGTGACATATGTGACCGCTCATGTGACCAGAACACTGGCTTCTGATTGGAGCATTCATTCAAGCCATGTACATACGACAGAACAATTAACAATTAGTTTCTTGTGAACCCCTAGGACTATAGTGATGGGAGATGAGATCTGTCCCAATGCATTGTGGGGAAGAGTCAGAGACCGGATGCTGGCACTGCTCTGGATCCTTACAGCAGGTGAGCCTTGTTTACACAACCCACAACACAGACAAGACAAAAAATAAAAGTAAATACATGTGCATATGGCATGTACTGTATTTGGTAAGTTCATTTTCTAGGCCTATTTAATATATTATTTATTCAATGTGTTCATAGTTTAATTAGATTACTTTTGCATATCAGTAAAAAGAAAAAAGAAGTGTGCCACAATATAGCTTGAATTTATATAGGATGCTGTATCAAATGTACCAACAACAAATCAAGTTTGATATCAGAATGCTTATAATCAATATTTGGTGCAAATAATAAAATATGAAAACGTTAACATTTTATATTTATAAAATAAATGATTTACAGCACATTGTAAAGTGTATTTTGACAACTAAGTTCGCGCTGGGCAATCCATATGGTTTTCTTTTTTCTTTTGCCTTTATCCCCATATGGAAAATGTTTATATGCAAACTCTTAAAAGTGGCACCTTTCATATAAGAGAATAAAATTAATATAAGATCCATAGTATTTCTTTGTAAAGTGAAACATATAAGACATATACTTTTGTGATTTATAAGAATTACCGGTATATATGACATTCAAAACAGATATAAGATCCATAGTATTTTTCCTGTAAAGTGGCTTGAAATGAAAGGTGCCACATTCAAGAGTTTGCATATGAAGTTTTTTCTGTATGGGTCAAACAGTGGAAATATAATTTCAAAAATGTCTGTAACTCGTGTCTTTGAGAGTGTAAAAATGGACAACTGTGGCTCCTTTCAGTTAGCCTGGTACCAGACTGCTACCAGCCTTTGAAGTTCAAATTCAACTTCACAACGTCTGGCAATGAGCCTATCTCCACGAGGGGGTGTGGCCTATGAAGGTTGAAATACTGTTGAGGCTTCAGATTTGTTTGAGGGGGAAAAAACGACACTTTACCAGTTCACCAATCAGAAACAATGGAGGTACGCAGCAGGTGACATCAGGGGAAATTCGAGGCAAGCAGGCATTCAGTCGTCAGACTCAGTCGCCGTAAACATTCAGGAGTTGAATGTTGCAGCGCAAAGGCTGGTACCAGGCTACAGTAGCCGACCACCAAAGCTCTGTTTTGGTGGTCGGTGAACTAACGGGGGCCAAACTGAGCGGGTGCTTGAAATTAAATGTTTTTTTTTTTTTTTTGTTTTTTAGAACCACTGCTTTTAGAGGTCATTTTTCTGTCGGTCACACATGCGGTACCTCCTAAACTCCACACCCCCGTTCTCCTGGATCCCAGTCCCCCCACCGGCCCTCCCCCAGCCCCCGCTGCCTCTCTCCCTGCCTGTCCAGATGTCGGTGGTGCCTCCTCCGTGGGGGTACGTGCCTCTGTCCCAGGCCGAGCTGGGGCCTCTCTTCTCCAACTCCAGCCCCTTCTCCTTCTCCCAGAGCCTGCTGCTGGTGCCCCCGGCCGGGCAGGCCACCAAGCCGGGCGTCCGGGCTTCATTCGGGCCTTATTCGGTCACACAGGTAAGGCGGTCACTCGCAGACAGCTGCTGGCAGTGGTGAGTTCCTCCTCGCTACTCAGGTGACGTCACTCCTGCGACTCCAGGCGAATGCTTTGCAAGGAATTTTGGGAAAGTTGTGCCTTCAAATGAGACCCGTGCCTCAGAACTCAGAAAGGGCGTCCGTGTATATTCCTATGGCCGCTAACTGGAGTCAGGTTATAGTTTACTGAGACTGGAGTCTTCTCTCTGCATTTGATGTAAGCTATGCATTTACCTCGCTTATTGACACACCTTTACCGCTAGTATTTTTCTATAATAGTATTATAAGGAATAAAGATAGAGGCGGTTGAAAGATAAAATGGACGTCTAGGGGCGCAATGTGCAATCCTGTGTTACTGTCAACCACAGCTAGCAAGACGAGGCTCGTTATGCTAATAGTCGTTACCATTAGGAGCATATAAAACAATTGGAAAATTAAGGTAAGATTGCCGAAGATCTAAGCCAATGGCGGGGATGCAACTATGTTTGCTTGGCATAGGTCTTTATCAATAGCGGTAATTGTGTCAAGTCTGCTAAATGCCTTGAAAAATGTACAGACAGACAAACCGATCCAGGTAGTTGGACAGACGGGTGGACTGACAGAAAGGCGCTTTTTCCCCTGATTACAAGCACAGGGATTTGGAATTAAATCTAATCCTGGATTAAAAGTGTGCACTCTCTTGTTGATAGTCGTCCTTCAAGATCAGATAACATTGTTCTGTAAACAGCAAATCAAGGATATGACCTTCTCCACTAAGACTTGACCTCTCTCTCTCTTTGTCACTTTTCACAGCTGATCTCCGAGGCCGCGGTTCCTCTGTCCACTCCGCCACTGCTGGCCACCCTCCTGCAGGGGGGCGTGGTCAGAGAGCGGGTAGGGGAGGGGGGAGCAGAGCGGTACCGCGTGAGAGCACTGTTCCACGTGCGCACCAACGGCAGCAGTGCCCCCGGGACCACCTGCATTACCATGCACGCTTTCAAAGACACCCAGGAGCACAAGGCCTCCTGCGTCACGCAGGTAACAGCCGTATGTACTGTGTGTGTGTGTGTGTGTGTGTGTGTGTGTGTGTGTGTGTGTGTGTGTGTGTGTGTGTGTGTGTGTGTGTGTGTGTGTGTGTGTGTGTGTGCATGTGCACTCATCCGAAAAACTGCCATTTCCGGATGAATAGGAAACAACCCTTGGAGAGCTTTGTCTAATCATGTTATGCTTAGCTGCGATTGGACCATAGCAGTTTGGGGAGGAACTTTGCTATAGGTCAGTTTGGTGGTTCCTTGTCATGAAAAGGTTAGGAGGACCACGATTTGCAAGTTCGTCCCAGTTATTTGGGCCTACATAATTGTGAATGAATTGTGTTCATTTGTTTTTTTTGTCCTTCAAGCCCCCGCTGGGTCTGTGCATGGTGACCCTCACCCTGCCCAGGGACTGGTTTGAGGCGGACCACCTTGACCAATCCAACTGGGGCTCGGACCAGCAGATCAGACACATCAATCTGCGGCACCGGGTGCAGAATTCCCGCCAAAGCCAGCGGCGGGGCAGCTGGTACGACAAATTCTGGCGTGGTGACAACGATCGAACCACCGGTGGGACACGAGATACCGCTCCTCTCAGGTTGACTGGAAATGCATTCATTCATTCATTCATTCATTCATTCATTCATTCATTCATTCATTTATTCTCTCATTCATAATCCATTTAGAGGACGATTCTACAAATGTCCTAACAATTTTTTGAAAACCCATGTTTTGACATTCTCGAACATTTTCATTTCAAGAACCCCCAAAGATATGAATGTACTTCTATCTTTAGTCGTTTGTGTGATGACGTGTGTGTATACAATGTATTGCAATGTTTTATACGTCGCTCTGGACTAAGAGCATCTGCTAAATTGTAGTTTGAATGCATTGGTTTGTTCTTTTGTCCTGCAGACAGCAGCCTGGTCTTGCCGGTGCAGCAGGAGGGACCCTCAGGTACATGCGTGGCCCTACAGGGAGCCACATACAGCTGTACTACTCCTCCTTCGGACCCGTGTACAACCTGAAACAAGATGCACCCAGGTAGGATTTTGCAGTGTGAAATGGCCGACCTGTACATTGGTCAGTTCCTGGTTCATTCATTCAATTGGGCTATTAT
The DNA here is from genome assembly GCA_039105355.1 of Benthosema pterotum. Classification (NCBI taxonomy): domain Eukaryota; kingdom Metazoa; phylum Chordata; class Actinopteri; order Myctophiformes; family Myctophidae; genus Benthosema; species Benthosema pterotum. The sequence goes on along the minus strand of CM076973.1, from coordinate 34,001,623 downwards.
TTGGACGGGGACGTTCAATAAAGACTCTCATAATATGTATTCTTTTTAGATTGTTTTGAAATCTAGCCTCATTTGCACACCGTATTTATTTCATATGTATAATACGCTTTGTTTTCATTTTCCTTCGGATGTGTTGTGATGTTTGTTCCTTTATATATTGTATACTTTATGACACCGAAAATTAGTTTAATTAAAAAAATAAAGTAAAGTAAAGTAAAATAAAAAATATAGTAGGGAGAATTAACACAAGTACTCAGCTCAGTGGCCTTGTGGTTAGAATATCCACCTGAGACTGGCAGGTTGGGTTTTGATTCCGGGTCATACCAAACAAAAGGGGACCCAATGCCTTCCTGCTTGGATTGGGGGTAAGTCTCTGCAACATGCTAGCATCATGTCCAGGGTGTAGTTGTACTAGAGTTCTCAATGGGCCTGAAATTGAGGCCTGGCACTAGAGTTCTCAAACTCTGCCCGAACCCGACCAGGCCCGACCCGACCCGACATTTTAGGGTCGGGCTCGGGCCTAAAATGTATACAGATCAGTAGGGCCGGGTCGGGCCAAGGGCTCTATGAAAAAAGCAATATATATTGAATTATTTTATTATGATAAAAATAACAATTCTGTTCTGTCTGCCTGTGTATTTACCTCTTATGAAGATGGTGCTGATTGGTATTTTCCCTTTTACTCAGTGCAGAGTGCTCAAATTCTACCCAAACCCGACCAGGCCCAACCCGACCCAAGACTGTAGGGCCGGGTCGGGCCTAAAAACTATGCTAATTGGTCGGGCCGGGCCGGGCTTTGGGCCTGATCAGTTAGGGCCCAGTTAGGGCCGGGCCTTAATTTTCATCCAGCCCTACTGATCTACATGCATCTACATGAGCCTGTGTGGCGCAATGATATAGTTGCTGACAACTTAAAAGTTCAAGTTTTACAGGTATAGGTGTGGGTGTCTATGTTTTCTATGTTCATTTATGGTGGAAACTTTATTCTGTTATTTTGGGTTCAATATCACTAAAATGGTAAAAAACAGTACCAGTTAGCGCCAGGAGATGGCAGAGTATCACCTGGGGAACGGTGTGTGAGGTGTGTCAACTCTCCAGTTAGGCTGTAATATCACATGGTGCCACGAGAGTTTCATACTGTTCTAACCCATGCTGCTGAGTCAATATGCAGTGTGTGTTTCTGATGATAAAACGTTCTATTTTGCAGGTGAGCTGGTTATACTGGGAATATACATACTGTGAGATGATATTATGGGATTGTGTTTATCTGGGGTGTGTTTAAACTGTGTGTACTGGGGTTAAGGGATCAATATAATATGAAAAAGACTGAGTTGGCTGAACAACCATTATGAGGCCTAGCTAATGGTACTACCTGCAGCAGTAGCATAGCAGTAGTCTTAGCCACAACGGGGCACGGAAAGGCGGTTGTGCTAAACTGAATTGGGTTGGTGGAGTAATGAAGGATATGATGGGTGATATTGTGATCTACTGTATGTTGGGCATGTGACATTCTATTGTTATACATATATGGTTCTATTAATGTTGGGTTATTATTTGAAAGAGACTATTAATGTGAATTGTGAATATGACTATGGCCTGATTATTGAGTTTATTGAGTTAATTGACTGATTGTATTGATTGATTATTGTTTTGGTAATTGAATAATTGATTGTATTGACAGCTAAAAGAAGAGAGTTTGATACTGTTCTAACCCATGCTGCTGAGTCAATGTGCAGTGTGTGTTTCTGATGATAAAACGTTCTATTTTGCAGAAATTGCAACAAAAATAAAAACAAATGTGTAACACCAGTTGGAGCCTGCAGTCCATCCATCTGGACCCCGTTACAAAAGTTGGGTCGGCCCTGGCCTGTTCGGGTTCTGGTAGAGTTTGAGTCTCTGGATGCAAACCACAAGGTTGCCGGTTCCAACCCGGGCTTCCCCAGAGTTAGTGTCAATGTGTCCCTGACCCTAATTACTCCCGATTTGATAGTCAGTATCTTGCATGGTTTCTGCTGCCATTGGTGTGTCAATAGGATCCACAACCTATGTAAAGCTACATATCTACTACAGTAACAGGGGATAAGCTAATATGGGCCTGAATGGCTCAGCTGAGCCCCATGACATCATGGCCAGGCAAGGCTACATACTTACGCTGCCCACCGCTGTCCATCTGTCGGTGCAGGTGTGTGGAGGACCGCCCCCCGTCCCAGCGGGAGCTCTTCAACATCGGCGTTGTGACGCTGAGACAGCAGCAGGATCGGAAGAACCACAGGAATGGGAGCACAGAGCAGGAGGAGGACGAGTCCTGTCTGAAAAACCGGGAAGAGGAGGAGGAGGAGCTTGTCTTGGACCCCCACGTCCTGATTCGCTACCACAGGGGGCCGGTGTGGGCGGGGAAGACCGTCGGTGTGTCCGTCAACCTGCGAGCCAACTTCAGCTCCGAGTTTGTGGTCATCCGGATGAAGGTGAAGAAGGGCCTGGTGTCCATGCTGGCCCAGCGGACGCTGACCTCTGACCTGTGGGTGGTGACGCTGGACAGGAGCCACGCCCCCAAGCATGACATCATCTCCATCATCTGTCACAAGCGTGGCCCTCTGAAGTACGTCAACACGCACTGTGTGTTTCAGCCCTTTTCATACCGAGGGTCATTATTCAGGGGTGGATTGGCCCAATGGAATATTGGGACTTTTCCTGGTGGCCTGCCACCAAAAATAAGTCCAGGCCAGGCCAAGCTCAAGCAAAATAGCATTTTTATCCTACAAAAAAGTGTCCTACACCAACTAGGCCAGGCCAATTTTATTTATTTATTATTTGATTTATTATTATTGTATTTATTTAATTTGAGAAAAGTCCAGGTCAGGCCCAGCCAAAGTACCGGTAGTAAGAACCAGTGCAGCGTTTTTATGCTACCAAAAGAAATGATATCCTAAATCAGGCAGGCCGGCCAGAAGTCATCATTGTTTTTACATGGTAATGATCGGCTATATTCATAATTTTAATGCACAAAATAGTTGGTAAGTGTGGCCAAAATTGCATTCACAAGACATTAAAGATCGGAATTAAGTTAGTGTCCTGACTCCTGACTAAGGGACTGAGGGACTATTGAAGGGATAATTTCCTGCCGTAGGAGTAATGATCAAAATAACAATTCTTCTTCCTTCTGTAATTGTGTACACTTCTTGTAAATCTGATGTAGACCTTTAACAATGATTAAACTGTTGAGCTCAAGCATTAAAGATCTATAAGGGTCCATTTAGTTACCCACTCTATAATTTAGCTGGGGAAGACCTGGAACCACTGTATATACGCTAGTGCACTATACTCTAGTGTGGTTACAATGGATGCAGTCATATAGTCTGATATATCAGACTGGTAAAGAATATCAGGATAACATTTGTGGATAAGGAGACTGATAGGGCTGATTGTTTAAATATATTTTTTAATGTGTTGTGTTTTTGTTCACTGATAGAGATCACATGAGTAAAAGTACAAGTTTTAGAAAAATTGTACTTACAGTAAGTACAGTACTTAGCAAAGTAATTCTAATGGAATATTCTAATGTAATAATATTATTTATTTTACAGATCAGTAAATGTATACATTGTTCTAAAGCTCCCTCTCCCTCCCCTCCTGCAGTCAGTCTATCCTCCAGCAGGTGGCGTGTCTCTCGGTGGACGGCCTGAGGCGGAGCTTCGGCGTGGCCATGACGGTGACGGCTCATTGGTGGGTGGAGTACTCAGGCCGCAACAACATCCACTCGCCACACGGGGCGGCGGCGAGCACCTTCTCCTTCGCCGACAGACACATCGTGGGCATTGCTCCGCTCACCGAGGTACACTTCACCCCTTTCATTCATCCCTGCATAGCAGTGGGGGTCCTTGAGAGAGTTCCAGGTGGTGGTCCCCATGCTAAATGATAATTAGGCTATCACTCAGTCTCAGATCATTTATTTTCATCCTCTCTCAGGATGCTATATTGAGCCATTTCAGCTGCAGCTGCAATACCAAAACTGTCCACACCTCAGGGGTGGCCTCTCCCCCTGTTCTTATCCCCTCCCACCTTAATCTCGGTGGGAGGGAGGGGGGGCATTGACCCACAGTGGGAGGAGCTGGGGACTGGGAACGATCCATACCAATGACTTAAAGGTGGAGGTAAAGTTAAAGGGTGGGGGGGACTATTACAATTGGGCCCTTTAGTGACATCACAAAAGGGAACAATCTGAGTGGGGCCATTCACACACCAATTCATAAAATCACAGATTTCTCAATGAAGGTCTAGCTGTTTAAAAAAAGACCAAAAATGTGAAAATTGTCAAATTCAAGGTTTAACTTTGGGGGCTCTATCTATCTTTCTATTTCTATCTCCGGGGCTCTCAGAGATAGAAATGCCATGAATGTGCGTCCAGAGCCTAATTCATGCCAAACTTGGGGGTCCTTGGTGAAATTGGTGAGAATCTTCACATGTGGGACTCCCTTGGCATATACTTCAAAAGAAAGAGCTAATGAGTGTCAATTTGGGGGTCATTGAGATTTTCAAAAAATCTTCAGGATTGTGATTCTATATACAGTTCACTGCAATCTATTTCAGCAAAAGAAAATAATACTCCTACTACTTATAATAATAAGGGCAATAATAATAATAATAATAGTGTTTTTTCTTTGTCTCTTTTAAGAGTAACACGATCATAAACACGGCCATTTTGACAGGCGAGCAAGTGTCACTCCCCGTGGTAGCACTGGCCGTGTCTCACGACGGGCAGGTATCCGATGTCACCACTGTTGTCAGGTGTCAGTCCACCAACGAAGACATTATCAAGGTAGATCACACGCACGCACGCACGCACGCACACACACACACACACACACACATACACACACACACACACACACACACACACACACACACACACACACACACACACACACACACACACACACACACACACACACACACAGAGAACCAAACTACATGAACCATTTCATGACCCATATACTTGTTTCTCTCCAATGGCTTCCTCGCGTCATTAATGGCATCGTCCCACAAGGTTATTAGAATTTACTATAACATGAAAACTATAACACTAAAATATAATAATTATATTTTTCGTATTTATACTGTATATAACCTAGAAAAAGGGAAATAAAAACAATAACTAAATTGAAACTATATTGCGTGTTTACAAAAGTAACTGCACCTAGCTAAAGCTACAGACTACAGAATATGCCCTTAGTTTTGGTCCAGTTATTTATAATATATAACTGAATAGAATGCTATCTTAATTTTTTATTACACAATACTTAATCCGGTGTAGGATTTACTGTATAAGGGCAGAAAAAACAACACTAAAACTAATACAAATTAAACAAAAACATTGTCACAAAAGAACTCGCAAACCCGCTATAAACAGACTATTTAAACTAAATGTATTGGAAAGGACCACAAAAATGTTGCATGTTCTACAGTATATAACAAATCGCATTGTCTCAGGTCTTTGTGTGCCTGTTGTCTCTGCAACAGGTGTCCAGCGATTGCTCCACCCTCTTTGTGGACGGCAGCGAATCAGGGATGGGGAGCACCTGCGCACGGGTGGAGTTTCACCTGGGCATGCTCAGTGGGTCCGTGTGCGTGTCGGTGTGGGCTCCCTTGGTGCCCCTGCGAGTGTCCCTGTCAGACCCTGTTCTCAACGCCATCGTTGGTTGGAACCACTTCACAGAGAACGGGTATGTGTGTATTTACTGTATACGCCACCGCTGTGCATTGCAATTCCACCCCCTTTCGTTATGAAGCCAGTCCCAGAAGTAATTTCCCCGTTCACTCTTCAACAATTATTTATATGAAGATGATTATGCTGCAGACAAAGTCAAATCGGGTTGTGACAAATCATGACAGCACACATTTTCGTCACACGCTAAACCCCGTATCCCAAACCCCTTATCCCTATTTTGACAAACTTTTTGGAATAGTTCAACATGCCAATCTATTGACACGTGAGCTTGTAGACTGGAGCTTGACACGTGAGCTTGTAGAAAATCTAGGCCTATGTTTTGGGCCTATCATAATTTGTAATAAGAAAAACTAAACAATATATGTTTTATCCTGCCATTTTTTCTTCATAGAATTCTTTTTTGTCATGATTTGTCAGGACCCGAGTTGGCTTTGTCTTATATAACTCATTTTTGAAAAGTCTATAAGGAAAAGTAATGGGGAGCTCACTTCTGGGAATAGGCATCCTGCGGATATTGTCCCCATGATTTTCTTTCTTACTGCCTTTCTTAAAAAAAAAAAAAGTAAAATGATGGCCTGTGGCCTAATTATATATCAAACCAGCACACTTTGTAATGAAAACGTTTGGGAAGCATTGCTGTTCTTTTCTTAACTATCCAAATTCTTGGAATCCAGTGGATTCTTATTTATCAAAGTAGTAGACAGTGGTATGACAAATATGGTCATTCAGTTTAAAGATACCTGAGTACAGATTCTCTTGACAATGCTGCTTACAATTACTGTAAGCAGCAAACAGTACCCCACAATATTGTTTTGTATCAAAGCTACTGCTAAACTGCTAACTTACATTGTGAGTATTGACCTTTTTCCCCGCCAAAGTGATGGGGAAAAAGTTGTGTGTGCGACCCATCCGGTGGGAGTGTCGTGGGAAGTAGCGTCACAGTGTTTACATGCTCACATGGGCGGACACTCTTGTCGCATGGCATCCCACTGTTCCACCCACATTCACAATAAGAATTACATATCTACATAGCCGTGCAATGATTGATTGGTTTAAGTATATTACAGTTTGCAGATTGGGTATATTTCACCTGACCCCACACCTCGGAAGGCTTCCATTGTTTCTCACTTCATAGATGGTAAAGAGCTCGGGAAAAGTCAGAGCCATATAGTATAGACAGAGATACGCAAACTCCGTTCACTTGATGGGGTCAGTCCAATGGCGGATCTTCTACATAGGCCTACACTTCTACTGAGAATGGGGACAACAAATAGAGACAAGTCCTGTACCGGCAGGCAGCAGCCCAGCTTTAAAGATCTTAAATCTCTTTATTCACAACATAATCATTACGAAGACTTTAGTTGTTACTATTCAACACGTTAAAACAGTTAACATGCTGTACACATGCCTAAAATAGTTCTTATTTGCATCGCCCTCGTTGAAAACATTGTATCCAGGTTGTCCCTCTTTCAGGCTGCATGAACAGCGCTCGAGCGCTTACTTTCTGACTCCCTTAATGTCGCAACTCCTCTCCCAAATGGCTTTAGAGTGTTTTTTTCCTCGGATGGTTCTGTTATTGGTGATTGGTTGTCAGTGGAGAAGGGAGCGCTGGGCTGTGTTTTGGACCGAAAACCTCAATAAAACCATTCCTAAACCTAACTTTAATTATTGAACATATAGTCTGCGGTTGTTGGGGGAAAAAAATAATGTGGCAACAGCAGGATTTGAGCCCCCGAAGCATAGATGCACAGATTTCAAGCCTGCGCAGCAGTCCACTAGACTAACGAAGCTCTGTTGACATTGGCATCACATCGGCATTACAACAAACATCATTTGAGCCAGCACTTGTGGGAGGGGATCATAGGAGGGGACAAGTGGGAAAGCCTGTCCCCATGAAGGCGAGGCTTCCCTCCTCGACTCCTCCCGCTACCCCTCCCCTGTTTGCAACAGGATCTGCACAATCACAATGCATTATGGGCCATAATCAAAAGGTGGATAGGTGATTTCACTTTATTCAGATATTGTTTTTTTTTCCTTCTTCTTCTTTTTTGGCTAATCCTCCCTACCACAGAGTGTGGTTCCCCCCTGTCCCCAGTGAGCCCCTGGGGTCATAAAACCCTAGTTTCAGTTTGGGCTTTGTGATGACAGCCTTTCCAATCAGGATGAGAGAGAGGCCTTCCTCCAATCAGGATTGAGTGGGGTGGTCCTTGGTGTATATGCTGTTGGCCTGTTGCACCTCATTGTAGAGTGTATGCATGCGCACATCTTGCTATCGGGGGAAGCAGAGGATTTTCCAAATCACCCAAATCTATACCTTACTATACCTATATACAATACAATTAACTATGTAACTTTCCAGTTCTGTCCTGCATATGAATCCAAGCCAAATGTGCAAGTGCTCATTTATTTTTGTTTGAACTAATACAGACTGTCTGCTCAGGAAGAAATTGAATTTTGACCTTCAGGTCAATCTTCCAGGACATTTGACCTTCATTCAAAATTGATGTCGACCCAGAAATAGGATTTGTGTCGAGGGTTGTGCCAAGCTAATGCAAACAACTGGATCTAGATGTTTCCATAGACAATCAGGAAGACGAAATGCTGTCACCCCAATTATGTGAGTTAGCCTGTATAAACTCAATATGTTCAGATTGGACAAAAATAACATTTTTATTCACAAAGACAAAAGTTACATAATAGGCGTGATTATGTAACTAGACATAATTGTGTTTCAAAGCTGTATGAAACATGTTACGTTGAACACATAAAATGAATAATGTGTGGGATTAAGATATCCGATGCCTAAAACGGGATTACACAGAAACGCTGTAATGCCCCAGATGTTACAAAGATGAAATCTTGTCTACTATTGCATAGGAATGTGTGCTAGCTAGTGCACGCCCTCCATTCTGTTCAATTCTGTAGACTAGAGCTACTGACTCAACAAGCTATAAATACAGTAAATATACTGTAATCTGGTCATGTTAGAAGATACAGACATTTTGGGACTGTGTTCACCAGGAGGTTATAACATCATTCGTGAGGCGTGACCCTGAGCCCTCTAGTCTATATCCTGGATTGACATCAGAGGACATAATAGGACATGACGATTGTCCTGAACATTGCCAATTATTATTGAAAAAATAATGATAACAAATGAAAACAAACGACAACTCGTCTGACAGACACCCTTATACCTTCATACTTTCACTTTTTGTTTTGTTTTTCCGTAAACATAATGGTAATATAGACAAATTGTATATTGTATTTTCTTTTACCCCTCTACGTCGCTTCTACCTTGATGCTGCAGCTGTTTCCCTGCAGACAGACACTTCCTTTGCCCTGCAGATGGACCAGAACTTTATTGTGCTCAACAAATCATGTTGTCAAAACATCCGTCGAGCTCAGGACAAGGTGGTGCTAGTGTGTTTGTGGAGGGTGAGGCGGTGGAGTTAGATTCAAATCTGTAAACAAACACAGATTTTGTACACACTAAAGTTGCCTCTATATTAGCCTACTCTTTAATTTCCCACTTGATCATCATCACACAAAAGCTGCATGAAACATCTTGTTTTAAAGCTCAGCAATCTGCTACTTTTTTGGATTCAAATCCCAAAATGAAACTCTTATGGATATATGAAGTTTTCACTCAGTCTGTCTCTCTCTCTCTCTCTCCAGTTGTTCTCCGTTATTCCAGCGCTCCACCGTCCAGGTTCTGACCCAGTTCACGGCCCAGGACGCCCAGGGTCACACCGCACACCTGCTGAGCTCGTCGGACTGGTTCGTGGACGTGACGGAGCTGCTCCACCGCTGGCTGAGGGTGGAGAACCCTCAGGTGGCTGTCCTGGGGGAACGAGGCACCGTGATCGGATTACGACCTGGCAAGACATCACTGCATGTAGGTGAAGATTTATGACTACAGGCTTATCATTGTCAGGCGATGTCTGCTTTTTTGTTTTTAACATTTTGAATTTTGAAATGCACCCAAGGCTGTTATCATCTCAGTATCACAGGTTCAAAGTCATGCTTTATTGTTACATCTTGGATACAGGTAAAATGTAATTGTGTTTGACTTCCTTCAGGCAATGCAGCAGCATATATATCTAATACTATAGCAAACACAGTTGCCTGTCTGTCTGTCAGGTGATATCGGAGCAGTGGGACGGGGTGCTGGGCAGTTGTGACGTCATCGTGTCTCCTGAAGCCGTGACCCTGGGAGACCTCTCAGTGCAGGTGGTCGGTGGCCTCGGCATGTCCATCAAGGCCAGCCCCGCCCACCCGGCTGTCGTCACGACAACGGTGACGGCCTACAACGTTCTCTATGAATATGGACAGGTACTTCCTTTGTGAATGACTGTCGTTGCCTTGTGGTCCCATGCCAAAGAAAACCTAATTTCTCAAGAACAGTCTATGCTGCGCTACCGAATCTATGAAAACACTGATGCAGAAAATTGAAATCAGTTCAGCTGGTGTCAACACCTACTGAACGTATGCTCTGAATACGAGATAGCTTTTCACATTCAATGTATTTTACTGTATTTAGTTGTCTCTGTATGTTGCCTGTTCTTTTTAATAGACCCTGAGTCTGAACAATGAAGTTGATTGATTGATTGATTGATTGATTGATTGATTTGATTGATTGATTGATTGATTTTGATTTTGATTTGATTTGATTTGATTTGATTGAATTAAACATCAGGAAAATGAAAACATGGCACATTTAATAAATGGCTAACGTAAAATATAGAGGATCCCTATATAAACATTTAAGAATCACATATAAGTGGCTAAGCTAAGCCTAGACTGATAAAATAGGCTTTTCTCTCTCTCTCTACTCCAGGAAGCCTCCATCAGCACGTGGCTCCAGTTCAGCGACGACACATCCTCCCTCCTCTCCTCTTTCGACGGCCTCCCCTTCTCCCTGCATCTCTCCTCGCTGGCAGAGAGCGTGGTGGCGGTCGGGCCGCCGGGCCGCGCGCAGCAGCGCATCGTCGCCCGGGGCGACGGGGGCGGGCCGCTGCTGAGGGCGGAGCTCCTCGTGTGCGCCTGCGTAGACCCGCCGCCGGGTCACCTGTTCTCCTCCCTCGACTCCGTCTTTGACGTGGGAGGCGACGGGGGAGGAGGCCCAGAGCCCTGCGTAGCACCGACCAGGAGGCTGGCCCGGGGGTCCGGTTGGATACGGGTCAACCTGGACACGGACTTCCTCCGGCCGACGGTTGGTGGGGGAGAGGACGGCGACAGGCTGGAGGAGGAGGACTTCGAGGAGTACGACTTTGAATCAGACATGCTGGTCGAACCGGACGGAGGCGGTGTCTACGGGCCGGACTTCGACAACGACGACGCGGCCGGCAAGTTTAACAGCGGAGCGAAGCAAAGCGACGACCTGGAGCGAGCCGCGCTGATGCCGAAGCCCGAGGAGAGCGATGTGTACTTCTCCCCCAGAGAGAGGGGAGGCGGAGCCGGTTGGGACAGGGAGAGGGAGCTGGAGGTGGGGGCGGCAGTGGTCCTGTCTCTCCTCTGTCTGTCCGCCGTCCTCTTTTTGGCCAACTGCCTCCCCTGTGCTGTGAGAGAGAGGCGGAGGATGAGAAGGAGGAGGAAGAGGACAGCGATGCCAAACGGAGAGAAGGAGGTGACCAGGAGGGGAGAAACGGAAGGCCGGGTGCGGGAGGAGGAAGAGGAGGAGGAGTGGCCTAGGAGGAAGGTGGTGGAGGTGAAGGCGTGGGAGGCAGAGCGGAAGGAGAGGGAAGGAGGCAGGAAGCAGGGAGAGGAGACGACGGAGGGAGTGGAAGACGTCAAGGAAGTAGAGATCGTTTGTTGACGGCAGGGGAGGGGCGTGTTGCTTTATTGTTGCTGTGTGTTGTCTGTTGCACCTTGCACTCTAAAACAAGTTGGTGCAACTCAAGGGAATATCCTTTAGTGACATTTCTAAATAAACACACGCACAGACATCAATGGGGGGGCTTCAGACCTGTGCCCTTTTTATCCTGTATGTGAAACATCTGCCCCTTCCCACACCATGAATGTAGCATTTTACTACATTGTGAAAGAAATGCTCGTGCCCTTCCTGTCCTTTCCATGCCCTATAGCCATATAGAGCAGTGCAGTCCCATCCCTCTCATCGCCCTTACTCCAGAAATTGATTCCTCTTCCATTTTCCTCAAAGACTGCTGGATTGCACCCCGAAAATAGCAGATCTACAGTCACCCAACACGTCACACGCTCTACATTGCAACGGGTCAGCAACTAAAGTAATTGTGAAAAGAGAGTAGCGACACGCTTTGATCTTGCTCTTCGCACCTGCACTGGAGTTCTGCTGTGAATGCAAGTGGATGGGCGAGAGTGGTTTATTTGGAACTATGTTAGTTATAGTTCCAAACATGCGCTTTTCAGACAATAGCCGTCGTCGCATGTGCTTTTCAGCCAATAGGCATCTTTGTTCAGCCGTAGCATTGGGAGTCAACAGGAGTGTCGCTACTCTCCCTACTTATAGTCCTCTACCAGCAACATGTGCACCAAGGCCCTCCCCGCTTCATCCTGATTGGAGGAATGCCCCCCTCTATCCTTAGTGGATGAAGGCTTTTTTTTTTTAGCCCTGCGGATACTCAGAATAGGGAGGAATTAATTGTATGGTCACTGCACACTATAGGAGAAAGGATCATCACAATTTAATATTGAATACCTTTAACAAAAACGTTTTGTGCGGCCCTTAATAACCTATAGGCTATCAGTATTTGAATTCCTATGTTCTTGTCTCTTTCATTACGTGATAGTGTGTTTTTTAATGTTTATCTTAAGCTTTCAGTTTTCAGGGACAGCAATGTGAAGTGACAAGTTTAAGTATTTATCAACCCGACATACATGAAGCTTTTGAATGTATCTTGTCGATATGTATATATTTGTCATGAATCCTTTTGTAATAAAGCTATGAAGAACTGCAAATTGTTGCCGGCCTTTTAACTGAGGTTTACCACCTTGAGCTTCCATTTTTTGTAGTCTATAGCAGGGGTTTTCAACAGGTGGTCCGGGGACCACCAGTGGTCCTTGAGAGGGTTCCAGGTGGTCCCCAGCTAAGTTGTTTTAACCAAATGTAACTCTTGAGAACGTAAAAATGAAACCAAATGGACCCTTGCGGGTCCATTTGGTTTCATTTTTACACTCTCAAGAGTTAAAATATCCATCATGCGACTTGGTCCAAATCTACACAACTGGAAGATTAATGGTCATGGACAGAAGCAAAAGAAACCTTTAGTTTTGGGGTCTGTGGGTCTAAAAATATCCTCAATTGGTGGTCCGTGGCTCAAATTCTGAATAAATGGTGGGCCCTGGGATGAAAAAGGTTGAAAAACACTGGTCTATAGTGTATTTGCATAGTCTCAGAATAATACATTTTAACGATGTAGCCTAGATTGGCATGGGGTGAATCTAAGCTTTATGAAATGGCTCGAATCCCTGGCCTAAACCACCACACTGAATGTTAGGAAGGTGTCCCATCTGGTGGCCAGTGGTGGAACTATGATAGTTTATAAAAGCATAACAAGAAGGCATTATAATTTAGCTTTTATGATGTGCGTGGAAAATAAGGACGCGAAGTCGCCTCGACTCGACTAGCAGAGGATGGTTTCGATCCATCGACCTCTGGGTTATGGGCCCAGCACGCTTCCGCTGCGCCACTCTGCTGTAGGAGGAGAGGGAGGCTGTTCTCTTCATGGTTTCTCCGCTTCAACTCTAATGATTTGGTGGTTTAGCGCCCCGCTCAATAACCCCGCCCAAGCAGGGGCGGATCTAGGCAGGGGGGCAATGCCCCCCTAAATGCCCAGACTGCCCCACCGAACATGATCATGATGGCATGCAAAACAATCCAAATTTCAAAGATAGGCTATGTCACATTAAAGTGCTTACAGTATATTTAAAAGTATTTGAACCACTACTACTGCTACTAACTAACTACACCTGTGTAACCACTAAACCAACAGCATTTCATCATTGAAAACAGAAAACTCTCTAAGTCAGGCTGCCTCCAAGGGCACCCCATGTCATTAAGCAAACATGACGTCATTGACACATTATCTAAACTTGACACAAAATAATACACAGTAGCCTAGCAGAGAGTGGGGTTCCGTCGGAGCTAACAGTAGCCGAATACTGTGGATCAAAGACGTAGAGAAGAAAACATGATTAAAGAACAGAATACAATCAGATGTCATCATCATCTGTCTGTGCAGGCGACGTGCATCGCGCACTGCAGAATTTCATCGGAGCGCGGTCTTTTTCCCCAGACCTCCATCCAAACACAGAACGAGGGAGCTTTTTATCTTGTCCACCCACAGTATGTTAATGGCATAGTAAAATGTTGAAAGTGTGTGGAATTCCCATTTCTCAATCGTATTGCACGTGATCAAAACGCCAATAAAAACTTGCATCCATGATGAAACACCATCACTGAAATATCAAGGCGCCGCCGAATGTGACGTACATTTATATGATTGAATTCTGCAATACGGACTCCGCGCAGCAGAGTGGCGCAGCGGAAGCGTGCTGGGCCCATAACCCAGAGGTCGATGGATCGAAACCATCCTCTGCTATATGTTTTTCAATATTGCAAAATTATACTTTTACTATTCATTAAATGCATGTCCACGGGTTCAGCAATACATTAAAGAAAAAAAGGAGCGGAAATATACAATAAACAGGATGAAATGTTGAAGACAATATTGCACACCGGGCAATTCTAGCAGCTTACTTGTAAAAATGACTGGCTTTAGTCAGTAGGTGTCGCTGTTGTACTCATAGGTCTGCAGTGCCCAGCTTCTCTGGCCTGCCTTGGCTCGCCTGCACTTACACAGCTGAGCAGGCACATAAATAATGTGTTTTCCACGTGTTTACATTACAATACATGACTTGTTTGGGACTCCAGAAAGTAAAGCCTGTCGTTGCCCCATATACACGAAACAGGATATTTCTTTGCAAACTAGACATAGGCTGGCAGAAGCCAGACCTAATCAGCTGTTGGCACTCAAAGGCAAATTTACAAGCACTATATTTCCAAAACGACGAAACATTTCAAAGATTCCTTTTCAGGCAAACACGTCTGTTATGTTAATGTTACTGAATAAGTAGAGTCACAGTGTTTCACAGCCGGTGGAATTTAAGCTTTAAGAAGAATGTGTGGAGCAGAGTCTTCATCTTATCAAACTCAGGTGAGTGTTTCCATTTTCGGGTGTTAGCTTGAATGAATGAATGAATTTCTTATTGACAGAGATGAGAGTTAACAGTACAAGTCAAGTACACACTGCAACAAAACTGATAACAGCTTGGAGAATTACAGTACAATTCAAGTACAATTACATCAAATCTGACAGAGCTGATTGGACACACTAGTTAAGCATACACTTGTTTACAATAGTGGCCAACTTGTTCATTTCATTAAGGCATTCAAATACATACAAAACAACTACTTCAGTGAAGTCAGAAGCAGCAAATCATGGAGGTAAAATCATAGTGGAGGTAAAAAGGGAAAAGAGAAATGTACAAAGAGGAGAGGGGGGTGGGTGGAGGGATTTTATATACAATTTTGTTTTACAGAGGCCAGTTTCGAATTGCAGCCATCTGTAGGTGCCCCTTGAGAGCGGTTTTGAAGGAGTCAAGGGATTCACAAGTCTTAATGACTGTTGGTAGGGCGTTCCACATTTTGGTTGCATATGAGCGGAAGGAATTAAGTCCCTTGTTTGTGCCAAATCTGGGTTGAACATGGTTAGTGGCACTCCCTCTGGTGTTGTGGGAGTGAACCTCATTGACATTTAGGAAGTATTTGGAGAGGTACAAGGGTATTTTGGTAGAGTATCGAATCTTGTGGACCAGACCCATTGCGAGATGTTGAACTCTGTCGTCAACCCTAAGCCAACCCAGACTGTCAAAGTGGGCAGGGGTGAGGTGCAGTGGGTTCGGGGCGTGAGGCCAAGTAACAGCCTGACCAGTTTGTTTTGTGAGGTCTGTAGCCTTGTTTTCAAGCTTAACTAATAGCCGCTTAGCATTAAAGGAATTGTATATTTATATAATTTCACTTAGTCGCTGAAAGCGCCAATTACTGTAGTCTTATTGATTTGTGTGATGTGGTAAAGTTAATATTATTGTGAATTAGCTCTGTTTGATTGTGATGCTGAGACAATAGGGGACTGATCTAAGATCCGAAGTCAAATAGATCATAAGTCCCATTTCTCCGAACGTGCGCTGGAAACCCTCTCATCAGCCTGCTTTTAGGCCCTATATCCATACTGCACTGCACACTGCTTGCGGTTACTAACTATTACTACTATTTACTACAATACTCATCTGCATCTTAGAGACTACTGCATCACTAAACCTAAGCTTTTGTTACTTTGTTGGTATGCGTGTATAAGGAGAGAGGAAGGGGTATTTGATCTGTGATCTTATAGATTGAATATTTTAAACGACACACCTGTGTGAAGTGAGGATTGGTCAATCAGAATGCCTGTTGCATGTGATTGGTTGGCTGATTTGGTTGTCTACACGTGATACATTTTTCAACAAAGACTATATATATATAGTAGTCCAATGAACTTCCTCATTTCCGCCACGCTGACCTCATATCACCTGTATTTCGTCCCCTGGGCTTTGCTGATGGCGGCACACTTGTTTGTGTTCTCACACAAAATGTGCAAAACACTATGAGAGAAACAGATCAAACAGTTCGACCGGCTGGTAGGGCGTGGAGGTGTTGGTCCAATTGGCCTTTTTGGAGGAACTTGAACTGCTTCACAGGGCCGCTGTCCTTCTCGCCATCAGTCTCCCAAGCTGAGGGGTGGAGCTGACTGAGCTCTTGGCCTAGAATTGCAGATAATCACACCAATCAATAAGTAAATTCATGTGATTAGCTCCACACGTGACATGCATATCTAACGGTTGAATTCAACATTACAATAAATACACTAACCTCTGTATGCCCCCGCTGCCATGGCCTCTTTCTCTTGTGTCACCGCCACAGGTGAAGTGTCACCATCACTGCAGAAATGTAAAAACATTAGTACATGATTTACAAAATAGGTTCCGTCACCGTCACTGGAAAAAATGTAAAAACAGTATTACATGATTCACAAAAGGGGTTCTGTCACCATCATATTACATGAAGCACCAATAAAAAAACAATGCAAAAACATCTGGTGCTCCGTGGCCAGTCTGTGCACGTGATAGATTATTATTATTACTGGTAATAGTGTATAAAAGTGAATTGGTACTCACTTCTTAGGCTCAGAAACTATAACACATGGCCTCAGTATGAAACTGCCCACCCAGCTGCTCCTCCTCCTGCCGCCTATATACACAACAATACGGAAACATATTGTAACAGTTTTGCTTCCAGGAGTCAGGACCATAATGTGTACAATGTTTCAATATGTGTCTGCTCACTCACACAGACACAGACATACCCCCCCCCCCCCCACACACACATACACACACACGGAGAGAGAAAGAATGTATCCATATTCACACATCAGGTCCAAGGCGACTTTGCCACGTAATATAATGGCAACGTCTTCTGTCGAGATGTCTGATTGCTCCTAAAAGTATGTTTCTGATACGGACGCTACTTGTCCATCCATTGTGATAACAACACAACGATAAAAACAAACAAAGAACTAACACTAACACTAACACACTGACCTAACACTCTCCCTCCCTCACACACTATCGATCGATCTGTCTTTGTTTTGCGCATAACGCACGGGCAGATGCGCGCACACACACCCTCACATGTGTGTATTATATAAAAATAAATGTTGCATCGTGTGTGGTGTTCATGTGTGTTGTGGCTCTCTCAAGTGCAGAGCTGAGGGAAACAGAGTTACGTTTCACTCGAAGTGAACGCACGTAACCGTGAGGTACGTTATGTGCGTTCACTTCATGGGGCCAGTCCAAGCTCTTCTACATAGAGTTTCTATTGAGAATGGGGACAACCGGAAGTCACGGAATGCCTTGGAGTCTATGGGCTGTGTCCCTGCCCCTCAATGTCGCAACTCTGGCCATGATAAAGTGTATATAGACGGTGGAGATTCTGAAGGAGGATTCGGCTACGTCACATCCATACACGTCTACGACGTGGTAACTGCCTCCCACTAGCCAAATGCTGGCTAGCTAACTAGCTTTTTGACTCATCCTTGGTGTAAAAACCTTGTTTCGAAAAGCAATGGAACCGACGACACAGAACACATCGGAGAAGAGAATAAACAAACACATGGATAAACAAACACATGTGCACAGATTTTACGCATTTGAACACGTGTACATATTTATGTCAACTTCAAAGCGTTATATTTATGTGAAAAAGTGGTCGATTCTCTTCAAACCAACGTTAGTTGAAATCTACAACAACTCCGGATTAAAATGAGAGCACCCAGAAGTCCGACAGTGACGTCATCGTCACACGACGTTGCGTCAATGTGACGTAGCAGGGTTAACAATACAATAAATTGTAGACCTAATAATCAATAAACAATGCTTTGTGATCTGCATGCATGCCGAGAGAAACCCCTGTCAGTTTGTCTGGTTAACACAATTTTTGTTTATGATGATGATGATAAGTTGGCACGTGGCTAACGTTGCCCAACTGAAGTGTGAGTGAGAAGGTATATTGCGGGGTCAGAAACTGATTACTGGAGCGCTGTTCATGCAGCTTGAAAGATGGAATAACTGGAGTAGGCCCTCTTTGTCAGGGCGCAAACTTAAACTGTTAGACTGTTATGTTAAACTGTTAAACTAGTATTACAACTAGTCTCTGTAATGTTTATGTTGTACCATTATTAAAAGTAAAATATATATCTATTAAAGGGATTCAACATCAGAACTGATAAGAATATCCACATGTTTCTTCATGGTCAACTCGCCTGTGTGGCCATACTGTATATTCAAACAAAGACAGACAGACACACAGACGGAGAGATACAGATCTCCATAATATGTAGATATCTGTATCTCTCTCTCTCTCTCTGTCTGTCTCTCTCTCTCTCTCTCTGTCTGTCTCTGTTTGAATAACGCAAACTGACTGCAAACAGTGGACTGGTTAACTAATCAATTGGGAGGTGATTAGGCCCTCTGGCAGAGCCTGACCGGAGCTTCGTGTGTGTCTCACATAACAGGCTCAAGGCCAGTTACAGCACTCCGAAATTATTCATATTCATCTACTATTTAAAGTGTACTCTTTTGCCCCATGTTTTATATTTATGCTTTTACTATGATTGTTCATTTGGTTACCACCTTGCATTGAGGTCCACATCAGTGCATGGGCGAAAATGCTGATTTTCACATCTCCTAAACCTCCTAAACTTTTTGACAGATTAGCAGAACAGCTAGGCTCGCTCCCATTTGGTTCAATAGTAACTAATAATTAATAGAAAATCCTCTGTTGTGAATTTGTGCAAATGAATGATATCCAAAAACAGCTTAAGGTCTCAAGGGAAAAATAAGATGAGCTGATGATGAGTTTCAGATTTTTAAAAATACATTTGACAAAACGGCCTTTATTTCCACATTTCACTGTTTCCGGGGCTCATTTGGGGATAAATGCATTTAATGTTTTATGATTTATCAATTATAGTAATGCGTGTGAGGTGTTTTCTGGATTGTGTAGTCACGTCAACACCTAAAATACCTTATTGTTGGTGACCAGCAAGTTAATCTATGCTTATAGATTTAAAAAAAAAAGTACAATCACGTTTTTGTGTGATAAGCAGACAACAGAATCAATCACGCCAAAACACATGATAAATCTGTTAAAGAATTAACAGAGAGAGGAGACCTAATTATGTCACTTGTTCATTGTGTTTATTCCTACTTGACTGTTGTTCTATCTGTGGCAGATTGAACTTTGCTTAATTCTGTCACATGACAACATGAACAAATTACAGACTTAAATGTATATAAGATGTCAGGGAGACCCCAGAGATGAGTCTGCAGCTCACTGTCCGTCGTTCATGAAACCTCCTATACTGTCTTCAAACTTCCTCCAGCGCTACATTACGATTTCAACATTGAAGCAGGTAATATACTGACAACTCAGCCCTACATTGTCTCTGACACACGCACGTATACACATGCACATGACGGCATCTTATCTCCGTATTTTAATTTTTTTTGTAAATCAAAATCCTACTTCATCTTTCTGTTATGTCACGCAAGAGTAGTAGTAGAGCTACCTTTTTTTGCATTATTACCCTGAAAAGTTGTATTATTTTTATTTAACTTCTATTGCATTTAGTTAGACAGGATATGTTTACTTCATGACACTATGAGACTGAAGTGATTAAAGCGGCTCATATTTACATGTTTGAAACAGTAACAACTGAAATCATATGTCATATCATACAATCAAGTTTCTTTCTGATGTTAACCTGTGAAGGTGAGGGCCTCTGGGGACCACCAGTTGCCCACGTATGTTATACATTATGCAGATATGATGACATCATGATACCCACATTCTCTCTCCCCTCTATCTTACTGTAACAGACTTCAAGACAGACATGAGTTCAAAAGGTATGTACTCCCTCACTCGCGCACACACATACACACATACTTACAGTACATTGTATCTAAACCATAATCATTTGAATTCACTAGCTTTCATCGCGAATGATGAAGAAGTTCGTATTGTGATGGTTGGAAAGACTGGAGCAGGAAAGAGTGCCACTGGAAACACCATCTTGGGTTATGCCTTTGAATGCGACTTTGCGCCTGAATCTCTGAAAATTAAGTGTCAAAGAGCCAGAGCTGTAGGCCATGGTAGAAAGGTGTCTGTTGTTGACACACCAGGACTGTTTCACACCAGATTTAGTGAAGACGAAGTCATTAAAGAGATCAAACAGTGCATGTGTTTTGCTGCTCCTGGTCCCCATGTGTTCCTGCTTGTGATCCGACTGGGAAGATTCACAGAAGAGGAGCAGAAATCGGTGGAAATGGTTCAGGCGATATTTGGTGAAACATCAAATAAATACACCCTCATTCTCTTCACTGGAGGTGACCAGCTTAGAGGGAAACCAATTGAGGACTATTTGCAAAAGAGTCCAAAACTACAAGAGTTAATCAGAACATGTTATGGTCGCTATCATGTCTTCAACAACGATAACAAGGATCCCTCTCAAGTCACGGAGTTGATGCTGAAAATCGAGTCGATGGTGGAAATGAACGGAGGAAGCCACTACACCTCTGCGATGTTCCAAGAAGCAGAGGGAGAGAATATTGTATTCGTTGGTGACCACTTCCAAATCTATGAATAAATCATGCGCTGATTGGTCTGTGAAAAACTGTCATTGCATTTTAAAACACTTACACAAAGGTGAATATACAGCATCATAATAAAATCAGAAATCTGTGTGTGTGTGTGTGTGTGTGTGTGTGTGTGTGTGTGTGTGTGTGTGTGTGTGTGTGTGTGTGTGTGTGTGCGTGTGCGTGTGCGTGTGCGTGTGTGTGTGCGTGTGCGTGCACTGCAAAAAACTCTGAACTAAGGTCTTGTTTTAAGAAGGATTTACCAACCAAGAGCAAGTTGTATAAGATTATCAACCTTGTTTTTAGAACATATTTCTTATTACAAGAATTCTTACCAAGTACAATTCACTTACCCCACGACGGACGATTATTTTCCTTGTTTCTAGTACTATTACATTCAAATATGTATATTTTTTCTTATATGAAGGACAGCATTTTTTGCAGTGTGTGTGTGTGTGTGTGTGTGTGTGTGTGTGTGTGTGTGTGTGTGTGTGTGTGTGTGTGTGTGTGTGTGTGTGTGTGTGTGTGCGTGCGTGCGTGCGCGCGCCACTGTGCATGCAGTGTCTTGTGTGTGCACGTGTGTGTGGTGACATGAGATGTTGTGTATTTATTGTGTATTATTAACTGGTTCAAACATTGAAAAGTATAATAAGAGCAATTATTTATTGAGTAATTTGTTCTTGTAAGACTATTGCTAATGGCTATTGCAGCCATTAAGAGTATTACTACCAATGAAGCAAATACTGTATTCTATTCATAAAATAAATCGTCGTCCTGCCTGCAGTAATAAAATATCAATCAATTAAGGGATCAATAACCTACCTTGTTATTAGCTTTCTACATACGTACCAGAATACACTGAATCCTGATTGAATTTATTTGTAGTAGCTACAGTATATTCATCATTTTATTTTATGCAGTGTTAATGTAGCCTAATATGATTACAAATGTGTGTGTATGGCAGTGTGGTATACACAGTGAGTCACTTCTAGATGTATTTGCAGCACAGCTTTAAAGAGGGGGTGCCGTGATTTTTGTATTTTTCCAATTTTGTACATGTTTGAGAGGTGACAGTATGTAAATAGACCCCTTGGTGTATGTTTTTTATGTGCAATGATGTCTTCCCTTTGTATTTAGGGTTTCTTCCTGGGGGTTGAGCCTTTCCCGTCAAATGTGCCAATGAAAAAAACAGCATTATAATGACATCACATGTTCAGCGGACAAAGCCAACTTGGGTTGTGACAAGTCATGACAACACACACAATATTACCATACAACATCTAATTAGCAAGAAGTAAAAATGGCAGGATACAACACTTTTTGTTTAACTTTTCTTCTTAGAAATTATTGGATTGTCCCAAAACGTGTGTTGTCATGATTTGTCACGACCCGAGTTGGCTCTATCTGTGATGTAATTGTCTTTATATGCATAATTTTCGAAAAAATATATGAGGGAAATCTATTGTGCATCTGATTGTTATGCTAATGTGATGTCCCAGAGGGTGACGTTTTCATATGGGTGTCACACTCTGATGAGGCAGGTGACTGCAGGTCAGATCCAAGCAGACAATAGAGAGGCAGGGGAAAAGGTTGAATAAGAATAAGCCTTCAATGAATTGTGTTTTATTTTTATTTGGAACGAAAGTCTGGCTGTTCATGTTTATGATGTTAAATAAACTACCTGAAGCCATATAATACGCAATATGTGTTGTTAATCCAAAGCCGCTCTGAGAATGACCTTTCTATCTTTTTTTATCTATCTTTCTATCTTTTTTCTATTTCTTACTTGATTGAGAGCTCTATGTTAAAAGGATGTCAAAGTGTCCCTTTTATCATTTTTAGAAATGAGTGCCAGAAATACAGTATATACTGTAAATAAAAGATTCCAACTATATCTCAGACAATATTGCACTTACATAAACAAATATAGCCCACTATGTAGGGGGTACAGGTTCTTAGTGGAGCTATTCATAAATGACAGTGAGATGTCATAACAATGAGGTGTTGGGGTGCCAACCATAATGACTTTTAAACGACTTCAACACTTTTCAACGTATCTTCTAATAGTTCTTCACTATGTACATGATAAAATAACACTATTTTTTCTACTCAGTCTGTGTCTATCTATCAACAATAACAACAAGTATTATATGTATTTTGATTATTTTGCACTTTTCATTATTTGGGAATCTCAGGGTGCTACATAATGAAAACATTATAATCAACTATAATAGTTCAAATCAGGGTTCAAAAGATACAGGCACAAAAGCACAAAGGGATATTGCTGAGTGCTGACAGTTTAGTAGCAGGGTGACCAGATCCGAACTGTTCATTTAACATCTTGATGTCCTATTAAAAAAATATATGATTTTCAAATATTGCAAATATAGTTGATCTACAAGTTCAAAACGTTTCACATTTGAGCTTGTAATGTTTTTGATAAATACAACAGTGGCCCCTCTTAAAAACACATCTACTGTAGTATAGCAGGAAAAGAGAACAGAAAGCCACATATCAGGGCATTTGAATACAGTCACAATGTGGGGCAAACAGAGGCTCAATTTGTGGGTTACCTAAAAAGAAATGAGGGACTGTCCCACGCAAAGAGGGACATCTGGTCACGATTAAGTCACTATACTCCAATTTAAAAGGATAAGGCCTTCTTGTTTTTTTAAACCTATTTTAAAGGAGTCCATCCAGGGTCTGCTGTGCCATGCCCTTCTACTGTAGATTGTGTCATTTCCAAAATGGTCACTCCTCTACTGTCCAACAACAACAACAACAATAGGGCACCCGCTGGCACTTGGCCAGCGGGTGCCAGTGGGTGGCTATATGTGGCATGGTCCAGGACCATGCCACATATAGGCTCTGGTCTGACAGCAAGTTGTGTGCTCGAGACTTGTTCATGATGCATTTGTGCATGTCAATCCCCTCCTCTCTGTTCCTCTTTCATGTTTGTCTTCACTGTAACTGTCAATAAAGAGCGCAGTGAAAATATTCCAAAACACATCTTTAATCATGATCAGTAACAAAATATCTCTGCTGTTGGGCATAAAGTAGATTTGTCAGAAATTTCAAAATGTTTTTTTTTTTTTCAGGAAGAACACTTCATTATATAATATTGCTACACATACATTTACACTCATTACGTTACAGGTTATACTAGGATGGTTTCAGTCCTTCATTGTGCTTTCACTCCTAATGGCGTCAATTTTAGGTTTTCTGTTGGACAGCATCAATATTTAATTTCGTAGGCTGTTCTAGAATTTCCGTGAAGAAGTGCACCAATAACATTTACATTCAAAGCGATTTAAATCTTCTTCCATCTCTCTAGCTCTCAAAGCCTCTCTCATGTACTCAGTTTGTCTTTGCATTTCTTCCATCTCACGTCTCCTACGTTCATTTTCTTTAGCAATTCTAGCTTCTTGTTTCTGACGTTCTCTCATCATTTTTCTCTCGGCCTCCTGCTGAGCCTCTCTCTCAATTCTTCTCCTCAGCTGTTCCGTCTCCTTTCGTCTCTTCTCTTCATTCTCTCTTAGAAGTCTCTGTTTCTGTTCCTCTCGTTCTCTCTCTGCTGCCTGGAACATCTCAGTGGTGTAGTGGCTTCCACCATTCATCCACACCATCGACTTGATTTTCACCAGCAACTCAGTGATCTGAAAGAGATCCTGTGTTTTGTTGTTAAAGACATGATAGCGACCTTCGCATGTGTCGATTACTCCTCGTAGTTTTGGATCATCGTTTATCATTTCTTCAATTGGTTCATCTCCAAGTGAGTCACCATGAGTGAACAGAATCATGGTGAACATTATTGATATTTGGCCAAACATTTCCTGGATAATTTCCACAGATTTCTGCTCCTCTTCTGTGAATCTTCCCAGCTGAATCACAATCAGGAACACATGTGGACCGGGAGAAGCTAGACTAATACACTGTGTGATCTCTCTAATGGTTTCCTCTTTGCTAAATGTGGTGTCGAACAAGCCTGGCGTGTCAATAACAGTAATTTCCATACCAGCCATTACACCGGTGCCTTTCTGACAGTTGACAGTCACAGATCTTGTTCTAAACTTGGCTTCAAATGCTTTAAAACCCAGGATGGTGTTTCCAGTGGCGCTCTTTCCAGCTCCAGTCTTCCCAACCATCACAATGCGAAGTTCTTCATCATTCATGGTGAAATCTGGTGGGTTACAAATAATGACAATGTTTAGAGATGCTAGACAACAGTACCCACTTTTACTATGTGAAATTCTTCATCATTTATGATGACAGGTGGTGACATACACAGTGAGAATGGTTATGCTAAACATTTGATATTTTTGCTTTGACACTTCACATCTTATGCAACCACTTAAAAACCCCAGGAAAGCATGGAGCATGCCTTCCACATCTAAAGTGGAAGGCATGGAAAAAGCTACTCCCAGAGTTTGGTACAACAATATTAGTTTGATATGCAGCAAAATTCCTGAAGAGGACCGAATTGATGTTCCAGGAATTGACTCTCAAGACTTTGCGACGACTGCCAATGCAATCAGTACCGGGTCTGATCACATGGATTTGCAGCTTCATGAGTGATCGAAAGCAATAGTGTGTTACCAAGGACACCTGTCTGATTGAGAATACCCCTTATGTGGAGTCGCACAGGGGGCCGTATTAGGGCCTCTAATCTTCCTTGCCCTTATCAACAATGCCCTAGGCCTAGAGGATGGAACAAACCACTGGAAATAATGTGGATAAAATGAACATGGGCCAGTCATGGAAGAAGCCCAAGGTTACCTGCACCCATGTAAAACAAGCACAAAATGCAGTTATACTGTACACATCACTACCATGATACAGAAACCGCCCCCTCCCAGGAAAACTTTAAATGGGACAGCCAAGTAGAACATATTGTGACTCCTGCCAATAAAAAAGTGCTTTGTCCTATATGTCGCCTGAAAAAAATTGGGGTCCATGACCCTGAATTGAACTCAGTCTACACAGGCTATGTGCGCCTGGTGCTGGAATATGCAGCCTGGAAACAGTCGAGAAACTGTACTCATTCTTGGCCGTAGGGATATACACAAGCTCACTGCACCCACACATTGTGCACCCACCCACATCAGGTGCACCCACCTAAACCTCGACTTTGCCAGATAAAGAAGAAGGAAAGTGATCTCAAGACGTCAGACAAGAAAAGGAAACGACCTGGACATTCCATCGTACTGAACTAATAATAATAATAATAATATAGCTGCAAGCAGCAATAAAACGTGACCAAGCAAGCAGCAATAAGGAGTCAGAACAATATGCAGAAGAAGGAACATATTTTTGAGAAATTATCTGAGGGGGGTGCTTTTGCCCCGGGTCCATACAATAGTGAATGAATAAATGAAATGTAAAATTCCTACAGTAGCCTACATGTCAACATGGCCTCCTACAACAAAACTGATAAAAGCTTGGAGAATTACAGTACAATTCAAGTACAACTAGAAGAAATTGTGAAATAAATGTGATTGGACACTAGTTAACAACAGTTGTTTAATGGCCACTTTGTTCAAGAAGTTAATCTAACATAATCTGGCACAATGTTTTAACCACTACACTGTTACATGAAATGATCAAGGCTTGTACAATGCAACGCTTTCGTTGGAAATCTAGAATGTCGAGGTATGACCTGGCCGGGAATCGAACCCCAGTCTCCCAGTCTCAGGGCAGACACTAACCACAAGGCCACTGAGTTGGTGCCATTACCATAACATTGAGTTTTATCATCTCAATCACAAAGTGACATTTCCGTGAATGTCACTTTCATGATATGCGAGTGTAACTCAGTGCTATTGAGAAGTAGGCAGAAATGCATTGGACTCAAAGTAAAAGCCCAGCTTGAATCCTTTTATGTTAGGTCTTTTTAAGTAATAGCAAATCATACACATTGCAGAGACTTTAATTGTTACTGTAAAATAATTCAAACCGGCTGTCATTTTACATCTCATCTTACTCACTTCAAACAATGTGTTTCAGACACTAGACTATGATTTGTCACCGTTAGGCTCACTGTGACCACTGATCACGTGACTAACCCAATGTAACTGTGTACCCCATCATTGGCGCAACTCCGTCTCTAAATGGCTCTGGTGCGTTGCATTAAAATTGGATTTTAGATCATGCAACAGCATGCAGCAGTGGATAAACAAAACACAAGACAAATCAGTTTATAAAGAAAACTGAAGCAATAGGACATGTGGGTGTGACAATCTGCCACATTCTGATGTGAAACTCTACTTACAATATAAAAGTATACTGGTTTACGGCAGTATGTTTTTATGAAGTGTATCCTTTAAACAAACAACTACCCTTAATCAATGATTATCTATGATAAAAATGCTTCAAAACAAGAGCCTCCACATCAATGTTAACAATTAATGTGATTCATAAGAAGACTCCTCACAAAGCAGCAATTTTCATTGGCTTATAAAAACGTCATTTTTTGATGAAAACAAATTTGCTTCGGAACTTTTGTCCGGATGGGGCCAAAGTTCTCATGTAGCAGGTGTCATGCAAATTGATCAAAAATCCAGGCAGAGAATCAGGCATGAGCATTTTTCAAACTGCTTAAAATGGCAGACACTCTGGGGGTGGAGCTTACCGGTCAAAGTTACAGATGTGTTCCACATGAATCAAGGAACATGTAGAAACAAGTCCCATGATTTTTGGCCAAACGAGGCCCGAGTTATGGTTGTTCAAATGTTTCAGTTTCAAAGAATTGTTATAGCGCCCCCATTTGAGCAATTGGAGTAAGACTGGTTTTGCTGCTATTTGGCATCCCCCTCTACAAAACTGTAAAATATCAGAAGCAGATTACGCTGCATGTGTAGATTAGGGGCATTAGAATCATTTTCACAAACAAGCAATTTTCATTGGCTCGTAAAAACATATTTTTTTCACTTAAAACAAAATTCACACCTATTTTCATATTTGTATGGCTTCAAAGTTCATGTGTAGGTCGTTGTTATGCATTTTGATCAAAGATTGTAGGAGAAGAGACATTTTAACTGTTTTACATATAATTCAAGATGGCGGTTCATCTAAAGGTCAAGAGGTCAAAAGTCAGAATACAAAAGTTGTTCGGCATAAGCAGACGCATAAGGGAATATAAGTTACATTTCTGAGAGTCAAGCAGTTCATGAGTTATAAGTGTTTAAAGTTTGCAATTTCAGTTGAGTGCTGTAGCGCCACCATTTGACCAGTGGTCACAGGCTTCGCATCATCACCGTTTGGCATCACCCTCTACCAGATTACCAATTTTCGCGAAAACCGACTGCACGGTTCAGCCAGAACAGCTATTTTTGGCGGAAGAAGAAGAAGGAGAAAAGCAGCAATATCAATTAAGTGACCAAGTCACTGCTTGGTCACTTAAATAATAATAATAATAATAATAATAATAATAATAATAATAATAATAATAATAATAATAATAATAATAATAATAATAATAATAATAATCTTTATTTATAGAGCACCTTTCATGCGCGAATGCAGCACAAAGTGCTTTACAGAAGAGATAAAAATACAAAATACAATAATATATATATAGAGAGAAAATATATATACAGTATATTAATCAAAAAAGATAAAGATACGAAATACAAGTAGAGACGCATCAGCACATAGACTTAGCCAAATGCCATGATAAAAAAGTGGGTCTTTAGCTGTCTAGGGTGGGTGCTAACCTAATGTGCATGGGGAGGTTATTCCAGGCAGACGGTCCCTGAAAGGAGAAAGCAGCCTCCCCATACTTTTTAGAAGCCCCCACCCGGTTTCGAACTGAGATCGTAAATCGAACTGAGAGATACAGAAAATCACCCATCCCATATGTGTGTGGACTTTTAAATGATAACGGCTTTCAGATGGACTATTTGTTAGATTTGATGTTTTCAGGCTTTACCTGTGATCAAGCTGAATATTGATTCTTCAATAAACTAAACTTAAAGACTAAGGTCACAGAAAAATAAGTTCTGAGTTTGTAGTACTGCTCAGAATAGGACAGCCACTTTGGCTGTAAAATAACACATAGACATACTGCATCATAACAACATGCTGTACTTACCATTTCTATTCCTTATTGACGCAGCAGTCATGTCTGTTTTGACGGATGTCTTAACAGAGAGAGAGAGGGAGGAAGAGAGAGATTATAACACATGAGGCTTGATCACAACATGTACAGCAAGCAACCATTTTACATTGCATAATAACAGGAAACACGGTCTCTGCAGAAGGCATATCTCCACCCAGGGGCACTGACTTGTTATCACTTTTTCCTTTTTTTTCTTAGCAGTTTGATAACAGCAACAAACTGTGGTAGGAGTATGTGCTACATGTACAACTTACTTATACAGTATGTCTACAGATTTGTCCCCAGATTTGTCCCCATGCTGCTGATTTTTTTCCACAAAAAAAAGAAAGTTGATAATTTAATGTAAGTGCAGCAAAATTACAGATGATTTGCATTACTTGTCTTACATCAATTCACCCCCACCCGGTTTCGAATTCATTTCAAATTACATCAAAATGACTATAGGTAAATGTCAGCAGCTGAAAAATTAATCGCCGGTGGTGCCGTTTCAGTGGTCTTACCTGCTTCAGTGTTGAGATCCTAGTGGAAATCTGGAGAGACGGAGGAAGTAGCCGGGCTGAAGTTTCAAATGTGGTGGGGAGGACTGGGTTTTCTCCTTTACACAGTCTGAAATTGCTCCAATAGGTGGAGACAGAGATCTCCCTGTGTGTTTACAATAAGTGTAGCAGTTCTTGTAAATGGGGAGGGGAGGGGCCGGGGAATACCACACAGGCTATAAGCCTATCTATGACACCAGACCCAGGGTGGAAATATGTGTCCTCTAGCTCCTAATGTCGACCGTGGGGAACAACTCCAGGAGTTCAAGTGTACATTGACATTAATGAGTTAATATATCCAACTTTAAGGCAATCATAATTTATTAATCATCCGTTTGCCAGGCTTGGTAGCACAAAAATGTTTAATTTCCAATAATCTACTTGCCAGCCCATAGAGCCCCATTGTAAACCCAGACATGTTGAGTACGCTCGCTACATGATGTAAACTGGGTCACCATAGATGCAGCACCACAGCCCATTTCCTTGGCAATCAGGTGACTATTTAATGCCCTGTCTTCTGCCTAACATGAGATGTTTGGTGGATGAGGCCGAGGGTCTCGAGACCCGGGTTTGCTGTCGCATTTATTTATTTTAGTGCCAGGGTTAGTAGGTTTATTCTATATCAAACTATGTGTTATCATTCAGGTTCATGTTAATTCATCATGTGTCCTGTGCTGACCTCATGTGACAGCAGGGAATGAGTGAGCAGCACATACAAACATTTCAAGGTATATAAGCAGCAAACATTCATTGTTAACAATGATCCACTTTGTTTATATTTATTATTAGATATTAAATGGGTGTGTTCACTCTTTTAGATTGATAGCCACTGCTGCTTTTTTACGTAAATTTGTAGGTAATGATTTGTTGAGCCATTTATTTTATTGTGTGAATTCATTTAAGTTTTGTCTTTCTGTTACCCCCAATGCTTAAATGTATCGCTTATCCAGAGTCAGAGAGCCAAGTGGTGTGACTGACCTACGGAAGCGGTGCACAATAGGTCTCACTCTAGTACAAATGCCAGGCTTGTGTGAATGCGTGCACCTCGTCCCACGGTGACGCTCCTTCATCTTCTCGTATGCTGTGTTTGCTGTGCTCCTTGGATGGTTATAGTGGTGTGTAGTAGCCTATATTGTAGTTTAGGCCTACCTTTCACCTAAAAGTGGTCGTTGCCCACTGGCAGCTGACTCTGTTTCAGATCATTTTATACCATTACCTGTGTGTTTAGTTGCCCTGTTGTATATCATTAGTATAGCAAACTGGTTGCTATGAGCTGTGACTGCAATTTGTACTCATTAGCTAATACAAATGTATTATAAATTTATGCTAATAGTTGTAGTTTTGTAGTGGTGTTCAACTAATAAATTAAGGCATTTGGGGGAAGTTCATGTCTCAACAAATTTGTTGTGTTCACACATCGATTCTATTCCTTGATAACTCAAGGTGATGTAGTCGTACAATACTAATGTAAAAAGGCAATCCCTTTGCCGCACCCGGTCACATGTGTATGATTCACATTAACTATCATGTACCATGTGTACTGTATATGATGTATTGTCTTGCTTTTTCTTTCATTCATTCCTTAATGTGCCCAAGTCACTCTGGATTAAGAACATATTCTAAATGTAAATTGCATAATCCATGTGAACCATTGATCCACAACCTAACACTTAAGTTTGTTCATCTCTGATCAAAGTTAGGAACCCTTGTTTAAGACGGTTAAATCCTGTTTTATTTGTTTTTTAGATTATGTTTAGATTTAATCACTCATCTATGTACGTCTACTGCATTGTGGTTTTGAATCTTGAATTGTTCCTTTTCTGTTGTCATGCGTCTGGCATCAGACTTTCTCATCAAGATAAAATACTAAAAAGATGTCTCATCCAGTTGACACCATCAAAGCTACCTTACTGAACAAAATAGTTTTGGTAAGGTAGAGTAGGCTAGAACAGGACAGGTAAAACTTGATTTCCTACTGACCTCAAGTAACACTTACTGAATAGAAAGTGTGTGTGTGTGTGTGTGTGTGTGTGTGTGTGTGTGTGTGTGTGTGTGTGTGTGTGTGTGTGTGTGTGTGTGTGTGTGTGTGTGTGTGTGTGTGTGTGTGTGTGTGTGTGTGTGTGTGTGCGCGTGTGTGACTGTGTGCGTGCACGCGCACATGCAGATTGTGAATGAGATTATATCACTGCCATTTTGAATTTTTGAGTGGTGAGCATCTTTTTCCATAAGTGTGGCTAGAGAGTATTTGTACCAAATTTCAGGCTTAAATCATGCTCATGTCAACTAATATGATTTAATGTCATGTGATTAATCTGCTATTTAATCTGCATAAACCTGCTATTTTAGTACCATAAGTATCATCAACAGTTTCAGTTTATAGTTTTCTAAACGTATTTTTAGGTTTTATTAGTTTCAGTTACCTTAAATGTTTCTTTTATTCTGTTCTCAAGGTTCAAGGTTAGCTTTATTAGTCTCCCGGGGGAGAAATTTCTCTTGGAGTCAGAGAGCAGCGCTGCATACAGAGTATCATACAGACAAACAGAAAACAGTAGACACAGGACAAAACAGACAGTGGCGCTCTTTCCAGCTCCAGTCTTCCCGACCATCACAATGCGAAGTTCATCATCATTTCTAGAGAAATCTGGTCGATTAAAGATAATGATAATGGTTGGTGATGCTAGACAACAGTAGTCTTTCACTATGTGAAATTCTTGCGAGCTGGTGACATAGACAATTAGAATGGTTATGCCAAACATGTTATATTTCCAAAAATGTTTAAATGGCATTTCCCTTGCTTGTCTTGACCACTGAAATAACTTAAAAGGAGACTTTGCCCCTTTTACAACTACATAAAAAACAGGAACGTTATTTCTTGTCTCCCAAACATCATTAAAATAAGATCTGGTTGCAAAAGGGACGGGGTGTCGCTTAAGCCATAGTTCCTTATTTATGCCTCAGTCTGGGGTCTATCGTCACCCCATTGTTCCCACCAAAAGTAGCTTCTAATGTAAGAAAAATAAGTTTTGAGTATGTAGTTCTGCCCCAAATAATAATGCTAGGGCTGTAAAAGAACTACTGTATCATAACATCATCCTGTGCTGACCATTTCTCTTTCTTCGTACCGAAGTGGCACTCATGTCTGTTTTGAGGATGTCCTGACAGAGACAGAGAGAGAGATTATAACAGATGAGGCTCGATCACAAGTTTACAACACAATGTACAACAAGCAAGTGTTACTAGTGTCCAGTGTTATTATGCAATTTTACATTGCATGATAACACTAGAAATTCATTCTCTACAGAACGCATATATCTCCACCTTTCTATTTATTTTAGTTGTATATTTTTGAAATCCTGTTACAGGCAAACACGATGCATTATGCTGAGCTTATAATCCATGCCTTTATCACATACAGTCACACTGATATACAGTAGCTGTATGTGTCAGTCTGATTATGTCTTTGATACAGTGGAAAATAATTTCCTTCTTGCCGTTGAGTAATATTGAACCAGGGAGTAACCTATAGATACAGTAGTGTGGTTGACTACACAGATTAGTAAACGACTTCCAGTTGGTCCCCAGCTAAATGGAGAGCTGTTAACCAAATGATCACTCTGTTTACAAAATGCGGTACCTCCTCCAACTTTCTTTCCGCATTTTCAACTGATTCTACTGTGGTTGTATACAGTATGTGCATGCAATTAATACATTCAAAAGTGCTGAATAAATGTTTTTGGAGCCATACTTGAGTATTTAAGTTCAGGTTTTGCCATATAATTATGTCTCTTGCCATGAACATGTGGCTTTAAAGTGTGACCATGACAGCAATATAAAATAATCTGTAAATATTCGGCACTATCTATCTATGGAGATACATCCCTCATTCACACACGTCTACAGATTTTAAATTTCATTTGCAAAATCACTACAAGCTAAATGTCAGACAGCTGCTGAGAAATGAATACGACTCTTGCAGCATGCATCTCTCTTCATGCCACTTGGGTTACGGATGAAACGGAGGGACACTAGCTGAATTTTCATATCAACGACGACCAAGTTCACACAAAGGGAGAGGTCTCTCTCTCTATTTACACAGTTGGAAAATACTCTAGGTGGCGAGAGATCTCTCTCTCTCTGTGTTTACAATAAGCGGAGCATTTCTTGTAAATGAGGAGGGGAGGGGCCGGGGAATAACACACAGATGGACCCACGATATGGCACAGGACGCAGGGTGGAAATATGTGTCCACTATAATACAATTAGTTTAAAAATGTGAGCATAGCTATACCCTATGCTATACACCCCTGTAGCATACTATCTGGTGATACATGAAAGGTTTGAGTTAATGGAGTTGGAGTTAATGGCTTTGTATACAATTGAATGCAAATGATGAATGAATTGATATGTAAATGGTAAATTATCATAGATCTGTCTTTTGGCATCAAAACATGTTATCTGCTGACTTAGGACGACACCAAGCTGCCTAAACAAAGACATTTTGCATAATTAATTTACACAATATTGACTGTTGTATCACATTGCTGTTATTCGGCCTACTTTATTTTACTTCATTGAATTCACCAATGCATGGTTAATGTATAACCCAAAAGCACAGCTGCGGTGATCAAGTAATTTATTACACAATCATAATGTAAATATGGCTAGAAATAAGGCTTGTGATCGGGTGCGTAGGCAAGGAGACATCAATGATAAGGAATGAAGATAAACTCGTACACTGTATTTGCTCAGGGCAATAGATTTACAGACAGGAAAATCAGGTACAGTGTTAGTTTGCGATGTATGCGATGATCAATTTGCTGACATCATTTAAAGGCACAAGAACCCCATTGAACTTTTGCATGATTTAGGTTACATTGTAATTACTATACAAAAATATTATATACAAAAAGTGATGTAACGTTTGTACAGGTCCTGCTCCATGGCATACAGACATCAATCGTGAACAAAACGATCATGTATTTTTTCCCAAGCCTGACAAATACAATATATATCATTTTATGTGGTGCAACCACTTTCCTTAGACAACTTCGGCATAACATCCCGAGAGAGGGTGAAAATGAATGATCTGAGTGGTTGTTTAGACTTCAGTGGGTATAAAGAGGTAATGGATTTTAAATTCATAGTATGAGGACGGTCTCGTACTGTGTGCCTGTGGATGTTAAAATGAGCAAATCATTTATTTAATGTGACATCGTGTTGCTTTAACTGTTGTCATTCACTGGATAGTACATGCCTCTGCAACTTTGTCAACTGCTCCCCCTATAGCGGCCCCTATTTTGGCACCGGTTTCTCCTGCAATTTTCTGTCCGATATCACGTCCAAATTTTGTGAAGGTTCTCTCTGCAGTATCTCTTGCTTCTCTTTCATGTCGATCTTGCATCTCTCTCATTTCTCTTTCGTAAGCCTCTCTCTGTTCTTCCAACTCCTTACGTCTCCTTTCTTCCATCTCTCTGGCAATTCTCTCTTGTTGTTCCTGTTGTTCTTTCCTCAATTTCTCTTCTTTTTCCCGAGCCTCTTTCTCATACTGTCTCTTCAGCTCCTCCGCCTCTCTGCGTCTCGTCTCTTCATCCTCTTTGGCTTTCAGAGCCTCTCTCATGCTTTCATATTCTTTGGTGATTGCATCCATCTCCCGGCGTCGCTTCTCCTCGTTCTCTCTAGCAACTCTTTCTGCTTCTTTTAGTTGTTCTTTCATCATCTTCTCTGCCTTTTTCTGAGCCTCTCTTTCATATTTCTTTGCCAGTTCTGCCATCTCTTTGTTTCTCTTCTCTTCATTCTCCCTGAGAAGTCTCAGTTTCTCTTCCTCCAGAGCTCTCTCTGCTGCCTGGAACATCTCAGTGGTGTAGTGGCTTCCTCCATTCATCTGCATTATGGAATAGATTTTCACCAGCAGCTCACTGACCTGAGAGGAATCCTTGGTGGTGTTGTTGAAGACGTGATAGCGACCATCGCATGTGTTGACTATTCTTTGTAGCACTGGATCACCCTTTAACATTTCTTCAACTGTTTCATCCTCAAGTCGGTCCCCATTAGTGAACAGAATCATGGAGTATGGGTGTGACATTTGGCCAAACATTTCCTGAATCATTTGCACGGATCTCTGCTCCTCTTCTGTGAATCTTCCCAGCTGGATTACAATTAGGAACACATGTGGACCAGGAGAAGCAAAACTAACGCACTGTGTGATCTCTCTGATGGTTTCTTCTTTGCTGAACTTGGTGTCGAACAAGCCTGGCGTGTCAATAACAGCCACCTTTCTACCAGTACCAGCCATTACACCTCTCTCTTTTTGACAGTTGACTGTCACAGATCTAGTTCTAAACTTTGCTTCAAAAGCTTTAAAACCCAGGATGGTGTTTCCAGTGGCGCTCTTTCCAGCTCCAGTCTTCCCGACCATCACAATGCGAAGTTCTTCATCATTTCTGATAAGAGCTGGTGGATTCAAAATGACAATGGATAAGGATGGTTAATTGCTAGTATTCAAAAAACATTGTTTAATACAGTAACTCTATGATGACATTAATTAGTTTTTATTCAAGAACTTATCCTTGCTCGTCTTGATTAAGCACCTTGATTTGACGTACGTCTAGCGACCTCTTTTTCCTTTCCCTTTCTAAAATGGTTAAAGATGGAGTGCCGTGATTTTTTATTTAAACCTCAAGTCACAAGGCCCAAGCCTTGAGTCAAAATGCCGGATCGAAATACGATATAGTCAATATAGTGACATCACAATAATATCATCCCCTCTAACCTGAAATGCCAGGCATACTATCATAGTACCTGATGATCATGATTTAGGTGTTAAACTGTCACAACATTCTTTCTTTCAAAAGTCAAATAAAAAATAAAAATGGATGTCTCCTGCCAGGATACATACCATCAAGTTCCCCCCTGCTCCTTGAAGCGTCACTCATGTCTGGTTTGAAGGTGTTTTTCTTACTTGTGGAGAGAGAGAGAAATGTGTATCATTAGCCCCTTTGTCTGTTGCTAATTGACCTTTCACACATCTACCATGTATAGCATTACACGGAAGCAGGTATTGAACCCTGGGCTCCCACTCGCCAGACCCACGAACTGACACTATGAACACATAATACAACTGCAATTCACTTGTAAGTAAGTAAGTAAGTAAGTAGCCTTGCCAGGCCATGATGTCAGGAGGCCCAGCTGAGCCATTGAGGCCCATATAGGTCAGGAGCCTATCTCCTGTTTCTGTAGCGTGAGGCAGCTTGATGTACAAGTACACCCCCTGGACATGACGCTAGTATATCGCAGGGACTTACCCCCAATCCATCCCCTGATGCTGAGTGCCAAGCAGGGAGGCATTGGGTCCCATTTTTTTTAGAGTCTTTGGTATGACCCGGCCGGGAATCGAACCCCGACCTCCCAGTCTCAGGGCGGACACTCTAACCACAAGGCCACTGAGCTGGTTACTTCACTTGTAGTTGAGTAATATTTGACCTGGACCTTTTTTTAACTAAGTAATACAAATCCAATTTGCAAAATGAGTGCAAAATTGGTCCCTGCACAATTTACGGTACACCTAATTAGGTGTAATTATAAATAATGTATTGTTATTAGGCAGAAGTTATACAAATAGTGCATAATTATGGGCTTACAAGAAATTGCAAGGCTACCAAAGCCTAATAACATGTTTTTATAATGTTTTTATTTCATGTTATTTCTGTTTACTAGAAGAGACGTTATGGTTAATTTAGCAGGAAGTGTACTGCAAACTGACCACAACCCCAAATGCAGACATATGTTCATTTTCCAGAATAGAAATCCATGATTACTACACTTGCACATGTGGGGTAATATGAAATAACAGTGTAGCTTAGTACTGTAAGATAGCACTAGTGTTTACTTCAAGTTGCGTTGTCTAAATAATATGATGCAATAAGGACAAAATTCCACAGAAGTGTGTTGTAGATTTTGGGTCAAACTTCATTTTTTGCATATTTGTATACCTTCCATTGAACCAAACATTGAAAGCACAATTCATGCATGTTACATTACAACTAGCCAATCATATTAAGATATAGATACTGTAAATGTTTACACTATTACAGTAAATTTGTCAATTAAATAAGCTTAATAAATAACACATTAGTAGTAATGATGGAACATGATTGGATTTCTCTCATGCAAAATGAACACGTGTCTGAAGTTGGGGTTGTGTTCAGTTTACAGTACACTTCCTGCTAAATTAAATACAATGTCTCTAGTAAACAGAAATAACATGAAATAAAACCATAATAAAAACATATTATTGGGCTTTGTTAGATCTTGCAATTTCTTATAACACCATAATGAAGTGATAATTATGACTTATTAGTGTAACTTAGGTATAATTTCTTTCTAATAACAACACATTATGTATAATTATGCCTTATTACAACTAATTGGGTGTACCGTAAATTGTGCAGGGACGGCAAAAGGTCCGTTGCTGACTACTGATCAGTGCTGTCATTAACATCTAGTAAAGAGGGTAGGTTTCCTACCTGCTTCAATGCTGAAATCCTTATAGTGTAGGTCTGCGGGCAACAGAAAAAGTATAAAGAAGATGAATCTCCTTTAACAAGGGACGACCAGCTCGCTGACACACCTATGCTTGTCTCTGTTATTATATAACTCCTTCAATGGGGGGGAGTCTGCCTCTTATTAGAAGAGGAGCCCTTTTTTTTGTAAATGTGGCGGTATAGGCCTACTTTCAGTTTTGTTTTGTTTTCATTTATCTTGGGCAGTGCTCTCAGCAACGCCCTGCATGCATGCCTTCACTCAATCATGTCATTATAACAAAAGGCTCGATCACAAGCTCACAAAGGCTACAGCCACCATTTTACATTTCATAATAATGAGTCGAAAAAGTGTTCTCTGCAAAACGCATGTCACGTGCCTTTGATGCTTTTATGCACAATTTCCTGGGAACTCCCTGTAACTCTCTGGTGGAACCCCTATGATATGGAGACCCCACATTGGCTCTTCTTAAGGCCGTCTCAGCCTGGTGTACACAAATGAATGTGTGAGTGAGTGTATGCTAGTGTATACCAGGAACACATGTGAAAGAGGCTGCTGCATATTTCCTTGACCTGAGCACTGTCAGATTTAATGTAGGTCTCCTAATCAGTAGCTTGTGTACCAGACTGCTTTACGTTGAAGTCCAAATTCAACTTCAACGCAACTCTGTCTGGCAAGGGGCCTATCTCCACGAGTGGGCGTGGCTTATGAAGGTTGAAATACTGTTGAAGCTTTTGATTTGTTTGGGGGAAAAAAACAACAGTTTACCTTCATTGGAACAACAATGAATCAGAAACAACAGCGCTACACAACAGGTGACGGTTCCCATGACAACCCCTATCCACAGTCAGTTGCCAGTAACATTCATAAGTTTAATGTTGAAACCTCAAATTAGGTTGGTCCTACCAGCTAGGCTACCTAATCAACACACTGTCCTGCGTTTTGGAATGCTGCTGGGTGAGGAAAAGCGAAAGTGAAGGAATTCTCATTGAATTTGGAGGCTTATATTCTTAACATGCACTGTAATCTCTGGATAGAAACATTTATTTTCAGAAACCAGTCTCATTCTTCCTCTTGTGATGACGTAAACTAAAGCTTTCTCTAATCAATAAACTTTATTAGGGCACCTTCTCTCACACACACACACACACACACACACACACACACACACACACACACACACACACACACACACACACACACACACACCACGGCCGGATCTAGGCATGGCCCTGACTGCCCCACCAAACATGATGGCATGCAAACGACCCACATGTCAAATTAAAATGCTTATTTAAAATGATGGAATGATGAAACACTACTACTGCTACTAGCTCCAATTGTTGCATCACTAAACCAACACCATTTCATCATTTAAAACAGAAAACGTTTTGAGTCAGACAAAGTTTAGCTTTATGCATGCTTGCCTGATGCCTGTTGCAACTTCAACAACAACTGATGTTATTATTGATGTGTACTTGCCTAATACAAGTCCTGTACATAAAATACATAAAACATAAAATAGAAGATTCTGTCTGTGCTGCTGTAACCTCGTTTCTGTCACCAGAGTAGTATATAACCGATGTTGCTATAGGGAAACAATGATTGTTATGCTACCTGTTGGTTGTGCCAACCCTGGCCTTTTCAGGCTCTCACAGAGTATCCAGTTTAAACAAAAATATACATTGTTAGAATTCGTCACTTTGCCTAGGATGAAACTTTCCCATAAAATTTCTTTCAATTTGTAAAATTAAAAGAAACTTTGCTAATGAATGATGGGGACTGATCTAAGTTCCGAAGTCTCATAGATCAGAACTCCCATAAGCCTGAACATGTGCTGGATATCTAATATCAGGACGTGCTTGCGGTTTCGGTAACCACTACGGTAACTGCTTGTGGATTCCAATACACCTGCTCTTTCTCTCAAATACAACTTTAGGTTTAAGAAAACCTATAGTTCTCTGACTTGGATATCTTTCATTGTGGTCTAATGATAACATCTTCATCTAAAGCTGAAGTTAATTAAGTATTACAACTAAATGTTTTTATCAAACCACTTGGTGTGAATTTAATAGTCGTAACTTTTGTAATGGGATTACCTTCTCCCTGTCTTCTGTCTTTAGAACATTGTGCTGAGGTATCGGAGCAGTGAATATTACAGCCTCTACATTAATTATATCAATTTATCCAACAATATCACTTTTTTTACATTAGGCCCACTTTTTTACATTAGGCCCACTTTATTTTATTGACGTTTGTAGTGTGGACAAAATATGTCACTGGTTGCACTATTAGTGACCACTGTGGTGCATCGGTAAGAATGCAATGATGCTTCTTTGTCTCAGTTTAAATCCTTTAATAAAAATCCTTGCCCAGAAAAGACTGCTCAACAGCAGCACTGTTCCAAATAAAATACAAGAACGAATGTAGAATAAGAAGTCCAAAACAGTAAAAAAAACAAACAAACAAACAAAAAAAAACAATAACCCTCTATCAAACAGAAATAAGTCATCTCACTGTGGCAGCAGCAAACAAACTGAGCTGACAAATGGAAAAGTCCCTAATCAAGGCTCAAAACCCCCCGCCCTAATTGACTGAACACATTACACACAGTAAACTCACACTGACTCACAGAGGGCATAATAATCAAACTAATTAAGCAATACATAGCACAGTGGCATTATAACAAAACAACAAGTAGGCTACAGCATTAAGCCTTAAATATCAAACAACATAAATACAGTCCTTCATCACAAAGTTCATTCACCTGACGCTTTACTGACGTTCACCAATCATGGGTTTTAAATACATGATTCCATTTTTATTACAGTTAGAAGTTATTTTTTGCTTGATCTTGAACTGTAGAAAAAATATATATTTCGCACACGTAGAATTAAGGCATATGACCAGATGTGTAGGCCAGTGGACATCCCAGTGGACATCGATGATCAAGAATAAGGATACTGTACACCCGCACTGTGCGTATCTGCTTGGTACAAGCTGACTATTTTCTAATAAAGCATTTTTATCATCCCTCCAGGCTGCCTTCTTCAGGCATAACACGGTATTTGAGTTACTTACAGGTACATAGAGTATAAACATTTGTATAAACAACTACTGCGTGCAACAAAGGGATTGTGTATTTTTTCCGCCAAGCCTGAAAAATACTATATTTGTAGGTATAGGGCTATGAGCATGTGATTTTCCAAACATCAATGCTATAAATTGCTACTTATTGTAATGATTTGATTAATGTATACAGTTACAAATGTTTTTGTTACATACTGTATACTCATCACAGATTGTTTTTAAATGACTTGATTCAGTATTTCAATATTTGTAGTATTGTCCATTTTAACAATTTAATACACGAGGGAAGTGTGCACTTTTTGATGTTATTCAAATTAAACAATAAATTGGAATAAACTAAATTTAAAAAGCGACCTAGAACACAAACTAGAACGTATTATAAAATAAAAGTCATAACAGTGGGGTGTGTCTGATGGAATTAATATCACATACTGAAAAGTCTTACATGATACTGCAGCTCTTTTCAATGAATGTCCCAACTTTTCGTATGACTCCCATGAACCCTCCCTCTGCAGTATCTCTTGCTTCTCTTTCTTGTCGCTCTCGCAACGCTCCCATTTCTCTTTCGTAAGCCTCTCTCTGTTCTTCCAACTCCTTACGTCTCCTCTCTTCCATCTGCCTGGCAATTCTTTCTTGTTGTTGCTGTTGTTCTTTCTTCAATTTCTCTTCCTTTTCCCGAGCCTCTTTCTCATACTGTCTCTTCAGCTCTTCCGCCTCTCTCCGTCTCTGCTCTTCATCCTCTTTGGCTTTCAGAGCCTCTCTCATGCTTTCATAATTTCTCTTAATTTCTTCCATCTCCCTGCGTCGCTTCTCCTCGTTTTCTCTAGCAACTCTTTCTGCTTGCTTTTGTTGTTCTTTCATCATTTTCTCAGCTTTATCCTGAGCCTCTCTTTCATATTTCTTCTGCAGTTCTGCCATCTCTTTACGTCGCTTCTCTTCGGTCTCTCTGAGAATTCTCTGTTTCTCTTCCTCTAGTGCTTTCTCTGTTGCCTGGAACATCTCCGTGGTGTAGTGGCTTCCTCCATTCACGTCCACCATCGAATTGATTTTCACCAGCAGCTCACTGACCTGAGAGGAATCCTTGGCGGTGTTGTTAAAGACGTGATAGCGACCATCACAGGTGTTGGCTATTCCTTGTAGTACTGGATCATCCTTCAACATTTCTTCAACTGTTTCATCCTCAAGTCGGTCCCCATTAGTGAACAGAATCATGGAGTATGCATGTGACATTTTGCCAAACATTTCCTGAATCATTTGCACTGATTTCTGCTCCTCTTCTGTGAATCTTCCCAGCTGGATCACAATCAGGAACACATGTGGACCAGGAGAAGCAAAGTTAACGCACTGTGTGATCTCTCTAATGGTTTCTTCTTTGCTAAACTTGGTGTCGAACAAGCCTGGCGTATCAATAACAGCCACCTTTCTACCAGCCATTACACCTCTGACTTTCTGACAGCGGACTGTCACAGATTTAGTTCTAAACTTCGCTTCAAAAGCTTTAAACCCCAGGATAGTGTTTCCGGTGGCACTCTTTCCAGCTCCAGTCTTCCCAACCATCACAATGCGAAGTTCTTCATCATTCCTGATAAGAGCTGGGGCATTAAAATGACAATGGTTAAGGATGCTAATGGTTCCCAAAAGCAAGGTTTAATAATTCTATAATGACATTAATTCATTTCCATTCAAGATGTTTTGATTGTCTTGAGTCCAGAGGCTTCTTTTTCCGTTCCCTTTCTAAAATGGTTAAAGATGCCAAAATGCTAATAATGAATAAATGAAATACATCTGATATAGTGACATCACAACATCATCCCCTCCCCTAACCCCTCCCCCTTTATCTTACAACAGCTGTTGGTGCGACTTAAGTGCAGGTGGAACACCACCAGCCTGAAATACCGCGCATATACTTAATTATACCATAGTACTTGATGATTTAGGGGGTAAACAACCACAAGATTCTCTCTTTCAAAAATAAAACAAAATGGATGTTTCTTGCAAGGATACATACCATCAAGTGCTCTCTTGCTTCTTGAAGCGTCACTCATGTCTGGTTTGAGGGTGTTTTTCTTACTAGAAAGAGAGAGTGAGCCTTTAACACATGTACCATGCATAGCATCACACAGAAGCGGGGATTGAACCCTGGGCTCCCACCCCAACCTGACTTTTGAATAATGAACCTGACCTCACTTTTGAATAATCACTTACTTTTTAACAGCATGTTTGAATAGCCTACTTTAACCGTGAGAATGTGACAGAGGAACGTTTCACTAGTTGAGTAATATTTGACCTGGAGCCAAATATACCAAAGTACTTCGTCCCATTTGTAAGTAAACAGAGGATCTAATGTAGTGGAAATAATGTCTAATTCAAGATTTTAATTTTAATTTATTTTTCTTCTTCGTTTCAGATTAAAATAAAAATCTAATTTGGAAAATGATTGCAAAAATGTTTCTTGCTGAATACTGAGCATGTATTTTTAAAGTGTCCTACCTGCTGCAATGCTGAAATCCTTATGTACAGTGTAGGTCTGCAGGATATGAACAGAGAAAGTATAAAGAGAGGATGAAACTCCTTCAACGACCAGCTAACTGACACATCTCTGCACGTCTCTGTTATTTTAGTGTGTCTCTGTTATTTTATAACTCCTTCAGGGAGTCAGATAGTTTTGTCTATCAGTAGATGGGGGCTGTTTTGTATGCCGTTGCGAGACACTTTCAGTTTTTTACTTATTCATCTAGGGCAGCTGAGCACAAGTGCTCACAGCAAACGCCCTGCACACATGCATGCTCTCACTCACTCATGTCCACATGACATGAAGCTCGATCACTAGTTCACAAACAAAATGTATACTTGTCACCTCTTTTGTACGATTTATTTATTATAGTTATATTTTAATAAATATTTTTGGAATCCTGTTACAGGCAAACAGACACATGATGCCTAACTACTAAAATGCGAATATAATTCATCATTAATGTCTTGCTCGTGTCAGTCTGACATGTGTGTGACAGTGGAAAAGAACTGTATGTCTATTTTGTAGGGGTGGTTAGCATTATTATTAGATTGTTTTATAGTTGAGTAATATTATATTACATATACAACAAGATGCATTTCAATTTTAGAAGGTCTTTCAAGATGCATGTGCAAGTGCATGGACACACAGACTATGTCTACAAACTTGCTCCTAGGCTGCTGATTTTATTCCTTTTACAAAATTAGTCTAAAAATGAAATTAGTAAGACAGATGTGATGGGCCTGGCAACAAACATTGTTCTAAATTGTTTCATTTGCAAATTTCATTTGGAAAGAAACATGACTACCTGCTAAATGCAGGGTGACCAGATGTCCCTCTTTGCGTGGGACAGTCCCTCAT
This sequence comes from Benthosema pterotum, assembly GCA_039105355.1. NCBI lineage: Eukaryota > Metazoa > Chordata > Actinopteri > Myctophiformes > Myctophidae > Benthosema > Benthosema pterotum. The sequence continues at coordinate 33,956,972 of CM076973.1, read as the reverse complement.
TTCCAAGACTTTTCAAGCGTCCCACAAATTTAGACCCTGTCCCAGATTCTGATTGGCTGGCATCTGTGTTCAAAATGTCCAAATACTTTGTAGTTAGGGCTAATCCCCTAACAGTAGATCAGCTACAATCAGCAGTTTTGATATTTTTGCTACAGTATATTTGAATTGAAATCCTGAAATATTTTTTGGAATGTTGACATCAAGATGTTCATTATTTGCTAACCACATGTTGTCCCGTTTCCCACTCGACTCGTCCCACACATGCAATCCTTCTGTCCCTCAAACAAACAGTTTCAGGATCATGGTCACGTAAATGACTTTTGCAGCATGCATCTCTCTTTATGTCACTAACAGACAGCTGTTTCAGTGTCTTACCTGCTTCAATGTTTAAATTCCTTAGAAGTAGCTGGGTTGAAGTTTCATATCAATGACATTGTTCACGGAAAGACTGGCTGCAGAAGAAGGAGAGGCCGGGCTTTCCTCCCTTATAAACAGCCTTACTCCAGTAGGTGGAGACAGAGATCTCTCTATCATTTACAATAAATGGAGCATTTCTTGTAAATGGGGAGGGGAGGGGCCGGGGAATAATCTGACAGGGTGGAAATAGTTGTCTAGCTCCTTAATTTATACTGTCTGTGGGGAACTCCAGTCAACAAAGTAGCGTTTAAGTGTATGCTGGTATAATTATTTAATAAATCCAACTTTCATGCAACCATTATTTATTAAACATCCCTTTGCCAGGCTCGGTAGCACAAACCAGTTTGATACGCCTGGACAACGCTCCACGCGCCCCAAGCTCTTCTCCATCCTGGCCCCAAAACTATGGAATGAACTTCCCCCTGCAATCAGGACCTCAGACTCACTACCTATCTTCCGCCGCAGTCTTAAGACACTGACACCTCTTCAGACTCCATCTCAGCCCATAGCACTTGTATTACATACCAACCCACAGTACTTGCTGCAATGACTTATATAGGTTGCTTAATGTATTACAATGTTTTTAGCGCTTCATTGTATGTTGTAAAATGTATTGTAAATCCAGATTAAATTGTAAACTTTTCACCATTGTAAGTCGCTCTGGATTAAGAGCGTCTGCTAAATGCCTAAATTGTAAATTGATACTTTCCACCTGTTGAGGCATAGAAACAGTGTTGCAGAGATCTAGGGTTGGTAGACTATCTATAATGAGCTAAGGATGCATCGAGCCTCAACACGTTGTTAGCTTGTATATCTGCTCTTTTTAGCGAACATACCACCGTACTACAATAATATAAATTTAGGTAACTCATAGAATGTGCACATGTCATGTCTTTCACAACTGAATGGTCAAATTCTCTTCTCACAACTGAATGGTCAAATTCTCTACTCGCACCGGTGCTAATAAATTAAATTTTCAACTCGCACTGTGAACTTTTTAGTCGCAAATGCGAGCCCCTAGTGCTAGTAGTCGCACTAATACATTTCCATACACTGTCGGGCCCTGCAGTGGGTTGCCAGTTTTGTGCAGACATCCCCCACCAAAGCAAGCAAAGTGAGCAGCCAGATGACATATTGTAAGCAGGGGTGAAAGTGTATTTATTCTTGCTTTTTTGTTCATTATGTAGAAAAGGAGGGGCACCCTTAGAGTAATATAATACATCAATGGGGGCACCTGGGCGCCCACTTTTCTTTTCATTTTTTGTGAGGGCCGCTTGCGGCGCCCTAAGTAGACCTGGCGCCCCAGGCTTTGCCTGTGCCACGGACCGGGCCTGCCACCTCGTGCCTGCCAGCGGATTCGACCGTTATCAGTGGATAAGATCGCAATTATTAATTTGTATTGCCCGACCCTCAACCTAACCTCACAGACCTAACAGTCTGTGAGGTAGTTGAGTGTCGGGAATTTAGGCTTAGGGTAAGCAGATTCGACCGCTATCAGTGGATAAGATGCAGTTGTCATCTTATCAGTACAATCGTGTCTGTCGGCTCCCAGACAACATGCCTCCTCGATAAAGCTAATAAGCAGCCTCCTGGGAATTATCGCTTGATAACGGTCGAAGCGGGTGCGCCTGCACTGGAGATCTGAAGTTCCAAGGCCTACATAGTTAACCACTGCATCACAACTGGGTTGGGGGGAGTCAGAGATCTGCCGTTTATTAGATGAGGGACGTTTATTTTAAATGCTGTGGCGGGCTATTTGTTTTTCTTTTTTCGTTTCTTAATGTAGTTCTTTATTCATCCCACCTATAGGAACACTGAGCACAAGTGCACACAGCAAACGCCCTGCATGCAATTTAATTGAATTGGCTTTATTAGCATGAGAAAACTGCACATACGTTTAGATTGCCAAAGCAAGAACAGAACAACAAGAAATACAATGTAGCAAGAAAACACAACATAACAGAAACAAGGAAGCGCAATACAACAGTACAACAATGTATCAATACAAATGTTATGAACATCTGGAGGTCGTAGTCTTCAATAAGTCAAAATTCTATATGCTTAAATCAATCGATGTAGGAGTACAACAATGTTTATTCTTCAGGGTGGTTGTGTTCCATTCGATATCCTTCTTTTATCGCAGCACATCACGCATGCCCCTCAACTCCCTCTCTCATGCATGCACATGCATGCACACGCACACACATACACAGTCAAATAGGGTCATAATGAACAGGCTAGGTCACAAGTTCACAGCATAATTGTAGAGCAACCGTTATAACCGATAACATAACGTTAACTCTGCAGAAAGCATAGCCTATTCTCCTCTCATGGCTGCTGACTTCTTACCACAAATGTAACACTCTCAGAGTAACTGAATACATATTCAGATTTAAATTACACAGGTGATCGTTCATTCAGAGGCTCTAATGGTGGAGGGTACAATCACAGGGAGGAGATTTATTTTATTTTTATGCATCCCCTATGCACAGGCTATACTGGTGACCTCGGAACAAGTACCCCCGACCTTCACTTATCCCATTTGTATCTGAAAACTGATTCCACAAAATGTCTTATACATCTGGACAGTTTTCTGAATAAAACCTCAGTTTTCTACAACAATGTTCCTCAATATTTCATGTCAAATCGTCTATATATGGCAGTCGATTCCTATCTGAAAATGTGTAAGTCGGAATCAAAACATTTGAGCCATGACAGAATGTGATTTGAGACACATTTTCACAATTTTCCCCAAAAATATCAGACCTACATGCTCATAGCCTTCACTCAGTGGCGCGCTATGAGCTTCTACAGTAGGTCTGATATTTTTCAATGTTTAAAGCTAATGCTATCCAGTGTAGCTATTGCTTAAAACACCAAAAGGTTAATACAGTCGGCGTGACAGTGTGTGTGTGTGTGTGTGTGTGTGTGTGTGTGTGTGTGTGGGTTGGGGGGGGGGGGCACATATCCTAAAGGTCTGAGAGATGGAGGTAGTATAGCAGGGTATAGCAATATGGTATAGCAATTTCATATAAACAAGGACCAAGTTGACAGAAAGAGAAAGACGTCTCAGGCTTACTCCCTTACACAGTCTGAAATCAGTCCATTATGTGGGGATAGAGATCTCTCTCTGTGTCTACAATAAGTGAAGCATTTCCTGTAGATGCTTTGGGGAGGGAGTGATAACACACAGGCGGCTGTAGGCCTATCTATGGCTGGTGGGGTCTCCAGTCAACAATTTGGACGGGTATGTGTAAATTGATGAGCAGAAGAAAAAATCTTAACATGTACTGTAGAAACCTTTATTTTGTGTAAATATGTATCATATTTTCTTACAATACCTTTTATTTCAATGATTTTGACTGAACACTTCTGAACAATCCTAAGTTTAAATACAATGACCCACAGCTGCAGACAGTGGTCAAACCTTTCATATTTTATTACACAATTAGAAGTCATGTTTAGCTATACATCTTGAACAAAATGATCATATCAGCATTGTCCTTTTTGATTATCTATAATACATGAGCCGTGAGAGAGGCATGAACTTTTTTCCATGTAATTTTTTAAAATTCAAATGAAATAATAAAATAGAAAAAAAGAAAGAAAAACAAAACTCTTGTATTTGAAGTACAATAACAGTCAGAACCAATAGGATTGGTGTTTTCAATCATTCTAACATAGTTTAATGATGCATGGTGTTTGTAATAGGAGATACTGAAACAGGCAACTTAAAGTTAATACAAGCAAGTTAGTGTGTACAAACACTGTGCTTGTAAACAGATTTGTTAAAAAAAAAACAGAATCTAGCTGTGATCGTTTTAGCTGTAATTGGCTAAAACGCTGCATCAACCCAACTGCCTCCCCCTGTTCCATTAGCACCGCCTTGTCCTGAGCCTGACAAATGTTTTGTTTTCATGATTTGTTGACAACAACAAAGTTCTGGACCGTCTGCAGGATAAAGCAAGTGTCTGACCTGACGCAGGGAAACAGCTGTAGCATCAAAGTAGAAGCCACATAGAGGGGGGAAAGGCAAAAAAAAAAAACTGTCTGAGGATCTCACAAAAGCCTGAGTAGGTGTTAAAATGGGATCCATGTTTCTTAAAGTGAAATTGTCTTTGTCCCCTTGTCTTAAGTGTTCATTGGATGCTGCACTTGTCTGTGACTTTGTCAACAACGTCAACAATCTCATCAACTGCATTCCCTACAGCAGCCCCTATTTTTGCACCTTTTTCTCCTCCAAGTTTCTGTCCAAATTCACGTCCGATTTTGGTGAAGGTTCTCTCTGCAGTATCTCTTGCTTCTCTCTCATGTCGCTCTTGCATCTCTCTCATTTCTCTTTCATGAGCCTCTCTCTGTTCTTCCAACTCCTTACGTCTCCTCTCTTCCATCTCTCTGGCAATTCTCTCTTGTTGTTCCTGTTGTTCTCTCCTCAATTTCTCTTCTTTTTCCCGAGCCTCTTTCTCATACTGTCTCTTCAGCTCCTCCGCCTCTCTGCGTCTTGTCTCTTCATCCTCTTTGGCTTTCAGAGCCTCTCTCATGCTTTCATAATTTCTCTTCATTTCTTCCATCTCTTGGCGTCGTTTCTCCTCGTTCTCTCGAGCAACTCTTTCTGCTTTCTGCTGTTGTTCCTTCATTATTTTCTCAGCTTTTTTCTGAGCCTCTCTTTCATATTTCTTTGCCAGTTCTGCCATCTCTTTGTTTCTCTTCTCTTCATTCTCTCTGAGAAGTCTCAGTTTCTCTTCCTCCAGAGCTCTCTCTGCTGCCTGGAACATCTCAGTGGTGTAGTGGCTTCCTCCATTCATCTGCATTATGGAATAGATTTTAAGCAGCAGCTCATTGACCTGAGAGGGATCCTGATTTTTGTTGTTGAAGACGTGATAGCGACCATTGCACGTGTTGACTATTCCTTGCAGTACTGGATCACCCATCAACAATTCTTCAATTGTTTCATCCTCAAGTCGGTCACCATTAGTGAACAGAATCATGGAGTATGCATGTGACATTTGGCCAAACATTTGCTGAATCATTTGCACAGATCTTTGCTCCTCTTCTGTGAATCTATCCAGCTTGATCACAATCAGGAACACATGTGGACCAGGAGAAGCAAAACTAACGCACTGTGTGATCTCTCTAATGGTTTCTTCTCTGCTATACGTGGTGTCGAACAAGCCTGGCGTGTCAATAACAGCCACCTTTCTATCAGCCACTACACCTCTCACTTTCTGACAGTTGACTGTCACAGATCTAGTTTTAAATTTGGAATCAAAAGCTTTAAACCCCAGGATGGTGTTTCCAGTGGCGCTCTTTCCAGCTCCAGTCTTCCCAACCATCACAATGCGAAGTTCTTCATCATTCCTGATGAGAGCTGGTGGATTGAAATGACAATGGTTAATAATGATGCTAAACATTTGTGGGTTCCAAAAACATAATTACTTCACGATCACATTCATTTGTTATCATTTGGGAATTTCGTTTTAGCTTGTCTTGATTAACCTCCTAAACACTATATTCTCACTATAGCCTGTTATTTGACAGGATTCCAGTTGTCTCTTTCCTTTCTCTTTCTAAAATAAATCTAATGCAGTACTTTGTGACCTTGTGGGTTTGTTGCCAATTAAATGTTCCCACAGAATGGAGATAGGAGGGTTATTGTGGTTAAACATGGAGTTCCATGATTTCTTGAAATTCACAAGGCCCCAACTTTGGTGCAGGCATACTTAGTGATCTGTTGTGTGGCCATATAAAACGCACCAGGGCGGTAGGCGACCTTAGGCACGGGAGCAAACTTTTTAGAGGGTGATCACTGGCACAGTGTGAGAGATTATTTTTATTTTAAATTTAAATATATATATAAATGGTGTACAGTTACGTCTGTATGTAAATTACTTCCTGCACATAATTCCATGTTCATTCAAACTCACATTCATTAAAGTCTGAATAGGGAGAGAGTGGTGATAATATTAATTATCCATAATTAATTATGGACAATCAAAATCGGATGCAAATACCGTGTTGTCCCAAATAAACAAAGATAACTCTGATTATAAGACAACCCCCATGTTTCTAGATTAATTTATGGGAAAAAGTCAAATAGTTTAGGCCCTAGTTATAATACGACCCCATTTTATGGGATATTTCCATTGAAAAAAAGACAGTATTCTTATATTCAGGTCAAAGGGGTATATAAAATTTTGAAATGGTGTCATAATAACATAGTATAATGTCGTGTAAATAAAGAAAGACATGGCACTTCATTTTGAAAAGGTTGCCTACCCCTGTGCTATGCCATCAACTCAAGTGTATCAGGTACATACCATCCACTGCCCCCCTGCTCCTTGAAGCATCACTCATGTCTGGTTGAGGGTGTTTTTCTTACTAGAGAGAGAGAGCGAGAGAGAGAGAGAGAGCGAGATAGAGAGAGAAACAAACAGAGAGACAGACAGATTTTAGCCCCTTTCTCATGATTACTGGAACATATATTCCAAATGTAAACTAATACTACCCAACAATGGCCCCTTTCTACAAAAACATTCAAACTAATATTTTCATCCTAATACATGAGGCATGAAAGCCGTGCTCTCTCATTTACTATTTCCATTTATTTTCTTAGTAAATATTGTCTTATTCTTTATTGCTCACTGATGTGGAGCAGATGTGGCTACATTTCCCAAAACAATATTTACAATAATAAATTAAAACATCTGTCTATGCCTGACGTGCCACAGGATGTACCGGTATATAAACGGTGATGCCATGGGCAGTCCATTTTGTCGACCTGCTAATTCCCCACCCTGCTAGAAAAAAAACAGCATGATTTCCATGCTGTCTTTGCTGGTCTTTGCTGGTTTATGCTGGTCTAAGCTGGCCTAAGCTGTCACTCACCTGGAGGCAGAGAAACTAGATCAGAGGTGACAAGATGTTCCTCTTGGGCCTTGTGGTGGTTCTTCTGAGAGCAGAAGCTGTGAATCAGTGGAAGTGTAATAAGTGAGAAACTTAAGGTAATACATAGACAAGTAAGACCGTTGTGCAGGAAGCAAACACAGGTCGTAAGCGCCCTAACTCTAATCCTAACCTTAAGTTCACCTCACTTTTACCTGACTCCATTTCTAGGAAGTAAAAAGGTATCTAATAATCTGAATTTAAAAACTTAAGCAACATTTCAAATATTGCACATATGCAAGCTCACAAACATGTCTTGATGCAATGATAATAATAACTAGAAATACTGCAATATTAAAAAATTGCAAAGTGTGGTTGCCGCAGTCGCTTGTTTCGGCCCCTTGCACTAATTTTGGCTGTCAGTTATGAATGATGTTGACTATTCAATTCACCCCTGTGATTAATTGGAAGGAATTGGGAGGGGATTTTATTTCATACGGCCCAAATCATGTTTTTGCAATGGTTACGTTTTGCGCTTTTGTGCCGCCCCCTATGGATGTACATGGAAATGGTTGTGACTCCCTGTTTATGCCACCCCCATGACAAGAGATTCAAATTTGGGGATGATTGGACAATTGGTGCGTGATTTGTGGCACTTTTTGTGAAATAGGCCCCTTCCACTAACTTTGGAAGCCAATTACGGCCAAACGATACGCATAATCAAGATTCTGTATGGTCACTTTTATCGGATCGCTCCATAGAGCATGTCTGCCAAATCTTGTGAGATTTGAACAAAATATGTAGGAATAGGGGCAAAACGTGTGTTTTGAAGAAATTTCAAAATGGTGCCTATAAAAGTACTAGCAGAAATGTGTGTGGCCTACAGGGAGAGATGCGTCATGACCCAAGGAATGCTGAAAAAATAATAATAATAATAAATTTACCACCTACGCTTCAAGAGTTGTAAAGTGGGCCGCTATAGTGCCACCATGAGGCTGACCGATAAAATTTTAAATTTACATATTTTTTAAAAAATATTCTCAACCTGCTGCCCAAGTTTTGTAACCATAGCCCTTATGGTCTCAGAGGGAAAAATAGTTTCGCGCTTTCCCATTCATGTCAATGAGGAAAAATATTCCACAAATTTATTAATATAAATTAAACTATAAGATACTGTATATCTCCTAGCAAAATATAAGCACACGATTTTGATTTTTTCTGGTCAGTTTGACATATGGCTCAAGTGTGTACAGTCAAAATTGTGGGAGGAGTAGGGTGCCAAAATGAGTTTACAGGAGAAAATAAAGTGTTACAATTACAATAGTCCATTTTAACGCCCAGGTTGGTGACTATGGGTGAGGGAGGGATGTCCTGGGTCGAGAAAGTGATGCTGGTTATTGTAGAAGTTTTAACATGGTGTGGGGTGCCGATTAGTATGGCCTCTGTCTTGGAGCTGTTGAATGCGCCACCATCTGCTTGTAGATATTTGAAACTTTATGGAAAACATGGTGCTCCCATACAGTATGTATTTTCTATCCCACACAGATAACCACGTTTGAACCATCAGTATTTCATATCCTATATGAGCTTTAATGGAAATTGCTCCCAGGAACAACTCATTTGATTTTGTCCTCAGGATGATGTCATCAATGCACCCTGGTTAGTATAATCCCTCCTCTACTTCAGTCGTCACTTCCACATGTGCATTTCCACTTTGTTTACAATGTCCACCATTGTTAATTTTCCAAGTTAACATGGTATTTAACAAGCCTGATTTTATCTAGCATCAGGATCATAATGACAAAATAATCTGCATATCAGCTCCCCCACCACCCCAGGACATTGTGGTACTGCAGGGTTAGTGTCTTCAAAGTCCAGAAAGAAATGACAAGGGCTGGTTGTCAGAGTGGAGAGGCAAACTATTAGAAATAAGCTTGAGGGCATATGCAATATGACATTAAATATTACAAACAATTTTCGGAATGTATGTTATTTGCGCATTAAGCATGTTTGAATCTTTAACTCAAGCGAGAATGTGACATTAACTTGCAGTGGATTTATACAGTATATTTGACCTGGATTACCTTCCTAAAGTTCTGGCGTGAGTATTACTGTGTCCACCAGTGCAGTTTAGTATTCGTAAAGTAAACAAGTGAAAGAACAGAGAGTCTAATGTAGGGGAATACATGTCCAACTGATAGTGGGAACATATCCTTTCACAAACAACGTTCTATGTTTGCAATTCTCCAAAAGCAATGTGTGTACATCTGTCCAAAAATGAAAATCTAATTTCATGTTCTGATCAATGCAGTAAAGAGGTTAGATTTCCTACCTGATTCAATGCTGAAATAGTATACAGTGGTACAGTGTAGGCATGCAGGATATACAGTGTACAGAGAAAGCATAGATAAAGACTATACAGTATGTATGAAGATCCTTCAACAAGGGACGACCAGCTCACTGACACATCTCTGGTTGTCTCTGCTATTTTATAGGCCCTTCAGTGGGGGGAGTCAGAGAGATCTGCCTCTTATAAGAAGAGGGGCCGTTTATTTGAAATGCTGTGCCTCTGTGCGGGGACACTTTCTTGGCAGCTGGAGGTGCTCACAGGAACGCCCTGCATGAATGCACGCACACAGGCGCATGCATGTGCTCACCACAAGTACCGGTACACACACACACACACACACACACACACACACACACACACACACACACACACACACACACACACACACACACACACACACACACACACACACACACACACACACACACACACACACACACACACACACATTTTAACATCTTTATTTGTATTCACATTTGGCAAGGAAATCTTGAACACAAACAATAGTAGATGGGCAAAATTGGAAAACTCTCTACAACAAGTGCTAGGATACAGATCATGGGTACAGGAAGCAACGTCTTCTCCATATATGGCGGCTGCCAATTATTGCAGATACTGAACAGAATTTTGCCAGTGCCTTAGCTCTGGGTTTGGGAACACCTGCAATCTGCAGGCCCCTCACCACTGATTTGTGGACGTTACCAAGGCTTCCGAATACAAGCACCACACACACACACACACACACACACACACACACACACACACACACACACACACACACACACACACACACACACACACACACACACACACACACACACACACAGACAGTAGTAAAGCAAAGTAGAGACTAGCCTACTTTATAGTTACACACCCTCACCCTAACCATAACCTTACCACCAGAGCAGGTTGCAACCAGTGGCGAGCAGGTCGCAACCAGTGGCGAGCAGGTCGCAACCAGTGGCGAGCAGGTCGCAACCAGTGGCGAGCAGGTCGCGACAAGGTTGCAACTAGTCATGACCAAGTTGCAACCAGCTGCAACCAGGTTGCAATCAAGTTGCGACTAGCTACTAGTCACGGCCAGAAGGTACAGGTTGCAACCTGGTGCTTAGCAACTTGTCACGACCTGGTCGCGACCTGGTCGTTGGTCACTACTGGATCTTGCCCTTCCTGGAGAAGTATGCCTCAATCCTCCAATGAAAGACTTGTATTATAGAATGTTTCAATGACTGATTTGTCGCTGCAGAAAGGAAAGGAGGGCAAACAGATCTGCAGGAGAGGGGAAACTCCCACAGCCGCAGGGTTCAGGGAGGCTGTTATTGTTTAATACAGTCGTGTTTACAGTACTAGCACACAGTCACAGTGTACCGCTTTGTGTGTGTGTGTGTGTGTGTGTGTGTGTGTGTGTGTGTGTGTGTGTGTGTGTGTGTGTGTGTCCACCCCTACATGCGTAACACGTGCTTTACAGCAGATCGGGCCATATCCTGAAAACCCCCTGACAAAACTGAAAGTGAAAGTATGCAGTATGTCTGCCTTGCAGACAGCAACACATTCCCACTGAGTCTCAATACAGGCATTGTGTGCTTATGCTGCTCAGCCAAATTTATACTTAGAGGGAGGTTGCACTTTCAAACATATTTGAGGTCCAAACTCCCTTTCTACAGTCCAGAATGACAAGATAGATACGCTTCCAGGTCCATGTACCAAACTGCTGCTATCCTCTTGCACATGAACAGTAATACCCCTACTCTGTCATAGTTGTTATAGCTTAGTTTTGGTATGTTGTATGTACACTATGTATGTATGTACACTATGTATGTATGTATGTATGTATGTATGTATGTATGTATGTATGTATGTATGTATGTATGTATGTATGTATGTATGTATGTATGTATGTATGTATGTATGTATGTATGTATGTATGTATGTATGTATGTATGTATGTATGTATGTATGTTTAACTGTATAGTTGTTAGTTGTAGTATTCCATATTTGTAGTGTATATATATATAAACTCGCCACAAAAAGTTCGGAAATCCAACTTTGGTCCATTATAGCTCCCCTTTGATAAAACCGATTGGTATCGTATTATATACCATTTTTATCATTGATTTGTCCCCTTTACAATGAGGTACAGCATGTAATGATCCGGCATTCGTGGAATGAGCAACACTGCTAAACATGTGGCTTGCGCTCCAATTTTTTTTGCCAAAATGGCAAATGTATGGTATTGATTGCTTTGCGTTGCCTAGCAGATTGGATGATTACTCTCTTCCACAGTACAAAGTAAAAACACAACACATATTGGACATTTTTAGACTTTATTAATTTCACACTCAGTGACAGGGAACTCAGTAGCGTGTGGTATTACCAAACACAGACACAACAGCTTGGCACCTCCTCCTCATGCTGCTCACCAATGCAGCCACATTTTGCTGTGGGATTGCATTCCATTCCTCAACCAGCTTCTGTTTCAAGTCAGCCAACGTGGTTCTGTGGGTCACTCTAGCATACACATCCCTGATCCCACAAGTGTTCAATTGGGTTGAGGTCTGGACTCATGGCAGGCCATTCCATCCTCTCCACTCCCAAATTCTGGAGGTACTCTGTGATGATCCTGGCTCTGTGGGGGCGAGCATTGTCATCTTAGAGGATAGCATTAGGTCCCAGGTTCCTAAGTTATGGGATCGCCACTGGATCCAGAATCTCATCCCTGTACCTTAATGCATTGAGATTACCTTCGATAATGACAAGATTAGTCTTGCCTCTCAGAGAGATGCCCCCCCAATCATCACACTGCCCCCATTAAATGATGTCACCCGATCAGTACAACAATCAGCAAATCTTTCTCCTGCACGTCTCCACACTCTAATCCTGCCATCCAGCGTCCTTAGACAAAACCTGGATTCGTCACTGAACATGACATTTCCCCACATTCCGATGTTCCAGGGTCGGTGCTGCCGACACCAGTGCAAGCGGGCCTGGCGGTGAATGGCAGTCATCGCTGTCTTTCTGGAAGCCTTGTGAGAATGAAGCCTGGCGAGGTGCAGTCTGTTTCTCACAGTTTGCTCAGAGATGCGCCTGTGGTACCTTTGAGAAAATTTTGCCTGTAAAGCTCTGGCAGGAAGCCTACGGTTCCTCAGTGAAGCCAGGGTGAGGAACCGGTCTTCTTGGAGTGTTGTCTTTCTGGGACGGCCACTCCGTGGTCTGTCCTTGACATCACCAGTCTCACGGAACTTTGTTTTAAGTTTGGAAATGGTAGAAGGGCTGACACCAAATGCTGCTGCTACTCTGTATCCTGGAACACCAGCTTCCAATTGCCCTATCGCACGGGCCTTGTCTTGAAGGGACAGACGTGGCATCTTTTCACCAGTGTTACTGCTGCTTGGGTCACACACAAAAGCAATTTGCAGGACTTATGTACAGGTGCCAGCAGGCACACACCTGTGATTGGCACGCACCTGCCAGACCGGCTGTATGTGGGGCGTGACCTTGTAGAACATCTAAATATAATTGTGGTTTTACATGTCAGTTCGATCCTTCACCATGGTTGAAAGCTGCCATGGTTGTTATCAGAAGTGTCGCCTGTGCTTGAGTCTGTTCTTGAGAGATTAGCAGCCGTGCTGCTCACCAGAAAGTGTTCTTTAATCAGTAGGTGCTGCTCACCAGAAAGTGTTCTTCCGGGGTAAGGAAGCTAAAGTATTCATATTGACCTTTGAATGCTTGAATTCCCAGCACCATCTGGATAGAAACATGTATTTGTCTCAATCTTCCCTGACTCTGTGTAGTGACTGGCATGGTCTCTCATGTCTGCACAGAGAGCCATATAATGTTGGTGTACATCATCTCCATTCAGACAACATTATTCTAACAATATATGAACCACATGGATCCTAAACTGGATTTACAGGCTCACATCATGTTACAATGCTATTTTATGTGACGATATTTATTTATTTATATTACACCACAAATGGAGATCTCTTGGACCATTGGAGGGGTTCCAAGGGGCTACAGATAGACTGAATCCACACACTAGCTGTTTATGGAAGGGGCGAGCACCCCTTAAAAAGTATAAAGGATCACACTTGTGTAATGTGAGTGGTGATGACCCACTACATTACACACAAGCTCATATGTACAGAAGGCTTTGTTTGTACGTATTTTATTGGTGTAATTGACAACACAAATATAGAGCCTTGGGGATATAGTGTTAGTACAGTAGTTAAAGGTAACTTTAGTGTGTACAAACACTGTTAACAGATTTGTTTAAAAACAAAATCTAACTCCACCTCACCTCCACTCTATTGGCTCATTATGAAACTGCTGTTCTGCAATTGGCTAAAACGCTGCCAACCACCAACACAACCCCCTCCCCCTCTCACATTAGCACCACCTTACCTGAGCCCACGGAACATTTTGTTTTCATGATTCGTTGATCAACAAAGTTCTGAACCGTCTGCAGGATGAAGAAAGAGTGTTTCTGCAGGGAAACCGCTGCAGCAAAGTAGAAGCAATGTAGAGGGGAAAAGGTAAAAAATATAGCTATATATATTTTTGATTTTTGGCTAAAAAGTTGTCTCTATTACCTTGAAAGGGATATTTCACTTTCAAAAAGCCTTTGGTCATTTTATCATCTATTCAGTCCCATTACAACTTAAAACTTAATTTTAGATAGATTCTAAATGAATCTATCTATAGATAGATAGATTCATCAAAAACATCCAACTGATATTGTCCTCCTAATAGGTGAAGGGCCATGGAATTCCACTTACTGTTTTCATTAATTCTTTAAAATATTGTTTTGGAAAATGTAGACGCCTCGGTGGCACATTGGTTTTGGCCAAATTAATAAAACAATAATTTCAAAAATGAATGAAAACAATAAATGAAAATCCACAGCCACACTCTCATGTTAGGACAATATCAGTAACCAGAAAAAAGATTGTGTTTTTGATAAATCTATTATGGTTAAAATGAAGCTTTAAGTTATAATGGGTTGCAGGGGGCGGGGCAGCTAAAATTAATATGAAGTACCTAAATACTGAAGTAATGTAAAAAACTGTGTTTGCATGAGACTGAGTAGAAGATAAAAATTTGTTTTGTTTTTTTAGAGTGAAATATCCCACAAGTTGACTCAGGACATTATACTACCTGACACTATACTGGGGTCCTTGAATTTAAAAGGCTCGAGAATCATTGGCCTATTCATGGGTCTCATTTGTAATTATTTAGTAGCCATGTTGCAACCCATGTTGAGAACCAACATAGGCGATAAGCTATGTTGGTTTTCAATATGGCCGCTCGGGAACCATCACAGTGTTAGAGTCCCCACCCCATAACAATGGTAGAGCACGCACACGTGCCGCTTGAACGGGTCCACGATCATGTAGGCGAAGGTCTGCTCATGGTCCTGTCTTGCCGGGTAACAGCGGCCAGACACATCGTAGGCGGAGACTTTAAGCACCGTGGAGACGACGCTGATCTCCTTCGTCTCCGGGTCCTTCGCCACACTCACGAGGTCCTTGTAGACGCGCCTGGTGGCGTCGAGGTACGGGGCAACGAGGTCCTCGTACTGGCACAGCTCCCCACCCAGGCACAGGTGTTTGAAGAGACGGAAGAGGAACTCGGCACGCTCCTCCCCGCCGACGGTGTGGTAGTTCTCACTGTCCTCGTCCTGGAGCATCCGCCGGAGCTCATCGTAGTCCGGGTGGGCCTCGTGGTAGCACTTGACCACGTGGCCGGAGGACCGCACGATCTCGCAGGCGTAGATCGGGTCGAAGAGGTCCATGGACACCTTGGTGCACGGCACCGGCTCCACTTCGACTGACACCACAGGGCCGCCGAAGGGGATCCAGGCACCCGTCCCCGATGCCTCCATCTTCCTCAGGCTGGCCCCCACGTTGGGGTCCTTGAAGAAGCTCTGCGCAAAGTCCTTGCCACTGTATGGGTGGAACTTCTGGTCGAAGGAGTAGCACTGGGCCGATATCCTCCCCAGCATGGACCATTTCAGGAGTAGCTGTAACGTGTCTTTGTCTTGCAGGAAGGGGAATGTCTTTTCGAGGGGCGTGAAAGAAAACGTTTGCTCAAATGAGCATGCCACTTCGGCCATTTTTGTTGTATTTTTCCTCTCCAACGAGAACACAAATATGTAAGAAGGGACCTGAAGTGGCTAAGCAGAAATAAAATATAATTTTGTCTAAGTATCAACGGAGTTTACAAGGGTCATGACTTCCTTTGTATTTCAACAGGCCGTTGTATCGCCATGGCAACGAATGCCCGAGAACGATGACATCATTGTGGGTCACGTGACCTACTGCAGTCCAATCAGAATCAGTGGGAGGCCACCTGGTATAGTTTAATTTTGTAGTACAACATAAACATTAAAGATACGGAAGGCACTTTAATCGTTACTGTAGGCTACGATACTTTAAAACTGGTGACATGTTGCACACGTGCCTAAAGTAACTCCTATTTTCGCCACCCTCGTTGAAAACAATGTATTTCCAACTCAAATTTGTTCCCTGGCCTATTCAGGCTGCATAAACAGTGCTGGAGCGCTCAGTTCTGACCCTTCAATGTCGCAACTCTGACACTAGATGGCTCTGCTGCTCCTCCTCCTGAACAGTAGATGGCAGTGATGGCCGGCGAAGTAGTACGGGGAGAATTGTCTAGTGTCAGAGTTGCGACATTGCAGGGTCAGAAACTGAAATACATTGTTTTCAACAAGGACGGCTCAAATAAGAGCTATTTTAGGCAAGTAGAGTACAGTGACAGTACAGTGACAACTAAAGTCAAATGTTTATGTTTTACACAAAACTATCTAAAATAAAGGAATTTAAGATAATTAATAAAGCAGTGCTGTTGCCCGAGTCACTTTCATTCATTCATTCAGTCCAATGCATTTCTGCCTACTGCCTTGTCCAGGACTTTTTTTTGTTGTTGTCCCCATTCTCAATAGTCCATGTAGAAGACCCATTGTACCGACCCCATGAAGTGAACGGAGTTTGCGCCACTCTGTCTATGCTCTATGGCTCCGGTCGCCATCAATGTGTTTCCTGTACAGTCGATCATCACATCAACAACAACAAAAAACAGAGTTCGTTCTATTTTCTGTGTTTATTACAGACCCCAATCCGAATGGGATCACAATTCAGTTCGACAAGCGGCTCTAGTAGCTATTAGTAGCCCCGCAGCAGCAATCGTCGCTAAAAACCTCATCGTGTTTACAGTGAGGAATCGGACCGAAGCAAACATCAACATCAACAAAAACGATGAGCGGCTCGTCGTCTGCTACTGCCGTGGACTTCCACACGCAGATCGCGTCCATCATGGAGGTGCTGGCCAACGCGGCCGTGGCCGAGATCTGCAAGGTGGTGGACGATGGCTACGCCGAGGTGAGCCTCGAGGTGAACCAGAGCAGCAAGGAGAACGCCTTCCTCCGCAGGAAGATCAAGCTGCTGGAGTTGCAGATGGCCCGCTACAGGGCGGAGAGGTGTGGCAGGAGCACCGGCGGCGGCGCCCTCACCGGCGGCGGCCCGGGCGGGTTCCTGGGGGTCCGGGTGGCGAGCAGACCGCACGCTGAAGCACTGGCAGCAGGTAGAGAAACACACTTGATAGTCTGAGACACACTGGTGGCAGGTAAACTAACACGCTGTCACCGAAACACACTGTAGAACTGGCAGCAGGTGGAATCACACTGAGACACTAGCTGCAATGCAGCTCTAGCTATTTTTTGGGTTGGATAAGGATAAATCTGGAGGTGCAATACCCTCCATTGACTAACCAATAAAAAAAAACTCACCAACATTGCACCTGTATGGACACAAGAATCGACACTTGCATTATACAACATTAAACTAACGAGCATTACAGCTGTCTGCAAAGCATTTATTTGAATCCACAGTCGACATGTTATGAGCTACATGTTATGAGTTACTTTATGGTGGATTAGAAAGAGGTTCAACAACCTTTCTATACAGCTGCAGGGGGTTAACGTTGTTTTATACAAGTACGTTGTAAATCGCAGATAAAAATTCTTGTTCTGGGGAGTCGATGGACTGCAACTCTGGATTCATCCAAAATAAATAGGATTCATCCAAAATGTAAATGGCATTGCAGCTAGTTTTTTGAGCTACTTTCTGTCAACACATTCCTGAATGCGGCCCTTTGGCTGACCCTGACCGTCCTGTGGAGGTCTATTTGCCGGGAAATTAGAAAACACAACATGTCATACAATACCGCTATTCACATCATACAAGTGTACAATGTATAATAAATGGTAAACCTGTTTACCATTGTTTTTTTAGATTTGGGAAACAACTTAAGTGTAATTCAATGCCATTTGCTACTTTTGTATAGACATTAAATTATTATTTAGCAAAATTTAGTTCAGCCTTTTTGGCCTGGCCCTCCACAATATTTTCTCTATTTAATTTGGCTCCTGGGGACAAAATGATTGCCCACTGATGGACTATATGGTGTTTTTCATTTTTATTAACCAGTAAGACATCCTAAGTTCTAAGGTTGTCCTAAGGTTGTGCTCAAACACTAGATCCCTGATGAATAACAGCGACTACATTACTGTATTGGGTAACGTCTTGGAATGCCAATAATATGTTGCCTGGATCCTGTCAAACTCTCCACGAAGGAGATGGAAGCACAATTCGTTGTGATGACGTAGATGGGGCGGGCGGGGCCAGGCTAACTAATATGGAGCTTTGTTAATTGACTACGTTTTCAGCCCTGAAACAACAGAGCTTCTTAATATGGTACACTTGAGAAGCACAGAACCCGGCTGGCACTCCGATGGGTAAAGACATGACTCACTCGAAAACCCATTTGATGGCCCTGCTCAATAAACGGAAATATTCCCAGATAGGCGATTTTTAAGAAAAAACAGAAGTGCAACTGACTGTATTCAGTGGACTGTATCAGCAAGCCCAGATATGGTTACGGATGTTATTGTAAAGTTGCAAACAGTGCATGAACCACTACATGTCATACATTTGAGAGTAACCATACATAGGCATTGGTTTACGTACACGAGAGTGATGTGAGAATAGTGATATGGTCAAATGAGACAATATTCACCACCACCATGAATTTACATGCCCATATCAGTCACGTCACAAAGACTGCCTTCTGTCATCTCCACAATATCGCACGCATCAGACAATACCTCTCCATGGACGATGCAAAAACCTTAATTCACACCTTTGTTTTTTCAAGACTTGATTACAACTAGTACAGAACGCTGCAGACAGTTACTTACCAACTAAGATTACAGAGCACATTACCCCAATACTAAAATCGCTGCACTGGCTTCCTGTTTACCATATAATTGATTTCCAAATCCTCCTCATCATTCATAAAGCTCTAAATGGTCTGGCACAAGCGTTTTTCCTCGACTGTCTACTGAAGTATTTTCCAAACCGCCCCCTCCAATAGTACGGATCTGATAGCCTTACCCACCTTCCCAACTAACTTTAGGAAATTTGGCGAAACCGCCTTTTGTTTTTATGGCCCAACGGCCTGGAATAAACTTCCAGCATCACTCAGACAGACAACCTCATTAGATGCCTCCAAAGCTCAACTAAAACATTTATTCTCCTTGCCCTTCGATTAACCCCCAGCTTTTCCCCTTTGCCTGTTGTGTCTTATCCTCTCTCGGTTTTTAGTCTGCCCTCTGTTCTAATCTGCCTGTCGTGCTTTTAGATATTTTTTTATCTGCTATACTCGTTTCAAGGCACACATGTGGGCATGTGTGCCTTGAATGTTATTGTGTGTAAAGCACTGTGGGTTACAATCTTGTATGAAATGTACTCTATAATTAATGATTGATTGATTGATGCCTCTGAAAAGTAAAGTTTGATACTAAATCAAATGTGTTAGGTATAGTTCAGATCTTTTGGACTTAAGCTGTATGAAATACTTACCATTAATACAGTGGTGTAAAGTGTATTAATTGATGCCACTAGTCTCATGGTGGGAATTCTGCTCTGGTTTTGGTGAAATATGAAGTAGTTCCGGTCATTTTGTGGGGGCCACTGGGGCCACGCAGTGAAGGAAATGAACCCAAAGAACAGTTCATTTGTATTGTTGACCCATTTCTAAAAAATATTAGCACATCCTTTGTTTTTGTGTCCATATCACGACATACAAACAAAAAAGGTTTTCCTTTAAGATAGAATAGAATTTTTACCGGGTGATCTGCCCTAAGTGCTGATTCTATAGCTTTCCGATTCTTTAGCGTCTTTTATTAGTAGAAGAGGCTTCTCCGGACATTACGTTGTAGCTTGAGACAGTGTCTCTTTTTCAAGTGGGAACTGGAGACAAGGTGAAACAAAAAGTTACACTACAGGACCACATCAATTCGTATCATATAATGAAACAGCGATTAATAAAAAACCTCCAAAGCTTGCCCTTTTAGCTTGCCCTTTGAGAGGTCACATCTGTCGCAAATATACCGCATCAAGAAGCATTGGCTTCAGTTAATTTTTAATCCACAAGATGAAGCATTAATATCCTGTTGGGAGATGTGGAAATTATATATGAAATCTATATGACTTGGATAAGTGTTTCGTTTTCAAGTGTCTCACTCTTACTTTGTCAACACCCAAATTTCCGTCCGGTGAACAATCTATCTTTCTTTCATTTCATTTATTTTCTTCCATTTATTTGGACGAAATAGTGCATGTTAATGTGATGCAACATAATCAACTGGAATTAGCCATGATGCTAGTTTGCATCTGCATTCCCCACCACACAATACATCCTTGTACTTACAGACGTTGAAAAAAGAAAAGAAAGAAAGAATAATTCACCCTGATTCACTGTTTTCACCCTGTTTCCTTCATAGGCCCATCACTACATGGAAGGACCAGGTTTCTCAACAGAGGACCAGGGGTCAACCAGCCCATGTCTAAGATCAAACCCATGAACTTGGACCAGGACCCAGATCAGGATGTGGTCACCACCACCAAGACGGAGGTACAACTCAATTCTTCTACATAACAACTAACTAGCTTGCTGGGTCAGCAAAACAATAGAGCAAGAGAGAGAATTTTACACCCATAAAATGTTTCACCACTCTACAGGTGGAACGAATTGTTTTCTTTTTTTTTTTTTGTCTTTTTCTTCTTTATCTTTTCACTTTTTACCGTTTCATTATTACCGGTAGATCACTTCCTGAAAATATCTAGTATCTATGCCACAGTGGCCCTTTAAAAATCTTATTCCTCCACCACCTCCACATTTGACTACACCAGTCCTCCCTTTTCCTTAATCAGAGGCAGCTCAGCGAGGTTCTTCCTGATTGGCGAACAAATAGTCCTGCCAGGACTGTTAGCCAATGACAAAGCTTATAGGGATTTCTTTGGCAGCCCCTAGAGGCATCAAAAAGACAACATTTATTTGGAGATGATGTAATTAAAGGAAGACTTAATGAAAAACATAAAAGCAATAGAAACCAATGTAATTTTTATTTTGAGTATATACAGTATGAGCTATACATGTGGAGAATGTGAAGATGGATGGAGCCATATGAGGTGGCTTCTTATTTAACCTGCATCAGAAGTAACCTTTCAGATGTATAAAATGGTTCATGAATGTTGTGAGAAGTTCAACAGTCTTTGATTGTTCAGAGACTTTTAAAAGCACACTATGTACAGAAAAGTTGTAAAAGTAGAGTCCTCATTTCCAAAAACACCCCATAAAGTTGATATCAGTGGTTGGTTTCTGTCAAACCATTAGAGTTTTACACTATATAGCCATAATATTTCATGTTCTAGTTGCATAAGCATTCGTCGAGTTGCATAAGCACAAGTCGATTTAATACAATTCAGAGAAGCTTTATTGGCAATTTGGCAGGAAAACAAACATTTACATTGCCATAGCAAATGTCACAAATACAATGCAATAGTTGGTGGTGCTGCTGAGTCGAAGAAAGGTCCTCTCTTGCGAGATCAAAAGGATGAATCATAATCATACAAGCCTATATTAGGGTATTGGAAGTAGTTGCATCGCTATGGTCTGTGTAGTCTATGAAGTCTTGTGTCTTTGTGTAAAGTTTCGGGTTAAAACCTAAAATCAGTTTGTTTTTGGTAGTCAGAAGCTGTGATCTGTGATTATGATTTTTTTGTATTTACTGATGAAAATCCCTCTGTTCTTTTCATTGATGTCTGGCCTCTGATTCATACTGAAGTTGCAGGCAGTTCCCTCGCACCACAAATTGGCAATATAGCTCACAACTTTGCATTGCAGCATTGTAAGCTTGCAAACATGCAATCATTCAATGCGTGACACGGCCACAAAATTTAAGTATATATCATGCTTGAATGGGCACCAAACTTTGAAGCCTTTATATTGATGAAGGCACTGGCTACTTAAGCTATGAAATGGGACCAATGCATTTGTTTTTGGTTTAAAATGAATTAAGGTTTGCGTGTCACAAAGCTGCGATTACTGTAAACAAGCTTTTCAATGCTTTCTACCGAGCAACTTAAAGAAAGTGCGCAGTCAGCGACTAAGGCTTGACTGACTGTCTGAATGTGTGATCTGTGTGACACGTACAGCAGAGTGGGGGACGGGGTAATATCCAGTAAGGGGGGCACTTTAGTACTTTAGACCAGTAGAAGGGCAGGGGCTGAAGACCTATTTGATGTCTATTTGTGCATGCCCCTGTATACTGCATGCTGGCACTCAGGCAGTGCGTGGCAGCATGGCATTGTATGCCGGTGTCGCGCAGCAAATATAACTAATCTACAAGCTGTTTGAACAATGGATTTAAACTTAACGCGATTCACGTTTTCCACATGGCACTGTCGTATGGTAAAGCTAGACTTCTGCCTCTTGGGCACATCATTTTTACTACTATTTAATTTAATATTAATTCAAACCTTCATTTTATAAAAACGGTTATTTGTTGTTGTTTTTTTGCTTGTTTCGAAAGTGTGTTGAATTTGGAATATTTCTTTGCAACCCTAGTCTCTTTCCAGTGTGCCATGCAGGTAGTTTTCTTTTTGTTTTCTTATAATCTGGTTTAGTCCAATGGGCTTTCCATCTGGTGGTTGTGCTAGTGTTTGTGTATGCACTAGCTAGCACTTGTCTACACATTTCTAGTATACATGTTTGATTAGTTTCTCTTTATCAGTCAGCAGATGCCGAGGCTGACGGGGAGAACCAACTGCTGATCGTGAAGGTGGAGGGAGCCGCAGAGAGCAGAGCCCCCGCCGGCCAGGAACCGACGACGTTCACAGGCCCTGGCATCGGCACCGGAGCTGGAGGACGAGAAGATGTCGTGGGATCTACCCCCGGACGCCCGGACGATCGCGGCGGCGGCAAGGTGGCGACTGGACATCCCGGCGAAACGGAGGTCAGTGGATCTGATGTCATCTCCTTCGTTGTCGTCCCGTCCGAGACAGACCGTACCCTCCGTGACGCCGACGCCGCCCGCAGCTCCCGGCCAGAGTTAATGGGAGGGACGGCCAAGGCCGAGCCGGCGGCAAGCGAGGACATGGGGGGTGGTGGCGAGGAGGGGGGACAGTGGGAGGGGATGTCAGGGAATGCCGTTCTGCCTCAGGGGGCGTGCGCGGGTGTGGCAGCGAGTGCTGACAGCGCGTCGTCGGTAGCACCTCCCACCGGTGTCGCGATGGAAACTGCGTTTGCGCACACCGGCCAACAGCCAAGTCTCGAGTCCAGACTGCAAACTGCTCCGGGGCCTTCCTCCGTTTTGGAAGTGATCGTGATCGACGGCGAGGCGGCTTCGGGCGAGGACGGCGTTGCACCGGTCCGGTGGTGCAACACAGGACAGTCGACGGCGGATCAGACGACCCCGAGATCGGGAGAAGAGAAACAGCCCTCTTGGACAGAACCGGCGGGGAGGGGTTCCTGGTTCTACCCTCCCGGCAACGCCACAGGAACCTTTACCGGCGTAACTACCTCCCACACCATTGCCGGAGACACGCAGCGGTCCACAGCAGGCCAATTCAAGCACTCGGAACGAGCAGTGAGGGTGCAACACCCGGTCGGCGGCCCGTACACGTCGCATCCTCCGGTTAACCATCTCAGCCAAAGACCGTCCGCCGTCGCCGGCCCTCAATCCTACCAAAAACCTTCGGGACAACATTCCGGCCAAAGACCGGCCCCTCAGACTGCTCACGTCACCCCCGGCGGTGCCGGCTCGGCCATGTACCGGCCGTACAGCTGCACCAGCTGCAGCAAGTGTTTCTTCGTGCAGGCGGACCTGCAGAGGCACATGGCGCGCCACACCAAGGAGAAGCCCTTTGCATGCACTGTGTGCGGCAAGACCTTTGTGTGCCAGAGCCAGCTGCAGATGCACGTGAACGTGCACACGGGGGCGCGTCCGTTCGGCTGCGCCACCTGCGGGCGGCGCTTCTCGCACCCCAGCAACTTGAGGCGGCATCAGAAGATCCAGCACTGAAACTTTTACAAGCTTTCCTACAGCAGGTGATTCTTCCACGGGGTACATTTGGTTCACCCCTGCATTGTAGAACAACTGTTTTGGTGTACAATCTTGTCGCCTGGCTGTTTTTATGTCTTTGGGTATTTTCTGCATAATCTGGTCTAATGATGGCATGTATGTAATAGGGACATCAGGGTTAAAGTGAACAGTGTGGAAAAGAGGAAAATGTTGTATTCTCACTGTCACCAACTTAGGGCTGCTCTGTGCGGAGTTACAGGAGAATTCTACTCCAGAAGGCTTTATTAACTTTATTTGTAATTGATTTATTTAAAAAAAAAAGTGGTCCAGTTGTTATTTTGCGAAATAAATAAATAAATTGAATAAAAAAAATATATATTATGGCTGTTTCCCCTACCCTATATATGGGGTGGGGGTCAATTCACCTATTTCCATCGCTCCATGCTTTTTTTTTTGCTAGATATTCTATCTCCACCATATCAATAGTGTTTGACACTCACTTTCACTTTTGGTTCAGCAGTGGTTCAGCTGTCTGAAAAGGTGTGGGTGCGGCGCACAGCTTATGGCTGAACCACTGCTTTGAAGCGATGGAAATAGGATAATTTGAGCAACATACCATAGCCCCATTTTAAGCTTATTTTGGGGTAGACATAAAGGAGTTTATTCACAAAATAACAGCAGGAACATTTTTGAAAGGAAATAACTACTGCAAATAATGGAAAGATAGGCATTTATTTAGACATGCATGTTAAAAGACGTGATGTGAACTCAAAAGGGCAAAATTCCTGGATAACTATATACAGGATGTACTGTAGATACATATAATTGTAACAGGAGTGAATGTATGAAGGACCATTGACTGAACTGTTCTGGTACGCAAATGCTCCCCTTCATAGTTCATCCTGTGTGTCTGGATCGTTTTTCTTTTATTTTTAAGACATTAGGGGATCAGTTTTGTACAAAAATGACACATGCTTGCTAGCGAGTGATCAAGGCTATGATTATTATTATTTTCTTCTTCTTTTTTTTTTTTTTTTTACAATCAGCCAAACATTTGTATAACATAAAGGATTTAGAGCATTAAGTCAAAAGAGCATTTGGATAGGGGAAAAAGGTTAATTATTAGTTATTATTGTAATTATTTTAAAAGGATCTCTGGCTAATATGACAAATTATGGCTCGAAATATAATATTTGCCTTCTTTAACTAAAAAATAAAAATAAAGGCGACTTATATATTTCATTTACTTCATAAACAGAATCTTGAACTCGATAGGGACTGCTCCTGTCGTAGGTTGATGGTGTCATATGTCCTTTTGTGATCCAGAGCTCCAGTGGAATAATATGGAATGCACATGCTAATAAAAATATTGCTTTGATGCAGTATTAAGTTGTTTTTTTATTAACATGTGCATGCCAGTCCAAGATTGGCTACTTATGAAAGAAATAAAACATTTAAGGTGCTTTTTATTTATTTTAATTTTAGTAGCCAAGTATAATGTTTAAAGATATAGTAATGATTTGGAAAACCATCTGTAGCATGGTGTACACATGCATACGCCCCTCTTATCCTGATTGGACAAAAGGCTTTTATCCCAAAGCCCCAAACTGAAACTAAGGTTTATTGCCCACTGAGTTTATTGGCTCACTGGGAACAGCGAGGAACTCCTTATATGCACACCACACTATAGTAGCCCCCAAAAAAGAAGAAGAAGAAAAAAAAAACATGATTTGAATTAAGTGAAATCACTTGCTATACCTTTAAAGGCACATTTGTCATATTAGCCAGGGATACTTTTAAGAAATAATTTTGAGCTGAAATAACTGCAATGCCTTGGGAGTTTGTTTCAGATACGTATTGTCCATGTACGTATGTGCCACGTAGTGTGTACAGATGCTACTTCTCCAGCGTGTCCATGTTCAGCAGAACTGGTCACAGTGCTGCGTTTGAAATGGTGTTCTTTGACAGGCAGTGGGACGCAGTGTAAACTAAGTGATAATATCCACTTTCTTGGTATTAGCCAGGACTTGAGCAGCAGATTCTGGATCAACAGAGGGTCTGGGAGCTCACAAGCATTTCAAAATCGAAGTCATAAGATCAGTCACTCACGTTGCCACAGTGAAATTGGTTTTCCGCTTTTGACCTATCTCTTGGAGCACTGAGCCGCAGTGTGCGCCATGCTGGGGAATCATTAGTTCATTTGACCCCATCCCTTTGGTGCTGAGTGCCAAGCAGGGAGGCATTGGGTCCCATTTTCAAGTCTTTGGTATGGCCCCGTCCGGGAATCGAACCCCAACCTCCCAGTTTCAGGGTGGACACTCTAAAGAAGAGAGTGTGGTTAAATTAGAAGTATTTGTGGGGATTGTGGTGTAGGTAAAGCAGCATTCCTTGAGATTAATCGATAAGTTCAGAATGTTTGGCCTGAGCTTGTAGATCTCCTATTTTGGTTGAATGTTGGTCTATTAGATGCAAAGATGCATCCCAACAAATATAATGTTGAACTATATACTGGTAGTTGTTATCATGCTCAGTCAGAATGTACCTTTAAAGGATGATGTCCCACTTTTTCAATTGGTCCTTACTTTTTATTTACATTTTTATTTTAATTTACTTTACTTTGATAGATTCCAGCTTTTAAACTGTCCACAGCTCTGTGAGAAACAGAGTATACATTTGACCATATTATCACAAGGACTAGTGAGGACCTATTATATGAAGACGGCGTGAAAATATTCGAAGTCGGCCTCCTTTAAATTGTTACGTTCGATCTTGAATACCAAAATGTGTAGCTTAAACAGAGGTTATGTGGGATTTTTTTGTGGGACTTTTTCTACAGATCCATACATTGGTTACAGAATGTAATATGAGACCACCAATAAATATTTTATATTTTTACAAGAATGCCATTGGTTTTTTTGTGGCCTTTAAGGTGTAGACAGTACACTTATTTTGATTGAATGAGGCCAGTATTTGCAGTTGGTGTGAAAATGTACTTAAAGGAGGATTCCACCCCATTTTGTAAAGAAAAAAAAGGTGCCACGCCCCCACCTTTTCAGACAGCTGAATCACTGCTGAACCAAAACTGAAAGTGGAAGAGTGAGTGTCAAGACACTACTGACATGGTGGGGAGAGAATATATAGCAAGGAATTGCATCTTGGAGCGATGCAAATAGGGGAATTTCAGGGGAACAACACCACAAGGCCCCATTCTAAGCTTATGTTGGATGTTGGGGTAGGGGAAACGGCCATAAAGGAGTATTTCCCTGGGTTTTTGGGTAATAAATCAACTGCAAAAAGGTAAGAAAGCCTTCTGAGGTTGAATTCTCCTTTAAGACAAAAATACAAACAAAGAAGCTCTATGCAGCAATGATTGCATTTGCAGAAGGAGCATATGCAATCACTAGTGTGGGCAATGGCATCGCATTGCCGGCTATACACCGGCAGGACCGTCGGTTCCACATTGTGCTCTGCTTCCGATTATGGTTAGTGTAAAGGTTTGGTTAAGGTTATGTTAGGGTAAGGGTATGGGTTGCCTGATGTTATTTTGAATGACCTGATACTGTGTGAGGGTTACAGTGTGTGAGTGAGAGTGTCTGCCCCGTCCTCCCAGATGAATGAAACCTTGCTTTAGCTTAAATAAATTAGGGCCTTGGGTTTTTGAACCAGGTAACAGTGCATTTCTCACGTTATCATCTACCATGGAATCTATTACTATTCACATCAATGGATCTTAAAGGACCACTTCACCACTTTTCAACGCATCTTCATATAATAGCTCCTCACTGATGTACATGATAAAATACCACTATTATTTTTCTACTCAGTCTGTCTCTCACAGGAGGGCAGTGTGGGCAGTTAGAAACCCATCTTCCATCGTTCAGCAGATTTTTTGAAAATATTCTTTTTTGGGGAAAAAAAATATATATATCATTGGGAGAACGGTGGCTTCCATCTTTGTAGTTTCTATTAGTTGGATTCCCCATCGATGATGTCACTGAAAGACCCACAGCCCTCCTGTGAGGCACAGGCTGTAGAAAAAATAGTGGCATTTTATCATGCACATTAGTGAGGACCTATTATATGAAGATACGTAAAAATGTGGTGAAGTGGTCCTTTAAAACTCTTGAAACTTGCCAGGGTTGTTATAGAGTGCTTCCTGAAGTGGGGTTCGGGAACCTCCAGCTAAATGATTGATAGTTAGGAACCCAATGGACCCTTGCAAGTCTATAGGAGGTATGGGTGTCTGTTATGCGATGCCATGTTGCCACTTGCCCATTGTGGCTCTTAAGTCGACTGGTAACGTACATGCGTGGGGGAATGGGGTACCCGGGTTTTGCTCCGGGCTGTGGCTACAATACTGCTTGCCAAACGTGTGGGACTTGAAATGAAAATGTTTGAGAAAACGACTATTCTGGCGTGTGGAGGCTGACATGCTCAATGCCTTCTTTGTCCCCGCAGAGCCCGTCTACCTGTCGGAAGATGGAGTGCAACCGCCAGGCAAAAGACGAGGGCCTGGATGACATGCCAGGTAGCCTGTTGAAGTTCCTCATGTGGAAGTATAAAGCATTATTTTATTTTGTTTATGTATTATGTTTATTCATAGTGCAATGACATGACAGCTTCAGTGTTGCAGTTTCCAATGCGCCTTTTTTCCCCTGCCAAATTGAAGAAAAAAATAATGATAAAAAAGAAAAATAATAAGGGTAATATTAATAATAGTCATTATTGTTTAGTATGTAAACAAGCATAATCATAATGTGATTATGATATGATACAAAAATAAAACAATATATAATATATAGTAACTAATGCAGAGAGGACCAAAGAAATAGTATAATAATAATATATCAAATATATTGCAGGGAGGTACCGTAAGAAAGTATTTCCTTGTCTTTATGCTGGGCAGATAGACAGGGTCTTTAGTAAAGATAAAATGCATTTTCATCTCAATATCGATATGTTCTATTCTGAGTGACCCGTCCCAAATAAGCACATGAAAATGAGATTGATTAGTGGTGGGGTTACATCTCCCAAAACATATCTGTCTACTCGGCTGCAATTATTATGATAATATTGATTATAGTATCAAGAACAAAACTTAAGGCCTGAATATTTTTAAATTAACTATTTGAGCTTAGTGTAGTACTGTTCCTTTAGATCGACATTTGTTTATATTCTTTAATCAAATGTATGTGGTCAGAATAAATCTAAAGACACCATCGGCCCTATTTTGATTGTCTTAAGGATCAGTCTAGCTTTGCCAAGCTTCCAGGTTTTGACTTAAATATTACTTTAAATAATCGGCCGATGAATCAATTATGAAAATATTCATTTCAGCCCTACTGCTTACTAAAGAGTCTAAAGAACAACTGAACAAACAATATACTTTCAACATCAAGTTCATCACCTTTTAATGCATCATTTCCCTCTCCTTCTACTTGCTATGACAGACAGGGAAGTGATGGAGACACAGAGTCCCTCTCAAACGCTCCCGGAATGGCTGGATGACGGGGAGATGGAAGACGTGCAGCAGCCATCTTGTTCCATGTTCATCCCAGACACGCTCCCAGGAAGCTCGTCGTCATCATCATCCCCACCCTTCTCCCACATGAGGGCAAACCTTGCTTCCAGCTTGCCAGCGGTTTCCCGGATGCCTAAAAGCACTGACCACCACGACTACCAGGCAAGTTCCAAGACCAAGTTCGACATCATGGACTCTCTTTCTGTTCCCATGGAGCACCGCAGTGACGTCGCCGTCTCGTGGATGCAAGGCGGGGACGCCGCAGCAGCGGCGGCATTTCCGCGAGGCGAGCGAGGAGCGATCGCGGGTGGCTTGAGACACCCGGGGAGCCGGAACGCTCAGGACAACAACAGCCATCAGCACCATCCCCTGCCATGCATCCAGCTAACGGGGACGCCAAACTCGTCCAAAGACCCGGCGTTCAACTCCAACCACGTTTATGGCAGTCACCTCCTTCCCACCTACAAGTCGAGTCCTCCTGTTACGTCGTCTATTGGCACCACGCTGGAGCCCCACCAGCTGTGGTCGGGCGTGCAGCCGATGCCCGACTCGTCCCTGGCACTCCCCCAGTCGAAGGCCAAGCCTGGTCCGCCGCCCACCGATCAGAATCCGAACACTCAGCGAATGCCGGGAGAGGTAGGGCCCCAGCAGCAGTACCAGCCCAGCGCCCTCCCCTACGCATGCGCCTTCTGCACACGGCGCTACGCACACCTGTGCCAACTTCGTATCCACGAGCGCGTGCACACGGGAGAGAGGCCCTACCAGTGTGCCCAGTGCGGTAAGCGCTTCGGCCAGTTCTGCAGCCTGAAGCGACACCAGATGGTGCACACAGGTGAGCGGCCGTACGCCTGCGCACAGTGTGGCAAGCAGTTCTCCACCTCAAACAACCTGAAGGTGCACCAGAGCGTGCACACGGGCGAGAAGAGGTTCCACTGCGCACAGTGCGGGAAGAGGTTCTCCTTCTTGAGCAACCTCATCCGCCACCAGGCCATACACACAGCCAAGTGAAAACGGAATAGAGATGGGATGTTCACGTATACCAGTGGTTTTCAACCACTTTGATACCAGGGACCAACATTTATTCAGCATTTGAGCCACGGACCACCATTTGATAACATTTTCACCCCACAGACCCTAAAACTAAAGATTGTTTTGGTTTTGTCTATAATTCCAGGCTGGTTTTCAGCAAACAAAACAGTGTAGACTTCTTAATTAAGCTGTCCTTTTTACTTTTTCACTCTTCTGACTGGCTCAAATTGATATCCCGAGGTGAACATGTACGGTATTATTTAGAGATTGATGGACCCCTGCTGATGAAGCTTTAACCTTTAACCAAAAAATATAATCAAATAAAATGTCTACAAAAACATATCTCTTACACCACATTTAATCCCTGATTTATTTATTAAAATATATATATATTGTTTTATAGCAGATCTGCAATATCACAACGTGTGTTGCACTACCACCATGTTTGTAGACCTGTTATTTGAGATACTGTATAATGATTTATACGACCTGTCCAAAACAACATCAACATCAGGTTCAACTGCAATACTGCGACTAATAAGGATGAAAAATTAACATACAGTGACACTGATATGAAATTAAGCAGTTTTGCATAAAATGCGTACACCATATATTTTATAACACACATATTCACATTCTGTAGAGATTTATAGATGTTTTTCATAACATTGAAATGTTTATTTGGAAGGTGATAGTGTTTGCTTGTTTGTCAGAAAACATGTTTTATATGAATACATTTATCACTCAATGATCTTAGACATAATTTACTATATGCATCCAGCCTAGAAGGAAATGTTGATACTTCAAGATGTACTGTTTGATAATGAAGCCAAACATTACATATTACTTGTGATGTATTTCTAACAAATAACATTGTTTTTTGGCAGGTCCTTGTTTGTTAACTGTTATTTTTTAGATATTTACCACTGTAATCCTAATTTGCTACTTAGTGCATTTTCTTGTGTACTTTCTAATGTGTACTGCAGCTATTGACAGTTTCTCAATTAATTATTTTTGTTGTATATTGTATATTCTATCTATTCTCTTGGCACTTATCTTTGACAAATTACTTTGCACAGGCAAGCAAAGTAATTGTGTGTGTGCGTGCGCAGGTACGAGTGAGCGAGAAAGTCTAATGCAAAGATGTATTTATTGATCCCTGTGGCCTTTATATGAGTCTTTACCAATGCATGTTACAAATACATCACATTAATACAATAACATTGTGTTGCAGTATAGCCTACCTACAAAGTTTATTTTATTATTATTATTATTATTTTACACCAGGGGTGGACTGGGAGCTCAAAACGTACCGGGCAATTTTGTCTCAGAGCGGCCCTCTGAATCTTTGTGGGGGCTCCGGGGCCTGAGCCCCCATGAGAATTAAAGACATATGGGGCTCGGGCTAACTAAAATTCGTTAGTTAGTTTTAGTTAACTATAAAAACCCTGCAATAGGCAGTCTCATTTGAAGAGGACAGAGGGCCGCCAGCACTGATTCGTGGGCCGGTTTTGTGCAGATTTTTTTTTTTTAAATTAAAACACGACATTAACGGCCCCCGGGGGGGTCGGCCCACCGGGAAAATGCCCTGTATGCCAGACTGTCAGTCCACCCCTGTTTTACACAACTCTTATGGCTATTGATGTGATGCAAAACAGTGTTTTGGGTAGTATCCCCAAGGACCCCAAAGGCAGACAATTGCGATAGAGAAGAGAAGAGAATTAAATATGTCATCCAAAGGGATGAACGCAAATCACACTCTCTGGCATAAAGGACCTTTCAGACTGGAGCTCGTAACTGACTCAGTGTGCCCTCATATATGACATTACAATCATTTGATTGTCTAAAAAAACCTCTGCCTTGACTTCAGGATCAATGACATAAATGCCCTGTGCTAAACACTAGAGGGCATGCTGTGCCTATGAAATGGACTTTAGGACGTCATACCTTATGGGCAAAATCCCCGCACACGTTGCGGTTCCGGTTCAGAACGGATACAGAAACCTTATGTATGCACGCATTTATGTGCATTTGGAAGCTACCGGATTCAGTGGGCGGGCTGTAGACCAGATCTGAGCACTGGCCATTAATAAAGACAATTTATTTTAGATAATTTAACTAGTAAATTAGTGAAACACACACATTACAGAGGCTTTAGTTGTTACTGTACAATACTTTTAAGGTTGCACACATGCCTAAAATAGCACTTATTTGCACGGCGCCCTCGTTGAAGACAATGTATTTCCAACTACATTTTCTCCCTATTCAGGCTGCATGGACAGAGCGCTCGGTTTCTGCATAGGGGCTTCTGACCCCTCGATGTCGGAACTATTCGACTAGATGGCTCTGAGGTGGGCGTGCTTGTTTATCTCTCTCGCGATACGTGCCGTGCCATACCCATATAGGCCATACCCCGGCGTTACGAAGCAAGCCACACAAGGTCATTAAACACGTGTGCGACACAGAGCAGGAGTTTGACACAACACAACACAAGAACATTCTTTCTAGAAGCGACGAGAGAGACGCGCTCTGCTAGTCTGCTTGTTGTCAATTATTATATATAAACCCTGAACATGGCGAGAGGAGGACGCAGCCGCCCGTCGGCTCCATCAAGGTAAATACTGTAGCTTGTCACTTTACCGCTGGTTTAACTCAACGGCTGTCGCGTTCCATAGTGCGACATCACCGCGGCTTGCTGACTGACTGATCCCCGGGAAGAGCCGCTATGGGGAGGCTACTGCTAGCAAGTAAAGAGTAGTTTACACTGTACAAGAGTGCTTAAATACGCTAATTATCAATCAACTAAATAAGTCTCCTGTTGCAATGCGACGCGTGAGCTGGGCTGGTAGAACAGACTTTCTACTGATAACTTTATACTTAGATTGCCTATGAATTTACGGCAATATGCAACAATACTGGGGATCATTGATTATCTATCAATGTAGTCTTAAAAAAAGTCTTTAAAAACTCTGAAGTCTGTCTGTGCGTCATTAGGCTGTAGCTGTATCCAACATAGCTGCCTGGCTGCGTAATAACAAGGTCACCAGGTAAGAGGTCAGCCTGTCTAATTTGCGGGAAATATGAAAGCTGCAGCCAGTGGTTAAATGGTGCAATATTTGGCGATATGTCATACTTAAACCCTGAAAAGGCCCAGTGATGCTTTTTGGGCACATTAGCCCCTTAACTAATTACTAAGTATTTATATTGATTTCATTTTTTCCCACCTAAACCTGAGTGATGTTCATTATTTAGTCTTTCAATGCCAATGGTCCTGATGATATTTGCATTCAGTATAGGCCCCACATACCCCACACAGAGGATGTGGGGCAACTGCAATAAATATATATTTGTGTTCATTGGAATGTCTACATATATCTGGGCCTTCCAGTTTTAAATGAAAAAGCAATAGGGTAATTAGCTCTGGTACATACCTCTACTACCTCTAGTTTAAGACAGGCTAATAAAAGCAGCAGAGCTACAGACCAGACCCACAGTATATAATGGGTTTCATGTGACCCTTCTTAGCCGAAGAAAAGAAAACCCTGTCTAGGAGGTGTATCTTTAGTGTTGCAGTAAGCAACGCTTTTATCAATGCATCATCGTGTTCCATTCCTACTTAGAACATCTGGACTGGAAATATAACTTAGTTTGCTTGGTGGGCTGGCAAAGTTTCTGCCAAGAAGTGTTGGTCTTTTTCCTCTGTAGCCATGTCAAGCAAAGCAGGATTCTTCTTTGTGCCAACAACTGGAATCAGATGTATGAATCAGAGCTTTCGTGGGATCCTTACTCCATGAAAGCTACTGGGCATAAATTATTTTTCCAATCCTGTATCACTTCCATTCCATTGTGGAGCCTTGGAACCAGGGGTAGACACTTTTCCGCAGATTGTCGAGATCACAGCGATCATAACACTGGCGCAAGACAGGAAAATGAGCACTCTTGAAATAACAATATTAACTACTTATCCCAAAATATACAAGCAAAACCCTCACACGCATGTGACACTATGTTTTTTTTTTTAAATGGCAATTACAGCGACAATTTATGAAAAAACAAGTAAAATACCAGGGAAGTAATTGGAAATAATTGGAAATAATTGAAATTATTAGATGTTAGTGTTGTTATTTTATGGCATTTCTTAAGCACTTGCCGCATTCTGGTGGTCCTGATGGTTTAAAATGCATTTATATTGTCAACCCCGGCTGGGAATTGCCAATTTGGAATAAGAGAGCACATGCACATAGCTCACATGGCACGTTTTCATACAAGGGGAGTTCAAATCATTTGCGTCCAGGTTACAGTAAGGATGAGCTTGTAAATCCACTTAGAGGTTGTCCGAGCCCACTGTCATTTGAATTTTCACTTTTGGAAATTCTAAGCATTGTCATTGTTTGATGTTTAAACAATGTGAGGACAGGATGTCATTACAAGTAACATTGTTATTTGCATATCGTCACCTTAAAATAATCGCATAAGTCATTTTTTCCAGGTTTTTCAGGAAACACAAAAAACTCCCCCAAAATTTTTTTGGGGGAGTTTTTTGTGTTTACTGAAAAACCTGGAAAAAATGACTTATGCGATTTATTTTAAGAAGGTGACGATATGCCTCCTGGTTACTTATATCCCTAGTGTTGTATTTTGGTATGGATGTGACAATGCAAAACTTGGAAATCCTTATTATGTGCTATTAGGCCTTCACAATCAAATGAAATCGAATTGAAATCCAGGTTTCAGAATTTGAACAATGTAAAAAAAAAAAAAAAATCTGTTGCTTATTAAAAAAAAGGTAGTCCAAGACTCCAATAAGAGAAAAGAAATACTGGGGGAGACGGGACGGGATGGAAAAGATTTCTACTTGAAAGTTCATTAAAAGAAAAACCCTATTCTCTGTTGGAGGGAGGAGAATTAAATAAAAACATATTTAAAATACGTTGTAAATAATTGTCCTTTTTGTAGATCTACCCCAAAAAATCAAAATCAAAATTGAGGTTTCAGAGGGGAAAAAAATCAAGGTTTGGCAAACTAATTCTCATTTGTAAACACTCTTTATGAGATTGAATTGCACTTCTTATCGCACCATAATTCATGGATTCAATAAAAGTTTAGCCTGTTTTAGACTCCCCTCTCGAGGCCACTGTATGTAACAGGTTAGTCCAGGCTTTCCGTTTTCGCGCAACGCGAACGAAAATGAAAGCCTGGGTGTCGAGGCTAATAAAAGTTATATGGGTGAATTGTCAAAAAATGGAAATTTTATCAAGAACTTTTTTCTGTGTTTTTCCATGTGTTCCCAGCCCATCTCCATCCTACGCTCCAGCCCCAGTTCATCATCCACCCCCAGCCGCTCTGGCCCCAGCCCCCGCCCCATCTCAGGGGCCCGGCCTCATGGCCCAGATGGCAGCCACCGCTGGCGGGGTGGCCATCGGCTCAGCCGTGGGCCATGTCGTTGGAGGAGCTCTCACTGGAGCTTTTAGCGGAGGCAGCAGCAGCAGCCCGGAGCCTGCCAAGCCTGCATACCAGGTGAGTGGGGTTAGGACATTTCCATCACTTCTTATCAAAGATAAATAGCTGATCTATTTTTGTGTAATTGTTAAACTACTCCCATTCATGTGAGTCTTCCGATGGCAGGAGAAGGAAAGCGATGATCATTAATTTTGGGCATACCCCAAGCTGGGATTCCAGGTTGAACATGGTTTAAAGATGATCCAAGGCAGCTCTGTTCACTTTGTTGTAGAAAATCCTTTATTACATGTTTTTTTCTTCAAAAAGCAAGGGTTCAAATAGTGTCAAGTATTTGATATCTCTTCCTAAAGCTATGAATTTGCAATATGTGAATATGCACAGTATGTATTCATAAATCACAGTGCTGTTCTTTTTTGATGTGTCATGTGATGCCATGTAATGCTGATCGCAGACACTACTGTATTTAATGATGTGTCACGCAGTCATTTTTACATAACCCTGATGAAGGCATGGAGCCGAAACATGGTCGTTTTTTTGACTCTTGCTATTTAAAGAAAACGTAGATAATCATATATTACATATAAGGATTTTCTACTTGACTTTCTACAAACTGAACAGAGCTGCTCTGGATCATCTTTAAAGTTCGCCACCTTCAACTCTCTTTCCATCACAAAGCTTTATAGCACTTTATATAAGTATTATAAGTATAGCACTTTTAAATTATAATTGACGTGTGAATTCAGTAAAAAAGCTCTCCAAAGGGCAGCTGTTTGCAGTTTCATCAATACTATAATTAAGGAGTTGTCTGTCTGAATGTCTGAATGTCTGAATGTCTGAAGCGAGCATAACTCATCACTGGCTGCACCGATCACTATGATTTTTCACACAGTCATTGACCATAACATTAGGAAGAGACTGAGGAAGCCCTTTTTTCAAATTAACAAATTGTTGATTAATAATGAATTTATTGGTGAATTAAATTTCCCCATTCGCTTAACATTGGCAATTCCCTTTTTGGCCACAGGGGCAATGCAAATACCAAAACACACACACACACACACACACACACACACACACACACACACACACACACACACACACACACACACACACACACACACACACACACACACACACACACACACACACACACACACACACACTTTATGACTGGCCATTGCAGTGTCTGTGCGTGTGCATTAAAGCAATCCTTCATCAAATCCTTCATCACATAATGTGATGAAGGATTCACATTACCCACACAGTGAGTACATCATTTGCTGTTCATATATTCACAACGGGTAAGGCCCTAGTACAATGAAGGACCCACACAGCACTTTTCATTTTGTTGTTGTTGGGGTTATTGTGTGTATATTATGTACTGTAATAGAGATAGTGAGCTGTGTACTGCATGTACTGTATGAATGTAGGTAAATGTAGACTCTGTCATTCCAGGAGGCCCCCAGGCCTGCCCCCGCCCCAGTCCAGTCAGGCCCGTGTCACTTTGAGGTGAAACAGTTCCTGGACTGTGCCACCAACCAACAGGACCTCAGTCTGTGTGAGGGCTTCAATGAGGCTCTCAAACAGTGCAAGTATGCTCACGGTAAGTCTGTACATTCAAGCATATTTTCAGTTAGATATGTGTTCAGCTATTATTAACCCTAGATCACTTAACCTATTTTTTGTTGCATCGTCAATAAACACTGGCATATTTACACCATGTAAAATATTAAATAAAAAACATATTTCTCACAACATATGAAAGTACAACAACACATGGCAACTTGAGGTACTCTGATATTTCAGTATGACTTTTCAAAAAAGAAAAGGAAAAAAAAGAGAATTAAGAAGGACCAAGGACCTGTGAAATTAGTCCAGTGAAAAAAAAAAAAAAAAAAAAAAGTAAGTGAATGGGATTTTTGTCTATCACGCTATCACTAAACATGGGTGAAATTCACCTGGCAGACACCTGCCTGGAGAAAACACAGGGCTGTGTGCAGGGAAACAAACACACATTCTATGATGTCACTGAGCATCCTGACGCTATTGAAACTGTCACCTCAGAGTCAGACCCACCCACCTCAGAGATCAGCAACATTATGGAAATTGCAAAAAAGTAATTGCCCGGCGTTAAATCACCACGTTCAGTGTTCTCGGGTTAATGATTCTCACCTTCACATTTCAAATTGTGTAATTAGGGTGTTATGTATGTTGGATGTTAACACGTTAGTTTGGATTGTGATAGTTTACCTTGCCATTTTTTTTTAACGCCATGTTTTGCATGGTCTTCAATAGTTGCTCCAGGGGGTTAAAATGTATCTGTATTTGGCAGGGATAATGCAAAATAAATACAGTATATTGCACTAGAGATGGATAACAGAAAATCTGTAGTCCCTGTGTGTGTGCCGTCAACAGCTCATACATTCTAAACTCGATAGAAAATAATGGAATGGAACTGGATACATTATCCAATGTAAACTCCCTATTGACATGTATTGCATAACGAAACGGTTAACAAGGTAACACTTCCAACACACAAAGCAGATTCCGACAGTGTATGAAATTGCTTTGAAAATTTATTTTTTCTGTTAATCATAGACTGTCTTGGTAAGAAATAGTGATTGCGTACCTTCCGGAAGTTCTTCCTATCCTAATAAAATAGGAAAATCAGCAGGAAGTTGGAAGTTTTATTTAGACAAAATACAAAATACTAATCAATTTTCTGTATCTTGTTTATGTGCAAAGGTTAACATTGAAACCTGTTTCACCTTGCAATGTAATGAAGCCGAAGCAGAGCATATTTTGTTTATAATATGGATTGTCAGTTTATAATATGGAGCTACTATTGAAACTATCTCACCAATATTTAGTGTTACACCAACTACCGTACATTAACCCAAATCTCTCAAATACAGTAGATCTATAATTTCTAATTGTCTGTTCTTATTTGTGTGCTCATTTCCCCAGGTGTGTCGTCATTGGTCTAAAGAACAAGATGCATTTCAATATCATACACAAATAAACCTTGTAGTCAAATGAAACAGACCTTAACTCCACTACAGTCAGTTCAGATTCAGTTTGATCTTTGTTTGTAAGTTGATGTTTATTTTTTTGATTGATATGAAGAGATTGCTGCTTGGAATGTACAGTATGTTATAACGTTGAATAAATAGTTGGTGTCCATGCACCTTCCGCTGCTACCTCTCTGTGTTGTCTCTTCTGTTTCAATGATGAGATTGTTGTGTGACAATTGGTCAAGGTGAGAATGTTACTAAAACAAAATCACAGAATAAAAGAAAAATACAAAATGGCTAAAATGACCTTTAATAGTTGTGACTTGTGGTTTGTCTGAGAATCGGAAGGCCTGCGGTCTAC
This sequence comes from Benthosema pterotum, assembly GCA_039105355.1. Lineage (NCBI taxonomy): Eukaryota > Metazoa > Chordata > Actinopteri > Myctophiformes > Myctophidae > Benthosema > Benthosema pterotum. Next base: position 33,917,492 of record CM076973.1, on the reverse strand, counting down.
TGTATTGATTCCACTGCTCAGATGGTAAAATGCAGAGGACGATACCGGTATGTGCAAATGCATTTTGACAAATGCTGCTTTTCACAAAAATATGGTTGTTCAAGAGGGCAATCTGCAGGTATTTTTGTTCAATTACTACAGCCAGAAGCAAATGCAATACCTTGCCAAGTTTTCATGTATACTTGCACATCTTGCACATTGAAAAGGTGTGTTTAACTTTAGACCTGTCTCTGCTGCTTTTTAGATTTTGTGTTGCACTGCAAGTGTCTGAGGGGAACAGTTCAGTATTTAATGTACCAGTAAGTACATGGGTAAATAAACTAATTCAGATGCTGGCATTGGGATTGCCTTTTCCCCAGCTTGTATTTTACCATGTCTGCCATGCATTTTATTTTGCAATGTGGAGGCTTCTCCACATCCACCTTGCAAATCTATGGATGAACAGTAAATGTTATCTGTACTTAATACTCAAGTACAGAGACCATACAATGACCTTCACGTCCTGTGCCGAGTGAAAATGAAGACATACAGAGACATAATCTCCTCTGTCCTGACTCCTGTACGGTAAGAATGTGATAAGGATAATTTAACAATAAGCAATAAAGCACTCCTCCACAGCATTATCTCTAGCCAATGTTTCTGTGAAAAAAGGCTGTTTCCCTGAAAGACAGGTTGTTGGAGGGGGTGTACATACTGCCCACATGAGGGCAGTATGTGTTGCAAAGTATCTCAAAATGACGAACATGACCATAAGGGGCGCTAGTAAGCCCTTCCCCATTCCGCTATCTAGTGTCCGAGTTGCAACATTGAGGGGTCAGAAACTGAGCGCTCGAGCTATATTGGGCATGTGTTCAACATACTTCCAGTCCAGCACTTGTCCCTGTTTGCTGTCCCCATTCTCAAATAGAACTCTACGTAGGTAGAGCCGCCATTGGACTGGCCCCATGAAGCGAAAGGAGTTTTCGTAACTGTCTTCTACTGGCTCTGGCATTCCCCTTTGGCTTAGCAAGAAGCGGATCTCTGGCATTCAAGCAGGCTCCCATTCTCTGGCGTCTCACTCCACGTACAACACAGTAATAACTTGGCCACAATGCCTTTCATTGACTTGGAAACCAATTTGCCTGCGAGCAAGTTCTCTGAGGACTTCCTGAAGAAGCTGTGTTCCACCACTGCTGCTGTTCTGGGAAAGCCAGAGGACGTAAGTTAGTTGTGTGATGGTGGATATTACACGAGAGTGAGTGAAACGATTACTCCTGCTGTGGTTGCCTTGCGTAATAGTCAATGTCAGCTATCCGAAAATGACAGATCTGCAAGCTCACATCGTGTTGCATCGCAACGGGCTGCGAGATTGTACCTCAGTTATTTTGTGCAACACAGCCGTACGGCTAAGCATAAATGATGTTATACTCTGCTTGCTTATGTATACATTATTATGAACTGATTGGTGTGTAGAACTTGAAGTTATGTAACCCTTGATGTGTTTCTCATTTGGCTAAATTAGAAACAAAATGATCTAAAATTCTACTTTTTTGTAATATTACAAGCCAAAAGTTTCATAACAGCATGCCTTAATAAGAATGAATGGATAATGATCCTTCTCATTGAACTCACACACCCACTCTGTATTAGTAGGGGAAAGCGAGGTAATGTGAGACACTTTATACATTTGCTTTTCTGTAGGCAAGCTAAAATTATATATCAGCAAAGTTTAAACATTTCCCATTAATTTGCGGTGTTCCCTAACAATGGGAATTTTCAGAATGTATTGAAGACAAATGCTAGTGAAAATATGATTGTTTTTAAAAAGAATTCACTCACTTTACCCCAGGACAGGGATAAACTAAGACAAACCAGAAAAATCAATGGGGTAAACTGATCCACTTACTGTTTTCACTTTAAAACTACCATAAAAACACATGTTGTAACAAATACAATACTGACAGATAGCACACATTCCAAAACTAATGTCACATTAGTAACAGAATCACAGGAATTGGTCATTAAGCTCTTTTTTTTTAAAGCGTGTGTATTATCCAGATTGTGTTTTACAATAAGTTACTTGGGTTGTAATGATTAATTACTTGCCTGAGTATCACTGACTTGCTGTATGTTTTGTAAACATGAAAAGTAAAATAAGCAAAGCTGTGAAATGCGTTAGATATGACTTAGATTTGGTGAAAACGTTGTGCACACGCATAACATTTCAAACATGAAAATAGTGGATTAACGTAAAAGTACTCAGCAGTTTTTTTTATTACTACAACGTACAAAGCCAAAATGGCAAACAGAAAATTAAATTGTATTGTATTACTTTGTATTTTCCAATAAGGGAATATAGCATGAAGGAAGGACCGCAGTGTGCACAAGCAAATAGGCAATCTACATTTAATTCCGCTTAGACCTTGTATTGCATTTAACTGTAGGACTACTTTCCTGTGCTTTTTACAATCCAATCAATCAATTCATATGTTCCAAGGTAATAGTGACAGTCATACTTTAGCTCAGGAGGTAGAGCAGGTAGTCCATCCGTGGTGCGGCGGTTCGAATCCTGGCTTCTCATTGAACAGTGAACCCCAAATTGCTCCTGATGTGCTGGTTGCGGTGCCTTGCATGGTTTATGCTGTCATCGGTGTATGAATGTGTATGTGAATGCAAAGAGCCTTTGGATAAAGGTGCTATTTACAAGCATCATCTATACTTGAGTGAAGGTACTGGCATTATATCTGGTCTCCAAGTGAAGGTATTTTTCATAGGACACATGGCAACTGGGTTAACTAGTGACTATTTCTTATGTATTCTTTTGCAGAGGATGAACTTAGTGGTGAAAGCAGGCCTGCCCATGCTGATCGCTGGCTCGTGCTCTCCGTGTGTGATGGTCTCCGTGTCCGCGATTGGCGTCACCGACACCGCCGAGAAGAACAAGGAGCACAGCGCCAAGATCTTTCAGTTTCTCACAGGAGAGCTTGGTCTAACTGAAGACAGGTCGGTCGTTTTTCTTTACACTACGGTCCTGGCTAATGCTACCACCGTTTGGTCCAAAGCAGTGGCTTTACTTTAGGACTCCAGAACATGTAATCTAGGGCCTAGATTACATGTTCGAACTTGTAGGTTTGAACTTGTAGATTGGCTTTTTTCAGCAAAAGATGTTTTTCATGCAGAGGGGAAAAAACAGATCAGGTCCAAAGTCAAGTACTGAGAGTAAGACTGATAAAAGAATCCAATCCAACATACAGTATCAAACAAAAGCGAAACAAAACTTTGAATTGACACTACGCTGATGACAGTGCTGTCAAACAAGTAAATCCATGCACTACTCTGACAATTTCGTGCAATGCGCAATAGTGGAAATCCGTGCTTCATGTCTCTCAGCTAAGGGGCCCTGGGCCTGAACGACCCGGACAACGAGTTGATTTATATGCTGCAGTTACACACGTGGGACTGTGAGGAATTATGAAACCACAATACATAAAAACCAGATGCTATATATGTGCTCTCGATTCTGTAGAGAAACACTTCCCAAGTTACTTTAAATAGGGGTTGTGTGTACACCCTTTACAGTTGGCTGTAACATATATTGGTAAAAAAAAAAATGTCAAGATCGCTAAGTGCTATTATACAGACAAAAGATTTATTGATTTATTTAAAGTCATAAGGAGAGAAAAACAAATAAAATCATACCGGTAGCTCAATATCTGATTTAACGTAGGCCTGAGGGTGTTTTGATAATTAATTTTAACTGTGTTTGATTTGATTTTATTAGACATCAAGCAAGAGCAAGTTGCATCATGTTGGTAATAATAAAAACTAAATAAAGTAACACAGTACTGTATAGTCTTCTGACCTATTTTCATTGTGGTCCTTGGTCTGGTTGGGACAAACAAATTACAACAAAATACATACAGGCCTACATTTAATCACTACATAGCACAATCAAGAACTATAGCTAACACATAAATTCATGCAATCTCACATATTATTAAACCTTGTCTCCCATACGCAGTGAGCCTTATATACAGTGCAGAAAGCCCAGGGTGACTATGAAAAGAGAAAAATAAGCACAATCTAGTAATAGTCTATTATATTCTACTATGAAAAGAGGAAAATAAGCACAATCAAGTATTAATCTATTAAATTCCAATATTGCAAATAATTTCCAAAAAGGCTGAAAACAACAAAACAATTGTAAGAGCAACAATAAACAAAGAGTGTACATTTCACACATGCTGTACATAATTGGTGCACATAGAAAAATTGCAATAACAACAAGTACAAAGTGCAAATGGTGCATGCATACTATCTTGTCTGATTGTATGCATGTCTGTACCTCACAGAAATACACCCAATGTTGAGGAGTTGAACTCTTGTTGAACTGTAAATTCTACATTTGTCCATTGTTATCACTCATCAGTATAAGCACGTTTGTTTCTTTTTCTTTTTGCCACCTAAAATATTAAACATTTCACAACATGTGTTCATCAGATCATTTCACCCAGATGGAGTGTGTGTGTGTGTGTGTGTGTGTGTGTGTGTGTGTGTGTGTGTGTGTGTGTGTGTGTGTGTGTGTGCGTGCGTGCGTGCGTGCGTGCGTGTGTGTGTGTGTGTGCGGTAACTAATTAACCGCCAGAGATATTTGATGTGATAAACTGAAGGGACTTTATACTCTGGGAGCGTGGCCTTGATTGACTGAATTGACCATATGAATGAATGGTAATGTTTCATGCCCGACAACGGGTTCAAATACCAGGCCAGGTACATAACACAGGGACGGCTGTGACTCAGGCTGGTACAGAAGGCCATCCAATGATCTGTCTCATATAGAAAAAACTTTACACTATATGCAACATCTTGAAAGTGGAACCTTTCATACAAGACACTTCACAAGAACAATATGCTTGTCATATACTGTATAATTCTTATAAATCACAAAATTATATATGTTTTAGATATGTTTCACTTTGCAAAGAAATACTATTGGCCTTATATTAACTTTATTCTCTTATATGAAAGTGCCACTTTCAAGAGTTCGCATATAAAATATTTTCCATATGGGGTTGGTCGACTGTTTGAATCCCAGCTCCTCCCGTCTACAGTACATTCATTAAAGGTGTGCCTTATAATCTGGTGCGCTACAGTAGTGTGGAAAATATGGTAAGTCACATTTTAAAACCGATTCCATTATTGTCACCCTCCTCAGGATTGTCCTCCGGTTCTACGCGCTTGAACCTCACCAGGTCGGGAAGAAGGGAACGGTCATGAGCTTCTTGTGAAGGATCCTCCTGTCTACCAACACTGTACACTTTAACCTTGAAGTCCATTCCAAGAAGATCCTTTCTGAACTGGAAACCAGTAGTTCATTTAAAGATTCAAACATTTAAACATTTAGTTGTGCTGGATGTGTGTCTGTGAAGGCTAATTTATTAAATGGATACAATCGTATACAATCAGAACCAAATTGCTTCCACTTGGAGTTAGATTAACATTGAGTATTTCACTGTGTACTATCTGAAGTACATGAACCCACATTGACTGAATTTGAATGGACTTGTAATGGATGATGCAACCTATGTGTTTTTATTTTTAATCTTAATTCCCCACATGATTACCAGAGATCTACTGTATATTGATGTCTATACATTGACCCAGTTACAATTGCACACTATTTTCCTATGTACAGTAACGGTATATTAATTCATATTTTGTACTTAGCCTATACATGCACTCCACATGCAATCTGATGATTTAAGTGTCAATGTAAACGTGATACTGTTCATTTTGCCTTGTGGCCTTATGTTCAAACTATCATTAAATGAAGAGACTATTGATTTGGGGTAAACTGTATCAGTTAGTGATTAAATGCTCCTGAAATACAATGTATATTGATGTATGGATTTCTGAATTGATTATTTCACAATCTGTGTGACAGTGTCTGAGGACAGACTTGTGCATAATCATGGTATTTTGTTGCCCACAAAGCCAAATAAGTAGCTTGCTACTACAATGCTGTTCATAAGAGCATAGCATTGGGCAAGGTTTTCTGGAGCCAATGAAAAATCAACCAAATATTAAATAATCTGCATATCAATGCCCCCACTGGTATGCAGGACTGGTTATATCAGTAGTGATCGGGGCTCAAACCATTAGAAATAAGCTTGAGGGACATGTACAATAATGATATGTCCTACTCTACTAGAGCACTCTAGAGACAACTCTTTCTACTTTAAGGCTCTGGTCTCTAGATGGCACTGTGGCCTATGGAGTGACGCAACTTTTTCTACTTTAAGGCTCTGTACTCTACTAGGGGTGAGGTCCGGCCTGTTTGTATTCGGTCCACCACCACTGTCAGAGCCAGTCAGTCCGACAATCAGTCAAACAGTCATCATGTCTGTCCAGCTGTATGCAGACATGTTCTCGCAGCCCTGCAGATCCGTGTACATATTCCTCAAGAAGAACAACATTCCCTTTGAATTTAAAGACGTCTCGCTCTTTGAAGGTACGTGCAAGTTCAAGTTCAGAGCAAACTTCGCTGCTACTGCTTGGCTTGGGTGCGACGCAGCCTGCGCCTTACTTTGTGTGTTATCCTACCCTAGAATGTCTGATGTTAACATGTGTGGGTGTGGGTCCACCATAGACCCACTCTACACTAAGTTTTTGGGAGGTTCATACAAAATACATTAGTTTTTGATTAAAATAATAAGGCTAATAACAATAAAGTTGTACATTCTCTAATTGTGAAGAACTCTTGGAAGTTAAGTATAGATATTTAACACTAACTCTTGAGAGGATATTTAGTTTCGCTTCTCCTCTGAGACAGAGCAAACAGAAGATGGGTTGAAATTATGTGAAGTCCCCTTTGAGAAAAAGGGAACTTGTCCACAAACAATGAATACAGGATAGGGCCTACTACTCTCCAGTTACAGACTATGGCTTATTTGGAATATTAAGACTTAAATTTCCAAATAAGGCTTAAGTAATTGAGAGTCAGTGGGTGTTTGTTATCACTCAATCAACTATTAGGCCAGTAATTTTAGATCATGTTTTACCTAAAATTGGAATAAATTGTAACATGGGATTTTTCTTCACAGATCATTTCTTTGAGGTCTCCAGAACAACATATTAAAAGTCCCGAAAAATCCCAGTTGCGCAAATATGTTTAATTTCATAAAGTAATAGAATACATAGGCTCCAATGGAGTGATAGCCCCGCCCCCTCCTATACAAACCCATTATAACTTAAAACTCCATTTTAACCATGATGGATTATTCAAAAACAACCCATCTTTTTTCTGGTGACTGATATTGTCCTCCTAATACGCGAGAGGACCGTGGAATTTCATTCACAGGTTTCAGTTATTTTTAAAATATTGTTTTGGAAAATGTAGCTGCCTCCATATCTGGCTATGCCCACCCAAATGAATATTAAAAAAATAAATAAATGAAACCTGTAAATGAAATTCCACTGCCCTCTCACATATTAGGGGGACTATATCAGTCACCAGAAAAAGGTGAGGGCAATTTATTCCACTTGAAAATCTATTTTGCCTGGACTATATATGCATAATTCAAAACCACAATTTTTTTCTATAACCCAACAGTATAGGTTGGGTTATAGAATAGTATAGTGTAGTATAGTATTGTGTGTGTGTGTGTGTGTGTGTGTGTGTGTGTGTGTGTGTGTGTGTGTGTGTGTGCGTGTGCGTGTGCGTGCGTGCGTGCGTGCGCGGTGCGGGGGAGTCAGAGTTTCAAAGCTAGGCTTTCTCAATACCACTGGTGATTAAAAAATGTTCTCTGGCTTTTAGGTCAACACTTTGGTGATGAGTTTGGGAAGATAAGTCTGTTACGAAAAGTCCCTGCAATTACAGATGGAGACTTCTGTTTGGCTGAAAGGTGAGTGGCAATATGAGTATACCTTCAAAATATATCCATCCATTCATTAACCGAACACAGGTGTCCTCCATTGACATCACAATGACGTCCACCAGTGACGTTCAGGAAGTTTTTCTGGGGCCAGTTCTGACTAGTTATGATTGATTTAAGGTAGTATGGTCTCAATCTGACTCTCTGATTCATCCAGGGACATCCGTCTTTAGTGGACAGGATTTGTGTTGGTTAAAATCAGGTGATATTCTTGGCCAGATTTGACTAGTCATGGATTGCCTTGATCTGGACACAATCAAGATGTCACTAATTGTCAGGACAAGCCCATAGTGCGCCAAAATGGGGTAATACAACTCAACAGTTGTAAAGAAACACATGTTGTGTTTCTTTCTCTCTTATGTGACTTTCACATTATTTATTCTTATTACATGGCTTGAATGAATGTTCCAATCAGAAGCCAGTGTTCTGGTCATGTGAGCAGTCACATATGTGACAACAACGGACCACTCCGCTTAACAACAGATTTCTGTCAAATATTAGTTATTCATGAATGTATTAAGCCATGTAATAAGCAGGATAACACCTTTTGTATTATCCCTTATGTATATTCTATTTGTATTTATCATTTACAGCATTGCAATACTACAGTACCTGGCTGAGAAGTACAAGACTCCAGACTTCTGGTACCCGGCCGACCTGCAGAAGAGAGCCCGCGTCAATGAGTACCTGTCCTGGCAGCACACGGCCATACGATGGCATGGAACCAGGATGTTCTGGCTCAGTGTGGGTAACCTCACACATCCCTTTGTTGTGCACATTTCCTACACTACTCAGTGGTGAAAAGTTCAGTTCACGCCAGTGAATGCATGCACGCTTTTGCAAACTCATTCACTTCATGGGATCAGTCCAATGGTGGCACTATAGTCAAGTTGTGTTTCACCATGTTAATGATTTTTCTTTTTGGAGAGTGTAAAAATTGAACCAAATGGGCCGGCTAGGTTCCATTTGGTTCACATCTGTACACTCTCAGGAAAAAATTGGAAATGTTCCTCTTTCGTTCCTCTTTCAGGCTTCAACAGCCCTCCGTTTTCAGTGTCGCAACTTTTCGGCTGAGTATTATTTCGGCCGAGCCTTCATGTATTCCAGAGAATAACCGACAGTGACGGCTCACATTAGGATCGGGTGATATACCATTTATATCATTTGATACGGTTTGATTATACCACTGGGGTTTTGACCTCTACACTGACCAAACCGTTTCAACTGACATGAGAGCGTTGGGTGCTGTGATTGTTGTTCATGGAAGCAGTATAGAATGGCAGCATCAAATAACACTAGCTTCCATGATCCAGCCATCTGATTTATCCATCCGTCTTGTGTGCAACTGTCATAGGTGACCAGGTTGCAACTATAGTTGATCACTAGTGACAACTACTGTATATCTACTAAGTATATCTTCAGCCGGCCGGCCATGCATGCAATGCGACTGGGTCTATAGTTGGCTGGTGGATTTCGCTGTCTCTTTCGCTGATCTAGAGGTTACAATGTTAGCTTGTAGATATGCTGTTTTCGAAAAATTTTGGTGTAGTGGGTAGTGATAGACCAATTATTGGTCGCGGCCTATTATCAAATTTGATATTCATGATTTTATTAATAATTAGTATCTGTACAAAAATAATCAAAAAAGCCAATTATTTGTATTGTATATATTATATAAAATATAATTATTACAACATTGTGGTCGTGAGGAGATGTATGGCTGTGTGTCTCTGACTCTCACCTCATGCATTCATAGATTTACACAAAATGTATTTTCTCTTTTTCTTGTTTGAAGCCCGTGCCTGTACTTCATACAGCAAAATGTTTCCAATGCTCCAATCACCGATGCTCCACTAATCGGTGATTGGAAACAACGGCCAAAAGCCTGATCTATAGTAATGGGTCTGTGGCATCTGTCTGTGTCTGTGTAATAACGTTAAAGAGGGTTCTGCCTTGACCAAATATATGTAGCCCAGGCTAGTCTATGATTTTAGTGCTATCTCTGTGTGGGTCATGGGGCCAGAGCAAACCCCATGAGAATTGAATGGAATTGGAATGGAACACCTATTTTCACCCACTTTACTACTTTTGTGTATTGTATCTAATGTGTATGTTTTGGAGAAAAGAGACAGAGGGACAAAAATCAATTCAAAGAGGCATTAATGCTGAAGATGCATTAAAATGTGTGTATGGATTATGGAGGTGTCAAGGAAAGATGTTTTTGGTTAATAATAGTTGCTAAATGGGTGTATGTTTCTTTCTCACAGCTGATGGTTCCAAAGATTCTGGGCACGGCGGTCCCCCAGGACAAGCTGGACGCAGCCTTGGAGGACCTGAACGGCTCTCTCAAACTGCTTGAAGAGAAGTTCATCCAGGACAGGCCTTTCATCGTAGGAGACCAGATCTCACTGGCCGATCTGGTGGCCATCGTGGAGGTCATGCAGGTGAATGAGCAGTGGTTCCCAAACCCTGGGTTGGGGACACGTTTGTGGGGCCCTGGGCACCATTTTTAGGGATCACATGTACAAAACAAAAACAGCCATTTCAAAAAAATCAAGGGGGAACTTTGAAGTAGTGACAATAGCCGATCTACAAGCTCACAACGGGCTATGACAGCACTGTCTAATTCAGGGGTCCCCAAACCTTTTCCAGTGGGGGCCACAGCTTTTCCCCTTCTCTGACGGGGCACCAGGGTCACTTTGTAACAGAAAAAGTACTAAATGTTTGTTATTTGAAAAGACTGAGACTAGAATTAAATAGAATATTGTAAAAAGGGTTAGGGTTAGGGTTATAAACAAAAAAACAACATCACTGCTTCCAGTCATCCCGGTTCTCTATACATCTGGCCATAGTTTTATTGTATGGGTGCTCACTGCAAGCCGTAAATTGTAATTGTTCTTGTGTGTCTTTGTGACAGCCTGTGGCAACTGGCCTGGACGTGTTCGAGGGGAGGCCGAAGCTGAGCGCCTGGCGGGACAGGGTCCAGGAGGCCATCGGGAAGGAGCTGTTCGACGAAGCTCACAAAAAGATGTTCACCGCCAAGGAAGTGGAGAAGACCATGGACGGCAGCAAGCTGCAGCACTTCAAACCACTGGTCTTGAGGGTGTTTCTGTAATGACCAAAGCTCTTGATCAGCAGTCACTGCGTGAGGTTGACAATGCAACACGGATAATTCACGTTATATCTTTTGTCAGGGCCGGATCTTCTAGTCATGGGCATGGGCCCCCTGAATGCCCTGACTGCCCCACCAAACATGATGACATGCAAACAACCCAAATTTCAAAGATATTTCAACTTAAAGTGCTTGCAGTATATTTTTAAACACTATGCTACTAACTACAATTGTCACACCACCAAACCAACATCTTTTCATCATTCAAAAAAGAAAACTCTCTGAGTGTCAGACTGCTTTACGCATGTGTGCCTGTTGCAACTTCAACGACTGATGCTATTATTGATGCCTACTTGCCTAATATAAGATATAAATCTTGTGCGTCACAGAACTAAAGAAAATATACAGTATAAAATAAAAGAGAGATTTTTTGGCTACAGTACGGTCAACTCGTAATCCTGTTTTGCACTTTAACCTAATGGCCTTAAAATAGAATTCCACCACTTTTTGGGGAAATAAATCAACTGCAAATAAAGGTAAGAAAGCCTTCTGGGGTGGAATTCTCCTTTAACATGTGAAAGCATACTTTTTATGTGCTGTACTGCTGGGTTGTGCCTTTGTTTGGACACAATAAAATGTTGCCTAACCTTACCTACTTGTGGGCAGTACTGCTTTCCAACCAGTAGGTGTCCTATGCCAGGGGTCTATTACAGTAATGGTTCTCAAAGAGAGAGAGTTCCAGGGGTAATACTACAAGACAAACATTAAAGAGCATTACTTGTTACTGTATAATATCCACCCACCCATCTATGCGAGGGACCACAGATCGTAGGTCACTAACTCTAACCTCAGTTTATAGCAATGGTCTTTTGTCAGGTTTGTTAACAGCATTATGACTCAGCCTTTTTATAAAATTGCCAAATGTAATCAGATGAAAGGTAAAAAAACGTTGACAAAGGCTGTAAACGGAGACGTGTACAGTGCTGTGGAGTCCGCTTGGCAACGTACCATATAGTACATGATGAAATATGATGAAACATCACAAGGACAATTCTGTGAGTGCTGCTATTACATCCTCAGATCTCCACCATCAGTCACAGTACGTTTTAAAAGTGAGGGACGGCGCGTGATGGACCAGCAACGTTGGCCGATATGAGCCACGCCGACGGTCATTACCGTAAATTCTCGCTTAGAATGGCATGCAAAGTGAGTACCGTAAACGACGAATAGTATGGGGGAGGAGGAAGCGGGACGGAACTAGGAACCAAACTGCGCCGAATAGTTTCGGGTCGAGGGCAAAAAAAGCAGCACTTGGCTCTGATTGATTATCCCCGGCCTAGCCTGGTCTAGCCCTCAATGATTTTGGCCTTGGGGGGCGGGGTGTCGTGGGATCCACACGGCGGAAGTGCTGCCCTCTGATTTGATCTCACTAACGTGTCGTCATCTCCGGCCCCTCCCCCTCCCGTCCACTGCTGTTCTACGTCACATCATTTAGAGCGACGCCCACCCCGGAAGGTTGACACTCCCCTCAAGGCCACTTTCCAACGCGCGTTAGTCCAGGCTTTCCGTTTTCGCGCAAGGCGAACAAAAATGAAAGCCTGGGTGTCGAGGCTATCCCCGGCCAAACGTCGGCCGATTCGGCCGAAAAGCTCACCAATTTTTATCTTTCCAGACGACGAGGGCCGATGTGGGTGGGCGACGTTCTGCTGCTGTCGCCCGAATCGGCGGCTCCCATAGAGAAATAATGGATGTCGGCCAACGGTGCTTGTCCATCGCCAGCCGTTAAAACGTACTGTCAGGCATCATGTCTGTGCAGCTACAGTATATGTGGACATGTTCTCGTAGCCCTGCAGATCCGTGTACAGATTCCTCAAGAACAACATTCCATTTGAATTTAAAGACGTCTCGCTCTCGCAGGCATGGCCCTTGGGGGGGAGACTTGGGAAAGTAATATATTATATTATTCTTCGATTCAAGTAATATAATATTTTACTTTTTCGTAAGTAAAGATAGACAAGACAAGCTCAAAAGTAATAGGCTAAGTAATGAGGCATCTTTTGGCAGGGTAATTTCTTTACTTTAACTGGAAAAGGTAATATTACAGTAATATGTAATATTTAACTAGAAAGGCAGTTCCTGCAGAAACTGCGAGGGCTCGCCAAAACGCCGCAATATATACCATGTGCAGTAGAAAGTATATTAAAGATGAAAAACAGTAAACTGAGTGAAAAGTAAAAGGATGAATAAATGCATCAAGCTAAATGTGATGATGTTTGAGGAAGTGAAGTGGGGGAAAAAGTAAGTGGAAAAAAATGAAAAAATGATAAGGTGAAAAGAGTAAAAATAACTATAAAAGTTTGATACAAGCATGAATCACTGCATAAAGCTGAACGGTTTAAAGCTAGCATAAGTAATGCTAAGTATTGCGAAAATGCTAACAATGCTAAGTAATCATAATGCTAAGTATTGTTAATACTTCTAAGTAATGCCAGTAATGCTAAGTAATGCTAATAATGCTAGCTAATGTGAATGCTAAGTATAATGCTAATGCTAAGTAATGCTAAGTACTGTGAAAATGCCAATAATGCTAAGTAATATTAAAATGCTAATGATAAGTATTATGAAAATGTTAATAATGCTAAGCAATGCTGATCATGCTAAGAATTGCTAAAATGCTAAGTAACGCTAATGCTAAGTAGTGTTAGTAAGGCTAAGCAATGCGAAGTATTGTGAAATGCTAATAATGCTAAGTAATGCCAATAATGTGCGTGTGTGTGACAGTTGCTACATTGTATACAATGCATGAATCACTGCATAAAGCTGAACGGTTTAAAGCTAGCATAAATAATGTATTGTGAAAATCCTAACAATGCCAAGTAATGCTAATTGGCTAAGTAATGCTAATGCTAAGTATTGTTAATACTGCTAAGTAATGCTTAGTATTGTGAAAATTCTAATAATGCTAAGTAATGCCAGTAATGCTAAGTAATGCTAATAATGCTAGCTAATGCTAATGCTAAGTAATGATAATAATGCTAACTATTGTGAAAATACTAATAATACTACGTAATGCTAATGCTAAGTATAGTTAATATTGCTAAGTAATGCTAACTATTGTGAAAATGCCAATATGCTAAGTAATGATAATGCTAAGTATAGTTATTAATGCTAAGTGTTGTGAAAATGCTAATAATGCTAAGTAATGCTAATAACGCTAAGTAATGCTAACTTGTTCCTATTGGCTCACTACGTCCATCTACCAATTATTGAGGCGGTAGCATGTTCCAAACCCAGGTTATAGCTGTGTAAAGACCAGCCAATTGGAAGACAGGGGGGTGGGGTTTATGCTATTAAAGACCTGTAAGGGTCCATTTGGTTACCTACAAACCTATAACCTAAGGTAAATTTGGCACGTGTGTAACAGTTGAGCTTCAATCAATTACATTGTTTTCAATGCTTTCAATAGCTATAGATAATGTCAATGCTTTCAATAGCTAAAGCTAATGTTAACATGCTAACATGTTAATGCTAACATGCTGTGTAAGTCAGGCAGAAATGTCTGTCTGTGTGCGTGCATCACGCATATTTGGGCATGCCTGTCCCAAGAGCATGTGTGTGCGTGCATGCGCGCGTGTGTGTGACAGTTGCTACATTGTATTCAAATACATTGTATCATTGTATCATATCCAGGCCTGGAAAAGTCTCCAAATATGGAGTTGTGCCAAACACACCTGAAAAGTGAAAAAGTTAAATATCTTGAAAACTAAAGATTTTTGTCCAAAATAACCTACCGGGCAATGAAAGTTCAAAGATAGCTGAACATTTTGAAGTTGGAACGGAGTTTCAAAGTGAAAGTATGACAGAGTTATGAGAGCACAAAAAATTTCAGACATTTCCAGGCATCTCCAAATATGGAGTTGTGCCAAACACACCTGAAAAAGTGAAAAAGTGAAATAGTGAAAAAAGTACAAAGAATTTTAAAAAATAAAATTTAAGCACACTTCCCAGCATCAAGCTGAACGTTTTAAAGTTTGAACGAAAGTTCTAGCATAAAGTATGTGGAAGTAGTAGGCGACCGAAAAAAGGGGCGGAATAATAAAAAAAATAAAGAAATAAATAAATATAAAAAGTGGAGAACATAGAGGTCTCGCTGGAAGCGAGCCCTCAATTAGTTACTGCCCAACACTGTTTGTAAGAGACTCGCTACATAAAAATGCTTATAAGCAGATATGGCAACACTCACTGCGTGTGTGTGTGTGTGTGTGTGTGTGGGGGGGGGGGGGCTGTGACTTCAGCTCTGCATGACTTGAAGTCAAAAGTGCAGTTTTCCTGAGCCAGCGACGGAATGGATACATGCAGGATCGGCCCAAGTCGGACTCGCATGTTGAGGGGTCAGAAAACTGAGCTCTCGGGAGTGCTGTTGTTGCCTGAAAGAGGGACAGAAAGTGTGACATTTCCAATATTTTCCTGAGAGTGTACAAATGCGAACTAGTTCCATTTGTAGACTCTCAGAAAAAAGGAGCTAAAAGAAAAATCATTAACGTGGAGCAGCCATTGGAGTTGGACTGATCCCATGATTGGGATCAGTCTCTGAGAGCCGAGCATTATTTGGGCCGAGCCCTCCTGTTACCGACGGAATGAGTGCGGGCGGCGCCAACAACGAAGCTGTACTTAAATGCATGCTCGTCTCTCGTGACAGACCTGGGCCAATCAGAAACTCTGAATCAGTCTGAATCAGACGGGTCTGTGGTCTACTCTGTGGTGCTGGTGGTCATCATACGACTGCATATGAGTGCAGCACCAGCAAGGAGTCGTTTTAACATTCCATAACCTCTCAGACATACCAGCACCACCACAAGTCAGTCATGTCTGTGCAACTGTATGTGGACATGTTCTCGCAGCCCTGCAGATCCGTGTACATATTCCTCAAGAAGAACAACATTCCCTTTGAATTTAAAGACGTCTCGCTCTTTGACGGTACGTGCAAGTTCAAGTTCAAAGCAAACTTCGCTGTTGTAGCCATGCATCGCATGTCATGCTTCAGGGCTGCTGCTGCTGCTGCTGCTGCTGCTGCTGCTGCTGCTGCTGCTCTTTGGCTTGAGGGCGACGCAGCCTGCGTTTTACTTTGTTGTTGTGTTAGCCCGCCCCAGCCCTACAATGTCTCTGATGCAGGGCCGCCCGGATCTAGTCATGGGCATGGTGGGCAATGCTCCCCTAAATGCCCTGACTGAAAAAAAAAAAAAAAAAAAAAAAACTAAGATATTTCAAATTAAAGTTCTTACAATTGAAATAATTTCAAACACTACTACTGCGCTACTAACTAACTACAATTGTGGAACAGAAAACTCAGAGTCAGACCTTTATTAGTTTTAAAGTTTCTGTAACCAAAATGGTATGGTGGGTGCGACTTCATCGCACACATAACATTTTCACCTTGTCGACCAATTGGGAAATGTTACATCCAGGCCTGCTCTGATTACATTACATTACAATACGGTATAATAGGCTACATACATTACAGCACATCGCAAAGATTCGAGCGCCATCTAGATATATATCTAGATGTTATATAACTCTTGAAAGTGGCACCGTTCATACAATCCTCATATCAGAGAATTAAGTTTATATAATATTTTCCATAGGGCTCCATGAAGGTTACAGAAATTGCCCATTTGGAACATTAAGGCGTAAGTAAGTGACAGTCACTGGGTGTCATCTCTCAATCAACAAGGCAGAAATTAAAAACACAAACAAATTGTGTTTCTGTGACTTTAAAGGTAATGGAGGCAACTTTGTAGCCAAACATCAATATAGATATAGGCTGATGAAGCTTGCTTGGTTTGTTTGTTTGTTTTTGTTTATCTATTCATTCATTCATTGCTATTATTATTATTATTAGTGGGTGGATATTCGTGTGAGAGGGTCATGGATATGATGAGTGCCACTGGCACTGGCACAAGCAAACCGCTGAATTGTATCCTGAACTTTATCCTACATTTTCAACTTGTGACGTTTGTGTAAATCATTAGTCTCATGTGGGCTCATAGTTTGTGGTCCGTTTGCAGAGTCATCCCAACACTGGTGAGAAAAAAAACATGTTCCCTGGCTTTTTTAGGTGAACACTTTGGTGATGAGTTTGGGAAGATTAGTCTGATACGAAAAGTCCCTGCAATTAAGGATGGAGACTTCTGTTTGGCTGAAAGGTGAGTGGCTATTATGAATACCATTCATTTATGAACTGAACACAGGTCTACATTTCTCAAGGGACGAGTTGGGGAAACCACTTCCAATCCCTACTGTTTGTGCTAGTTATTTTGTACTACCAGTAGTGTGTCTTCACGATTTTACAAAAAATAACAGCTACAAGGTACAACGAGTGGCATACTATAAAGACTGAAACGTTTCAGTCCTCCATCAGACCTTCATCAGGCATAAAGGGTCCGATGTAGGACGGAAACTTTGCAAATAAAGTTTGAATTTGATTGGTGAAGACAGTGTGTGGGATTCATTCCCTGGCTTCTACTTATCGTTACCAGTACTTTTTTTTCCCTATGCACCAGTCTTTAGTATTGGTGTGCATAAGGACTTTTTTTCATTACTTACAGCATTGCAATACTACAGTACCTGGCTGAGAAGCACAAGACTCCAGATTTCTGGTACCCGGCCGACCTGCAGAAGAGAGCCCGCGTCAATGAGTACCTGTCCTGGCAGCACATGGCCATACGATGGCATGGCTCCAGGATGTTCTGGCTCAGGGTGGGTAAATTCTTACCACCATTTCTACTCACACTGTGTCAATTTTAACCACTTGAACCCTGGTACACCTGTTTTGAAGCTTTCTGCTGATAATCGCTGATCTAGAGGTTATGATGTTGGCTTGTAGATCTGTGTTTCGGCAAAGACTGTGTTATCTGTGTACGGTTAAAGAGGGTGCTGTTTCAGCCATAGCAAAATAGTAGTCCAGGATATAACCGTCTACTGGTTTTGAGAAGGGCTCATTGGCAATCGCCCAAGATCGTTTCAGCAGTTTTTTATCATTGACAATACTTCCTTTGTGCACTTCTGAATAGTTTCTGTGTTCCTGGAAGTGCATTAATTTTGTCAGTCTTGCTTCAAGTGGGAGCTCGAAGCGAGAATGATGAAAAGACTTAATTACCTCAGGGTCTTGTTCATGAGTGAGGGGAGCGTGCAGAAGATCACCCGGAGAATCAGAGTTACAGGGTTGCAGTCGTTGCACCGCACTTGCCTGGGAAGTGGGAACGAGCCCAAACTGCCACAGGACAGAAATCCCTGGACCGATTGGGTCTGGCACTCCTCAGTGTGAATTATATTCCCCTCAGCCCAAAATTGTGAGCAGCCAATTAGAGCCTACTATTCAAAGTAAGACTTTTTTTTGCTGTTTGGATAAAGAAGAAAGAAAATACATTATTGTACAGTGACGTCATTTCAGTGATTCACATTAGGAGTTTCAATGCTAAAGAGGTATTCAAATTGTGGGTATGGACTATGGAGGTGCAAGAGAATATTTTTGGTTAATAACAGCTGCTAAATGGGTGTATGTGTCTTGTCATAGATTATGATTCCAAAGATTCTGGGCACGGCGGTCCCCCAGGACAAGCTGGACGCAGCCTTGGAGGATCTGAACGGCTCTCTCAAACTGCTTGAGGACAAGTTCATCCAGGACAGGCCTTTCATCGTAGGAGACCAGATCTCACTGGCCGATCTGGTGGCCATCGTTGAGGTCATGCAGGTGAGCAGAAGGAGGGGTTGGACACACACACACACACACACACACACACACACACACACACACACACACACACACACACACACACACACACACACACACACACACACACACACACACACACACATTTAACACATTTATGTCATTTAAAACAGATTGGTAAATAATGTATCAATGAGTGAGTTTTTCCACATCAAAATGTCCCATCATCCACTGGGCCAAGCAAAGCCATCTCATTCGTGAGGACTGCCCGTAAATTCATAGTGACAGAGATGCCGAGTCCCATTAGCCCAAAAATGCACTGAAAATCCACATTCAGCATAATGGTTGGCCGCCTTGTTTTAAGCCCTGTGTCCACCGTGCAACATTGTTATGTTGAGGGTGAGAGTTCGAGACAGGGTTAGTCATTTCGGACCAAGGACAAAACAATGGTAGGTCGGCTCAAAGGCAGGCCACATTGACTGGCTTCTTCTCCCATTTTGTGCACTGGTATGATCGGTACGCCTGAAATTTGTTCAGTGAAAAAGATTGTGGTGCAAAATCTGTGTGCGATTAAAATTAGTTTAGATTCATTTAATTGCGTAATTGTTTCTGTAATTAATTAATCTCAAATATTCAGTTAATGTCACAGTCCTAATATCTTTGTTTCCTCAAAAAAAAAAAAACAATCGCAAAAACAGACATTTCAAAAATCAGGGGGGAACTTTGAAATAATGGCAATAGCTGATCTACAAGCTCACAACGTGCCATGACGGCACAGTTAACTCTTAAAGCTAAGGGAAGTGATTTGAAATTCATGGTGTAGTACCAGCTTGGTGCACTAGGGGCGCACCAAGAGTAGCTACACTATGTGAACCTGCTGCTCGATCCTGATTGGAGGAGAATTCACCCACCACCTGGGGAACTTTTATTAACTCCTCTGCTAATGTGGGGGAGGGGAAAACTCCATATATGGTCTGCACACCTTATAATAGAGCATTTTAACAGAAAAAAAATTGGGGGGGTGATATCTGACAAAAGTGAAATCACTTCCCCTACCTTTAACTTCTCAACTGCATTTATAGCTATCACGTGACATCACGGGCCCTAGTCGTGCACCCACTGGCGGGCAAGAAGTTTACTTTCTCCACTGCAGTGAGCGAGTGGCTACGTTCTATCCAAATAGCTTGATCTTAATAATGCCAGATAGTTGCTGTGCCAATTGGCGAGGAGAGAAGCCTGTGTTGTGTCTGTATAGGATACCAAACTCAAGTTCGCTGCCTGAGCTCGGTGATGTTTTCGGGTGTCTAGTGGAGGGTCCGTCCCTGTGCTGAACCGCTGCGTCGGTGTGGAAGTGCAGGCGGCTGCTTGTTCCAGTCCGGTTGGGGTGCTGTCGTGTGGGGGTGAGGAGCTTCTTCGCTGTCGGGGCGGGGGTGAGTGGCGTTGCTCTGGCCGGGGTGTACAGTAGTGTTCAAAATAATAGCAGTCTGTTCAAAAAACTGAATAAAGCCCAAAATCCTTATAGTGAATTAGAGAGAATTATTTGCAGTGACAACAATTTTCAATCGTAGCCCAGGGCACTTGCCGTAGTACTTGCACTAGACTCAACTTCCTTACAGGTGTGCAAAAAGGCTAAACATACAGTATGTCACATACTGTATGTCCTCATATTATGTAGATATAGCACTCTATAGTGTATATACTCTATAGGGACTCTTGTCTTGCACAAGAGGTACACTTGCTGTTTCATCAAATAACCTTTTTCTAAACATTTTCAGTTAGTATATACTGTATATCAACATAACAATGGCTCAAAACAAGGCCAGTCAGCCATAATGCTGATGGTGGATTTCCATCAGACTGCTTTGCTTGGTCTAGTGTGGGGGTTCTGGAGCTGCGGGCGGCTCTAGAACACACCCCTAGTGGCTCCCTGGCTGTTGCATTACACGTTGAGGCGATACACCAATATAATGACATTTCAGTCACCCTAATTTCTATGCATCTGATGTAGTAACCACGCCTTGCTCTTGCTTAATGCAATAATTGTTCTTGTGCGTGTTTTTGTGACAGCCTGTGGGGTCTGGCCTGGACGTATTCGAGGGGAGGCCGAAGCTGAGCGCCTGGCGGGACAGGGTCCAGGAGGCCATCGGGAAGGAGCTGTTCGACGAAGCTCACAAAAAGATCTTGGCTGCCAAGGAGGCGGTGGCGGCCATGGACGGCAGCAAGCTGCAGCCCTTCAAACCCAAGGTCTTGAGGATTTTTATGTGATTTCCAGAGGTCTTGATCGAAGGTTCACTGCTTGAGGTTGACAAATACAACACGGATAATTCACGTTATATCTTTTATAGGCTACTTTAGGCAGCTATAGTTGCCCTAAATTAGCCTGTGCTACTTTAGGCAACAGTGTTATGCGCTGTAACCTAATGGTCTTAAAGGAGAATTCTACCCCAGAAGGCTTTCTTACCTTCATTTGCAATTGATTTATCTCCCAAAAAATCGTTTGAGTGTTATTGGATGTCATTCAAATTCATCTGTTTCCATCACTCTAAAATGCAATTTTATTTCTATATATTCTCTCTCCACCATGTCAGTAGTGTGTTGACACTCAAACCGGCCTGGCGCACGGTTTATGGTAGAACCACTGCTACACTGAAAGGGAAAGTGTGAGTGTCAACAAACTAATGACATGGTGGATAGAGAATATATAGCAAGAAATTGCATTTTGGAGCGATCGAAAGACAAGAATTTGAACAACATCCCATAGACCCATTCTAAACTGTATTTTGGGATTGGGCGAAACGTCCGTAAAGGAGCTTTTTCACAAAACAAATGGACCACTTTTTTGGGAAATAATTCCACTGCAAATAAAGGTATGTGCTGCATGTGCTGCTTTGTGCCTTTGTTTGGACAAAATAAGATGTTGTTGCTTAATGTTCTGGACCGGTAGGAATGTGAAACGCGAGAGCAGTCTCGATCCCCTAGACAGCAGGAGTGGCTGAATGATATCTCTCCAAGGCCACATTCTGTTGGCCACACACACACACACACACACACACACACACACACACACACACACACACACACACACACACACACACACACACACACACACACACACACACGTTGTAAGCAGCGAGGTCAGCGCCAGACTATTCCTCCTTCATGCAGTCAGACAGTCAGACGGTTCCCACGATATCAACTATAGTGCAAAGCCAGATATCTGCACAACTGTAATTCTGCCATTTCAATGATTGCATTGATAACAAAATCAGTATTAAAGGACCACTTCACCACTTTTCAATGCATCTTCATATAATGGGTCCCCAATAATGTATATAATAAAATACCACTATTTCCTTTCTACTCGGCCTGTGTCTCACAGGAGGGCTGTACACAGTTCAGGAACAGTCTTCCCTGCACATCATTGGGAATCCAATCTAATAGAGAGTGCTTCAAAAGTTGCGATACGAAAATGGAAGCCATCGTTCTCCCGATGATACAAATATAAATATGTTTAAAAAATATGTTTAAAAAAAATCTGTCAAGCGATAATGTCACTAGAAGACGCGTGTCTGAACTGCCCACAGCCATCCCTGAGACAGAGTCAAAAACATTTTATCATGTATGTTAGTGAGGACCTATTATGTGAAGATTTGTTGAAAAGTGGTGAAGTGGTCCTTTAATTAATGACGGTTTGAAAAGTTATTTGGACTTTTAGAACTGGTGTAAACAGGAGAACAAGAAGGCTCAGATCTGATCCAAGTTGGGCCCCGCGATGAAGTAAACTAAATGATTTGTTTAATTTCATTCTTCACTTTTTTTATTCGCAGCTGACCGGTCTTAACTTTACACGCTGCCAAGGCTTCTGGTATTCTAAACAGCAGCGGTAAAGTTCACAGAATACTACAAAACTGCCTGACAACACTAAAGAACCACTTCTCAGCTATTGAACTGGCTGTAGTTTCAATAATACCGCTCAAGTTCCAATGACAGTTTACCAAAACTCTCCTTAGCTTGTCATCAGATGAGATGTTTAGTGCCTACAAAATAAAACTGCTCTCATCAGGAAATTCCCAAACCAGGCATTTCCTGTTTACAGAAGAATTATTTGTACTTTCGGTTCGGTTTCGGTTCGGTTATTGTCTCTTGTATGTACCACATTCGCCAAGCTGCCATTTTGTCTGTTACTTTTTTGTTAATAAAGCAGAACCATATTGTTATACTGTTTGTTTCAGTGATGTGACTTCACGTGAAGGTTTGCATACGTATTAGTGCTGGGTGACCAGATGTCCCTCTTTTGTGTGGGACAGTCCTTCATTTTTCACTTTTCAGGAGTCCCACAAATTGAGTCTGTATCACATTGTAACTGATAGAGTCCAGTGTTCAAATGCCCTAATATTTGGCTTTTCCTGCGATAGACTTGTTTTATTAAGTCTGTTAAAGCTCAAAACGTGTCACAGCGTAGATCAGCTATTTTGGCTATATTTGAAATGAAATCCTGAATTATGATATAATTAAGTATTAAAAATTTTTTGCGAATATAACATGAAGACCTTAATAATTTGCTAACCACGCTTGCAACGCGTTTTCCCGCATGCAATATTTCTGTCCCTCATATAAACAGTTTGGATCTGGTCAACCTACAACTGCTCCACATTGTTCACTAAAGGTTTTCACTTTAAAGTGAATGAAAGTGGCATTTGAAAGAAGATGGACCTTGAACTGTACACTATTGAAGCACATTCTCTTTGTCACTTTGTGAATAATTGGGTAACATTGGTATCCTGACCTGAAATATATTTTTCCATGAGGCTGACAGACCATGTTACAGAACAAAACAATTATTTTTTAAACAATTATATAATTATTTTTTCAAAAGATGGCACAAATATGGCTTAAAACATTATACTTGACCTCTATACCTAAATTTACAAATGAAAATTTTAAATAAATATTTCCCATATCTTTTATTGTGCATGTGCATGCCATAATTCCGTAAGGATAGTCCACACAGGAACATGCTGTATGACATCAACTTGGGACAATAGCAATTCGTATTGGGTGAAATATTCTCTTTTTATGAAGCAAATATAATTTTTGGTGCTTTTATTTTTATATATTTATAGTGGGCAAATATAATGTTTCAAACATTAATTAATAATTTGGGGTAGCACGGGTAGTTTTGTGTTCATTGGGCTTTGAGCCTTTGTTTGTTTTGCTTGTTTGTTGCTGCAAAACCATTTCATACTCTGCAGTCTTCATCCTATAGTCACTAGTGCAACAGAAGTGCCATCCAGTGGGCAGATAGCTAAGGTTCTTAGGACCTACTTTTAGAAAGTTTTGTCCAAACAACATTTAGACACTACTAATTATTTAATAAATGGACATAGACAATGCATGTAGAATTAATACAAAGGGAAGACGACGTCTCCCTCAAATTATGCATACAGTATATCGACATGTTACAGCTTATGATGTGATTTGACCAGAGTTCAGTTGATTGCGTCTTATATGGTGTGTAAAAAAAACCCTGAGTTATGAATAATTAAGGGGATAGTTCAGACTTAAGTTGTATGAAATCGTTGCCATTAATATAGTTGTGTAAACTGTGTCAATTGATGGCCCATGGTGGGAGTTCTGCTCTGGTTTTGGTGAATGTTAAAGTTCTGGTCTTTTTTATGTATTTCTAATATATTAGGACCTTACGGAGCCCCTAATAGGACATAGACGAGTAAATTAAAATTAAAAGGTTTCTCGTGCGCACGAGAAAGTTTTGCATGCGCATGAGAAAGTTTTGCGTGCGCACGAGAAAGTTTTGCGTGCGCATGAGAAAGTATCTTGTGCGCACGAGAAAGTATCTCGTGCGCACGAGAAACTTTCTCGTGCGCATGAGAAAGTATCTCGTGCGCACGAAAAACTTTCTCGTGCGCACGAGGAAGTTTCACGTGCGCACGAGAAAGTTTCTCGTGCGCACGAAAAACCTTTTAATTTTAATTTACTCGTCTATGTCCTATTAGGGGCTCCGTAGGACCTCCTTCCTTCATTTTTCATTTTTTATCTATTACATGGAACTACATTTTGGGAGTAGTGATATGGACATTTATGTGTCATATGAATTGACACATAATGAATTAAGCGATTCACCATTCTTAGTGCTTTTATAAATTAAATATGATAATTTACTGTATAATAAAAATTCACCTACACATCTGTGCGGTGCATGATATTGATGATTTATTAAGAAAGGGTGCCTCCACCCAAATATGCAGTGTGTGACACGCAGACGCACAAACATGTTCAGACTATATTAAGGGCTCACTGTGCTCACAATAGCTTGTAGATTGGCTGTTTTTGCTTATTTGGTGTGCAGCATGTACTGTAGGGTATTCATTTAGAAATAAATAATTTTAATTATGGGTGATTGAAATATCTACTCTGTCCAGTCATTACACAATACTGTAACTGGAGGGTGGATGCGGAACTGAGACGGACTTCTTTGAAGGAAGTGCATTGCAGCCCTTTGGTTATCAGCCGTGCTTTGTTGGGATTTTTCTAGGTTCCTTGACTGAGTCACTGTACCTGTAATACTACTTCTTAATACCCTTTAGAGCCTTTGCTTTACTAACAGTGTCTGCCCTACCCTAAACCTTTCTTGTAAATCAAGCCAATATTTGTACAGCAATTTCATTTACAAACACATCTTTCTTTGGAAAGCAATAACATACAGAGTAGACGGTACAAAAAATTGGATTGCTATTTTCGTGTACATGCTACCGTGTGTAATAGCCATATTCAAAGCACTATTATTACAGTCATGGAGGCTTAGTTATGTTTCACCAATTTCGATTGAAACAGGCCTCAACCCTCAGGGGGGTCTCCAAGCTCAGACTGGATGTGGAGACCGCCCCTGATTACAATATTGTACGTGTTATGAAATGTCTTTTGCGAAATTATGCTTTTTCTGTCTCATTCATTGAAAAGGTCAGGATCAGCACAATTTACATCAGCTCATGTGTGTTATTGTGCAAAAAATGCATGTTTTGGGGTTGTTGGACATTCCATTCTGAAGCAGAATTTTCAGACATGAATTGAAACAGGTAGTTTATTATTCACATGGATTAATGTCACTTGATCCAGCCCTGTAATGGAAAACCTTTTCCAAAGTGAATTCTGGGACATTATCCAAAGATTGTTTAGTCTGACAGTGTATATGTGCATTTCTCCACAACAAAGCACCATGAACTGGGCTCACCTGATCGCACAATCCTGTTTCTGGTTTGACACATATTTTGACCTGCATGTCAATGGGAAAAGACGCAATCATTTTGTGACTATGACCGTTATAAATTAGCTGCGACTGGCGTTGGGCCAGCAACTGCGAACTGCGAACTACTAACCCTAACCCTACCCCTAATCCTAAACATAACCTCAGTAAAACCTATGCCTAAACCTGACCTTAACCCCCGTCCCGACCATTGGCATAGCGGTTGCGACCACCAGTGGTCATGGTCACAAAATGAAAAAAATAAAATAATAATAATAATAATAATGGTAATAATAATAATAATAATAATAAAATAAAATAAAAAATATCCCTTTTTATTGTATTTTTTGTTTTTTTTTTTAATGTTTTATTCAAACATGGTACATTTGTGTGGAATTGCATGAAAACATTGAAGGGTATTTCCATACAAATGTTACATTTATGGCTCAAACATATTGATCCTAAAGTATGTGGTAAAAATTCACCTAGTTCCTTGTAGAGTTCAGAGTTGCGACACCAATTGTTTCCCTGCAACACAATATTGACATTTGACACACACGTCAAAGGCAAACATGTTTTATTGTACATTAACGACGTGATTAATTGGATTTGAGTGTATTTAAAGGGCAGAGCAGCCTCCTAACATCACTCCATCACAAGTCCCTACAGCAACAGGAGCTCATATTCATCTGAATCTGGTAAGATTCAATCTGACTTTCAACACTAGTTTGGGGCTTATATTAGAGGCAAATTTTACACTCAAAAATAGCTAAAATAGTGAATCTACTATATAGCTTTAGCTATTAAAGGACAGCTTTTTTCCAACCAAGGTTCATGTTTTAGGTTGTGATTAGAGAAATGAAAATCCTTCACATTCAGTAGATTCTGTGAACTTCCATGGCCAATTATAATTTCCTGTTGTTTATTAGGATTGTAGTAGACAATACAATAATAAATCTCTTTAAAATTTTGTAAACAAATTTGTATTTAGGACCATGTTCGAATGCCCCCACCCTCCTGTCAAAAACTGCTAAAATCCCTAAAACAAAAGAAAGCAGCAAATGTAAAACAATTAACCTTTTACTTGCTCTAACAACCTAAAATATGAACCTTGGTTTAAAAAAGTTGTCTTTTAATGCATCACAAGTTTACATTGTAAGCTTGAGGATCTATTTTCACCATTCGCTGTGTTGGTAACCATTATTATCATGAATCATGAAATTCAAATCTCTTTCCAGGTCATCATCATGGTCTTCATCATGAGGTCTCTCCTGCTCTTCTCTTGTTTTGCCTGTATAGTGTTCTCTGTCAGGTCTGCCATGGGTAAGACATGCAAAAGAAAGATTGATTGGTACAGGAATATACTGTATGTATTATGCATGTGTAGAGTGGCTATACAGCCTCTGCCATGATGGCCTCCAAAGTCTAGTATCTGACCATGACCATGGACCAAAGGGATGTCCTTTTGGTCTAGAGGTTAAGATGTTGGGCTTTCACGTGGGAGACCTGAATATGAAGTAGTCCTGGGTGTAACACATGGAAAGGATAACATTGTGGAAAGTATGTAAAGCATGTTATAGTTTGTTTGGGTAAACAGGCCTTTCTCAGATACAATTACGGTGACCGGATGTCCCTCTTTTGTGTGGGACAGTCCCTCATTTCCAAGACTTTTCAGGTTTCCCGCGAATTGAGGGCATCAATGTTTGGCTTTCTGTTGTTTCTTTTCCTGCTATAGATGTGTTTTTAAGTTTGTTAAAATAACCCCAGTATTCCCTGTGGCGCTATATTTCAGTACATTGCATGTACTGTCATACCAAAAACAGCTGATCTACAGTACTTCAGTACTTCAGTAGATCAGCTATTTTTGCTAAATTTGAATCCTGAATTATTTTTTGGAATGACATCAAGATCTTAATAATTTGCTAACTGCATTGCATGTGTCCCACACACGCAATACTTCTGTCCCTCAAATGAACAATCTAGATCTGGTCACCTATAGAGACAATTGCCTATACTTTGTTAACAGTAACAGCACTGCAGATTGACTAGATTAGCAGAAACATTCAAATCTAGGACACTCAGCATTGCGAGTTATTAGTGCAGGCACATTTTTGTTGTTGATAATCAATTTTCAACCTTCATAGTGGTCCTCAATAACACTGTGTACGCCTACTGGGGCATTTCAGAGACAATCCAATGACAACATTGGCGGGATAGCCTACAGTACAGGGAAAGTTAGCCTACTTGTATAATAGAAGATGAATATTGATATCAAGGAATCGTTGACGAAAGGGACGCAGAGTAACTTGTATACAGAAGTGGATCACGTGATGTACCCCTTTTATAAATAAAATAATAATAATAATTTTGAAAAAGACAAAAAAAGAAAAGAAAGAAAAACGGTGCACATGCACTTACTTGACTTAAAGGGGAATCCCACCCATTTTAACTTTTTTCTTTTTGAGAATGTAGGCTATTTCCATTTGTACTCATGACATCATCAAGTTGTGTTTCACCATGTTTTTTAGACCTCCATTTCTAGGAACGTTTTAATTATGTCCACAAAAAATCTCTAAGGTATATTAATGAAATAATAAAATGTTGCAATTCCCTTCTTTTGTTTTTCCTCAGTTGCTCCTTTAGAGGCTCGTGCGGTGGAACACAAGATGTTACTCGGGACCCCTGCTGCGCCTGCCCCAGGTCACTGTCCATGTCTTCTGTTAGATCCTTTTATTTGGTACAGAGCAAAGAAAAAAATAGAAGGCTCTAAATTGCTATAGCCTCAGATTACACAGTTTGCCGATAACATTCAGAAGTTGAATGTTGCCAACGGCAACATGTATCAACTGATGTCTAGAGTCCTGTGGAGGGAGTTCTGCCCTGGTTTTGGTGAAAAATTAAGTAGTTCCGGTCATTTTGTGGGGGTCACTGGGGCCCACGCAGTGAAAGTAGATGAATCCATGTAAACTTCGTATTGTTGAATCTAAATATATATTTCTAAAATATTAGCACATCCTTTCATCCATTCATTTTGACCCTCCTATCACAAGGATCTATTTTTTGGGCGTAGTGATATGGACACAAAAAACATATAGTTCCTGTGATACAGGGGTCAACAATGAATGAAGGATGTGCTAATGTTTTATGAAGTTATTTATTTTAATTCATTTACTTTTACTGCATGGTCCCAGTGACCCCCTCAAAGTGACCAGAAGTACTTCATATAACCAGAGCAGAACTCCCACCGCGATTAATGCCAAATATTTCTTCCAGCTTGACTTAAAAAATTTGAACTATCCCTTTAAGATGATGTGATGAAGTCCTTAATGCACTTATGCACTTAGTTGCTTAACATGGTTATCATATCAATGTTTTTGGCCTGCTGTTGTGTTTCAGAACAAGAAGCTGAGCCTGAGGCTGCGGCTCCTGCCTTTTTTCAATGTGAGATTATTGATACACAGGCTCAAAATCTATATCCTATACACCAGACCAGAACAGATGGTGTATTCGTTTTTTAAAATATATGAATATATTTATTTTGTTCATTGTTTTTCCAGCACGTTTAGACTTCTGTCTCGATGGCTGGCAGAGCTTCCGTGGTAACTGTTACGTCCTGGTCAACACCCCACAGAGCTGGAACTATGCTGAGGTAAACCACCACAGCAAGACATTATAACTAGGGCTGTTGAATGGTTAAACATTTTAATCAGATTAACCACAGCTTCAAAATTAATTTAATCACGATCAATCACCATTCAAACTATGTCAAGAATATGGCATGTTTCCTGTGCAGGAAAAAAAGAAAAAAAGATATATTTTTTAAAATATTTACCAAAATAGGTGTAAAAAGTACTAGTATTTGGGGTTAGAGTTAGGGTTAGACAATAAGACAATAGCAACCATATATTTTAGTCCAGTGTTTCTGATGTGGAAACACTGGACTAAAAACACCACTATAATAACTGGATTATTTCCACTGGATCGGACAATATAACCTCTCCAATATAACATTCTGAACAACAGCTCATTGTTGAAGGTTCCATTTGTACACTTTCAGAGCTCTCTCTCTCTCTCTCTCTCTCTCTCTCCCTTTCTCTGCAGGACTATTGTGGAGGGTTTGAGGCCAGTCTTGCGTCGGTCCACAGCGTGTGGGAGTACCGTTTCCTCCAGAGGATGGCCCAGACAGGAGGACACAGCCTCGCCTGGATAGGAGGATACTTTTTCCAGGTTTGAAGTTCTAAATGCCTTGTGATCATAAGATTTTGTCTTGAATCTTGGCTTTGCATCCCATACACTTCGGAGATCGTAAGCATCCTTTTTATTGCTTTTATTGTTGGGTCCAGGGTGTCTGGAGGTGGGAGGATGGATCACTGTTTGACTACAACAAGTGGGACTATGAGGCCTCCACTGAGAAGTACCAGTGTCTCCAGCTTAACTCTGATGGTACAGTAAAAGACCACACCATCATCATCCTATATTTATTTAAGTTTTCGCTGCTGTTGCTGCTACTACTACTACCCAGCAAGCACAGTCAGGACCGGAACAAATTAGTTTTGATTGTGGCCTGATCAAGGCAATCCATCTGGCTCAGAATATCACCTGATTTCAACAAAAACAAATCTTGTCCACTAAAGACGGACGTCCCTGGATAAATCAGAGAGTGTCAGATTGAGGCCAAACTAACTTACAGTAAATCAATCATTAACTGCTCAGGTCTGGCCCAGAATAAGCTTTATTATTTCAACTGGAGAAGACGTCCTGAAAATGACGTAAAGAGCATCCCCATATCGGATGATCTGCCATGATCTGTCACTGGAAGACGTCATCATACTGTAACGTCCATCCAGGATTGCCTTAGGCCGTGAGCACATTCCAACTTCCAAAAGATGCAGACACGGATGCACAAAAAGGAAGTTGTGTCCAACATCTCTTTCCATCAAGCGCCTGTATAAAACATGTCACATGACATCAAGGCGCTGCATTTTTTTGTACACAGTGCAAAGTGTAGTGTCTGTGCAGCTTCAATCTGGCCACAATCAAGACAAAACTGATGTAATCTCCCCAAAACATCACACTTTTCAGAGTCTGATCATTGATGTTCACACACTATTCCATTTGTTATTGTGTTATGATACAAATATGTGTTTGTGATAACTGCATGATGATGATGATGATGATGATGATGATGATGATGATTTCCTGCAGGGTCCAAGGGATGGTCTAATCATGGCTGCGAAATGCAATTCCCATTCATCTGTGAGCTGAGGTCCAACTGCTGAGTCGATACCTGCACAAACTACTTTACTGTTCTACTACTTCTATTATTAATGCTGCTACTAAGACGACTACTATTGCTACACGACTGTTGCTTCTAACACAGCTGTACCGGTGGCTGGCCTTGTTCATGTCATTTGTGTTGATGTGTTATGACTGTATTTGCTCTAAACAATGATGTGATTGATAATACCGTATCCACAATTTTCCCCGCCAAGGCACTGGAGGGGGCCGGAAACAGAGCACACACGTCCATACAGTGTAGCCATGTCTGCTTATTATAAGCAACCTTTGACACGTTTGTGTAGGGAATCACTTACAAATAAATTATTGGTAGTTGCTGGTTGAAGTTTTTTGGGCTTGTTTCTAAAGTGTACAGTAGTTGTTTATTTGAGCTTACATTCTAAAGCTTAAACCAGTTTTTCCCTAATTCCCACTTATGGGTAGTAGGAAGGTTGTGGATAGATAGAAGGTATGTGCATGACATCAACAGAACTTGTGCGCCTACCGCGTGACCAATAACTACTTCCTGGCCTTGACAGCTCATACATCTAAACTGACAAGTTCTATCTGACTGTAATTGATGTCAAATGACAACTCTCTTTATGCATGCACATACCCTCTATTGTTTCTTGTTTTTTCCAATTTTCAAGTGTTTGAATATAAATTATTTTTGTTAAGATTATGCAGTTTATGTTTTTGTCCTTATTAGATTGCACTTTGTTTTCTTAATATATTTGACGAGACACATAGATTTAATAAATGTTTGAATCGATTATTGTGTTTGTAATTTCATTCTTCGTCTACATTTTCTCTAACTTTACACTTTTGCATTCAGTGTGTTTTATAAAACACTTGGAACTAAAACGTCACACACTCACATAAAATCCTATGTATATAATCCTGAGATTTAAATGAACACTTTAGTGTTTTGAGCGATATCCACACATCGTTCAGAGGTTTTACTGGGAACAGTGAAATCTGCTTGGTTTTATTACGTTATTATGTCTTATCAGGTAGATTTGTGATGTAATGATGAGAGGTGAGGCAGCTTACCAACACAGGAATAGCAGCCTTCCACTGTGAGGTTGTTTCAGGAGGTCTCCCAGGTCGTCCAATGATCTGTGGGTCAGTGGTTCGATTCCCAGCTCGTCTTGTATACTGTACATGTATCTCCTGCTGGTTCGTATCTTGCATGGCTTCAGCTGCAGTTGGTGTATGAGTGTGTGTGAATGAGAGAATGTAAGGCACTATGTAAAGCATCTTGGAAAAGGTGCAATATGCACCATTTTCATTTAATAAACATTCTGCATCAAATAGTGCATGTCTACCCTGTCTGTAGACAACAGTGTCTATACCATGCAAAGCAATCAGAAATGGGCTTGCATTCCCAGATAGCAACATGAATTGATTCAACCAAAATTCAATGTTGAATCAATGCATTTTGCATTGATTCAAACAAAATTCAACGTTGAATCCATTCTTTTTGCTATCTGGGTTGTGAATCCACACGGTTTCATAGGCTCTTAGGCCTTAAACACAGACATATCAAATATTTGTTTCAGAGTGACTTCTAATCCTAAGCAAAACAGTCTCAGGATCAGGATTAGAACATATATATATATATATATATATATATATATATATATATATATATATATATATATATATATATATATATATATATATATATATATATATATATATATATATATATATATACAGTATATATACAGTATATATATACAGTATATATATACAGTATATATACAGTATATATACAGTATATACAGTATATATACAGTATATATATACAGTATATATATACAGTATATATACAGTATATATACAGTATATATATATATATATATATATATATATATATATATATATATATATATATATATATATATATATATATATATATATATATATATATATATATATATATATATATATATATATATATATATATACCCCACGATTTTGTAATCCATTTTTTCACCCAGGATCCTAATGTGATCCTAGGCTCTACACACCCTCTGCCAGGAGGCAGCGGACTGGCCTCATGGTTCCTTCAATGCATGAGGAGTCCAAGCTGCCTTCTTTTCACAGGGGGGAGTTTCCCTGGACGTAGTGCGTGGAAGGAACATGTTATTCCAACCAGTTCTTGTCCCCTCCATCAGGCGCCCCTGCTGGACAGGGGGAGGCAGTTTAGAGCCCAGGATAAATCATGAATCCGACAAGTCAGAGTTATTGAATAACAAGGTCAAGTTTTGTTCTACCACTGAAAGAAGAGTAGGAGCAGTATTACGTGGGTATACTGCACTGGGTGCCGTCAGACTAGTGAGCACTGGTGCTTTGGCATGGGGGTCAGATCAAGCTATGGAATGAATTCTGTGAATTCACCATACTGTATGGAGCGTGTTGAGAATACAGGTTTTGATGAGGTCAACATATCAATGGAACAGATCTAAGGGTGGCAGCAGGGCTTTGAGTAGACCCAGGTAGGGCCGGCACTTAATTTCCAGGCCCATTGAGAACTTTTCGCCAGCTGTTGGGGGCAGCTGGATTCATAACTTTGGGCCTGTCTAGAGTTTAAATGCATGGGTATAAAAAGGGAGACATCAAAGGGGAAGGATGGTTGAAAATGGCATGTGCCCAAGCACCAAAAGCTCCCCTCTGCACATGACTGCATCCCTACAAGTAAAAACAACCAGCAGATAAGAATTTACCCACTTTCAGTCACTTCATAGATTCATTTCATGACTTTTTCCTGTAACTTGGGACAAACCATTCCATGAAGCTAGTAGGCCTATCCTACAGAAATCTATGTCCCCTTTATACCCCACTATAGGACAAATGAAGGGTGCTTAGAAAAGTCAACTTTGTTCTATTTCCGCCTTTAAAAAGGCTGCTTATTCACAGTAGAACCAAATATTGTCATTCTGAGAAACTACCTGCAAACCCTCTGTGCAAATATGATGCAGGTAGGAAATGACGGAATTTTCATGATTGGCGTTTTTTATTATGGGATGTGACTCTTCCTTAATTAATTTCATGACATTAGGCCTACAGTAAAAGTAAAAATTGGGGGAAAAAACTTTTCATGAAGGGGACATCCTAAAGATATGAAAAGACTATGTCCCATTTAGTTATACCCCTAATAAAGAGTAGAAAAACTCAATGTTGCTCAGAGAAGTCAACTTGCTATTTACCTTATCAAACAGGAGGAAGCCTTCAGAATCCAAAAGCAGTGGCAGATACAAAGTTCACGTAACAGTTTCACAGAGGCTGTGTGCATCGTTAACTTGTGAATCAATACCGCCATCTTGTGGCGGAGAAAGTGCTATGAGACCCGCCCCACGCCACCTTCTGCCAGAGTAGGCCTACGACAAACGCACTCATCAAACAAACACTGCTGCTCGATAGTTTGTTGTTTTGACATTAAACAACTCAATGCAGTGATTACACTGGTCACCAGGCTGGTGAAAAGAGTTTGGAAGAAGACGCTGTGCAAAGGTGAGTGTTTGTAGGCCTGCTGTTAGCACACCATATGCATATGTGGTTTCACAAACTGTTTTCATGTCCAAAATGACCCCCAAAGTTGGCACTCATACCCCCACAATAACAACCCCCTCAATGAAGGCCTAGCCTATACCTTTACCCCCCCCCCCCCCCCCTTTTTATCTCCACTACTAATTGTGTGTGTTTTTTTTCCCCACAGAATGAATATTTGTAGGCCTGCAAATGTTTTTGATCAGTGGTTTTCAACCTTTTTGGTACCAGCCCCCACTATTTCTTCAGAAATTGAGCCACGGACCACCATTTGATGATAATTTCACCCCACAGATCCCAAAACTAAAGATTTGTTTTGCTTTCGTCCACAAATCTAGGCTGGATTTGGGAAACAAAACAGTCAAACATGCAGATAAAAATGACCATTAATCTTCTACATTCTCTAGTTGTGTAGACCTGGGCTAATCCAAATGATCAATATTGAGTTGGGCAACATTCCATAATTTGGTGGGGACCACCTGGAACCCTCTCAAGGACCACTGGTTGAAAACCACTGTTTTTGATGAAATGAACAGGGTGGAAACTTTCATGGTGTAGTCCCACTCACAGGTAAAAGTATTGTATTGATTTGTGACTGAATTTCACTGAAATGTAGCCTACTGTAAACATCCAAACTGTTAATATTGGTACAAGTCAATCAATAAATCGTGTTTGTTTGCTTTGTTTTGTTTACTAGGCACATTTTAGAAAACAAACCCAAAGGGCTTATTGTGAACACAATTACATATTATCATATACAAACACATGGCAGAATACATTACTTGGGAGGTCAAGTTACTGTTAACTACTAGCACACTGATCGTTTAAGTCAGTGGTTTTCAGGCTTTTTCATACCAGGTCCCACTATTTATTCAGCATTTTAGCCCTGGACCACCATTTGATGTTGAGTTTAATCTCTCAGACCCAAAAGCAAGAATTTTCAAGTTTTTGTCTACAATTTAGGAGGGATAAACTGGCAAAACATTGGTCAAAATAACAATTCATCTAAATTTCTTTTTCTTTCTTCTTGAAAATTAAGTCATTCAGATGTTTAAATATAATTCAACTCTTGAGTGTAACCAAATGGTTTAAAGAGTTACAGATAAGGGTCCATTTGGTTACCAATTTGGTTACCATCATTTAGCTGGGGACCACCTGGAATCCTCTCATAGTCCGGTGGTTCCCTGACCACCTGTTGAAAACCCCTGATTGAAGTTAATATTAATTATTTGAAATATTAATATTAACATTTTGGAGAATTACAGTTAGGGATGTAAATTAGGACAAAGCGGTCACTATGTGTGAGGGGGAAGGGGATTTGAGTGAAGTAAGGCAGCGTTTTAACCAATCACAGCACAGCAGCCTTCAGCAGTTTCATAATAAGCCAATAGAGTGGAGGTGAGGTGGAGATACATTCCCCCCCCCACCGAAGGTTTATGTGTTGGGTTATTAGAGGTTATTAGAGTAAAAGATTGCTTTCTTTAGTTTCAAGAATTTTAGCTTTGGCAGGGTTATTCGACATGGTCCTAAATACATAAAATGTTTCCAACATTTTAAAGCCATGTCTTTTATCTACTACAGTCCTAATAAACCCCAGGAAATTACATTTTGCCACAAGTGATCTACTGAAGGCCCACCATGTGGTCATTCAGTGCAGTGTGGTCTTCTGCCTCCTTCACATTCAGTAGATCCTGTGAACTTCCGTAGCCAGTAATAGTTTTCTGGGATTTTTGGTAATAAAAATTAAATCACTTTTTGTAAACAAAACATTTTGTAAATATGTATTTAGGAGCATGTTTGAATGCCCCCTCCCATAGCTAAAATCCCTAAAACTAAAGAAGGTAAGGAATGTAAAACAATTAACAGCCATCTTTTACTTACTAACCTAAAACATGAACCTTGGTTGGGAGGAGGGAGAAAAAAAAGTTTAAAACTTTAAATCTCTTCTAAATCTGTCGACAAGGCCTGCCGTATGCAGTGAAACATGTGACATTTCTCTTATAAAACAATGTTAATGTTATCACATAGGAAATCTATTTTTGACCATAGCAGTTTGGGGAAGGGCTTACTGCAAGGTCCATTAGGACCTTTTTGACAGGCGCTTACTAGCCTCTCCAACTTCCTTTTTACAATTTAGGCATTTGTAGACACTCTTAATCCATAGTGACTTACATCAAGTTGTTGTTTTATGTAAAATTGCAATTTACAATGCAGTTTACAATTTAAGAACCAAAAAAATGGGTAACACTTTTGACATCTATAAGGTAACTCCAATCAAAGTCTCAGTCTCATGTGAACACCCCAGACAGTTTATAAGTTACTCCTTTCAGTATTTAGAAATTCATTTTAGCGTATCCACCTCCTTAGTATATATACCAATTATAACCTAAAACTCTATTTTAACCAGGACAGATTATTCAAAAACAACCAATCTCTTTTTCTGGTGACTGATATTGTCCTCCTAATATGTGAGAGGGACGTGGAATTTCATTCAATATTGTTTATTCATTTGGCCGCAACCAGGGTGGGCATGCTGGGACATTGTTTTGTGAAAAGTGTGAAATGCCCCTTTACTCTGGGCCTCATTCACATGTATCAAACAAATGTTGTGTGATTGCTGATACTTTTGCTCGAATTTATTTTCAATGGGAGTCGAATGGTTGAATCGGTTTGATCAAGTTTGATGGTTGTGTTGAAACACAAATGTTTTGAGTATTGAGGTAGGCATCAAACATGGTCAGAGCACAGAGAATCTGTTAGTTGTGTGTATGGTCGAGGCCCCATTGAAAATGAATTGGAGCAGCAATCAAATGGTATAAAATGTGGATTGTGTGTGTGTGTGTGTGTGTGTGTGTGTGTGTGTGTGTGTGTGTGTGTGTGTGTGTGTGTGTGTGTGTGTGTGTGTGTGTGTGTGTGTGTGTGTGTGTGTGTGTGTGTGTGTGTGTGTGTGTGTGTGTGTGTGTGTGTGTGTGTGTGTGTGTGTGTGTGTGACGTTGGATGTCCTCATCAGAAGATGGTGATGGTGGATGGGCTCATCAGGAGATAGCTGGTGTTTACTCGGGGTCCTCCACGGTGCCACCGGAGATACGGTGCTCTGTTCATACCAGCTACCTGCAACCGCATGACAGAAGCCCCCTGCACGGTACGTACCTGCATTACATCTGACTGCAGGAGAAACCGGAGCCATAGAGTGGGGCAGAGATACGCAAACCCTGTTCACTTCAACCTAGACTTCTATTGAATCAGGACAAAGGAGTCTGTAGTCATTGGAGTCTGTAACCACGTGACCAGGCTGTTTTCTGAACCCTCAATATCACAATTTTAGTACTAGATGGCTCTGATAGAATCTGCCTTGACATCATACATATTGCCCCCCCTTGTCTTCATTCTTGTGCGGATACTTTAATTATTATTTTAATAGTATACCACTACCAAATGAACCGTAATGGGGCCATTTGGTTCCATTTGTGCGCTCTCAGAAATATAGGTTATACAAGAAAAATCATTAACATTTTTTTTTACCTTTTCTTCTTTATAACATAGTTTTTTATAGCACTGTCTATAACATTATGTTTGTCCATCGGTACGTTTTATGACATTGTGTGTGTTTATCTGTATGTTTTGTGTCCTGAGGACAGTCAACAGATGAAATATAGCTGTAGCTAATTCTGACTGGTTTTACACTGGGATGTTTGTACATATTTTTACATATGTCAAATTCATTGTGTTCATCAAACTGGTGCTGTCCTGACTAAATAAATAGATAGAATTAACATGGTGAATTAACATGGTGAAACACAACTTGATGACCTCATCAAGTTGTGTTTCATTAACATTCCATGTTAATGATTTTCAGACCTCCATTTCTGGGGAAACACAGAATGGGGAACGTTTTTCATTGTGTCCAGACAACATCTGTAAGGTACTGTACTGTATATTAATATAATATTATAGCAAAAGGCCAATCCACACCTCAACAGGGTGGTGACAGGTTTGTGTTTTGTAGGGCAGTGGAGCATGTATTGAAAAACAAAGAAAGTTTTGTTTAAATGAGAGGCCCGTGTGCAATGATATGGCAGTGTTCAGATTACACCTTTATGTAATAATGGAATAACATCAAACTTACGGTAGTATGATTCTACACATTAATATTTATTGTGCAAATAATATAGATCATTTCATTACAATGAATAGTGTACAATATACTAAATTGGAAGAAACCTAATTAAAAACAACTCAAACTATGCTATTATTAGTCCTCAATAAATCTTCACATGAAAAGTTATTAGTTAAAATTAACAAAGGCAAAAGTACACTATGTGTAAGGCAGGACCTAGTGGTTGTATCATAGTTTATCAACATCATATTTACATCATTGTATGTGTACTGTATGTATGGATATTGATCTGCTCAACAGACCACACAATAGAACACATTGTATTGGTATCCATTCTTCATCATGAGCAGTCTGGACTCCTCACACAGATGGAAGGATAACTACTGGCACAATTAGTGTTGGACCAGCCAGCTAAAACAAGAGAATAATACATGTATGAACAAGTCAATGTGAACTAATGCAGGGCATGAACTAAAACATTTTGTGGTTACAGTCCTCTGAATATCAGTGTAGGCTGCCGAACAGCACCACAAAATACAATGATTTTGTGTATTATGCATGTTGGCATTCTACAGCTATATTTTACAGACCATAATAGATATATGTGTCTCTTACCCCGGTTGCGGAGGTACATGCACTGGGATGAGCTGACACTGCTTTGAGAGCTCCAGTTGGTGTAGTCAATCCGGGTCTGGTCCACCCACCTCCAGGTCTGCACACACAGGTATAGTGTAAAGTCAATACAACATCTTTATGTAACTTTAGTTAGGAGACATGTTTATACACAGAACAGATTGCCTTATGGAACAGAGAGGAACAAATACTCATTTTATATTATAGATTCTACTTGCTTGCATGGAATGAGATTGATTCGTTCATGTAAGTATTGATTTAAGTAGCTTAACAGAGCCTGACCTGGAAGTAGAAACCTCCTATCCAGACTACGCTGTATGATCCATGTCTCTGAGTGAGTTCCTGGAGGAAGGTGTAGTCAAACACACTGTGGACGGATGGTAGATGAGCACCCAGCCTGGCACAGTAGGACTGAGAGAGAGAGACAGACGGACAGACATTTGTCGTTATTTGTTAAAATTCAACAAGATGCCAAGCCAGTCAAGCAACACATTGTAATGTATTAAAAGATCATCAGTTTCTCAAATCTGTCAGTTATTCTTGCTATTCCAACCATGTTTTTACAATAAGGGTCTAAATGGTTTTACCTCTGCACTGGACCAGGATCTGGTAGAGCTCACAAACATGTAACATTTGCCTCTGTATCTGGTCCAACCAGAGGGACACACGAAGAAACGACCTGAACACACATTAAGAGATTGTTATGATTCAATAATTACATAAAATGATGTATACAGTAACAGTATATACTATGACTATGACAAACAGACCTTGAGGTCCAGTTTCCTGTTGCTCTTCAATGACAGCGGCCTCGTCTTCTGAAAGTTAATATTGCTTTAATACTTCACTACAATGATGACACAAACGTTACACCTTTCTTAACGTATAGATATGAATTGGTGAATATGAACCTTTGAATCATCATAAACTTCATCTGTTTACCTTGAGGCTGAGCAAGTTCAAGTTGGGCATCAACATCTTCAGCTTCTAATGATAGAAAATAGATATGAAATCACACATTAGTGTTCAGATAACACAGTTTAACAGATTCCAAAAGAATGAATGAATACATTACATGCCACAGTGATATGTTAGTTTAGACTTACCAGAGACGTAAGGCTGAATGATTTCTTCTGCAGCTTCCAATGTTTCAACTAAAGGTAAAAAATAAAGTTTCTAGTTACAATTTTAATATATTTTGGGATGACTTTTACTGTCAAAACTAAACCAAGCAGTGTTGCATCTAAGCTGTAAGGGAATAGTTCAGATATAGGATCAAGGACCTGTAAATGTCTTACTTGCTGCAGAGTTCACACAGAGAGCAACACAGAGGAAGACACTGAGGATGAGGAGAGACTTCATGATGAAGATGATAATATGGATGGATGTACTTTGTTGTTTTTCCTAGAAAAAACAAAGCAGACCGTGACAGTGTGTTCTCCTGCAGTCAGCTGTAACACTACATCTGTAGACAAAACAATCATATTACAACATTAAAGTAGAGCATAATAGCAATACAAAGAGGGTGGGAGGGGAGAGAGAGTGTAGGTCTTACCTATGTCAGGTATCAGGTAGATGTGTGATGAGAGGTGAAGCTGCTCTCTTTATATATCTTGGATATTCCCACCGGGAAGCAATAAATCAGCAGTAAAAGGTCATGGTCCATTCATTCACGTGCAGGTTTAGGGTTCAGAACACATCTGAACCCAAACCTGCACGTGAATGAACGGACCATGCTGCTGATTTATTTATTTACTGCTGATTTATTGCTTCCCGGTAGGAATATCCAAGATTAGTATATCAGAAGATGCCGTATTGGCCTTTTTAACCGCAGTTCACATAAGGCCATGATGCATGATCCAAAATAATGTTTTACAATGGACAAATACAGTCTGTCACTGTCAGCCATGAATGTTTTTGAAACAGTGTTTACCAACAGTGCATGTTTGTGTTTTATGTGAAGTCAGTGAAACTGCTGCAGTCTGACAGACACAACCTTCACACACATTGATATAGGTGACATATAGAAACTGTAACAGTATAGTCTGACCCGAGGCCAGACCCCAGAAAATACTGGGTTCAGGGGGTGCAACCCTCCCTCCCCTGTACTGTACATCGGTTAATAAATACTTAATAAACAGTCAAGCATGCGCAATACCCCTGATCATTGACCCAGTTAGAGCTTTTATAGTTTACACAGACTATCACAACAACATCTTGTGAAACCGTATACAGTAAAAATACACTCGACTTCCTTTAGTGTTGATAAGTATTTGATTATTATTTTAATGACAATTCTGGTTAATGAACTACACCAAATATGTCATTGAGAAAGATGACAATGCATTTGTTGAGGTCGTGATCAGAGAGTGATGCACAAAGGTTAACAATGCCATCCTCTCACATTGCACAAAGGGAGATGTTTAATACTTCATGAGCACATACCGAAGATATACTGTAGTTGTGGTTATAGTGTATATATAACAACTAGGTTATGGTGGCTATGATTGTATTATGTTATGTTATGTCATGTCATGTTGTTTTATTCCGGAGCAAAGTTGTCAAGCACTGCTTTCTTACTGTGAAATAAACTGCACTGATCCCTATCCAGTCCATGAATGCAAAATCTACTATGGTGAAAGAAATGCAAGGAAATATTTTTTTGTAGAAAGTTTCTTCCATGTGTAAGGCTACATTTCCAGAAGCTATATAGTGCAGGGTTGTGCCTCAAAAATACCTGATCTTCAAGTTGTCAATGCTCCACAAGATTTTCGGCTATTTCAGCCTCTGCCCCACATTTTCTCTGCACAGTAGAGGTAGCAGGACTGTAGTAATAAGCCTGCACTGTTCGTAAACAGTGATCGACAGTACTGTGATTGTTCCTAGTAATGACTTTGACACAATCCACTACTTTCAGAAGCCTATCATGTCAAAAACAGATAAGGATTCATAAATCCCTCGACCACATGGTTATATTAAACACAGATAAAACAGGCCAAGGTGAAAAGGATGTTTTATATTCCTCGGAGCCAATTAACATTCCATTCATTGATGAAAAAACAGCTAGGTGGTTTGAGCAATAGTTTTGAGGATCCATTGGAACCTTTCTGTTTTATATATATATTTATATATATATATATATATATATATATATATATATATATATATATATATATATATATATATATATATATGCTATTGATATTAATGACTATACTGAATAATACACTTTACAGTATAACAGTATAAATTAACTTTGCCTGTGCCTCATTCTGCTTGTGAAATACATGTGCGTGCATGCGTGCCATGCATGCATGTGGGTGTGTGCGCACGTGCAACATCTGTGTTTTGCAAAGAACTGGATATGATTTGCAAACACCTTGACCGCTAATCAAGTTATTATTTGAGCTTAATTATCTTGATTACAAGATATGATAAAATAGCGTACAGTATAATGAAGTAGCATTTCATTGTGGTTTACCAGAAGTTAGACTGTGTTATACAGTATAG
Source organism: Benthosema pterotum (assembly GCA_039105355.1). Lineage (NCBI taxonomy): Eukaryota > Metazoa > Chordata > Actinopteri > Myctophiformes > Myctophidae > Benthosema > Benthosema pterotum. Next base: position 33,874,385 of record CM076973.1, on the reverse strand, counting down.
TCATATTTATTTTCCTCTAAACAAGTAAACATATTCACCATCATGTTTTGGGGTATTGAGCTGTAAGAGAAGCATTCCCGGGGGAATGTATTCGTAGGACCAAAATAAATATATTTGTGTGCCTCTACCATTCTGCTCCAGGTGATCTTAGGTCAGCCTCGTTTCCTTTTCCCTGAGGCTGAGGTCCACTTTGGGGATCTGTTCTGGGGGCGTACGTGTCTAAGCCACATGGACGACGCTGAATAACTTGGTGGAATGGACTAAATATTGGCTAAACAGGCTTCTTTGAGAGTCGGTGTATAATAATTGGTTGATTAGTGTCACATCTATGGGCAGCGTCTGAAATACCCTATAAGGGCACTTTTATTAACAAAAATAAACATTAAATAACAAACAAACAAACAACTAATGAAGATCAAAGGTCTTTATTAGTTAGACTTTGGAGGGCATCACAGCAGAGAGTGTAACCAATCTGCTCCACAATAGGCTCCACAATAGGTTCTGTGATTGAAATTCTTTCAATCACTTTTTTACCAGTATATTTTATAGAAGGTAAAGGATGCTCAAGCACCCCTTATGTTTGTGTGCACGTGCATCATGTGCAGAGAGTATGCTTTGCATTCCATCTGTGTGTGCGTCCGTCTGTCTGTCTGTCCACTGCTAATCTCTGGCAACCTTAACCCAAGTGATTCCCAACGTGGCACAAACACACTCCCTGGATGCAAACATAAACCTCTGCCCCACATTTTACAGAACAGCCTGTTATAGTACCACCAGGGACCAACTTTTTTGCATACCGTATATTTTCTGTATTACTCCTTAAGATTCTGTCCAAAAATCCTGCAAAACGTTGCACTTTATTTCTATAGATGTGTGTGGAGAGGATCTTTCCGATATTTCATATTTTTGAGCAAAAATCAATCAAATCATGAACGCGGTGCGCAATTCGGGTGACATCTAGATAACACCCTTTTCACATTGACCTCTTATTTTTTAACAGGTCAATGTGAGAGGCTTCTCAGAAAGTAGTTCAAGTAATAAGGAAATCATGAATTGAGCCAAAGTCGTTTCAAGGAACAATTACAGTAATGTGTCACTCATTAATGTCTTTGAAACACGTGAGAAGTTGTTTACTAAACAGTGAAGGCTTACAGTATCACTATAGTCCTCCTGCTACCTCTACAGATACAGCACTCTGAAGGTGTCTGCACACTACATTAATCTAAAATGATGTGTGTTATTATTATTTTTTTTTACTATTATGAAAAGTTAAAATGGCCAGGTACAAGCCCACAATGTGTCAATGCGGATTGTGTAGGTGAACTATGCAATATGTTTTTGAAAAAAGTAAAAAAGGCAAAATAGGCTCCACTGACTGACCCACATAAAACACAAACATGCACTGTTGGTAAACACGTGTTTCAAAGATGTTCATGGCTGACAGACTAATTGTCCACTGTAAAACATGAATTTGGAATGCATCATGTCCTCATGTGAACTGTGGTTAAAAAGGTCAATACGACATCTTCTCATATACTAATCTTGGATATTCCCACCAGGAAGCAATACATCAGCAGTAAATGGTCATGGTCCGTTCATTCACGTGCAGGTTTAGGGTTCAGATGTGTATATAAAGAGAACAGCTTCACCTCTCATCACATATCTACCTGATACCTGACATAGGTAAGACCTACACTCTCTCCCCCTCCCTCCCTCTTTGTTTTGCTATTAGACTTCACAGTAATGTTGTAATACGATTGTTTTGTCTACAGATGTAGTGATACGACTGACTGCAGGAGAAATACACTGTCACTGACTGCTTTGTCTTTTCTTTTTCCAGTAAAGGAAAAATATATCCATCCTTATCATAATCTTTATCATGAAGTCTCTCCTCATCCTCAGTGTCCTCCTCTGTGTTGCTCTTCATGTGAACTCTGCAGCAAGTAAGAACGTTACTGTACTGTATGTTTTACATTAACGTGCATGATCATATATATAAACTATTCATTACAGCTTAGACAACACTGCTTGGTTTAGATGTGACAGTAACAGTCAGCCTGAAACACTGCTTTCTTATTACCTTTAGTTGAAACATTGGAAGCTGCAGAAGAAATCATTCAGCCTTATGTCTCTGGTAAGTCTATACTAACATCATGTCTCTGTGACATGTATTGTGACAAAATGTATTCATTTATTGTATTGGAATAAAATCTCAAAGTTATCTGAATACTAACAGGTGATTTTGTATCTAATTTCAGTAGAAGCTGAAAATGTTGCCCAACTTGAACTTTCTCAGCCTCAAGGTAAAAAGATGGAGGAAAATTTCAAAGGTTTCCATTCATATCTAAGTAAGAAACATGTAATGTTTGTGTCTTCATTGTAGTGAAGTATTAAAGCAATCTTAACTTTCAGAAGATGAGACCGCTGTTATTGAAGAGCAACAGGAAACTGGACCTCAAGGTCTGTCCTTTTTGTCTGTCCGTCTGTCCTACATAATTTCATGTAATGTATTGAATCATAACAATACCTTAATGTGTGTACAGGTCGTTTCTTTGTGTGTCCGTCTGGTTGGACCAGATACAGAGGCAAATGTTACATGTTTGTGAGCTCTACCAGATCCTGGTCCAGTGCAGAGGTAAAACCATTTAAACGTTCAGTGTAAAAAAAATTGTTTTGAATACAAGAGTAACTGACAGATTTGATAAACTTACGATCTTTTGAAACATTTAAATGTGTGCTAGACTGGCTTGAAATTAAATTAAATTAAACATTATGGCCAATTAATGACAAATGTCCGTCTGTCTGTCTGTCTGTCTGTCTGTCTGTCTGTCTGTCTGTCACACACACAGTCCTACTGTGCCAGGCTGGGTGCTCATCTACCATCTGTCCACAGTGTGTTTGACTACACCTTCCTCCAGGAACTCACTCAGAGACATGGATCATACAGCGTAGTCTGGATAGGAGGTTTCTACTTCCAGGTCAGGCTTGATTAAGCTACAATGCTACCATCATTAATTGTCACTTTTAATAACAATGGATTCCATGTTATCAGGTACGATCTAGTTATCTCCCTCACTATCCCACATGGAAGTCTGTTCTGTGTATAAACATGTCTCCTCACTAAAGTGACATAAAGATATTGTATTGACTTTACACTATACCTGTGTTTGCAGACCTGGAGGTGGGTGGACCAAACCCGGATTGACTACACCAACTGGAGCTCTCAAAACAGTGTCAGCTCATCCCAGTGCATGTACCTCCGCAACCGGGGTAAGAGACACACATTATCTATTATGGTCTGTAAAGTATAGCTGTAGAATGCATGCATAATACACAAAATCAGACGTTTGTTTTCATTGTATTTGTGCTGCTGTTCTGCAGCCTCTACTGATATTCAGAGGACTATCACAAAGTATTTGGGTTCATGTGATGCAGTAGTTTATATTGATTCACTTATTGATTTATTCTTTCCTTGTTTTAGCTGGCTGGTCCAACACTAATTGTGCCAGTAGTTATCCCTCCATCTGCGTGAGGAGTCCAGACACCTGCTGATGATGAAGAATGCATACCAATACAATGTATTCTACTGTGTGGTCTGTTGAACTGTGAACAGATCATGTTCAATGCATACATACTGTACATACAATGATGTGATATGAAACTAGAATCTTTACTGAGTACTACCTTACATATAGTGTATTTTTGTTGAATTAAACATTTTACTTTTTATAAAAGATTTCTTGAGGACTATTAATAACATACTTTGAGTTGTTTTTAAAGCCAACATGGTTAATCTCTGTAATTCAATTTCTTCCATTGTGGTACATCTTGTAATTCAATCAATTGAATGAAAATGATTTATATTTTTTGGTCAATAAATAAGAATTCGTAGAATTAAAAAAAATGCTGTTTGATTTGCTTTCATCCAATCCGTGTTGGTCTTGCCATTGCCTTTAATTCATCCCATATCTATTCCCCTTATCCCTACTGCTATTCCTCCTCCTAAGCCCGCAGCCTGGCTGTGATTATTCTGATTATAGCTCTTATTTTCAAACAATTATAGCTCGGTCAATTCTCGATCATTTCTTACCATTCAACATGTTATGTTGAAAAAACATGTTCCACGTTTTTTTGCTATATGTGGCGTGCTGCGTGCATTTATGCCAAGTCTGCAAAACGTTAAGGTAAAGTTAAAGTAAATTGCAAAAAAAGTCGGGAAATTCTCGGCAATCATTCATATCTCGGTCAATTCTGGACCATTTTTTACATTTCAAAATGCAGCGTGACAAAGAGTAGGTCTTCTCTACGATGCGGGATCGAGCAAAATGTAACTGTTAGGAATTCGGTGGAAACATGAAAGCAGCAGCAATGCGTCACAAGTTAATTCATGTATTTAATTATAATTATTTACCTTACCTAAACACAAGGAAGTGATATCTACAGCTATTTATAGGACAATCAATAAATAAGGAGATGAATTGAACTGGCGCTTATGGGCATCTCCAATGAGCACAGATGTCCGCGGGTGTGCACGTGGCTCTGCCTTCTCGTATAGGTTAGCGGGTGCTTTGAAATCCCTTTATCTAGTTCCCAAATCTATTTGAGGAAATTAGCAACTTAAGGGACTGTGCGACAAACACGCCTATGACCACACCTCCAGTCACAAATAAAGGTGTCGGCATAAAGAATAGTGGCTAAGGGAAGAGGAAAGGTGACAAAAATACCAATAAGGGAATTCGTTTCACCTATGCTGCCAAACCAGCCTGATGAGCACAGTGTGCAATGTATTTTAAATCTTAGACTTTCCTACCATAGGCACCAAGGAATATATACCATCGTTTTCACCTTGGCCTGTTGTTTTATCTGTGTTTAATATGACCATGTGGTCGAGGGATTTATGAATCCTTATCTGAACAATTACAGTAGTCTGTCAATCACTGTTTATAAACAGTGCAGGCTTATTACTACAGTCCTGCTACCTCTACTGTGCAGAGCAATTTAAGGGCAGAGGCTGAAATAACCAAAAATGCTGTGGCATAACATAACATAACATAACATAACATAACATAACATAACATAACATAACATAACATAACATAACATAACATAACATAACATAACATAACATAACATAACATAACATAACATAACATAACATAACATAACATAACATAACATAACAATAATAAGGTGTCTAAAATCATAGCCACCATAACCTATATAACCTAGTTGTTATATATACACTATAACCACAACTCAGTATTTTTTTTACTGTATATGGCACCTTTATCCAAGGCGCTTTACATAGTTTGTGCATCACATTCACCCTTTCACGCACACATGCATACACTCATGGCAGCGGAAACCATGCAAGGCACAACCAGCACATGAGGAGCAATTAGGGGTTAAAGAGGGGGTGCCGTGATTTTTGTATTTTTTCCAATTTTGTACATGTTTAAGAGGAGACAGTATGTAAATAGACCCCTTGGTGTGTTTTGTATGTGCAATGATGTCTTCCATTTGTATTTAGGGTTTCTTCCTGGGGGCTGAACCTTTCCAGTTAAACGCGCCAATGAAAAAAACTTCAATATAGTGACATCACGTGTTCAGACCCTCCCTTAACTCCTCCCCCTTTATCATGCAACTACAGCTGTGGGTGTGGCTTCAGTTCAGGTGGATCTCCACCCATCACCACCCACCACCCAGGCAAACCAGGCATACTTAATGAACTGCTAGGGTGGAATCATAAAAATGACAGTTTAACAAACACTGTACACTTTTTGGGAAAAATCTTACTTTTCATATTAACATTAATACCTGATGATCATGTTTTAGGGTAGAAAAAAATCATGGCACTCCATCTTTAAGTGTCTTCCTCAAGGACACTTCGACAGTGACTCTACGGCAGCCCAGGTTTGAACCGGCAACCTTGCGGTTACCAGTGACTCTACCCCAGTGACTCTACCCCACCTCTCTTCGTGCAATGTGAGAGGATGGCATTGTTGACCTTTGTTCATCGCTCACTGATCACGACCTCAACAAATGCATTGCCATCTTTCTCAATGTCATCTTTCTCTTTATTGCTGTCTTTGTGTAATTCATTAATCAGAATTGTCATTAAAAATTATAAAAATCAAATACTTATCAATACTAACACCATAAGGAAGTCAACACCATAAGGAAGTCAAGTGTATTTTTACTGTATACTGTTTCACAAGATGTTGTGATTACTGTATAAACTATAAAAGCTCTGTAACTGGGTCACTGATCAGGGGTGTTTATTTATTTATTAACAGTATTTATTAACAGATTTCCAGTACAAAATTACAATAACAGTATGCTTGTTTACAATACTGTCCACCATGTTCAATTCGTCATAACATTTAGACACATTCGCGTGTCTTAGGGGGCTTTCAGACGGCAACGATAAACGCCAGCGTTATCGACGGGCGAGTTTTTTTATGCCGGCAGTGCCGAAATAAGAAAATCGCCCGTCGATAAACGCTACGCGTTTTATGCCGGGAGGGGAGGGGAGGGGGGCGGACGAAATGCGTGGCTCAGAAGCCAACCAAGCCAACAGACTACCAACTTCCCAGACAACTTCCAGTCAAGCGCTACCTGATCATGATCACGCTGAATTTACAATTCATTTACAATGAATTAATGACTCACCAGTCACCAATAATGATGGCTGCAGCCGTAGAGGTTGACATTTGAACGTAGACTATAGTTATTCCAAGTTGCGTAGGTTAAAATTAAATCGGCAGCATCCATCACGGTTTAAATATGTTGTATAATAAACTCTGCTGGCTAAAAGCATGTAACCAACATGCTTCGTATGACCGTGACACAAACTCACAACACGTCGCGCAATAATGCGTTGTAAATAGAACGTTAGAGCAGAATTGCCACAACTCACGTCGTGGCTCGGCTCAGGGTCGGATATAGAGGGGGGGCAGGGGTGGGCACAGCCCACCCAAACGTGCATCCTGCCCACCCAATGAAAGGTAATATCAGTGGTTTTCAACCAGTGGACCAGGTCCACAAAAGCCGAATAAATAGTGGGCCCTGGTATAAAAAAAATGTTCAAAAGCACTGCTTCTTATGAAAAACTTTGGAGTTGCCCACCCGCCATTCTTCCAGCCCACCCTAGTAGGGCTGGCTAGATCCTGCCCTGGCTCGGCTGCGCCAGAGCCTTAAATGATTAGGGAATCCACTCCCGGAACAGAAACGGTGAAGTCACTGTGCAGGTCTACTGGTAGAGTGGGTCCTCATCGTCCTCATTATGTTGTATGTTTGCTATAAATCGCCAAGCGTTTTACAAAAAGTTCACTGGAATTGAACATGAATTGAACTCGCGCGCGCGTGCTCGTTTCGTGCACGCGCGCGCGATAAAAATCAGTGACGCTGAGCGGAAAACGACCGACGATAAACGCTTTCTTGAACGCGGGTCGATTTTTGAACTTTTGTGCTAAAAAAACGCCGTCCCCATTGAGAATGAATTAGAGTGGGCGATTTATTCCTCGCCGTCTGTAAGCCCCTTTAGTGACATTTTGGTGGCATAGGAGCGAAAATAATTTAATCGCTTGTTTGTGTGTGGACATCGTTAATATTTAGTAAATCATCAGATAAATACATCTTGGTGGTGTACGGAATCTTTTGGGCCACCTATTGCAAGATGCTGTGCTCTGCCATCTGATGACAAAACACAGCCATTGTGGCAGAGGCACTACTGTTAAAGTGGTCTCCATGTCATCTTTATCATAATGTGTGTGAAGGTTCTGTCAGACTGCAGCAGCTTCACTGACTGACCTCACATAAAACATGCACTGTTACTATAGTAAATGCTTGTTTCCAGGACATGCATATGTGGCTGACAGTCTAATTTTTCACTGTAAAACATAACTTTGGCTTTGCCCTTATGTGAACTACAGTTAAAAGATCAATAGGGTAACTTCTGATATCGGGCAAATTTAGGAGCAGAGGTTGAAATAACCTAAAATGTTGTGATGCTTTGCACGAGATGCAGCCTCGAACATGGATGAAAGTTTCTAGGCAAATTATTTCAGTGCATTTCGTTCACCATAGTAGTATAGTACAATCTGCAATCATAGTCTGGAGATGGATCAGGGCAGTTTATTTCACAGACTGCTAAGAAGGCAGAAGCTCAAATCCTCTCCATGTTTCTGTGCACATGCACTGACATGCATCATGTGAAGAGAGTATTGCACTCTGTGTGTGTGTGTGTGTGTGTGTGTGTGTGTGTGTGTGTGTGTGTGTGTGTGTGTGTGTGTGTGTGTGTGTGTGTGTGTGTGTGTGTGTGTGTGTGTGTGTGTGTTGATACTGATGAGATAGAAAGTGGAGCTTTGAGCTCACACCATGTCTTGTAAGAATGTGCCACGTCAAGGCCACAGCGAGATAGTGAGTTATTAGAGATTACAGCGGGGACAGCGAGTTACTGAGTACAGGCTAGGCAGAATTCTCCAGGATGAACACAGCGTTGGACCTGAGCTTTTGAGGGGCGCCCCGGCCAGAGAGCTGATATAATGTGAATCTCGGTTCGCAGTATAACAGGTCGTATTTGCTTTCAATCATATAATGTTCATTTGCTGTTCATATTCCTATCATGAGAGGGATTCAGTCGATCCCATTGTATAGAAAATAAATATGTCTGGGTCCCACAGAAGTTATGTCTACAGCCTCTTATTGGACTTTAAAGGTGGTCGAACGTATACTGACGCATTAATGGTGACCCCGACGTGTCGATCCTTGTCCAATAGGCTGCATGGTTCTTTTGACCGTTCATAGCAGTTTTCCCATGGTTCTGGGGTGGCAGACAGGGCCCTAAAATATATGCATTGTTATGCAGATCTACCACGCTATGACTATGTGACGACTGCTGTCTTTTGAAAAATGTTTTTGTAGGTTTCTGAATAACAAGTTATGTGATATGAAATGAACAGCATTTGGAAAAAAATTGCTATGGCTGTGCTATAGGCTACGCTTCGCGCTGTGCTATCTCTAGACAGTGTTGTAAATAGCCTCGGTACTATTTGCGTTTTAATCTTGTAGCGATGTTTGCTGTGGGAACGTACCGTTTACCGGCTACCGTTTGCTTACTCGTATGCTATGCGGTGCTTTTTTGTTATTGATTATGCTATCTCATCCTAAATGTGTGCGGGTGTGCGAAGATGTGTGCGTCTGTGAGAGTGTTGTGCAGGCACGGAGCCGCTTCTTAGTATACAATTGTTAGTTTGAGGCTTAGAGAGTAAAGGGTTTAACAGCTGGGTGAGTGTGTGTGCGTCGGTCTTTGTTATTTGTGGGGACAAACGTCTGGCAACACTGTAACCTCGTAGGGATATCAAGCCTTATGGGGACCATGTTTTGGATCATTTAAATCCATAGAAAAGAGAAAAGTATTGAATTTGGCTAATAGAACGTTATACTCTTGTATCATGCCTGATCTTTTCAGGGCAGTGATATGTCTAGAAAGGGGTGTCCCACCATGTAACAAAAACAAGTATGTGTGTGTGTGTGTGTGTGTGTGTGTGTGTGTGCTTACTGAAAAGTGAGACATTGCGGGAGACAGGTCCACTTACCCCCCCCCCCCCCCCCCCCCCCCACACACACACACACCCTATGCATTAAGGTGTTAATATATTACAACAAAATTAACACGTTCACACAATGGAGTCAGATTGAGGTCCGGTTGGAGAAAGATAACGCTAGGCAGAGAGTGTGTTTTATCTAAGATAGGTGGGTATATCTGGTGCGGACATTCCATTCTAAGACATGACAACCCTAAACTATCCCATAACAATTCTGTTTGCCGGGGAACAAGACCAGTGGCACGCGGCACCTTATCAAACCCTCCACCCCCCAACGCCACCCGACAGGGAGAGGGACTGAGGAAGCAATGTCAGTTGGTTGTCATACCCCCCCCCCCCCCCCCCCCCCACCCAAACCCTCTCCCGGTCCCAGAGCACGTGAAGCCACTGGTGCGCACATACACATAGACAATGAGAGTACAACTTGGATTCTAAAAGTCAATGGGAAGTGTTAACACTTTCCCCGCCAGGGGCGGAAGTATGTGTCACAAATTTAGAGCATCTTTATAATTGTGAAAAGTATTTACAACATTACTGCAGCAATTGACCACATCGGATTTGGTCAATAATAGTTAACTAAAACTAACTAACTAAAGAATGAATAACGAAACATAGAATTAAACAAACAAACAAACAAACAAACAAACACTTAATTTAATTGTAACTAAGGTAAACATAAAGGAAAGGAAAAATAATAATAATAATAATAGGGAAAAAATATCGCAATACTCAAGTAATTATGTCTTCAGAAAACTAAAATTAATCTAACTGAAATTATAGACAAAATACTGCTAGTTTTAAACCAGTTGTATGCATACAAAGTGAACGATTAAAGTATATATAACACAAATGTGTGTACTATCAAAAGTTTGAATTGACCAAATAATAATAATATAATAAAGAATAAGAATAATAATTGACCAAAGTTAAATTTCCAAATCAAATCTAAAAAATAGAGCTAATCAAGGAGTCTAATGATTTTGATTTTTTATTTTATCCACATAACTGAAAATCACTCAAACTGTATTAAAAGGAAATATCTAAAACGATTATACTCTAAATAGGGTAAGTGATAGTATATGTGCCATTTGACAAACAAGGCATGTCCTCCTTAAAGGTACATTAAGAACAGTTTTGCAGGAAAAATGCTGCTTCTTTAAATATATATACACAATTTGCACAATACCGATAATTCCAGTTTCTCACCTGGCCAGTGAGGAGCTATCATTAATATTATTGTTATACGTATAATAAGGGTGATACTAACAATGGGGCAGCTGTGGATTGGTAGGGGGAGCAGGTTGTCAAGTGCAGAGGTTCGAAGCATAGCTCCTCCTGTCTACATGTCGAAGTGTCTTTGGGCAAGACACTGAACCCCAAATTGCCTCCAATGGTCAGTGTGCACTCGCCACCATTGTATAGTTGTATAGTTTTGTATTGTATAGTGTATAGTGTATAAATGAATGCATGAAGACCACCCGGGGAGTGGCAGTCGACTATAAAAAAAAAAAAAAAAAAAGAAAGAAAGGATGGCCAAAGTCCCCACCAGGGTTTCGGGGCCATGTATTTAACATGAGGTCGTGTCGGGGGACACTGACAAAGTCCCCACCAGGGTTTCGGGGCCATGTATTTAACATGAGGTCGTGTCGGGGGACACTGACAAAGTCCCCACCAGGGTTTCGGGGCCATGTATTTAACATGAGGTCGTGTCGGGGGACACTGACAAAGTCCCCACCAGGGTTTCGGGGCCATGTATTTAACATGAGGTCGTGTCGGGGGACACTGACAAAGTCCCCACCAGGGTTTCGGGGCCATGTATTTAACATGAGGTCATGTCAAGGGACATAGACAAAGTCCCCACCAGGGTTTCGGGGCCATGTATTTAACATGAGGTCATGTCAAGGGACATAGACAAAGTCCGCACCAGGGTTTGCGGCCACGTGAAGAAAACCGGTTTTTAACATGTTAAATGGAAAATGTATGAGATGGCACTACAGTCTGTGACTGAGAGTACACTCATGTAAAAAAAAAAAAAAAACAAAAAAAACAAAAACAAAAAAAAAAACAAAAAAGAAACAAGTAGGGGGTTAGCCAATCAGCTTTTGTAGCTGCTTGGATTTCTTGGTTGTACACAAGACTCGAGTTTTGGTAGCCAAGAGTAATCCCCCTGAGAGTGCTGACATGTCATAATATCTTGCAATTGCTTATTTTATTTTTATTTTGCTTTATTTTATTTTATTTTACCTTATTTTATTTTATTTATTTATTTTGCTCCTGTGGCCAAGGCCTGGTTTACGGGCCAGCAGAACTGATATCATCTCACGTGTGGGGTAAGTAAAGACATTGAATGAATGCAGGAGTGAATGTAGCAGACAACACCGACTTAGGCCGTGGGCCTGTGGCTTGAATGGTTCTATGTATAACCTTGTGAACGGCTGTTTTGACAGCCTGATCTTGAAGTTGTATGTGTCAATGTCATGGAAAACAGCCATGTAGTTGATACAGCTTGGTGTAGACGTACACTAAGTTGTGGAGACCGTGGTGTTTGTTTTACATACCATAAGTTTTATTGTTTATATAGACCAGTATAGGTCTACATCTGTATGAGGAAGTTAAAGTTGATCAGAACAGCAGACAGAATCATACAATTCTGTACTCTAATATAGTTCACTGTAGCAGAATACGGTAACAAAATATATATATATATGAAAATAATAATCTTAAATTTAAACAAAGAGTTACTCCATATAACAAAACAAATGTAACAAACAAATACCAGAAATATCTTATATAAATATCTTTACAAGACAAGTATTGCAAGGACAATTAGTCCGTTTACAGACCAGACTCAGAGCAAAACAATAACCAATCAGAGAGTATTCTACTGCAAGATCATTTTAATGGGCTGGTCTGAAATTCGAGAAAGAGATTGAAGAGTCTGTGTCCTAGAATCAACAGCGTTTCAAAGAATAAATCCTCTACTCTTGTCTTATTGAAAAGCTATAGGGTATATACGAATATTCCGCTTGGCGTGGGACATAAGAATGAATATCTGAATTAGAGAAAAAAAAATTGAAACCATTTGGAAGTGTATAAGAGTCGTAAGTGGCCTTTGTACACAAATATAAATATCTGCAGGGATTTTACCGGCAAGACAGACAGAATGCTTAGTTTCTAAAAAGGGGGAGCAGATGGTTTGACTCAATACGAGAAGGACTTAAATGCTAACAATTTAGTTTAAAGTAAAACAATTATTTTGAGGAATAGATAAACAGAGGGTCAGCCCATATCATGTTACAATAGGATGGGGAAGGAAGAAACTCAAACTAGTGTAAGGAACAACTATCCTTTTTCCAATTTAAGTTATCATCAATTATGATACCTAATAACATTGAGGCAACTTGATTGATTTTTGTACCGTGGTTGACAGACTTGCCTTCTCCCCTGAACACCTGCTACTATTAGTACAAAATAAAATTAATTATCTACCTTCAGTGGTAGCTTATTTGTCTGAAACCAATCCACAGGAGCTTAGATAAGTTTTCATTTGCTTCTATAATCAGTTTGACAAAATTCTCATGTGGCTTTATAAGGTACCCAAGCAAAAAACATTTATATATATAAAAAATTAAGGCGGTCAGCATTAACTAGTTAATCGTGAGTTAACTCAGCCACGAGTTAACTCGATCAATTTCATTAGTGCGCGATTAACTCGCAATAAAAAACAAAAGCCAAGTGGTTCGATTGCGCCAAAGGCAGAGGCATAATTGTTAAACATCGGCATCCCTTAAGTAATTTAAAATAAGTCTACACAATTGGAGAACGGTGAAAAGACTCTAATAAATTCGCAGGTTTGCTCTAATGGTTCCAACATCAATACAGCTTGGAATTGTGGATGAAAAAAAACGTTATCAAATGTGGTCTGTGGCTCGGTCAAACGCAGAATAGATAATGGATATTGGATAATCTAATGATGGATAATATAACAATGGATATGCAAAAGTCCTATTAGACAGACAAATATATACTCCAATCTCGCAGTCACTGATTTAATTGTTGGTACTTTTAAGATCTAGATTAGTGTAGGACATATATGTCAAACTCAAGGCTGCGGGTTCAAATCCACACCCTTAAATGAATCTCCTTAGGCCCGCAGGAAGACATTTAATTACTATTAGAACTAGTACCCGTGTGTTGAAACACCGTCTGGCGCACAACGTGGCACACTGGGCATTTGCACCGACGTCCTTGGTAGGATATTAGGGTAGGGTTATCCAAGACATTCCAATTAGAAATGACCGCATTCACTCTGCAATGACGTAGGAGTAAGATGTGCAATGACACGACAAAGACTCATTAGCTCTGCAGTCTGCACTAACGTAGAGACACAATGACGCAGACCAACACTAAGTGTATAAAATTAAATACTGCATACATGGGTATGTCCCCATTTCCCCATACACGATATTTGACACAGTTTGCCAGCATGACGACTTGGACAGTTATTAAGTGAATAAGTGAAATAGTTATAATTTGGCTAGACCATAACTACAGTTTTCACATCATGCATGGAAATGGGAAGTAAAGGTATGGAAACACACTGAAATACTTAAGTTGAGGGAGAATTATCTAATAATTACTCTTAACTAATGTACAGCATCTAAACAAATATACAGTGTATAGTATCTAAATAAATGGGCATCTATTCGCATATTACAACGTATTAGCCTCAAACGAGAAACAAAATATTGAGTTAGTAAATAGTAAGTAAACGCAAAATGACAATATACAAAAGATTATACAATAAATATATATTTATGTACCTGATCAAGTGTTGCTCTTGTGCTCAAGGGTGCTCCGGCTAAAATCTGACGTTGATTGGGACATCAACAAGAGCCCATTAGTATGCTGTATGCTTTTAACTCATATTAACCCTAGACACGGTACAGATAACACCTAATAAACAGCAATTCCACGAAAATAACAAAAAAAAACAGTCTACACCCTACCCACCACCATCCAAGACCAACATGCTAACTAGAAATACTGCAATTAAAAAATGTAGAGTGTGATTGCCGCAGTCGCGCCAATCACACTTGGCCCCTTACATTAGTTTTGGCCCCTTACATTAGTTTTGGCAGTCAGTTATGATGTCGACTTTCAATTCAACCCTGTGATCATATGCAATTAGGAGGGGATGTATACGCCCCCAAAACATGTTTTTGGCATTGGCTACTGTTGGATTTGGGGAAAAGGACCGAATAAAGAATTTGTTAAAATTGATATGATGAAAGGATGAAGAGACTGTATATTGTATGTATTTTCGATAGCTCAAAATGTGGAGAGCCAAATTTAGAACAGGCTATAATGACCAAACCCAAAATTTAATCAGAGTAAAATATACCAGAGAAAAAACCTTTTAGCTGTCCTGATGTACAATTTGCCATAAAGTAATGTTCAGCTTTAAGAGCTTTTAGAAATAGTTCCAAATGTAATCCGGGAAAAGATTAAAAATGATGAGTAAATATACCCATAAACCCTGAAAATTACTTACAGCTAGCACAGCCCAGTTACAATCCATTGATGACATATGTAAATCATTCACAATAAAATTCTGAAGTATTAAATATTTCCAATATTTCCATCAGCTACGTTTTGCACTGTTGTGGCGCCCCCTATATATATATATATATAAAAAAGAGGAAAAAAATTGGCTCCCTGTTGGTGCCACCACTCACAACATGTGATTCAAATTTGGGGAGGTTGGGACAATTAGTGATTGATTTGGTTGCATTTTTTTTGCAAAATAGGCCCCTCCCTCTAACTTTGGAAGCGAATTACGGGCAAACGATGGGCATAATAAAAATTGCGTCAGGTCACTTTTATCAGGTAGCTCCAGATAATAGGTGTGCAAAATTTTAAACTATGGAGGAGTAGGGGGCCAAACTTTGTTACCTAGAGAAAAGAATAATAATCCGGAATAAAGTGTAACAATTAGAACAGTCTGGTTGCCCTTTCAGGCAACCACACTAACTAGTGGACATACACATTTTGCCAGGTACAGGATATGAACATTAACAAACAGGTGTGGTAGTCGAGGAGGAAAAATGACATAGTGACACAGTTTCACAACAAAGTACTGTAGTACAGATCCATCAGACATCAATACCAGTGTTGCACAGAAATATTGCAAGGTACATCAGGTATGTACAACAATGTAACAGGGGAGCAATAGCAACAGGGAGACATTGTCAAAATTATATTATCCAACTATGTCTCATTCAAAAAAAAAAAAACAAACAACAACAACAGCAGGACAATACTTGACTTCACATGTTACAGCCTACTAGGCTGTCTGTTCAAAGACTGTCGCACATCCTGTTTCACTCAAGAGACATTGTTGCTGTTACTGGAATCCACCATCCAGTGCAGCGACACAAACAATGAACTGTTCCGAGTGTTTGGGGGACACTCATCAGAGGCAACTGAGAAGCCAACAACGAGAGCACCAACGAACTGACGAGGCCGCAGACAACCAGAACTGACAAGGCAGGCCACAGACAACCAGCACACAGTGATGGAGTAAAAGAACTGTTCCAGTGTTTGGGGAGACGCTCACTCAGACAGACTGAAATGACCACACCACTTAAGGTCATGGGGCTGTGGTGCAACGCCTGCACTACCTCTGCCCACACGCAAGGCCGGAGTCATTTGAAGTCAAATATTGGACCTGCCACAGTTGAAGTTTCAGTAATTCAGGTCAAACAAAACAATCAAATAAGGCGGGAATGCAAATTTATGAGCAACATTGGTATAAACACCAACCAACAACTGACGTCCCCTACAGGAAAAGGACTTATGTTCCCCCCTCCCACCCACATAGTACATCATGTGTGTAGACCGCGGTGGTGGATTAGGATCTACAAACTTACTGCACATGTCTGTTATCTGTTGACGGCTTGTAAACCTGTTCTTTTCACATACAACACCAAACACATTTGTTGTAGGTAATGAGGCGTGATCTGATGTTATATTAGTTATATTACCCATTTTGATAGAATAAAATCATTAGGGTATTATTACCGTATGCGATTTGTTACTGCCCAAATCTGGTTACTAACACCATAGTGAAGTTAAATGAAGTTAAAATAAATAAATAATACGATGGAACACTACAAACACACAGCTGAACCGGCCAATTATAATTCTAGAACCAAAATATATATTTTTTCAAATGTTATCTCATCGCACAGGAGTGGTGGTGGAATTAACTAAACTCAGTAATTGAACTAAATGCATAGTGGTTGACAAACTTAAGTGATAACCTTTAG
Source organism: Benthosema pterotum (assembly GCA_039105355.1). Lineage (NCBI taxonomy): Eukaryota > Metazoa > Chordata > Actinopteri > Myctophiformes > Myctophidae > Benthosema > Benthosema pterotum. The sequence goes on along the minus strand of CM076973.1, from coordinate 33,857,446 downwards.
TCTGCTAATGCACACTGCTACAATCAGTAGCATAATCAGTGGGCCATATAGGCCATAAAAAGGCCATATTGATATTGGAACGTCTTAAAATAATGACACTTAGCTAATCAAAACAATGAATACATAACACCAATGCCAGAAGTAATTAATTAAGGTAATTCAAAAGTGTCCTAATAATTACGCTTCAAGGAAAATCACCTAAATGCAGTAGCAATATTAAAGTACAGCCTCAGTACGGGGAAATTAAAGTGCTACTACAAGTAGCCCCAAAGTCAACTGACCAGATGCCAAACTGTGGCTGCAACTGTGGCTGCAACTAAAGAAGAAAGCAATTACTATTTGGTATACTGTACACAATACAATGTATCTCATCAAGTTAAGGTTTCGTGTGTATACCTTAATTGTCCCTGCTCATGCATTCCATTTCTGCTAATAACAATAGTTCAGGCCCAGGGCACATGAATGAACATCAACCGGAAGTGAACATCTAGTTACTATTATGAAATACAATAGGACTTCACAACAGTCATGACACACTGCTCACACTGCCACTATAATGCATAAAACGGTAGTCGCAGACACACATCTCAAGACACTTAGCTGAATCTGAAACCGGAAGATATGACCAAGACACAGGGTGACTGCTAATTTGGTTAAATTATACTCTTGGTTTAAACTATAGTGGCATTTGACTTGCAAAATAAATTAGATAATTAATTATCCTGAAAATAAATACATTTTGTATTACCACTACTAGCTACGAGGAGTACATGTTGGACAACAAATGATTTGTTTAGATAAGAGAGATTCTAGATTACTAGTGAGGGATACCATTACTTACATATAGGCACAGTGAGCAGCACAACATCATGCAACGTTGTTTAACATTTTTTTCTCATCACTTTTTGAACGATGCCACATGCCTCCAAATCATTGACCAGGTTAGTATAGCCAAAATCAATTTTATGATGTCAAAGCTTGTACCATACACAGACCCTCGGGCCTAATTGGAGTCGAACACATTGACGCATATTTTCTCCACTGTTGTGGGGTCACGTTATCAAGTGAATTGCAAGTCTACCGACTCTTCTGAATCGTTTACACTTGACTCTAGGTTTTGGCAGTTTATCGATTTTACAAAAAAAAAAAAAAACGGGTCACTCATATATTTCCATTTTTGATAGGTAGGTTAGTCTGGAATCGACGTATAGAGTGTGTGCAATCAAAATATGTATTTCATCTAATAAAGAATCCCATTAAGAATGAAAAAAAAAGGTTAAAATTTGGGTTGGTAAAATAACAGTGAGAAAATATAAGAAGTAATAAGGTTTCAACCACAAAGGTGGTGCGCTACGGATAAGGCAGTGCAACTCACCAGTGAATACATCCCAGTGATTGTGACGGACGAGAGTGGCAGAAAACTACAGAAATTACAGAAATTAGAAATTACAGAAAATACAGAACTAATGGAATACAAACCACAAAACACTGCTTCAGCAGAGTACCAATTGCAATAACAAAAAAATTGACAAAATCAAATATAACATTAAAAACAAATGCTCAATATCAATGCAGAACTTGGGTCTTAAAATCGCACAGGAAACTACATTGTTCAAATTTATGTGACCAAATTTCCCTAACACGGTGAGTGGTACCAAGCCGGAATGAATATTTTATCCAAATGTGGACGAGGAGCAAGGACATAATGTATAAATGTCAAATCTAAATTAACCATAACAATGTTTACCCCACAGGAACAGGCCTACAGACAAGGAGGGAGGTCTAAAAGTCCAAAGTGTTTTAATCAAAGCCATATTGTATAGTACATAATATGATGTCATGTCAACTTTGGATTGTCATGACAAGGAGGGAAAGTAAGAGGACAAATAGAATGGTGTGCAATAACAGAATATCAAGGAGGGGTGTCAAATTCATAACCGTAACATATTTCCCACAGGAGCGGAGAAGCACAGGAGCGGAGAATGTTTGGATGTAGGGACAAATTTCCAAATGTGCATGTGTGGTAATCTTATTCCGGGATGAGGTCAAAGTATTAAACTAACAGTTTCACAGTACAGCGGCACGAGAGACCCTCAGTTGCGAGGTAAGCGACATCTATAGCCCGTATCCGAAGGTTACTAATGTGAATTACAGGGCAAGGTGGAGCACACGTTCCAGGTTATATCTAGGAGGGACGAGGATGGTTTGTCAGAAATCAAGAATAATGTTAATTTTTCAGTTCTAATAACTTTTTGATTGTTTGTGATTCTGTCTGTGTCAATCAAACCCGATGCCAATGAAATAACGCACTAACAGACTAATAAAACCCAATTAGAGTGTTTGTATAGATTGATTATGCATGCTATGGCTCCTCTTAAGTGAAAACTACCCAACGCATTGCAGATGGCCAGGAAAACAACTATACACTGATTTTAACTTCAAGCATCCATATAGTAGTAGCACATTACACTAAAACATTCTCTTGACAATAGGTAGGGGTTCCACCCAACTGAATGGGAATCAAAACCCATTAGTATTGATTACATGTTTTCAGTTTAATATCAAGGGGGGTGAAGATTTCACTAATTTAACAGTAAACATCAGCCTAACAAATCTAGTTTTGGACTCTGTAAATTACATCCAACATGTAATTATGGCCATCTACTTGACTAGTTCTGCTACATGCTACACTACACTCACAATCTAGTGCGAAAGGACTTAAATGGAGGCCAGAACACCAAACACACTATACAAGCCCTGTAGCATAGTACATCCCCCTCTACACACGGCATGCATCCCCCACTACACTTTACACACCTCCAAGAATGCAGCACAGTACATCCCCTCTACACATGGCGTGCACCACCTACTACACATTGCATACACCCCCAAGAAGACAAGAGCCCCCATCAACCCTGTGCATGGAAGAGCAAGATCGTAGTCAGCAGCCCATGGGATGGGGCTCCCACCTCGGAGGTTGGGCGTTTGTCTATTCATGACCCCCAGCTTTCAGGGTGCGGACCCGCAACTAAGGACACACCACCAGCCTAGTTTACAGTATAGGTTAATCCATTAGACTGTCCAAACAAATAATAAGGTATAAGACAAAAGTGTCTGAGACTATTAATTAGTTATTGCTTAGATTTAAGCAATAACTAAGGAGGGGATAACATGTATGATTTTGATACAAAGGCTGGGTAACTCGGGAATAGGCCAAATTTTAGTTTTTAAAAATATGGTGGTGCTCCGAATCGCCAGACTACCTGACCAGTCCATCCAGAATCAACGCCTCCCACCTTCATCAAGGGCCCCTGGCAGAAGAGGAACAAGGAGGGTGATCTCACTGATCAGTTGCAGCGGAAAAACAAAGAACTCACTTAGGCACTGTACCTCTGCGGTACTGGCATGCATTTTTATCCTTCAGCAGTATTGAATAATGTGGAAAGACTTTTTCAGGGATTTTTTCAGAAATTAGGCAATTTATCATTGGTTATTATAGAACAGCAGGCTTATTTCAACATCAAAAGCCAAGTTACCCCATTGGGGGATGACAAAAAACAAATTGTGTCCGGGTTATATGGGACCCTCAATTCCCATGTCACTTTGCAGATGTCAGTTATTGTCCAGAGGTGGACCGTGGCCAAATGGTATGGATGGGGTTTGGGACCCCTCATCCATAGGGGCAGGTTTTCCCACATATAACATCACAAAGAAAGTGGTTTTCCTGGCTAACAGGTTTTTCCATATATAACAACAGAAAAGGTGGTTTTCCCTACCTCACATGTGTCCACGGCTGTTCCAATGACTGGCAGGAGTAATAACCTTTTACTTTTACTATTATACTATAGTATTTGAGAGGCAAGGAGTACCCTAATAAATCAATGTGAGTTTACCTTTTATCTTATGATCCAACTGAAGTAAAAACATTTAACCAATTGTACTGATTTGTAAAATTACAGTTTTTCTTACAAGGCAACTTATTTCTAAAGCATCAAAATGTTTTAAAGATCCAACATAATTATTATTTAATTGTTTTGACACAGAAGCATCGTCAGTATTAACTCCGATATAGTATTATTACACGTTTTTTGTAATAATTTCATTTTAGTTAAAAACAAAACATTGAGTTATGTAATTACCCATAACATAGATGAGAGAATCGTTTCACCTAATGCTGTACTTAAGTTTGAATTTATGTCGATTTACATATATAGTATAATTCCTTTGCATTGAATTAGTGCCTGGCTTTGAGCTGATCCTAACTAGAATACCTGGCACCTGGTCCGTTGGCGTGATGAACGAACTGTCACGGACTGGTGGTAGGACAATATTGCAGGTTCTTTCCCTTACCCCAAGCAAGCTTAGCATAGATTGAAATAATTTAAGTTGCACCCGGGGCACCCCTTGAACGTTATACGCTGTCCATATACTTTGGGTTTTTGATCTTTGCTTCTTTAAAATCGCAAAGAAGGAGGGGTGATGAGATAGAAAGTGGAGCTTTGAGCTCACACCATGTCTTGTAAGAATGTGCCACGTCAAGGCCACAGCGAGATAGTGAGTTATTAGAGATTACAGTGGGTACAGCGAGTTACTGAGTACAGGCTAGGCAGAATTCTCCAGGATGAACACAGCGTTGGACCTGAGCTTTTGAGGGGCGCCCCGGCCAGAGAGCTGATATAATGTGAATCTCGGTTCGCAGTATAACAGGTCGTATTTGCTTTCAATCATATAATGTTCATTTGCTGTTCATATTCCTATCATGAGAGGGATTCAGTCGATCCCATTGTATAGAAAATAAATATGTCTGGGTCCCACAGAAGTTATGTCTACAGCCTCTTATTGGACTTTAAAGGTGGTCGAACGTATACTGACGCATTAATACCCAACGTAGCGCAGACACTCCCTGGATGCCAAAGATGAACCTCTGCCCCACAATTTACATATACAGCCAACAGGAGGCCAACTTTTGTTACATTCATTATTTTATATTACTCCTCCAGATTCTGTCCAAAATCCTGCAAATAGTTACACAGTGTTTTATGTGGAGATATAGGAGATTTAGCCAAAAGCTTAACCAGCTTAATACTCATTGGTTCAATATTTGTAAATCCCACACACATAAAGAGTGTAGTAGCACTAGTATGATGACAGATAGCAACAATATAACTTTATTTAACCTTTCACTTTCATGTTGTAATAAAGGAATGAGATGAATAGACATTCTAAATTTCCCATATTTTTTATTTATTGTGCAAAAATATAGAACATGTAATTACAATTAATTGATACACAAGATGCACTTAAATGGAAGAGATATGTTAAAAACAACTCAAACACTATTATCACTGTATGACAATCTGCAAGTACAAATTAAGGTAATAAAAAATATTTACTGTTAGGAGTCCTCACAAATCTGCACAATTAAAACAAAAACATGCTATACGTACATAATGTGTGAGGACTCAGTAATGACTGTAGTTTATCAACATCAAGTATTTAAAATGATCTGTACAACAGACCACAACAATAGAACACATTGTATTGGTATCCATTCTCCTTTTGGTATCCATTCTGCTTCATCAGCAGGTGTCTGGACTGCTCACACAGATGAAAGGATAACTCTGGCTACAAGGACGATTGGACCAGCCACCTAAAAAACAAAACAAAAGAATAAATCAATAATCAAGTCAATGTAAACTACTGTACAGAACACAAAACCCTCTGAATGTCAGTGTAGAGCAACACCACAAACAATAAGCCTCCGATTTTGCCTTTATGGTGCAGGAATTGTCCTTTTCTTAATGGTGACACGTACTGACAATGATGATATTGACAATGGAAGAATTCTATTTATTTCTAGTCAACAGCTCCATACAGCTTCTTACCATTGCTGTTGAGGTGCATGCATGGGTGTGAGCTGCCACTGTATTGAGTTCCCCAGCTGCTGTAGTCAAACCGGCTCTGGTCCACCCACCTCCAGGTCTGAACAGTAATACAACATTTTGTTTAGGTAGGATACATGTTTATACCCAGAACAGACTACCATGTGGCATAGAGAGAGGGGAACAAATATTATTCTACTTGAAAGCCATAGATAACATGAAAGTCATGCTAAATTTGACAATGATTAATTGTCAAATCGAGTCTGACCTGGAAGTAGAGACCTCCTATCCAGGCTCGACTGTATCCATGTCGCCGAGTGAGGTCCTGGAGGAAGGTGTACTCAAACACATTGTGGGCAGATGGCAATGAAGCCCCCAGACTGGTACAGTAGGACTGAGAGAGAGAGAGAGAGAGACTTTTTGTCATTGATTGGCTAAAATGTAAAATTAACTGTATGTTTTTAAAATTCCTCATTGTGAAAAGCTTAAGCTGGCAGAAATACGTGTTTAAATGGTTTTACCTCTGCACTGGACCAGGATCTGCTAGAGCTCACAAACATGTAACATTTGCCTCTGTAATTGTTCCAACCAGACGGACACGCAAAGAAACGACCTGGACACACATTAAGACATTGTTATGATTTTATAAATATGCATGGTGTATAGTATAAATAACAGGGATGCAGACAGGCAGACAGACCTTCGGGTACAGTTTCCTGTTGCTCTTCAATAACAGCGATCTCGTCCTCTGAAAGCATCAGTTAAAATTGCTTTAACGCTTCAGTACAATGATGACACAAACGTCACAACTTCCTTAACTTGTGAATGGAAAGCTTTTTTTCCCTTTATCTATTTACCTTGAGGCTGAGCAAGTTCAACTTGGGCAATACTGTCAGCTTCCACTGATGGAAAGAATAGATAGATGGAACAATAATCACATTAGTGTTCAGATAATATAGTTTGTAGACCTACTGTAGCAACCAGTGTTTCAACTAAAGGTAAAAAGAAAGCGGTGTTCTTTAAATATGTATTTTGGGCTGACTTTTACTGTCACATCTAAACCATGCAGTGTTGCTTTTAAGCTGGAAATGAATAGTTCAGATATAGGGCCATGGACAGCATTTCAATGTAAATGTCTTACTTGCTGCAGAGTTCACACAGAGAGCAACACAGAGGAGGACACTGATGATGAGAAGAGACTTCATGATGAAGATGATGATAATATTGATGAATATACTTTTCCTTTACATGAAAGAGAAAATACAAAGCAGTCAGTGACGGTGTTCTCCTGCAGTCAGCTGTAACTCTACATCTGTAGACAAAACAATCGTATTACAACATTAATGGGAAGAATAATAGCAATACAAGGAGGGAGTGAGGGGAGAGTGTAGGTCTTACCTATGTCAGGTATCAGGTAGATGTGATGAGGTGAAGCTGTTCTCTTTATATACACATCTGAACCCTAAACCTGCACGTGAATGAACGGACCATGACCATTTACCGCTGATTTATTGCTTCCTGGTGTTAATATCCAAGTTTCAGAAGTTACCGTATATGATGATTGTTTAATCATAGTTCACACAAGGACATGATGAATGAGCCAAAGTTTTACTTTGAAACGAGCGTTTACAGTGCATGTCTGTGTTTGATGTGTGCAGTGAAGCTGCAGTCTGACAGACGCAGCCTTCACACTCATTTGATAAAGATGAGATCAAGAAACTGTGGCTCAGTATAGTGGAATTCCGTAGGTCCAAACAGCTTGAAACTGTAATGGAAAAACTGTTTTGACTCTTTGGCGTGATTTGCAACATTGAGTTAATTCGCCAATGTGCATCAACATGCAACAGGACAGACCCATCGGTGTGATTGGGGCTTTACATTTAGCACTTTTGCCCATTCCAGCTCGAGTGGAGTTACATTTTGACCATTAATGTGGACCTTGCCAATTATGATTCCACTCAATGATGAAAAAACAGCTTTCCAGTACAACACTCTCAATTAACCTTAATTAGTCTTATTCTGCTCTTGAAATATGTGTGTGTGCATGCGTGCAGTGCATGCGTCGATGCGTGCAATGCATGCGAGGGTGTGCACACGTGAATTTATGTTTTGTAAGGAACTGGATTTGATTTGCAAACTCCCCCAATCGCTAATCAAGTGATTTTTTCAGCTTATCTTGATTAAAAGATATGATATAGTATAACATACAGTATAATGAAGTAGCATTTATTATGATTTACCAGAAGTTAGAGTGCACAGATTTTTGTGCACTTATCTTATCAAGTTAAGTTCAAAGAATAACTTGATTACAAATTGGGGTGTTATTAATCAATACAGTTCCTTATACAAAACACAGATGCACATAGTGCGCATTTACTTTATGCGCACACTGAAATGCATGCATTGCACACATGCACGCACACATATTTCACGTGCAGAATAAGGAACATGCAAAGTTACTTGATATGCTGTTATACTGGAAATTGTACTGTGTTATGCACCATAGTCATGAATATAATAAAAAACACAAAGGTTCCAATTTCATAACTGTGAAATTGAGTCCATGAAACACATTTTCATCTTACATGGGTATTAGTAAAAGAAGCATTCCCTGGGTTATGCATTCCTGAGAGCCACATCAATGATCTTAGGTCAGCCTTGTTTCCGTTTCCCTGGGGCTGGGGGGCCACTTTGAGGATCTGCTGCTCTTGGACCGTATTTGTCTAAGCCACTTGGACAGCGTTGCTTAACTTGGTGGAAGGGACTAAATATTGTCTACAATGGGCTCTGAGGGTCAGTGTATAATGGACTGGTCGATTGGTGTCTTCAAAATGCAGTTCAACTGGACCTGCTCAAACAAGATGGCTCTGTTGACAGTAAACTGTAATTGCATGTAGTTTAGTGCAGTGTCATCTCCACTCCCTTGACATGGCATCATTAGGATCTCACAGATCCCTCCATTGTTACTTAGGTCACTAAAGTGTCTCCATTGCACTGACCCCACGGCATGCCAGGTGCACATATGATGATAAGTCTATTTTTGTTGTTTTCATGATCAGTGACTGAGGCAGACGGCCGTGGCTGATAGTAAATGGGTCATGACCGATAGGAACAGTTGCAACATTTTTCCACCAGTCCATCGGTTGGTGGTTCTAGGTTTAGGCCTTGGTTTTAGGATTAGTAGCAACCAGTGAAGAATGAGTGCGCCCGATACTGTAGGTATCAAGCAATAGGTATCTGGCGGCCGTAAAACGATCGCCAGGTGCCAACTGATAACCACCAGTTGCGATCTGTTAAGTCATGAGTTTTTGTTTGTGTGCACGTGCATCATGTGGAGAGAGTATGTTTTGCACTCCATCTGTGTGTGCCTCTGTCCGTCTGTCCGCCAGTCTTTAGCTAATCTCTGGCACCCTTAACTCAGGTGATACCCAATGTGGCACACACACTCCCTGGGATCTCAACGATGAACCTCTGCCCCATATTTTACAGAGCAGCCTGTTATAGGGCCACCAGGAGGCCAACTTTTATTACACACATTATTTTATAATACTCCTCCAGATTTTGTCTAGAAATCCTGCAAATCGTTACAAAGTATTTATAGTCGAGTTTGATATTTCACATCTGATCCTAGTTGGCTAACACTGTATTTCAAAGTTTGCAGGATTGACCTATTTTGAACAAGGGTAACTTCTGTTGTGCTAATCTTTGATATTCCCACCAGGAAGCAATAAATCAGCAGTAAATGGTCATGGTCCATGCATTCACGTGCAGGTTTAGGGTTCGGATGTGTATATAAACAGAACAGCTTCACCTCTCATCACATAACCTGATACCTGACATAGGTAAGACCTACACTCTCTCTCCTCACTCCCTCTTTGCATTGCTATTATACTTCCCATTAATGTTGTGATACTGATTGTTTTGTCTACATAGTTCCAACTGACTGCAGAAGAGATACCCTGTCACTGATTGCTTTCTATTTTCTCTTTCATGTAAAGGACAAGTATATCCATCCATAGTATCATCATCATCATGAAGTCTCTCCTCATCCTCAGTGTCCTCCTCTCTGTTGCTCTCTGTGTGAACTCTGCAGCAAGTAAGACAATTACTGTACTGTACATTGAAATCCTGTGCATGATCTTGTATCTGAACTATTCACTTACAGCTTAGATGCAACACTGTTTGGGTTAGAAACACTGCTTTCTTTTAACCTTTAGTTGAATCACTGGATGCTGCAGAAAATGCATCTGGTAAGTGCATTATCTGAACAATAATGTGATTATTGTTCTATCTATCTATCTTTTTTTATCAGTGGAAGCTGACAGTATTGCCCAACTTGAACTTGCTCAGCCTCAAGGTAAATAGATAAAGGAAGAATCAAAGCTTTCCATTCACAAGTTAAGGAAGTTGTGACGTTTGTGTCATCATTGTACTGAAGTGTTAAAGCAATCTTAACTGATGCTTTCAGAGGACGAGATCGCTGTTATTGAAGAGCAACAGGAAACTGGACCTGAAGGTCGGTTGGTCAGTCAGTCTGTCTGTCTGTCTGCGTGCCTGCCTGTCATTTATATACAGTGTACTGTATGTATTTATTGAATCATAACATAACAATGTATTAATGTGTGTTCAGGTCGTTTCTTTGTGTGTCCCTCTGGTTGGACCAGATACAGAGGCAAATGTTACATGTTTGTGAGCTCCGGTAGATCCTGGTACAGTGCAGAGGTAAAATACACATATGTTTATTCTTACTAGCTTAAGCTTTTCACCAGGAGCAAATTTTAACATTATACACTTAATTATAATTTATCCAATCAATGACTAAAAGCATCCCCCTCCCCATCTCTGCCTCAGTCCTACTGTGCCAGTCTTGGTGCTTCTCTGCCATCTGTCCACAACGTGTGGGAATACACCTTCCTCCAGGACCTCACTCAGAGACATGGACAGAGTCTAGCCTGGATAGGAGGTCTCTACTTCCAGGTCAGATTCTTAAGCTACTCATTACATCAAGTCCTACGTGAATCAAATGAGTCATTGACACACTTAGTATGGCTTTCATGTTATCAAGTAGAATCTGTTCTGTGTTTCCTAACGACATTGTTGTATTGACTTTATACTGTACCTGTGTGTGCAGACCTGGAGGTGGGTGGACCAGACCCGATTTGACTACAGCAACTGGAGCTCTCAAAACAGTGTCAGCCGATTCCAGTGCATGCATCTCAACAGCCGCGGTAAGAAACTGTAGTGTATTTAAAGTGTATTTAAACTGGGGGAGCTGTAAATTAGGAATACAATAGAATACTGTCTAATGGTGACAATGACAAACAATGCCATAATTATAAAAAATAATACATAATACTACTAATAATAATGCACAATACACATAAATGCTGAGGCTTGTTTTCATTGAATATGTGGTGCTGTTCTGCAGCCTACACTGACATTCCAAGGACTGTAATCACACAGTGTTTTAGTTTATGTTCTGAGGTAGATTACACTGATTCACTCATTGACTTGATTTATTCTTTTTTTTTTTTAGCGGGTTGGTCCAATAATAATTGTGGCAATGGTTGGCCTTCCATCTGCGTGAGGAGTCCAGACACCTGCTGATGAAGAATGGATACTAAATACAATGTGTTCTATTGTTTGGTCTGTTGAAATCATTTTCAATACACATAGACACAGATGATGTTGATAAACTACAATCATTACTTTTTTTTTTTTGTTTTTTTTTTTACTTAAATTTGTATTAGCAGTTTGTCATGCAGCCACAGTGTACCTTTTTGAGTTGTTTTTGAAACCTTTCTTCCACTAAGTCATCAATCAATTGTAATAAAATGATATATAGTTTTGTATAATAAATAATAAGTCTAATGCTGTTCCATGTTATTCCATTATACATCATAAAACATAAAAATGAAAGTTAAACACAGTTGTTCCTATCAGGCAGAAACTATCTATCATATCAGTGCTATTGAACAACAGTTATGATTGTGGGATTTACAAATATTGAACCAATGACAAATATTAAGAAGGTTAAGCTTTTGGCTAAACCTCCTAATTCTATTGGATCGTCAAAACTGTTGGTCAAACCAACTATCTCCTTTGGAGATTGTTTTTTATTTCCATTATTGAATCGCAGGACAAAGTCAGAGAAAAGAGAAAGAAAAGATGTGTGTTAGGGTTAGGATGATGATTGATTTTTTTTCTGGAAAAAATAAAAATAAAAAATACTGCAAAAAATCTGAAAAAAAAAAAAAAAAAAAAGCAGTAGAAGACTGCACTGTTTTGTAAACAACTTCTCACATGTTTCAAATACATTAATGAGTGATGTAGGCTACTGTAACTGTTCCTCGTAATGACTTTGGCTCAATTCCTCATTTCCTTATTACTTGAACTACTTTCAGAGTGTCAAAACCAGATAAGGATTTCACAAATCCCTCAATCACATGTCCATAAACACAGATAAAATAACTATAGATACTTGTTGTCAGTGCACGTGCACACAAAAAAATCAAAGTGTAATGACTTGTATCAGCTGTGTAATGGAGGCTTGTGCACTAGAGAGACTGTTAACCCATGAATTGATTTTAAATGTCACTGATGAGCATGCATTATAGTATGTGAGATCTTTTGTCTATATGATAGCCATATTGACTAGTTATAGAACGTGCCTGTGGGACACCCAAGGTGTCCCAGAGTCACTGCTCCCAGAATACCACAGTGCTACAACCACTGCTCATAGTAGTTTTAGGATGGGTATAATGTGAAAATAAACCCCCAAGCAAGGGAACAAGGGAACTATTCCTCATTAACCCTAGATCACTTAACTTAACTTAAGGGGGGCAGTGGCACAGTGGTTACTTTCCTGTTAGAGATGCCTCTGTGGTTGCTGGTGACGTGTCTTCTCCTCCGCGTCATCAGTGCCCTGTGCCCATACCCAAGGCGGGGTTGGCAAAAGGCCTTTCTGTGTCCCCTAGGGTAGATATACCCTCACAAAAACATGCAGTAATCCTTGGCTCTAAACTGCCTCCCCCTGGCCAGCCAGGGTGTCTGATTGAGGGACAGGAACTGGTTGGAATCCACGTGACATGCTATGTCCAACCAGGGAACCTCCCCCCTCTTAGGTGAAAAGAAGGCAGCTTGGACTCCTCATGCATAGACAGAAGCACGAGGCAAGTCCACTGCCTCCCCAGGTTGGTGGAGGGTGTGTAGAGCCCAGGATCACATTAGGAATTGGCACTGGGTGAAAAAATGGGTTACAAAATCGTGGGATAAAAAAACACTTAGATTTTGTCACACCATCCATAAACATGGGTATATTTTACCCAGCATAAACTATTTAACAAAAGACATTTATCATCACAATATATATAAGTACATCAATATATGGCAACTTGTGCATGTGCATGTGCACACGCACTCGCACACACACACACGCACGCACGCACACACACACACACACACACACAAATTAAGATGTCTGGTTTCTGCTTGATAACAACAATATACTGTGTAGTACACCTTTTTATTTTTATGTTATAATAAAGGAATGGCATGGAAAAGTATTTTAGAATTCTACAATTTATTTATTGTACAAAAATATACATAATTTCATCACAATACAATTGATTCATCTATTCTACAAGATGTACCTAAATGGAAGAAATACATATTTATTTTACAGATTACCAAAAACAACTCAAACAGCCTCACACTGTTACTAACTGTAAAAAGATACCACAAACTCAATGAAAGTATATTGTGCACTGTGTAATGATTCAATAATGATTCTAATTTATCAACATGTACAAGTGTATTGAAAATGATCTGTTCAACAGACCACACAATAGAACACAATGTATTGGTATCCATTCTTCATCATCAGCAGGTGTCTGGACTGCTCACACAGATGGAAGGCCAACCATTGGCACAATTATGATTGGACCAACCCGCTGAAACAAGAAAAGAATTAATCAATAAGCAAGTCAATGTAATCTACTGCAGAACATAAACTAAAACTCACAGTCCTCTGAATGTCAGTGTAGGCTGCAGAAAATTCACAAATAACAATGGAAACATGCCTCAGATTGTGTGTATTATTATACATGTTGTCTTTTTTTTAAAATTACACTGTTTTTAACATTGCAATGAAAATCTTCTATTGTACGTTTGTAATTCTAGTCTACAGTTTAGTTACAGTTTCTCACCGCGGCTGTTGAGATACATGCACTGGAATCGGCTGACACTGTTTTGAGAGCTCCAGTTGCTGTAGTCAAACCGGGTCTGGTCCACCCACCTCCAGCCCTGCACAGTGATAATGCAAGATTTTGTCGGCCATGTTTATACAAGGTACAGACTGCCATGTGACATAGAGAGGGAAGAGCAAATATTCATCAATATTCTGATATAGATTTCATAGCAGATCTCAGAGAATATATAAGGTAGACAATGAATGCCTAGTATTCATAGGCATACTATGTTGTTGTGTAAACATGCCCTTTCTCTCCCCTTCAAATTCCAACCTGATCCCCTTTCCTTGTGCCTCTGTCATCTTGACAGTATAACGGGTCCCACTACAGGGGGCGCAACGCATGTGGAGCTACACGCTCTCTCTCCAGCTCCTCCCTCCACTGAACAGGCACCCTGGCCGTTTATGGAGATCATCAAAATGTAATAATATGAAAGCCATACTAAATGTGACAATGATTAATTCACACAGGCCTTGATGTAATAACTAGCTTAATAGAGTCTGACCTGGAAGTAGAGACCTCCTATCCAGGCTAGACTCTGTCCATGTCTCTGAGTGAAATCCTGCAGAAAGTTGTATTCCCACATGTTGTGGACAGATGGCAGAGAAGCACCAAGTGTAGCACAGTAGGACTGAGAGAGACAGAAAATTATTTGTCATTGATTGGCTAAAATGTAACTAAAGTGGATAATATCAAAATTCCTCATGATGAAAGCCATTCAAGTTATAGTAGCTAGCGCCGGCCCTCAAAATAGTTTTACCTCTGCACTGGACCAGGATCTGCCAGAGCCCACAAACAAGTAACATCTGCCTCTGTATCTGGTCCAACCAGAGGGACACAGGAAGAAACGTCCTGGACACACATTAATACATTGTTATGATTCAATAAATACATGTAAAATGACAGACAGACAGTAAGATAGACAAACCTTGAGGTCCAGTTTCCTGTTGCTCTTCAACAACAGCTGTCTCGTCCTCTGAAAATTAAGATGATGGCATAAACATCACACATTTCTTAACATAGAGTTGAAAGGAAACCTTTGAATGTTTCCTTCATCCTTGTTTTTACCTGAGCAAGTTCAAGTTGAGCAATATCTTCAGCTTCCACTGATAGAAAGATTGATACAAAACCACCGATTAGTGTTCAGATAACACAGTTTGACATCTCCAATACAATAATATGCAATGATATGCAATGAATACATTTCATCATACATTTCATGTCCCAGTGACATGCTAGTATAGAGTTACCAGAGATGTTTGCCTAGTCTAATGCTTCAACTAAAGGTAAAAAAAAAAAAAAAAGCAGTCTTACAAACAAACGCATCATCGTATGGTGTCTAAACCAAGCAGAGATGAATCTAAGCTGTAGTTCAGACATGCAGGCAGGATTTCAATGTCCTTAAAAATGAATGTAAATGTCTTACTTGCTGCAGAGTTCACACAGAGAGCAACACAGAGGATGACACTAAGGATGAGGAGAGACTTCATGATGAAGATAATATGGATAGATGTTCCTTTACCTGAAAGTGAAAAGACAAAGCAGTCAGTGTATTTTTCTTGCAGTTTACATGTGACGGCAACGCATTCGTATAACAACAGAGAGAGTAGGTCTTACGGTATGTCAGGTATCAGGTAGATATGTGCTGAGAGGTGAAGCTGTTCTCTTTATATACACATCTGAACCCTAAGCCTGCACGTGAATGAACGGACCATGACCCTTGCTGATCTAAGATAAACTTCATCTTAAAACTGTGTCACCTTTTTTACTTGGACCTCAGACCATTCCTATTCCCATTTCTGATTTTAATATTGCCTCTGTTTCAATTAATAATAGACAGCCCTGCCGCAGCATCTTGTCACTGCACATTTGGTTAAGACTATAGGCTTTGTTGTAAAGGACCACTATGGCTCTATTTTTTGTATTTGAAATAGTATCTTTTGTTTTTCTTCTCTTTGGTAGTTTTGTTCTTCTGCCTTTTGCATTTATCCAATTACATTGTAGTTAAGCCTGTTAAATTTAAATTTAAAGTAAAGAACTATCTAAATTGGCCAATCAGGTGTGTGTGTGTGTGTGTGTGTGTGTGTGTGTGTGTGTGTGTGTGTGTGTGTGTGTGTGTGTGTGTGTGTGTGTGTGTGTGTGTGTGTGTGTGTGTGCGTGCGCGCGCGCGCGCGCACTTATTGCTGAGTAAAGGTACATTTTTTTTGCTAATTCTCCTGGTAATCTCTTCACTCATACTTTATTAGGGACAGGCATTGATTGTTGAAGTGCACAACACCCATGATGAGTGGTATATAGACCATGCAAATATCTGTTTGTACTTCCTTATGGTTTAGTGTTGATAAGTATTTGAACTTTGTGTTTTTTATGATATTTCTGAATCATCAGTCCTGGAAAATGGAAGAGAAAGATGACATTGGATACAACATAGTAATTAGGTGTACCGTAAATTGTGCTGGGATAGTTAATAACTGAAAATACATTATAAAAAAACGATAACTAAACAGAAACTGTATTGTATGTTCACAAAATTAACTGAACTTTTTAAATCAATATTTATATGCGTTTGGAATATTTATAAAATAAACCTTTTAAACCAGCATGAGGAGATGGTATCTTCTTTGAGTTTTTGTTATAAAATACAGTAATACTTGTGCTAGTGCTGATCTTTTTGGATTGTATAACCTACAGGTATCCTACTAATAAACCAAGGCAAGAAAAAAACAACAACTAAATAACTAAAACTAAACTAAAACTAACTACCAGAATAAAAACAATATATAAAGTAGCAAACCTGCTTTAAAAGGTAACTAACTGAATTAGAAAATAAAATGTGAAAACTAACTAAAACTAAACTATAATGAAAATCCAAAACTATTATTACACTGATCATCATATTGTATCAATTCTGTACTGGCCATAGATGGAGCGTTTTGTGAGTGTTCAGGGTTTGATGAGTTCAGATCAATGTGGAATGCCAGGACAGTTCAGCTCCACATTTGGAGATCTAAAGGTGGCAGCGGGAGCAGGGGCCATCATTTTAATATAAATGGACAGGTATCAATCAAAAGGGAGAAAAAAAAGAGGGAGGATGGACGGGGAAGGATTAACATATGTCAGAAGAGGTCAGCTCTGTATATGGAGATCGTCAGATGTATAGTTGCTGGACAATATCATTTCTGATAAGATAATATGCAGCAGCATACAATGTTTATATATTATACTTTATATTTTTATTTCATGTGAAGCACCAGAGTGTATACAAATCACAAAACAACAACAATAAACAGAGAGAATAAATGCAACATTTCACTTGTTGAAAAACTTCTCAATCGATAAATTGCACCTGAAAAGGTCAGAGGAAATGACTTGTGGAAGTGACCTCAGTGGACCCTGATTTGAGAAGGTATTAGTGTAACAGGATAATGTGTGTAATGTGGGTAATAGTCTAATAAGTGTAATAGGGCAATGTAATAGGGTAATATGTGTGATGAGTTATAATGGTGTAACAACTACTAAGTATAATAGTGTAATAAGGAAATATGTTTAATAGCGTAATAGTGTAATAGGCTAATATGTCAATGGTGTACAACTCCCATGGCTTTTCTGTGGACCCTGATTTTAGAAGTACTGACCTAGAGCTGCTCAAGAAAGACAAAGTGTAAAAGTACAAAAAATACATGTTTTTAATGAAATAAATATAATAATAATAATAATAGAATCCATAGAATCCAAAGAATAGGACTTTTTGTAAACAATTTCTCACGTGTTTCAAGAACATTAATGAGTGACAGACTGTACTAGTCTGTAATTGTTCCTCGTAGTGACTTTGATCAATTCCTCATTTCCTTATTACTTGAACTACTTTCAGAGAAGCCTTTGTGCCAAAAAACAGATAAGGATTTCATAAATCCCTCCACCACATGTCCATAAACACAGATACAATAACTGTATACACTAGATTCTTGGTGTCAGTGCACGTGCACACAAAAATAAAACAGCCTGGAGCCTCTCCCCTTTTTACATCTATAAAAAATACCGGTCCTGATAGTGCAGGCAATCTAAGAAAATATGGGTCGACAAACCTCAAACAAATTGCAACAGATTTTTTGTTTCCTAAATATGTTATATTGAAGTGTCCTTTTATGTTGCTGAGGACAATGCCTGGTCTGCATTACGATAATCTTCATCGTGGAGATGCTATCAAACTGAAGCTTCATTCTAGGGAGCAACGATTGCCAGAACATCAGGCTCAGTCAGAAGTGTACACGATGGTGTTCCAAAGGGTCTGTTCCCTTCTGTCCCCAACATCCCCCAACATCCACTGAACTTGACCAGATACAACATCTAGAAGATATAGTTACGTAACTTACGTGGAGAAACTAGCCATCTTGCTGTGATGACCAGCATTGAAGCGAAAAACAGGTTGGTCGCCTTGGTAGCAGAATGTCCCAGGTTCCATTTAATTTGTGAGGTGAGGTTCCCTATTAAGTTTAGGGTCTCTATAAAGTTTAGAGCCCCCTTAGTATGTTTTATAATCTCGAAGTTGTATCCAATGTCATCTTTTTCGTCTATTTCGAAGGACGTATACTACATGGATCAGAAATGTCAATAAAAAACAAGTTTAAATACTTATCGATACTAAACCATAAGGAAGTACAAACATATATAAGCTATTTGTATAGGGTGTCACGCATGCTTCAACAATCAATGCCACTCCTCAACAAAGCCTGAATAAAGAGATTACGTAGGAGACTTCACACACACGCAAAAGCTTGCACACACACGCGCGCACGCACACACACATGCACGCACACGCACGCACACACAAAATAGAGCAAAACAAAACATTTACAACAAAGCCTAGTATTTCTATAAGTGCAGTAACAAGATGCTGTGGCAACACTGTCTATAAAATGGAAAGAACAGAGGCAAAATTGAATTAATGTTCAAAATAAGGTCTATAGGAAAGGTCTGAGGTCAAAGTAAAAAAGGTGACACAGTTTTGAAGATAAAGTTTATCTTAAAACAGCCGTAAATGATCATGGTCTGCTCACTCACGTGCAGGTTTAGGGTTCAGATGTGTATATAAAGACAACAGCTCAGCTTCACCTCTCATCACATCTACCTGATACCTGATATACAGTAGGTAAGGCCTACTCTCTCTGTCTCTCTCTCTCTCTCTCTCTCTCTCTCTCTCTCTCTCTCTCTCTCTCTCTCTCTCTCTCTCTCTCTCTCGCTATTGTTTTGTGTAAAGATGTGGAGTTACAGCTGACTGCAAGAAGAATGCATTGACTGCTTTGTCTTTTCTCTTTCAGATAAAAGGACCATACTGTATCCTTACTATCACGTCTTCATCATGAAGTGTGTCCTCATTCCCAGTGTCCTCCTCTGTGTTGCTCTCTCTGTGAAGTCTGCAGCAAGTAAGAAAGTTACTCTGCATTAAAATCCTGTGCATGATCCTTTACCTGAACTATTCACTTACTGTACAGCTTAGATGCAACACTGCTTGGTTTAGACTTTAGACACCATGTGATACAACATTCAAAGTCAGTCCAAAATACAGTATATTTGTAAAAGAATTCTAGATTGAAACACTGCATTCCTTTTAACTTTAGTTGAGACATTGGAGGCTACAAAAGAAAACATTCAGCCTTATGTCTCTGGTAAGTCTATACTATACATATACTGTAACGTGATGAAATGTATTCATCGTATTGGAAATGTCAAACTGCCTTATCTGAACACTAATGGGTGATTCTGTATATCTTTCAGTGGAAGCTGAAAATATGGACCAACTTGAACTTGCTCAGCCTCAAGGTAAAAAAGTACAAATCTTTTCCATTCAAATTCATGTTAAGAAATGTGTGATGTTTCTGACATCATGGTGGCAAAGTATTAAAGCGATCTTAACTTTCAGAGGACAAGACCACTGTCATTGAAGAACAACAGGAAACTGGACCTCAAGGTCTGTCTCCCTGTCTGTCTCCCTGTCTGTCTCCCTGTCTGTCTCCCTGTCTGTCTCCCTGTCTGTCTGTCTGTCTGTCTGTCTGTCTGTCTGTCTGTCTGTCTGTCTGTCTGTCTGTCTGTCTGTCTGTCTGTCTGTCTGTCTGTCTGTCTGTCTGTCTGTCTGTCTGTCTGTCTGTCTGTCTGTCTGTCTGTCTGTCTGTCGGTCATTTATACATGTAATTATTTAATCATAACAATGTCTTTATGTCTGTCCAGGTCGTTACTTCCTGTGTCCCTCTGGTTGGACCAGATACAGCGGCAGATGTTACCTGTTTGTGGGCTCTGGCAGATCCTGGTCCAGTGCAGAGGTAGAACCATTTAACGTTTATTGAGGGGCACTAGCTACTAGCTTAACTTGAATGGCTTTTCATCATGATTATATAATCCTAATATCTCTCTCTGTCTCTCTCTGTCTCAGTCCTACTGTGCCAGGCTGGGTGCTCATCTGCCATCTGTCCACAACGTGTTTGAATACACCTTCCTCCAAGAACTCACTCAGAGACATGGACAGAGCCGAGCCTGGATAGGAGGTCTCTACTTCCAGGTCAGACTCTATTAAGCTACTCATTACATCATGGTCTGTGTGAAAGAATCATTGTCACATTTAGTATGGCTTTCATATGATCAAAAATAGGATTGTTTTATGAACTTTGATGATCCCCACAAACAGCCAGGGTGCCTGTTCAGGGTGGGAGGATCTGGAGTGATAGTGTGTAGCTCCACATGCGTTATACCCCCTATAGTGAGACCCGTCAGTGTCAAGTGAAAAGAATTTGGTGGCATGGGCAATGGAAATCGGGATGGAATTTGAAGGGGAGAAAATGCATACATTTTAACACAACAACATAGTATTTTCATTGTCTGCCTTATATTCTCTGAGATCTGATATGCAATCTATATTAGAATATTGATGAATATTTGCCCTCTCTGTGTCACATGGCAGTCTGTTCTTTGTATGTTTCCTAAATGTATGTTGCATTATCACTGTGCAGGGCTGGAGGTGGGTGGACCAGACCCGGTTTGACTACAGCAACTGGAGCTCTCAAAACAGTGTCAGCCGATTCCCGTGCATGCATCTAAACAGCCGCGGTAAGAAACCGTATGTGTTTATAAGGGGAGCTGTAGACTGTAGACATTGTTATTCGTGATGAATTTTCTGCTGACATTCAGAGGACTGTAATCAAAAGAGTTTTAGTTTATGTTCTGCAGTAGATTACATTGACTTGCTTATTGATTAATTCTATTCTTGTTTCAGCGGGTTGGTCCAATAATAATTGTGGCAATGGTTGGCCTTCCATCTGTGTGAGCAGTCGCTGCTGATGATGAAGAATACAAAACAATACAATGTGTTCTATTGTGTGCTCTGTTGAACAGATCAGTTGATGTGATGTTGATAACCTATACAATCATTATTGAACCCTTACACATAGTACACAATATGCTTTTATTGAATTTGCAGTATCTATCTTTTTTAGCTTTACAGTTAGTTAAGCTGTTTGAGTTGTTTTTAAAGAATATAATATGTAGGCCTATTACTTCCATTTAAGTACATCTAGTACATGAATCAATTGCATTGTGATGATAATGTATATTTTTGTACAATAAATAAATTGCAGAATTCTAGAATTCTTGTCCATGTCATTCCTTTATTATAACATAACAGTGAAAAGGTGGACTACACATTGTATTGTTGCCATTGAGAAGAAACCAGACATAACCAACTTAATAAATCAGTGCTAACCCCCTTTACACCTGTGTGTGGGCTTTACATATTTGTACCAACTAGGGCCTTACCCGTTGTGAATATATGCACACTTTTGCACAGACACTGCAATGGCCAGTCAAGTGTGTGTGTGTGTGTGTGTGTGTGTGTGTGTGTGTGTGTGTGTGTGTGTGTGTGTGTGTGTGTGTGTGTGTGTGTGTGTGTGTGTGTGTGTGTGTGTGTGTGTGTGTGTGCGTGTGTTTTGCATTGCCCCCTGTGGCCGAAAAGGGAATTGCCAATGTTGATCGAATGGCGAAATTTAATGCACCAATACATTCATTATTAATCAACAATTTGTTAATTTGAAAAAATCACACCCGTGTGAAAGAAAGTGCTGCGTGTGTGGTGGTCTTGACCAGCTGTGTGCGTGCTAAGCGGCACGATTGTCAAGATATCTGCGTGTCTGCATGCTAACCGGCAAGGTTTTTGCTGCTTGTTGCTGCTTGTTTCTGTCTTATTGCTAACCGGCACGGTTTTTGCTTGTTTCTCTCTTATGTGGCAACTTGCTTGTTTCTCTCTTATGTGGCAACATGCAGAGCAAACCGTGCCGGTTAGCACGCAGACACGCAGATATGTTGAGGTCGTGCCGGTTAGCACGCACACAGCTGGTGAATCGTCTAAGGAAGTGCTTGCTACGCAGCACTTTGTTAATTTGAAAAAAGGGCTCACAGTCAAACTCACAGTCAAACCACCTAAATCTACATGGAAATAGTTTTTTCCATCATTGATTAGAATTAGAAGTCCACTCCACATTAATGGTCAAAAACTCCACTCCAGCTGTATTTGGGTAATTTATAACCTAAAGTTCACAGTCATCATTCACAATCTATTGTTTTCTTTTAAAAAGATGTTTTTTCTCCTTTACATTTTCTGATAAGTTACTATTTTGGACAAAGTTGATTTCTGCTCGACAGCAGATAACTACAATATTAACATTTACAAAACATGAAACTGACAAATACATGCAGGCCATTAAATATACGTCTATATTATCTCTTCACAACATACATTTAAATAATATTTCTTAATTATTAAAATGTTACCAAGTACTATGAGAATTCGTGGCTGGTGGGGGTTCTATCCAAATGATGACCATAATGCTGCAAATGTTGGAGAAAGTTGGATTGCAAGAAAATAAATGAGAAGCAAACAAACTGGGAGCTGATGAAATGATGTAACAATCTTTTTTTCTTTAAAGTTTTTTTTTTTTTTTTTTTCAAACAAGGTTCATGTGGAAATTACATCTGGCCACAAAATATTACAGCATCTACTTATTGTGAAGGAGGCAGCACGCCATACTGCACTCCACCCTGTATAGGATCAATATGGCACTTTAACCCAATGTAAAGACTGCCGTGCACAGTACATTGATGGTGGGCCAGAGAGATGTCTGAATATTAAAGGACCCCTCTCATCCAGACCACGGACTGTCTTCCCTTCTCCAGACCGGGATGCTACTACAGCACTATTGGTTATAGTCTTGTATTTATTCATCTTTAAAAAAATCTATCATCATCTTATGATGATATTTTTTTTTTCTGGGAAAAAATACAAAAGGAATGCTGCTAAAACTACGAAAAACTAAGTAAACTAGGAGTGTATGACTAGTGACAGGCCTGCACTGTTTTTTTTACAACTTCTTACATGTTTCGAAGACACAAATGACTGATACACTGTACGCTAATTGTCCCGTGTAATGACTTTAGCTCAATTCCTCATTATTACTTACTCCTCCTTATTACTTGAACTACTTTAAAAGTGTCAAAGCCAGATAAGGATTTCACAAATTTCTCAACCACATGTCCTAACAGATAAAATAACCACCGGCAGTAGCAACTTGGTGTTAGTACACGTGCACACTTAAAAGCAATATGTAATGACCTGTATCAGCTGTGTAATGGAGGCTTGTGAACTATAGAGAGACTGTTGACCCTTGAATTAATTTTTAAATGTTACTGATGAGCATGCATTACAGTATGTGAGACCTTTTGTCTATGTGTTATAGTAGTTGACTGGTTATAGAACTTGCCTGTGAACCGAACGTCTCAGGTTCGATTCCATGCAGGTATTTATGTGTTGAAGTGTCCCACAGTCGCTGCTCCCAGAATACCACAGTGCTAGTTCTAGGATGGGTGTAATGTGAAAATAAACCCCCAGGCATTGGGGAACAAATTATTCATCAGTTTCCATTGGTTCAATAGTTGTAAAGCCCACACTCAGATGTAAAGTGGGTTAGCACTGATTTATTATGTTATAATAAAGGACTGGCAGGGGAAAGCATTTTAGAATTCCATGATTTATTTATTGTACAAAAATATACATAATTTCATCACAATACAATTGATTCATCTACAAGATGTATCTAAATGGAAGAAATACATATTCATATTACCGATTACTGTTAAAAACAACTCAAACAGTCTCACACTGTGACTAACTGTAAAACTGTAAAATAGATCAATTCCACAAAAACTTATATTGTTCACTATGTGTAAGGATTCAATAATAATTGTAATTTCTCAACACCATGTAGACCAAGTGTATTGAAAATGATCTGTTCAACAGACCACACAATAGAACACAATGTATGGTATCCATTCTTCATCATCAGCAGGTGTCTGGACTGCTCACACAGATGGAAGGCCAACTATTGGCACAATTATTATTGGACCAACCCACTGAAACAAGAGGGGGAAAAAAGCAAGTTAATGTAATCTACTGCAGAACATAAACTAAATCTCTTTGTGATTACAGTCCTCTGAATGTCAGTGTAGGCTGCAGAAAATTCACAAATAACAATGGAAACATGCCTCAGATTATGTTTATTATGCCTGTTGTCTTTTTTTAATAGTTACACTGTTGTTGTCACTGTTACAATAGCCTCGACACCCAGGCATTCATTTTCGTCCGCCTTGCGCGAAAACGGAAAGCCTGGACTAACGCGCGTTGGAAAGTGGCCTTGAGGGGAGTGTCAACCTTCCGGGGTGGGCGTCGCTCTAAATGATGTGACGTAGAACAGCAGTGGACGGGCGTGGGAGGGGCCGGAGATGACGACACGTTAGTGAGATCAAATCAGAGCGCAGCACTTCCGCCGTGTGGATCCCACGACACCCCCGCCCACCAAGGCCAAAATCATTGAGGGCTAGACCAGGCTACTGTTACAATGAAAATCTTCTATTGCACGTTTGTATTTCTAGTCTACACCTTTACCACTCAAATACAGTTTCTTACCACGGCTGTTGAGATGCATGCACGGGAATCGGCTGACACTGTTTTGAGAGCTCCAGTTGCTGTAGTCAAACCGGGTCTGGTCCAACCACCTCCAGCCCTGCACAGTGATAATGCAACATGCCATGTGACATAGAGATCTCAGAGAATATAAGGCAGACCATGAAAGTACTATGTTGTTGTGTAAACATGCCCTTTCTCTCCCCTTCAAATTCCAACCTGATCCCCATTCCCTGTGCCACTGTCATCTTTTCACTTGACAGTGACGGGTCTCACTATAGGAGGCGCAACGCATGTGGAGCTACACGCTATCACCCCAGCTCCTCCCTCCACTGGAAAGAAAGAAATATATAAGCCCTACTAAATGTGACGATGATCATTCACACAGGCCTTGGTGTAATGAGTAGCTTAATAGAGTCTGACCTGGAAGTAGAGACCTCCTATCCAGGCTCGACTCTGTCCATGTCTCTGAGTGAATTCCTGGAGGAAAGTGTATTCAAACACATTGTGGACAGATGGCAGAGAAGCACCCAGTCTGGCACAGTAGGACTGAGAAAGAGGGAGGGGGGGGGGGGGGGGGGGTTATATGATCTTCATGATAAAAAGCCATTCAAGTTAAGCTAGTAGCTAGTAGCGCCTCGATAAACGTTTAAGTGGTTCTACCTCTGCACTGGACCAGGATCTGCCAGAGCCCACAAACAGGTAACATCTGCCGCTGTATCTGGTCCAACCAGAGGGACACAGGAAGAAACGATGTCCTGGACACACATAAGGAGATTGTTATGATTCAATAATTACATGTACAGAGTACGGACAGACAGAACAAGAGGCAGACAGACAGACCTTGAAGTCCAGTTTCTTGTTGCTCTTCAATGACAGCGGTCTCGTCCTCTGAAAGTTAGGATTGCTTTACTGCTTTGCCACAATCACACATCTCTTAACATAAATTTGAAGGGAAAGCTTTGTACTTTTTACCTTGAGGCTGAGCAAATTCAAGTTGGTCCATATTTTCAACTTCCACTGAAGGATAGATACAAAATCACCCATTAGTGTTCAGTTAACAGAGTTTGAATATTACATCACATTACATATCACAGAAACATGTTAGTATAGGCTTACCAGGCTGCATGATTTCTTCTGTAGCTTCCAACGTTTCAACTAAAAGTAAAAAACAATGCAGTGTTTCTACTTATTCATATACTAATATATTTTGGACTGACTTTGAATTTGTATCATCACATGGTGTCTAAACCAAGCAGTGTTGCATCTAAACTGTACAGTTCATACATAGGATCGTGCACAGGATTTCAATGTACAATTGTCTTACTTGCTGCAGAGTTCACACAGAGAGCAACACTGAGGATGAGGAGAGACTTCATGATGAAGATGATGATAATATGGATACAATAGATTGTCCTTTTACCTGAAAGAGAATAGACAAAGCAGTCAGTGTATTGTTCTTGCAGTCAGCTGTAATTCCACATCTGTACACAAAACCAAAGCAGTACGAGAGAGAGAGAGAGAGAGAGAGAGAGAGAGAGAGAGAGAGAGAGAGAGAGAGAGAGAGAGAGAGAGAGAGAGAGAGACTGAGGGGGAGAGAGAGAGAGAGACTGAGGGAGAGAGAGAGAGAGAGAGAGAGAGAGAGAGAGAGAGAGAGGGGGGGGGGGGGTCTTACCTATGAGAGTGTATTCTTACCTATGTCAGGTACCAGGTATGTGTTGAGAGGTGAAGCTGTTCTCTTTATATACACATCTGAACCCTAAGCCTGCACGTGAATGAACGGACCATGACCTTTTGCTGCAGATTTAAGATAAACTTTATCTTAAAACTGTGTCACCTTTTTCTTACTTTGACCTCAGATCTCTCCTATTGACATTATTTTGCCTCTGCTTTTTTCCATTTTAAAGAGAGTACACTGCACTTATAGGAAATACTAGGATTTGTTGTAAGTGTGTGTGTGTGTGTGTGTGTGTGTGTGTGTGTGTGTGTGTGTGTGTGTGCGTGTGTGTGTGTGTGTGTGTGTGTGTGTGCGTGAATGTGTGAGCGAATGTGTGCGCGTGTGTGCGTGTGCGTGTGTTTGTGCGTGCGTGCGTTTTCCAGCTGAGTAAAGGTACATTTGCCTGAGGTGTTCTATGGTAATCTCTTCATTCAGGCTTTATTGAGGACTCATTGATTTTTTAAGTATGCACAACACCCATGATGAGTGATATCCTATATTGTATATGTTTGTACTTCCTTATGGTTTAGTGTTAAGTATTTGAACATGGGCGGGGGGGGGGGGGTAGTCTGCACTAAATTTTATAGGGACCCCTCACCTCACTATAATTAAATGGAACCTGGGACATTCTGCTACCAAGGTGACCAAGCTGTTCTTTGCTTCAATGCTGGTCATCACAGCAGGATGTCCACGTAACTTTCTGTTCTAGATGTTGTATGTTGTATGGTAGGTCAAGCACAGTAGATGTTAAACATTTCATTGGCGACAGAACACAGAAGGGAGCAGACACTTTGGGACACCATAGTGTACACTTCTGACTGACACTGCTGTTCTGACAATCACTTGTCCCTAGAATGAAGCTCCAGAATTTATTTTTATTTATTTATTTATTTTTACCAGTGAGCCCAGTGTCTCTGATGTCATGGACACTACTTCCTGGACTGCGTTGTTTCAGTAAGATAGCCCTCCCCCTATCCACAGGAGCAGTGCCGCCAAGCAATATGGTAATTGTAGTGAGCCCAGTGCCCAAGACAGACACTATCTAAAATATCCAAAGCCACATATTACACACATAAACACCCCCAGGAAAGTGTTCTAAATCTAAAATATCCAGACATTACACACATAAAGACCCCCAATGTGAATTGTGTGAATCCTAGAACAGAACACATGTTTAAATCAATATTATACATGGGCGTCAATGGGAAAATGTAACATCATCTATTAAAGCATTTTTCACTATGTTCACCTACTTTTGATATGTTATTACCAACATATTTAGGAAACAAAAAAGTTGAAAAGGTTTCTGCTGCGATTTGTTTGAGGTTGACCCATATTTTCTTAGGTTGCCTACACTATCAGGGGCGGTAATTTTGTAAAAAGGGCACAGGCTCCAGTCTGCTTTATTTTCGTGTGCACGCGTGCACTGACACCAAGCATCTAATGTATAGAGTTATTTTATCTGTGTTTATGGACATGTGGTTGAGGGATTTATGAAATCCTTATCTGGCTTTTGACACAAAGGCTTCTCTGAAAGTAGTTCAAGTAATAAGGAAATGAGGAATTGAGTGAAAGTCATTACAAGGAACAATTACAGTACAGTTTGTCACTCATTAATGTTGTGGAAACACGTGAGAAGTTGTTTACAAAAAAGTCCTAAATGTTCTGATTCTGTACCAGTGTTTATTATTAATAGTAATAATATTATTATATGTATTATTTATATAATATATTTATTAATGTATGTATTTATGTAAAAAATGTGTCACTGCACTTCCACTTCCAAGTCATTCCTTTGAACTTTTCAGCTGCATTTTATCGATTGAGAAGCTTTTCATCATCTGAAATGTTCCATTTAATATTATATAAACATTGCAAGCATTTTATCTCCACATCAGAAATGATATTGGCCAGCAACTATACGTCTGACGATCTCCATACACTGAGCTGACCTGTTTAATCCTTCCCCATCGATCCTTCCTCCTCTTCAATGTCTCCCTTTTGACTGATACCTACCTGTCCATGTAGATTAAACTCAATAATTCTCAGGAATTAAAATGATGGCCCTGGCACCTGCTGCCACCTTTAGATCTCAAAATGTGGAACTGAGCTGTTTTAGCATTCCATATGTTGATCTGAACTCATAAAACCCTGTACACTCACACAACACGCTCCATCTATGGCCAGTAGAGAATTCATGTCATAGGCTATGGAGATGTGACCCCTAGACCAAAGCATCAGCACTTGCCCAGCAGTCTGCTGTCATCACATGGATGGGTTATTGACTTCAGGCATCTTAGTGATATATAAGCAACACAAAAAAAGCAGTAACAGGCATACTGCTGGTATTTATTGATGAACCGTAAACAGGAGCAGATAGAATAGATTATTAAATGCATTTGAATGCACATCTCCTACTGATATTGTTAGGTCTTTAGAGTCTTTAGATAGTTTCAAATTCATATCGAAAGTTTAGAGCAGACTTCCCTTATGTTTTATAATCTCAAAGTTGTATCCAATGTCATCTTTGCCTTCTATTTTCCAGGACGGTTCTTGGTGTACATGACTCAGAAATATCATAAAAATCACAAAGTTCAAATACTTATCACCACTAAACTATAAGGAAGTACAAACATATAGGCTATTTGCATAGTCTCACTTATCATGGGTGTTGTGCATACTTCAACAATCAATGCCTGTCCCTATAAAGTATGAGTAAAGAGATTACCATAGGAGAATTCACAAAAAATGGCCAATTTAATTATAATTCAAGTTTAACTAATGGGATGAACTCAAAAGATTAAGAAGAACAAAACTACAAAAGAGAAGAAAAACAAAAAAAGAAAATACATTTTTAAATACACAAAATAAAGCCAAATTGGTACTTTACAACAAAGCCTAGTATTATTTAAATGTAGAGTGACAAGATGCTGCGGCAGGACCGTCTACTCTATGTCTACATGTACTCTTATATTGTTTTTTTTTTTTTTTATTAATATTTTACTGGCTTCTTTAATAATAAAGTTATCTCTTTTTATGCCTCCCTCCTCCCACTAGCCCCAGCCCCAGAGGCAATATTAAAATCGGAAATGGGAATAGGAATGGTCTGGGGTCAAAGTAAAAAAAGGTGACACAGTTTTAAGATAGTTTGCTGATTTAAGTTTATCTTAAATCAGCAGTAAATGGTCATGGTCGGTTCACTCACGTGCAGGTTTAGGGTTCAGATGTGTAAAGAGAACAGCTTCACCTCTCAGCACATATCTACTTGTTAGCTGACATACTGTAAGACTGACTGCTTTGTCTTTTCTCTTTCAGGTAAAAGGAACATCTATCCATATTATCGTCATCATGAAGTCTCTCCTCATCCTCAGTGTCATCCTCTGTGTTGCTCTCTGTGTGAACTCTGCTGCAGGTACGACATTTACATTAATTTTTAAGGACATGAAATCCTGTCTGTATGTCTGAACTATTCACTTACAGCTTAGATGCAACTCTGCTTGGTTTAGACACCATACGATGATGTGACAGTACTGTTTGTAACACTGCTTTCCTTTTATCTTTAGTTGAAGCATTGGAAGGTACAGAGGAAAACATTTCTGGTAAGTCATGTAATGTGATGAAATGTAATCATTGTAATTATTGTATTGGAGATGTCAAACTGTGTTATCTGAACGCTAATGTGTTTTTGTATCAATCTTTCTATCAGTGGAAGCTAAAAATATTGTTCAACTTGAACTTGCTCAGCCTCAAGGTAAAAAAAAAGGATGAAGGAAACAATCAAAGCTGCAACTCTATAACTCTATATGACGTGTGATGTTTGTGCCATCATTGTGGCAAAGTATTAAAGCAATTTTAATTTTCAGAGGACGAGACCGCTGTCATTGAAGAGCAACAGGAAACACCACCTCAAGGTCTGTCTGTCTGTCTATCTGTCTGTCTATCTGTCTGTCTGTGTTTATTGAATCATAACAATGGCTTAATGTGTGTACAGGGCGTTACTTCCTGTGTCCCTCTGGTTGGACCAGATACAACGGCAGATGTTACCTGTTTGTGGGCTCTGGCAGATCCTGGTCCAGTGCAGAGGTAGAACCATTTAAACGTTTATTGAGAGGCGCTAGCTACTACTTGTATGGCTTTCATCATGAAGAATTTTAATATTAAATATAATATATTTAATATATAATATATTTAATTATCTCTCTCTCTCTCTCTCAGTCTTACTGTGCCAGGCTGGGTGCTCATTTGCCATCCGTCCACAACGTGTTTGAGTACACCTTCCTGCAGGATTTCACTCAGAGACATGGACAGAGTAGAGCCTGGATAGGAGGTCTCTACTTCCAGGTCAGACTCTATTAAACTACTCATTACACCAAGGTCTGTGTAAATTAATCATTGTCACATTTAGTATGGCTTTCTATCAAGTAGGATCTACAGTGTATATAGGCCTATTGAAGAGAGCCAGCGAAATCCAAAAGCGACCTCGCCCGCGGGCGCCCGATTTCAAAAGCGGGCGCCCGCTTTCACAAAAACGGGCGCCCGGTTTCACAAAAACGGGCGCCCGTTTCACAAAAACGGGCGCCCGTTTTCAAAAGCGGGCGCCCGTTTTCAAAAGCGGGCGCCCGTTTTCACAAACTAGGCTATGCCTAAACCTAACTCTAACCCTAAACTTAACCTCAGTAAACCTATGCCTAAACCTAACCTAACCCTAACCATAACCTTTTGAAAAGGGCGCCCGTTTGTGAAAACGGGCGCCCGCTTTTGAAAACGGGCACCCGTTTTCAAAAGCGGGCGCCCGGTTTCACAAAAACGGGCGCCCGTTTTTGTGAAAGCGGGCGCCCGCTTTTGAAACCGGGCGCCCGCGGGCGAGGTCGCTTTTGGATTTCGCCCCTGCTGCTATTGAACCTCACAAATGTCCAGGGCGCCCGTTTTGGGGTGGAAGGAGCTGGGGTGATAGTGTGTAGCTCCACATACTGTACATTACACCCTATAGTGAGACCCGTCACTGTCAAGTGAAAAGAATACGGTGGCATGGGGAACGTGAATCGGGTTGGCATTTGAAGGGGAGAAAAGCCGCATGTTGACACAACTACATAGTACTTTCATTGTCTGCCTTATATTCTCTGAGATCTGATGTGAAATCTATATTAGAATATTCATGAATATTTCCTCTTCCCTCTCTGCGTCACATGGCAGTCTGTTCTTTGTATAAACATGTCCACTAAATTTCACATTATCACTGTGCAGGGCTGGAGATGGTTGGACCAGACCCGGTTTGACTACAGCAACTGGAGCTCTCAAAACAGTGTCAGCCGATTCCAGTGCATGCATCTCAACAGCCGTGGTAAGAAACTGTAAAGTGTATTTGACTGGGGGAGCTAAATGGACAATAGGATATTTTCATTGAATTGTTAAGAACAATGTGGTCATTAAATAATAATAACAATAATAATAATATACATAGGTGTAATGTACACATAATGAGAGGCATGTTTCCATTTTTGATGAATTTTCTGCAGCCTACACTGACATTCAGAGGACTGTGATCACAAAGAGTTTTAGTTTATGTTCTGCAGTAGATTACATTGACTTGCTTATTGATTGATTCTTTTCTTGTTTCAGCGGGTTGGTCCAATCATAATTGTGCCAATGGTTGGCCTTCCATCTGTGTGAGCAGTCCAGACACCTGCTGATGATGAAGAATGGATACCAATGCATTGTGTTCTATTGTGTGGTCTGTTGAACAGATCATTTTCAATACACTTGGTGTAGATGATGTTGATAAATTAGAATCAATATTGGAACCATAACACATAGTGCACATTTGCACAATATGCTTTTGTTAAATTTGTAGTATCTATCTTTTTTTTTTTTACAGGTTTACAGTTAGTCACATGCAGTGTAAGGCTGTTTTAGTTGTTTGAGTTGGTTATTTTCTGTAATATAAATGTACATGAATCAATTGCATTGTTATGAAATGATATTTTTATACTATAAATAAATTCTATAATTCCAAAATGCTTTTCCATGTCTGTCCGTATTATAACATAAAAGCAAAAAGGTAAATAATGTTGTACAATGTATTGTTGCTATCATACATCTGTTTGTAGGCTTTACAAATGTAGCACCCAGCCATGAGCCAGCGACAACAACCCCGCCAATCGGGCTCAGCCTTATTGGCGCGACTTGTTGTGCGTTGGACTGGCGAGTGGGAGTCCCGGGTTCGATCCCCGCTTCCGCGTAATACTACAATCTGGTGTAGTCGGCAGGATTTGGAGTGCGGGTGTTATCCCCAATATACCCGTATACGTCCTTGCGGGTCCACATGAGGGACATCACGTACGGGGGTCCGTGGTGTGAAGTGTGAAGCGCGAGGACGCGCTCCAAAAGATCAAGGGGGTGAATGTAGCACCCAGCCATGAGCCAGCGACAACAACCCCGCCAATCGGGCTCAGCCTTATTGGCGCGACTTGTTGTGCGTTGGACTGGCGAGTGGGAGTCCCGGGTTCGATCCCCGCTTCCGCGTAATACTACACAAACATTGAACCAATGAAAATGTTTGGCTTTAACCGCCATTGGGTCCTCAAAATGTCAAACCACCTAACTCCAACTATAGAAATGCAGTACATATTTTTCCATCATTGATTAGGATGATAAAGTTAACTCTACATTAATGGTCAACAACCTAACTCCACTCCAGCTGTATTTGGGTAAATGTAACATTCACAATCATTATTCACAATCTATTGATTTCTTCTAAAAATATGTTTTTTGTTGTTTACATTTTCATGGTTCAAGTTCATATTTTAGACATAGCTGGTTTCTGTTCAACAGCAGATATTGAGCCTGAATGTTGTCTCATGCCTGTTATACTCAATTAGGGAATCTAGCATTGGGTGTTCCCATGCTAGAGATGTTATTTTGGTAACCATTCCTAAATGGTTCATAAGTACTTAACAGTTTGTGACGCATGGCTCTCCAACTGACCTGAATGTTTAGAGATTTGGCTTTAGGAGGATACTTTGAGATTTATGTGAGAAGTGTGTGTGCTTTGTTTTGTCTAGTGTTTTAACAGCAAGGTCTGTTGTAGGTTGACACTTTGAGGTTGCATGTGACGAATGTGTAACCATTGAACATTGTGTGTAGTGTTTGCAGAATAAGTTAACGTGTAATTGACCCCAGAGTGTAAATAAGGAAACTTAGCATCTGATGCCGATAAGCGAGTGTGATGTAGTGCCATTAGGTACACAAAGTGAATGCAAATTGGGTTGTGCAAATTGTGTCATGTTTTCATGTGATGTGTTAACAATAGTGAAAAACTATAAATACACACCTGAAGCAGAGACCACACCCATTCTCGTAAAATGACCTAATATGCGTAGTGTATACACCACACACACACACACACACACACACACACACACACACACACACACACACACACACACACACACACGCACACACACACACACGCACACACACAAATACAAACTTAATGTTTTTAAAGTTTCTTCAATGCTGTATTTGATCATACTGTCACACTATGTGGATCAATTTACAGCTTTCTGAGCTGACCATGGACGAGCAGTGAGTGTGTGACACAAACCCATATTGAGAGGAAGTGTAGCCCAAAGAACTTCCTCTACCAAACAAACCTAATTTCCACTCTCCACACAAATTGATGTACAACTTAAGCAATAAAGAACTAAAGCCTCCTAAAACATACATGTACATCCAAACAGTATCCAGGGTTTTATGAAATGTCAATTTATATAGCACCTTCATCCAAGGTGCTTTACCTTGTGATTATATTCAGCCATACATTGTAACAGTAGAGTAATGTTTTTCACGTTGCAGTGTTGTTTAGTCAACTAAAACGTTGTTCGTTGATTACCTTTTTTCTATTGACAAAAACTAAATAAAAACAAAAAATAAAATTAGCTGAGATTACTAAAACTATAATAAATATACTGACAATTTCATCAACAATTTCGTCAGTGGCCAGCGTCCCCACTTCCTGCATTCACACACCAGTGTTGGCAACTGGTGTGTGAATGCAGGAAGTGGGGAGGCTGCCGTTGATTGTTTTTGCGTCTCTACTTCCCAATGTATGAATGAATGGACCATTGTAAGCGCTTTGAGTATACAGGTAGTGCATAGAAAACCGCTATAAAAATGCAATCCATTATTATTATTATTATTATCATTAGATAAAAATGCCAGGGAGGGACTATAGTGGACAATAGTTAAAATAAGTCAAACTGTGACTTGTTATGGTTACAAATACATTTGCAGACATGCACGAAACATGTTCCATTCCTACTAGGCCTCCAATTGTGATTTTCATCAAAAAGATGACAGAATTAGATGCTGACCAAAAAAGTAAAGGGCAAACAATATTGGCAGACTAAAACTAGACTATCATGTCAACAGTTTTTGTTGACTAAATTTAAAGAAATACATTTAGGGGTTTGTAGATTAAGATAGAGTAATACTGAAATTCTTGTCTTTTAGTTGACTAAAATGTAAATGTGTGAATGAAATAAATAGCTGATAAGAACAACATTGTCAGGTAGTGAAGAGGTAGTGAAAGACAATGATTATTCTGTATACTCATTGTGTACTTGCTTCCTCATTCACGCAACAATGGACCTTGTGGGTGATATGAAGTGAAGCTAAACAAGGAAGGCATCCATACAGTGAGACATTGGTTTATTGATCAGCATGATGGGAGGCTTCTCTGCTCTTGTGCTGTTGTTTCTATCCCTGCTAGCGGTAAACTTAAGATGTGGAGTCATTGAAGACACCAGCAGGACTGACCTCTCCCATTGCAACCTCACCAGCGTACCTGGAAACCTGCCAAGAGACACACGCTTCCTGGATCTCTCCTTCAACGGCATCACCTCCTTAGGCAGAGGAGATCTGGTCGAAGTTCCCGATCTCCGCTTTCTCAACCTCAGTCACAACCGTCTGGACTCCATCCAAGTAGAGACCTTCCAAGGTAATCCCAGGCTCCAGATACTCCGCCTGTCCTCCAACACTCTGAACATTCTGCCTGATCTGGGTGATCTCCATTCCCTCAGCATCCTGGACCTGTCAGAAAATCACTATCCCTCTTACAGCCTTGGCAGCAGCTATAGCAGCCTTCACAGACTGTCCTCCCTGTCTCTGGGAAGTCCCATCATCATGTCTATAAAGAAACAAGACTTATCTGCTTTGAGCTCATCTACCCTGGAGACACTGTATCTGGGTTCTGGAGCTGAGATGGAAGAGTACCAAGCTGGTTCTTTAGCCCAGCTGACTGCACTGCGAGAGCTGACCTTGAACATGTCTTTCTGTAGAAGACCCACAGTGCTGCATGACATCCTGAGAGATCTACGTAGCAGCAGAGTGGTGAATTTGACCATAGTCAGACCAAACCTCTGCAACCTTACAGTGGGAGATCCATTTCAGGAGCTGAAATACATGAGGAACCTGAGCAAAATCACTTTAATGGACTGGTCAATAAAGTGTTCCATTTTCAGCTCTGTGTTGAGTAATATTATCCAGTCAGCAGTTGACAGTGTATTCTTTGTCAATCACAACTTTTACTTGGACCCTCCATATGTAATCCATGTGGATCTTGACATTTCTTCGAACATAAGAAACCTTGTCATCATAAACACTAGCAATAGTGGTTTTATCCGGCACCGGTGGCCAATCGTTAGAATGAGGAGTAAACATTTGTTTTATTTGGAAGTGGTAAGACTAATAAATCAAGGATTAGTAATTGGTATTCCAGGTGTCTTGCGCAAGTTGCCAAATATCCATGTTGTCGACCTCTCCTACAATTCCCTAGACAGCAAGTTGTTTGGAACTATTGACATTCCATCAATCAGACAACTAATTCTACGTAAGAATAATCTATATGATCTTCATGCTGTTGTTCGTAACATCCATGGTGCCAACCGTTTGGAGTCTCTGGACCTCAGTGCCAACGGAATCACATTGAAGGAGAAACCGTCTTGGCCCTCGAACATTATACACGTTTCTCTGAGTGAGAATCCATTAGGCAAAGATGTGTTCGATTACCTCTCTCCATACTTCCTTAGTCTGAACTTGTCAGTGACTGGAATAGACAGTCTCAGCCAAAACACGCTTGGGTCTCTGAAGGATCTGAAAACCCTCTTTTTGAGCTTCAACAAAATTACGAGTTTGCCTCTAGACCTCAACATGAACCTGGAAGAGCTGCACTTGGATCACAACAGCATTAGCTCTCTGTACAAAGAATCCTTCACAGGACTTCCCAAACTGAAGAAACTCAAAGCAGGAAATAACCCTTTCACGTGTGACTGTGAACTGTACTGGTTTGTGAACAGTTTTAACAAGTCCCTGCTGCTGGGTTGGCCTTCTGAGTACACATGTACCTCTCCAGACAGTTTGTCTGGAACTGCACTGAAGGACTTTCACCCAGGCAGATGGTCCTGTGATCCCGTGCTACAGTTGGCTGTGATTTTGCCCTTGGTTTTGTGTGTATGTGTGGCTCTAGGAGTGCTATTCCACTGTGCCGGCGGCGCTTGGTATCTGCATATGCTGTGGGTGTGGTTGAACGTTAAGCGCAGAGGTAAGAATGAGACAGAGCGCCTCCTACAGTCCAACTTGCAGTACCATGCCTTCATCTCCTACAGTCAGAAGGACAGCTGCTGGGTGGAGTCCCAGCTCATACCCCACCTGGAGGCAGAGCACCTCAGCATCTGTGTCCACGAGCGGGACTTTGTCCCCGGCCGCTGGATCATCGACAACATTGTCAACTGCGTGGAGGGGAGCTACAAGACAATCTTCGTGCTGTCTCAGAGCTTTGTCAAAAGCGAATGGTGCAACTACGAGTTGTATTTCTCTCAGCACCGGGCCCTGAGCGAGCGACAGCTGGACTCCATGGTGTTTGTGCTGCTGGAGCCCATCCCTGTCAACTCGCTGCCCAAGAGGTTCCTGCGTCTTCAGACGCTCCTGAGGAAGCAGACTTACCTGGAGTGGCCAGTGGACGAGCAGAAGCGCAAGCTGTTCTGGACCAGTCTCAGGGCAGTGCTGCAGCCTGCAGACAACAGTATGGTGTTGAGGAGAGTGGCCCAGGACTTGTCCAGCCTCAGTCAACATCAGACCGAAACTGTTGTATGACCTATATAATATCTTATTTTAGTGATACACTTTGTGTGTGCCTGGGTGTGTTGCCACTTTGAACCATCCCTCTGTAAACAAGCTTTAGTTTCACTCTATTTTTTTTTTTGCTTAATTCACTTTGATGTGATGTGAATTAAGCATTCACACTGAATTAATTTCGCTCCTATGCCACCAGTCTGAAAGGTTCTTTTTCATTGAATTGCTGATGTGCAAAACATCAGGGAATATCTGAAAAGGGAAGTCAGTAGATTTGTGTTCCTATTGTGAATGTAATATGGTTTGTCTCACTATATATTGTATAGTATGCATAAAATGTATTGCATGTTTTCTTTTTGTTCACTCTGGTTTAAGAGCCTCTGCTAAATTCCTAAATGGTAAATTGTGAATATTTTCATATCGAAAGTCCAAATAAAAGTCACTCTTTTGTACATAGTGTTTTATATTTGTTGATGACTGATGTACTATATTATTCTTTTTGAATATTATATTATTCTGATGAATTGAATCGTACCTACATTGTACCTCAGGCTGGTTACAGTGTGCATTCAATGAACCAATGTATCAATCAATCAATCAATCAATCAATCAATCAAACAATCAAATAATGTCAGTCCCCCAAATGTTTCATGGAGGACCCCCATCTTGGATGCTGTGGCAGCGGGGAACGCCTTTAGTCCCAGACGAGTTTGCATACCTCAAATGATCACTTGGACCTCCTGCCATCCGAAGCCACCCAGCAGTTCAGTATCAAGTATCAAGTCCTAGTTGAACACCTCATGCTTGAACTGACTCGCCTGTTGGCTGACGCTTACCTGAACAAAATGTAACCCTAGTTATTTCTTTAAAGTAGTTTACAGTCGTTTTGTACATATGTGCACATTTGTAGATGCTCCCTGAGCATAGCAGAGTTTACAAACGTTCCCTAAAGTGTACATTGGGAGACGCTCCCTACTAGGCAGCACAACAGAGACGGTCAAGAGGAGGGAACTTGTGCGTTCAGTTGCACTGACCCAAAGAGGAGCACACGTAGAAAAGGCAAACTGTATTGATGAAACTACGTGAGATCGAGATCTGTGATGAAATATAAAGAGAAATAACTTCAAATAAACGTAGGCTAGGTGTTGAAAGGAGGAGTTGGCAGCTTGCCAGGAAGAGCGACAACAACAGCAGAACCTAGTTCTGTTTTCTGTGTGATTTTCATTGATTATCCTGGTGAGTTATGCTGGTAGCCTATTTTGTGGTGTTTGGTGTTTGAAGTAATGTTGCTACTGTAAAAACCTGTCAGGATAAATCGTTTTCTGTGTATAATGGTTGATATTGTCATGACTGAGCTGCTGTATTGTGGGCGGCTACATGCTAAGTAAAAGTACACATGTCCTACTATAAGTAAATGTATGAGTGTGTGCATGCCATATGTTAAAACCCCTGGACTAGAGCATTAAAGTGCAGCTGTAACAGTATAAAGTGGGATGAAGGTGCTGTGCTAAGCTACAACCAGGTATATCATCATGTTGTGGGTCTGGTGTCCTCCCAGCCTCCTCCGAGATTATTCAACGCTCTCTATCCTCTAAAATTAAGGGAAGTGACTATACTACTCTCCTGCCGTTGTGTGCATGGGTTACTGCTAATGATGACAGTGAAGTAATACAAATTCCCGTTTGTGTGCCGAGGTGTGCCGAGGAGCCATAGATAATGGAGAGGAGAGGAGTCTGTCTGCGGAACCAGCGTGGAGAGACGAGTTGTTCTAGACTACAGCATGTACTGTAGGGAGAGGAGGACGGAGAGGTTTGGTGTGGTCCGGCGGTGATGGCCGCAGCGCTTGTCTGAGCAGAGGGGAGAGGGCAAGGTAGGATGAAGGTGTGTGTTTTATTTGGGCGTGGAATTTCACTAGCGATGGATGCTTGGATCAGTTCGTGACGGGAGGCTGCACACGCCTCTGTTAAAGGGCCAGACAGGTGGCATATAGTTCATGCCATGGTCCATCGCACAGCAAACAAATATCACACAAAAATAAAATAACATACCATATATAGTAAAAAATGAGACTCACAATATACCAAATGGACCCTAGCGGGTCCATTTGGTTTCATTTTTACACTCTCAAGAGTTAAAATATTTATCATCTGAATTACCTAAAATCTACACAATCAGATTATGTAAAAGAATGGTCTATGTTTGCCTGTTTTGTTTCTCAAATTCAGCCTGGTATTGTGAACAAAAACAAAAGAAATCTTTAGTTTTGGTGTCTGTGGGTCTAAAATGTCATCAAATGGTGGTCCTCTGTGGCTCAAATACTGAATAAATAGAGGGCCCCAGTATCAAAAAGATTGGTCTTACTCTTACTTTCATCTTGAAATTAAATTAATACTACGCTGACTTTAGTTCAGCCTTTAGTCTTGGCCCTCCACAATATTTCATGTATCTCATGTGGCCCCTTGGGAAAAATAATTGCCCAGCCCTGATCTAGCGTATATAGATACACTACTAGATCCTTAATAGGATCTAGAGTATTCATTATACTCTAGCACGTACATGCGTATTTTGATCCAGAGACCCAGAGTGTGCAACTGCCACAGCAACACAGCCTGCACCTGAAGTAGACCCTCACCCCACCTCATCCTTGAGACCTCATCCTTGAGAACATAGGATTAATATCTACCAGAATCAGGATCTTGGTTGGTCCAGAATTTGAGTTACTTGAAAAATATCTACCATGTCCACTGGAAAAATGTAAATGGTACCATTGTATTCCCCATCATTGACAGCGTGTGACAGACACCTCCCTGAGCCAAGTCTAAACCACATACCTCACTGGTTTTCAAATGAACACCAACCTCATTGAATCATTTTAAAGATGTTGTAGGCACCTTTTTAGCCAAAAAAATAAAATATATTGCTATATTTTTTTGCCCTTTTTCTCTCTACGTCAATTCTATTTTGATGCTGCAGCAAGTGCCTGGAGATAGACACCTGCTTTGCCCTGCAGGCGGTCTGGAACTTTATTGTTGTCAACCAACCATGTTGTCAAAAACATTTGTTGGGCTCAGGACAAGGCGGTCTGGTGTGTGAGTGGGAGGGGATTGTGGGGGGTGAGGTGGTGTTTTTAGCCAGTCGCGGCACAGCAGTGGAGGTGAGGTGGAGTTAGATTCAAATCCGTTTACAAACACAGACATTTGCATCAGGGCAGCTATGTGTAGCACCCAGCCATGAGCCAGCGACAACAACCCCGCCAATCGGGCTCAGCCTTATTGGCGCGACTTGTTGTGCGTTGGACTGGCGAGTGGGAGTCCCGGGTTCGATCCCCGCTTCCGCGTACAACTACATATGCAATGGCTGTCTAGCTGTCTCCAACGTCATCACTGCCCCGCCCCCTCAATTAATTTCCAATGGGAGTCGTGGTTGGAAGCAGCAGATATGATCCTTGCTGGAGCTCTGCTCTTTCGCTGCTTCCCCCCAGGCTCCCCCACAAGGATCATGTCTGCTGCTTCCAAACATATATGACCCCCATTGGGAATGAATTGAGGGGGCGGGACAGGGTTGACTTTGAAGACATCTAGACAGCAAAGAATCTGTCTGTATCGATGTAAATGTCTGTACGTAACTCTCCCCTGCAATGATCGTGTCTGCCACTTCCAACCACGTAACTCCCATTGGAAATGAATTGAGGGGGCGGGGCAGTGATGACATTGGAGACAGCTAGACAGATGCATAGCTGCTGTGATGTAAATGTCTGTACATCCGATGGGTGACTCCCAATGGGGGAGGGGGGTCGGTGTTGACTTTGGAGAGAGCAACAAAGCAGGTTGCATTGTTCTCTTGTTGTTTACGTGTACTCACTCTAAATCTGAAGGCGTCACATAAATGATAAAAAGAACACCCACGGAATCATGCAAGGCAGGGGCCTGACAAAGCGTGCTGGCAAAATTAAATGCAAGATGCAATTCGTTATATGTTCTCTCTCCACCATGTCAGTAGTGTGTTGATACACCTTCACTTTCACTTTTGGTTTAGAAGTGGTTTCCAGCATGGACTTCTGTTGACAATAGGGACAAAATAGGGTACAACTGGAAATCACGTGAACCCCGTGGCCGGTCTGTTTTTGCCCCCTAAATATTGCAACTCTTCTGTATTTGTTGAACCTCCATAGCATGGTTACTAATACTCATTAGGCCATCCTGCCAAACTCCCATTGTGTAGTTGGCAGAACATCATACACGGAACCCTTATAGGGGAATAAATTGCATAATCAAATGTTCCAGGTGCCTCACCCAGCCTCCTCTCCTTTTTGATCCCTGTCAAGGCCTTGCTCCAGCCCATTCTGCTAGGGCAACTCAAGAACTACCATACAGCCTTCCAGGAATTGGACCATGACCATCACCATTCATTTCAGCTAAACACAAATTTTGTGTAGCCATGCCCCTGGTCCATGCACATGCACATGCGGGGTGGGGGTGGGGGGGCGAGGTAGTGGGGCTTGAGGCCCTGCCATTTTGCCTCAAGGTACCCTCTTTCTGAAAAAAAAAAAAAAAAAAAGTTTTGTCAAGACAATTATAATTCCACTATGTCCAACAATGACATGAAATGGCGCAAGGGACGGACCTCACAAAAGACCCGCCCCCAAAAATCACACGCACGCACACATCCATGCTCTGTTCGCACATCGAAGAGGCAGCATTTTAGCCAATCATTCATTATTCATTCTGAAAGCCCTCTCAGCGAATACACTTCATGTGGTTAGGGGGTTGTTAAAGGAGCTCGTCTGCGGTGTTTGGTTCATACCAACCAAACAGGATAATGGGAAAGCGCAGGTTTTCAACTGGTACTGACGACACCAGAGGTAGTGTCACCAGACTGAATCATAGGATGAAAAAATTAAGTTTTTTTTAAAGGTGGCGATTCAGGGCTGGAGCCAGGCAAGTTGGAGGTGTGATTGAGGTCACTCAGAATCCAGGGGCCCCCATTATTAGCTCAGGGCCAGTGTGTGCACAGTTTGTGGCACAAGCCATAACTTAATTCCTGTAGAGTTCAAGCTGTAGCGGGATGTTCCTCAGAGGTACAGTATACTCCTTGGAGGTGTACTTTTTGAGGGCCTTGGTGGCTTCCTGGATTGCATGGCTGGCCAGATCGCCGGGGAGTGTCAGGCGGCAGGCGGTCTGGACCTCGCGGGAGGTGAGGGTGGAACGCTTGTTGTTGCTGGCGATGCGCGAGGCCTCGTGTGCGAGGCGTTCGAGGCTGTCGACAACGAAGGAGTTCAGTATGGCCATGGCCTTGGATGAGATGGTGACGTTGGGGTGGACCTGCCTCAAGACTTTGTGGACGTATTTGCCGTAGCGCTCCTTCCTCTGTCCTCGGGCTCCTCTTCCCGTCTTCGATCTGGGTCCCTTACTGGCTTTCCCAGAGCTTCGCTTACCTCTTGTGTTCACCATGGTTACTTGGTTTGCGTTACGGGTCAAACGGTGCTAAATCGATTGTAGTATTGAGAACAATACCTTTGCTGCAGAAAAATTATTGTGATTGATGACAGCTGTACATTTGCCTTCATTAATACGACAATTTCATGGTTTGGATGACGTAGGATTAGCCTGACCTCAGTCTGAATTGTCATTTCGTTTTACTTCATTATTCAGACTGGTCCCTCTATTACAGCAGCTCTGGGATGGGCGTTATCAAAGCAGCAGTCTTAACAGTGATTGGTTCATAGTGAACAAAGTGAGTGACAGGGCTGTTGGCCAACCAGGTGCTGGTATTGGATGACGACGTTGGGAATGAACTAATCAAGTGCTGGGATTGGAAAGGCAGGGAAGCCAGTCCTTGAATCACAGGCTAACGTAGGATGATGTTTTGGCATCAATGTGGGTGGGATGAAGTCATTATTCGGTTGTTTGTACTCAACATTTCATGTGGACTATTAGCTGGATTGGACCTCTGCCTGCTTAATGACCTTTACCAGCTTCTTCTGAGCTGGACATTCACTGCCCCCTATGGGCCATGGGATTTTGCAAGTGGGCCCCATTTAAACAAAAATCACGGCTGTGTGAAGTGAGGCGCTCTTATCATCTCATATCAACATCGATTACAACGTAGTGTTTGTTAGCGGCAAAAAACAACATTCATTAAAAAAAAAATAGGACATTAAACCTATAGGCTATAGGAGGGTCTAACTCCCCTCAAAGACAAATTTGACAAATTTGATGGATGTAACATCCGGATTTCATTGGCCAAACCTTGACGTATAGTGCTGTGATCAGCACTAGACTCTTATGTTTACTGGCTGAGCTATATAAACATTGAAATTATACAATAAAAATCACAGCAAGCAACAGGACGGGATAAACCCAGCAACGAAAAATGTCATTAGTGACACGCATGAATGGATTAAGGAGATTCCCACTGTCCCTATCTGGCAAAACAACAGCCAAGGGGACAGTGCTTGGCAACCCTCGACGGGGCTTAGAGGGACATTTCAACCTTTTTACAAAATATTGTTAATGCTATTTAGAAGATTTAGAACACTTTCCTGTAGGTATTTTCGGTGTCTCTGAGGTCATTGACACTAACTCCTGGACTACAGTTCCCAGAGTGATTTGGTGCTCTGATTTGGTGGACTGACTTAAAGTTATAACAGTGATTCTAGATAAAACCAAGGTTGTTTCCATTTCATGCCAGCTTGGAAAATCAA
The DNA here is from genome assembly GCA_039105355.1 of Benthosema pterotum. NCBI lineage: Eukaryota > Metazoa > Chordata > Actinopteri > Myctophiformes > Myctophidae > Benthosema > Benthosema pterotum. The sequence continues at coordinate 33,812,766 of CM076973.1, read as the reverse complement.
CAATGGTGACATTGTAAACAGACTGGACATGCAAAATCGGAAATAAAGACTGAAGAAATATAAAAAGCTGGGTGCATTGTTGACATCATTCTGAGGACAAAATCAAACAAACTGTTCCTGAGAGCAATTTCATTTAAATCTCCTATATGAAAGCCTGATGGATCAAACTTGTTTGTGGGGATAGAAAACACACATGGTAGCACCAAAAACACACAATTGAATTTCATGTTATTCCCCTTTAACAAATTATTTTTTGGCCGGTTTAGGTGATGATTTAATGGTGACGTGATTAGGAATCTTTATACGTTTTGGTATTACTGTATTATCTCCTGGAGGTGTCGGGGTACTTGCTCTCTGGTCACTCACTCTGCTCACACACAACTTTTGTGTGCACTGCGCACTCTGCTGAGTGCAGTTGTGGTGTTGCTACCATCCAAATTTTCCCATCTGCAAAATCCTGATTATGGTTTCCTGGCCTTCCAACACATACAGTAGTGTGGATAGGTGGTATATCGCTGCCAACTATTAAGTGTGAAGTGGGCAGATCCAGTGTCCTCTCCCATGTTCTGTCTGTAAATTCAATTCCCACTATATCACTACCTCTTCCGCTTCAGCATGCTTATTGAAGGCTCCAGGCAACATACTGGAATTCATCGTCTGCCTTCATTGTGGACATCAGCCCCTCCCTGTCTGCACCACGCCATACGGGGTAAGTCTATTGGGCTAGACTTCGCTCCACTTCATTTTTACCCCTCGGGTGGCTGACCCCCTCGACTGACCATTCCAGCGTCCCAAAAATAGCAGATTGCTATTGTTCGTCTTGTATCCCACATTGTGCTCCTCCTCTCCATATAGATCCATTAAAAACAAAAAACTTTCAGTGCTGTTTTCTCAAAATATTCAATTCTTTTAGTGGAAATCACCCTCCATTTATATCCTTATTGTGATTTTTGACAGCATCGCAGGGGAAAATACCACTGATTGGAACAATTGGAGCACACAGATCAGGGATTCACCTGCGGGTGGTGGCGTACGTGGCCATTGCCTTGGTACCTTCCTGCTCGGCGTGCTTGGCCAGGCCAGCGGGGAGGACGAGGCGGACGGCCGTCTGGATCCCACGGGACGACAGTGTGGAGCGCTTGTTGTAGTTGACCACGCGCGAGGCCTCGCCAGCGATGCGCTCGAAGTTGTCGATGACAAAGGAGTTCATGATGGCCATGGCCTTGGAGGAGATGGTGGTCTTGGGGTGGACCTGCTTCAGGACCTTGTAGACGTAGACGCCGTACGTCTCCCTCCTGCCCCGGTGACGAGATCTGCGGACCTGGGAGCCGGATCGCCTGGCTCTCTTGGCTTTCCTGAAGCTCTTCTTGACTCGTCGCCCGATTTTTGGCAATGGTATTTTGGCATTAACTCTAGACATGACTCCCCAATGTTTCACGGTAAACGATGAACCTGAAAAATGTTTTGGAAATATTGTACGCAAACGGACCTATTGTAGATTGCCTTGTGACCATGTTCAATTTAAAGAACAACTAAGTGGTCGGGATGACGATGTTGTGAAGACGTCATTACGTAGTATGGTAAGTGACGTTAATCGCCTCCACCAGTCCGAAGGCATGATGGGGAGTATGTTCTGTCAGTGTGTCGAGCGGTTTATCTGCGTGCCCATCAGTCCGTCACCAGCTAATCTCTGGCCAAATGCCAAATTTTGCACACACCCTCCTTGCCAAAGATGAACCTCTGCACAACATTTTCCAGATAATATTTTATTCTGGATTACTCATCCAGATTCTGTCCAAAGTCCCAAAATCCCCAAATCATTACACAGTATATCGAGTCATGTGATCAAGACAGATATGTGCCACATTACATTGTCCATCCTAATTGTCTATAATCGCCATCCAAAATCTGCAGGGTTGCCCGTTTTGAACAAAAAGCATTGAATATATAATGAAGCATGCAATTTACGTGAAATCACGTTAACCTCTCCACTTTGTCCCCTCTGCTTTTGCGTTGAGGAGGGTGGGACCATCTCCTCTACCTTTGAGCAAAATTACACAGGTGTCAAGGTCACTGCTGCTAACACTGCTAACTGTTGATCATTTTTGCTTCCCGCGCAAAGGTGGATTTTCACCCTCATAAGACTGAGGGTGATAAGCCAGTATACGGGGAGGTTACGAGCCACTTTCAGCAGCTAGTCCCAGGAGCAGAGCCTAGCAACGAATACAGGCGATCCGTTGTTGCCAACGAAGAAGCAACAGAGATCTGTGTGGCCCTGCTGGAGAAAGCCAAAATCTCCCTGTGGTCCAAACACCTGGAGGTCGTAGCGGCTCGCGTCATGGCGGAAGAGGCGCGGCTTGACTTCGCACGTGACCCTATAGGGGAGGCTCATGGGCGTATTGAATGACACCGAACAGCTTCTCTTCAGTACCTACAACAAGATCAAGGGACAAGAACTGATGGAGAGAGGCAGTATGGCGAAGTTTGGAAGGTCATTAATGAAATGGAAGAGGACCAAGGAGGGACAGCTTGAGTTAGAGGCCTAGACTTGATGGATTGATCACATGATTGCCATACAATGCAAAAAGTGACATATGTGACAAACATATTGCAACATATGCTGTAAGCAAGTAGATTTATTATTTACATAACATATTTGAAAACTGCTTTTCCAAACTAATTCCAGAATGGAAGGCTTTTAGTAGGCCTGCATACTGTGAAGTAGCCATGTGTGTGCAGGCAGGATACTTTATGTATATTTATAGGAATCCCCCCCCCAAGTTAGATCCGGGTCTGTCACCTCTTCACATAAAACAACACTGCAATCAAAGGTGTACTCTGCATGCTTTCTACACAGGGTATCCTCATGGTATCAGTGGACCGCTCGTCTCCTCCGCTCTCTCCACTCCCACTATGTCACTCATCTCCTCCCCTCGGCCAGCTGTCGTTCCTCCGGCGGTGGCGGCGCTCCTCTCCCAGCCCTGTTGTATGTGTGTGAGGCTGCGCTGGACGCAGGGCAGAAGCAGCAGCAGTTTAGCGAGCAGCACGGCAGAGGGGATCACCAGGCACAGCATGTACGGCGGAGGAGCCCACCGCCACTTGTAGTTTTTGGGAAGCAGGAACTTGTTCCAGCCGTACAGGTAGGCGTGGAGTGTGCAGAGGAACAGTGTCAGAGACCCCAGCTTGGACTGGAAGCAAGGGATGAGAGAGAAAGGGTTTTAGCGAGATAAAGATACACCGTTTTATATTGCCATTCTTAAAGGGGAATTCCTACCATTTTCAACATTTTACTGTGTCATTAAAGGGACATTTTACTGTTTTGCCAAAAATATATATTAATAAGATTTAGATGATTTAAAACGCTTCCCTGGGGTCTTTTTTGTGTGTAATATGTGTTTTTAGATATTTTAGATTTTAGCAGTGAGCTCAGGGTCTCTGATGTCATCGACACTACTTCCTGGACTACATTTCCCCACAATTCTATGGTGCATTGCACCTCCCTGTGGATGGGGAGGAGGGCTGTCTTACTGAGACAACGTGTAGTCCAGGAAGTAGATGGCTTTGTATGTCTGACTTGCACATTTTTGTATTACTGTAATATGACTGTAATATTACTTTAGATTACTAACACCCATCTCACACCCATCGCACATGCATGCACACACATGCATGGCATGCAAATGCACAGTACACACCTGCACGAATGCAAACTCCCTCCAGCTCAGGGCGTTGCTGACTGACGGCAGGGATGTGATTCCCAGCACCACGTACAGGCCAAAGCCCAGGATCCCCACAGAGAAGTAGGAGTCAGTCTTCCAGGCTTCCATGGTGTCAAACTCTTGCGTTATGTTTTTCCTGATCTGAAAGAGAATGCAGGCGAGTATATTTAGTTATCAAGTATACTGTACTGTCAAGGTTCAAGGACCTTTTTATACTTTGTTTGAGATATTTCCGTTTCTAATCATAACCAACCCAATAAACACCTCAGTTATAAATACGAATACTTTTTGTTTAACACAGCACATAACATAACACATTCTGGGCTTGTTACTTAGAGTTGTTCCTTCTTACTTGTCTGCACTGCAGACAAGGTTTACATACAGGGGATTTCCATGCCACGGCTTTCCCCGTTGAAAGCTATGTTTTGAAGTGCCAGATCTCCGAAACCAGACGATATGATGATGTAATCGTGCCCGACAAACACGGTCAGGACCGGGACGAATTGTTGATGCCTGGATTGTGTCCAGATCAATGCTGTCCAAGACAAGTCAAATCTGGCCCAGAATATCAGCTGATTTCAACCAACGTAAATCCTGTCCACTAATGATGGACGTCCCTGGATGAATCAGAGAGAGTCAGATTGAGGCCAGACGATCGAACTAGTCAGATCTGGCCCAGAATAAGCTTTATTATTTCAATTGGTCTAATCCTGGACGATGGCATCCTCCAGTGACTCCAGTAACATTCAAGACTATAGGCCAGATCACACCCCATATGGGGGATGATCTTTACGTCATTTCCAGGACGTCTTCACTAATTGAAATACAATGTAATAAAGCTATAGTTAAGCTATTCTGACTAGATCTGACAGATCTGACTAGTTATGAACTTATGATTGATATAAGTTTGTCTGGCCTCAATTTGACTCTCTCCGATTCATCCAGGGACGTTCGTCTTTAGTGGACAGGATTTGTGTTGGTTGAAATCAGGTGATATTCTGGGACAGAATTGACAAGTCTTGGATTGCCTTGATCTGGCCACAATCAAGCTGTCACTAATTCGTCCCAGTCCTGACCGTGCTTTCTGCCATCTCTAGGAATATAAAACCTCTTGTTTCTATTAGCTTGCATAGATTCCCCATAAACGATGTCACTGGTAGGCGCTGCATGTTTCTGAACTATGCACCCTCTGAGACTCTGAACCCCAGCAAGATTTGTTGACAATAATACATTTCTGGACTGTCTGCAGGGCAAAGCAAGTGTCTGTTTGCAGGGAAACAGTTGCAGCATCAAAGTAGAAGCAACGTAGAGGGAAAAAAGGCAAAACGTATACTATATATATTTCGATTTATGGCTAAAAGGTTGCCTATAATGCCTTTAACTGTTTAAAACAAAAAAAACAACAATTGAGTGACTGACCACGCACGGCCACACCTGAGAGCCATCCCCTTCCGGAAAAGTACAATATGGGTTGCTATGACAACCATTCACCAGGACTTATTGAATGATTGACATGACTGGCATGATGTAATAATAAGGGAATAACATGTCATTTCATAATTCAGTGTGAAAATTCATTAATTAAATAAAATAAACAAAAACGTATTCTGGCTACAATAGCCACTCAGAAGAAGGAGATGGTTAGTGAGGGAGCTAGGCAAAAAAGGAACAGAACTGTGAACAAGACCTTGTGGTTAGTATTTATTTATTTATTTATGCTCTGTAACAGCCTTACCAGGGACACCGCTTTCTGGGTTTGTTTGTCTCTTACATAATATCTGCAGGGAAATGCACAAATTGAAACAGCTGAGAGGAAAAGAAAGCAATTGTAGAGCTTAATAAATGGCTGATGCTAATCTCTCAGTTAGCAACAACAAAACATTACATTGATATGCTTAAAGGAGAATTCCACACCAAAACACATTTATATTGCACATGATTTTTTTGTCATAGATGGGCCCTTTTCTACATTTCCCCTCCCTTCCAACAGTTTGCATTGGTGCAGGTTGTCTTTATGGGATATTTTTGTAGCTCCCCCCCCCCCCCCCACACACACACACACACACATCATATTTTAGTACTGATACTCACGCAAGAGTTTTACTACTTTTAGTTACTTGTAATGGTGGTGTAATATATGGTTTGATGTGATGTGTGGAAAAAAGGTTGGAGCTACTAAAATACCCGTTTTAGAATAAAGAATTGGGGGAGCGGGACCTCTGGGTGAAATGTAGAACAGTGGGCATCTATGTAAAAAATCAAGTGCATTATGTATCATGTCACAGGAATCAAGGTAGATGGATGCCCAATCTGTTTTGGTGTGGAATTCTCCTTTAAGGTTGCAAAGGAAGTGATTTTTTTTAGGAGGTCATGTGGGTCACGTGTGCACTGTGCAGTACCAAATTGGACCATGTGGTATGTGATGTGAGAAGAAATAGGTAACCAGACAGACACAGTCAATCAGACAGAGAGATTTCCATCCCTCAAATCGTGTTCTCATAACCCAATCTCAAACTGAGTCAGTGCATATTGGAAACGAATGCAGAACCTGTGAGATAGCGTACAGTTCTTGTAGGCTAACAGTGCTAATGGTGTGTGAGTGGTGTAGTCGTGTTCACCTTTGGGGGATGATGAGAGTGTAGAGAACATGGAGGAAAGCCAACGCCAGAGCCAGTAGACCAATCTGCTTCCTGCACAGCATCCATCGGTCCAGCCAGTCAGGGAAACGTCTGCAAAACATGATCCACATAGACCACAGAAGAGTTTACTTCACTATCATGATTTAGTAGTATTGTACAGTTAAAGGTAATATAGGCAACGTTAGTGTATACGGTCACTGTGTTTGGAAACAGATTTGTTTAAAAACAGAATCTAACTCCACCTCACCTCCACTCTATTAGCTCATTATTAATCTGCTGGAGACTGCTGTGATTGGTTAAAACGCTGCCTCACCCCACACAACCTCCCACAAAAAGGGAGGCAAAAATATAGCTATATATCTACTTTGATTTTTGGCTAAAAGTTGCATTTATTATCCTTAAGGTTATTCTAGATAGGCAGGCAACAGTAAATATCGATAACGATAATAATAAGATATTTATTTTGCGGACAAAGCTATTTTAATTTTAATTCCACACTTCACAATTTTGTAAAATGCAGCAGCTCAAAGAGAGCTGCTATCAATTCAAAACCAGCAAAAATATAAAAGAAACCAGCTAGCTTCTAGCTTCTTATGGCACATGCCGCATAAAAGGCCCTGCCATGGCCTGACAGTCCATTGCGCGTTTGAGTCCCGTTTATGATGACCTATGTCACTCCCTTCTCCCTCCCTGCTGTCCATCAGAACAGCAAAAAAAAGATCTTTAATGTTGTCATAGAAAAGGACGATGGCCCTCAGAAACGTCCAGGCAGCTCTGACCTGTACTTGGTTCCTCTGTAGAGCTGCAGAGCGGAGGCCAGAACGCCTGGCAGGTAGCACAGAGACAGCATGATCAGAGACACGATGGGGAAGACCTGAAGAAGATGACACAACGTCATCATCACAACTGTCCTCATCACTTACGCTGATCATTTCATTGCGATGTTACCAAATAACCAATAAATAGTAGGCTTATTTACCGGTATTACCAATAAATAAATAAACATAATCAATATTTATGTGAAAAAAATAATAGAACAAAAATATATAAATTAATTATATTATACTATATGTTGCCCAAACGTATATTACCTCCTACCTTGTTGGCCAGCGACACCATGATCCTGAAGGACCTGTCCTGGACTCTGTCCTCGGCCTTCACGGTGGCGGCGGCGTAGATGACGTCGACGGTGAGCGCGTAGAAGAAGAAGAAGGCGCTGAGGCCGGCAGCCAGGGCCAGTGGCAGCCTCCACAGGGGGAACAGCTGCAGGGTGAAGTCCTCCAGGTCCCTGGAGGCATACAGGGACCCTCTGTCTACCACCCCCAGACCCAGCCGGCTGGACAGCTCTGCTACCGCCTGCTTGGCCTCAGCGTTGTCCCCACACAGGAACACCTGCAGGATGTGAAAGTGGTGTAGTTTTTGCAGCAAATTTCAATTTTTAGTTTGGTCATATGAAATGAAACTTAATTTAGTTTGAGTCACATTTTAGTCACGTGTAAGATTTTAGTGTTAAGTCTAGTTTTAGTTCACTTAATGTCATGTGATTTCATTTGACTAAATCTATGTTTGATTTGATCGACTAAAATGTTTTTCGCGTGCCCTGATGGCATCGTAATGATTTAACGCTTGCTGAAAATACCTGATCTACAAGCTCACAATGCTCTGCAGCTCACGTTGTAAGCTTGTGGAACAGCATGCAACCAACTTGTGAAATGACTTGTCTTTTATACTGGATCTCTTACCCACTATTCCCTTCATAACATTTTAGTTTCATTATTATTTGTTGACGGAATTGTTTTAGTCTGTGTTTTAGTCATCGTATACAGCGTAGTTGTAATTTAGTTTCCATTCAGTCTTCATCAGTGAAAAATGGTAGTCGAACATTCTCCGTCCTTGTTCAGAAATCCAAATCCAGATTAGTGAAGTAGGCGGGACTCTGTTGAGTGTATCCAGTGTGCCTTATTGATGAACAAGCCCATTATAGTCGACAAAAACAACACTGATATGAAATAGAGGCATGTGTGTGTACATATGTACAGTACCTGTCTGTTGGCATCTGATGGTCTGTTCTGCAGAGCCCAGGCAGACAAAGTGTTGAAGGCCTTTACCACATACGCTCCAGGAACCAGCCTGTGCAGCATATAACAACACAAGATATCTTTATTTACAAATTTCCCTTTGTTTGTTTTTTTGTCTGTTGTTTTTTGTTTTTTCATTTGATGTTGTCTACTATTTTGTTCTATGGAGGCATGGAGAGCACATCTGATTGCTCCAGGCAGACTTTAAAGGTTCACTAATACGTCACTTATTGCTATGCTGCAGGCTTACTGTGTATATATAAGTGCTATTCATTTAATTATTTGTTCTGGGGTTAACTATACCTACCAATGGTTGGATGAAGTTCTCCATCATCTTAAAGGGATATTTTACCGTTTTCACACCCCAAAAAATGTTGATGACATTTTGAAGATGTAGAACACTTGCCTGGTGATCTTTATGTGTGTATTGTGTGGTTTTAGATAGTTTAGATGGGCTCACTGCTAACATCTAAACATCTGGATAAATTCTCCATCACCTTAAATGACAGCCCAGTCATATAAAAAAAAAAGCGTCTTCTCTCACCTCTGCAGATACACAGCGTTGGACTCTGGGTACAGATCCTTCCTGAGGTTATTACTGACATCCACCAGCACCTGCCGAGTAACCAATCAGATCACACACACAGCGGTGAGCAGAAAGCAGCACTGCATGCATGGACAATAGAACCATGCACTCACAATGAATGCAATATCAAATGGAAAACAGAACCTCTTATCTTTAAAAGGGAATTCCAGCCATTTTCAAGATTGTACAAATGAAAGCAAATGAACCCTAACGGGTTAATTTTGTTCCATTTGTACACTCTCAGAAAAATAGGCCTTAAAGAAAAATCATTAACATGGTGAAACACAACTTGATGTGTTTCACCACATTATTTTTTTTTTTCAGACCTCCATTTCTAGGAAACACAAAATGGGGGTGATCTCTGTTGTGACTCAGGATAAATCATGACAACAAACACTATGTTTTGGGCCAATTAAATAATTTGTAAAAAGAAAAAAGAAACAAGGTGTTGTATCCTGCAGTTTTTTGTTTGTTTGTTTTGTTTTTTTCTTCTTTTTCTTACTAATTATTTGGTCAGTCCAAAATATGGTGTTTGTTGTCATATACAGTATACTGCAAATACTTATTGAAAAGTCTATGAGGAAAATTAATGGGGAATTCATTTTGTGGTTGGGGCAACATCATGAAAGAAGTTGGACTACTCAGCTCTGTTGGCTGTCAGAATATGCATACTGTACTGTTCCGTACTGTACTGCACTGCACTGCACTGTCTCTCATCATACACCTGTGCATGCATGTGCTACACCTCTACAGTACTCTGCTCTGTGTTGTTGTTATACACTGACACTAAATACTCCGCTTCCCATCATGCACATTTGGCGTGCAGTGTGAAGCTCAACACCTGTTGGTACACACACGAACATAGAGTTTGCTGTTCCTGGACTTGTGTCTTTGTGTATTGTGGTGGTGGCAATTTGTAACAATGACACTTTACCTTCCCTTTAAGCTGAGGAGCGAGAGTCTGCAGGAAGTCATAGTGTTCTCTGTGGACACACACAAACACCACACTGGCTAACTGCGCCGCTGCTGCATGGGTCAGTACCTACACACACACACACACACACACACACACACACACACACACACACACACACACACACACACACACACACACACACACACACACACACACACACACAATGTTGACAAATTTCATGTCAAGAGGACAGCTCAGAGTAGACTATTTTACAAGACCATTAATATATACAGTATGTTTCAAGAAATGTATTGTCAAGAGCATGGTGTGAGACAAGCCTGAACAATACAAAACTGTGCTTCCATAACACCTCAACAACGCCACAGGTTGATCACCTCCATGCCGCGCCCCATTGATGAAATAATTTGTTCAAAAGTAGCCCAGACCAAGTATTAACTGCATACATTAATATACTTTTCAGATTCTTGTTTAAAACATCTTTAGTAGTCTCGTAAAATATTTTAATTCAAGTTTTCATGATCTATACGCCATAATCATCAAGATTAAAACGAAAAAAAAAAAAAAAAGTGTTTTAAACACTTCCCAGGACAATGGATTGAGAAAATGAACTAAACATAATATTAAATAATTCATTGAGAAGGACCTGTATATGGACCTTGTGTGTGTGTGCAATGTGCATGTGTGTGTGTGCGCATACCTGAGCTCCGTGCGGCAGAGGTCCACAGCTGTGGGGCCTGCGGCTCCCGTAGACCACCCCGTACCCTGCATGGAGCAGGCGCTGGCCCAGGGTTCGACCCAGGTCCCCCGTCCCGAACACACACACCGCCGGCTCCTCCGGCTGGCTGCGGGCGGTCGGCACGTCCACCACAGGACACAGACACACGCTGTCTGACCGCTGCTGTCCTGACATGACCCTTCCCTGTCTGTGTATGTCTATACTATAGCTACGCACACACCTATAGGCAGTGGTATGTATAAGGCAGGTTAGTTTTCACCGTTACTTTGCAAAAACAACTATGTATTTTTACTTCTAAGTGCGGTTTTGAGGCATTTTAGATATGCTTTTTTCAAATGATTTTTAAGGGCCTTTTAAAGATAATAGAGGCAACTTTAAATACTGTTAAACACAGTGGGCTGTCTGCACGGCAAAGCGTCTGTCTGCAGGACTACATTAAAATGCTCAAAATGATAGGCCAAAAAACACACAACAAAAAGGTTATGAATGGCATTGAAATAATAATGGATTACATTACACTACAGTACAACATGAAACAAAAACTCACACTGGTGGTCTCTCTGGAGTACCGTGAAGCTCTCTCTCTCACCACCAAGAAACAAATGTCTTGTCACAATTTCACATAGCAATTGAAGTGTAGTTCTGGATTCTGTCTGTGTGTCTGACTGCGAGTCTTGACTGTAGTTGACTGTGTGACTGAGGATGTGTGTGTGTGGCGGTGCGGGGGAGGGTGTTTGTTATGGCGCAACTGGAAAACTTCCCTGAAAAAAAAAGAGCCTGGCGTGTGTGCATGCATATGTGTGTGAGTGTCTGTCTGTGAGATTACAGCAAATCAAGCTTGGCATTTCCCAGAATGGGCCCTGGGTCCTATGCCCTGCGGGACCCAGCCACAAACGAAAGTGAAAGTGTGCAGCTGTTTGCCACGATTCGGGGCAACTTGAGTCCAAGTACAGACATGATCAAACATTTTATTCCACTGTTGCGGGAACCCTGTGTGTGCGCCCGTGCATGTACGCGTGTGCATCCCTTTGTGTTGAGAAACATATGGTCTGACTCACCAACATGCTTATGGATAATAAAAGCCAGATTGTGTCGCATGGCCACATTCACATCCATATTCCATTTAAATGGAATTATTTTTAACATGGAAAGTACCTCTTGTCTGGAATCAAGTTACTTCCCTTCTTACTGTAAAAAAAACATTCTGTAGCAGGATGGGTGCAGGCAGGGTCAGAACCGGGACAAATTAGTGACGTCTTAAGGTGTCCAGATCAAAGCAATCCAAGACTATTCAGATCTGGCTCAGAATATCACCTGATTTCAACCCATTTCAACCAACACAAATCCTCTCCACTGAAGACAGACGTCCCTGGATGAACCAGAGAGAGTCAGATTGAGGCCAGACTAATTTGAATCAATCATAACTAGTCTGATCTTGGCCAGAATAGCTTAGCTATAGCTTTATTATTTAAATTGGTGAAGAGGTCCTGGAAATTACGTAAAAATCGTCTCCATATTGGCTGCGATTTGGCCCAGTCTTGAATGTCACTGGAGGATCGTAACGTATCTGGAGAAATCCAGTGACATTCAAGACTAGGCCAAATCGCAACCCAGATGAGGATAGCAAGATCAAGACTAGTTATGACTGATGTGAGTTAATCTGAATGGATTCCAGTCAGATTGAGGCCACTGCCAGACAGATTGATGCCACTGCCCGGTACATTGAGGCCACTGACCGGGACACTTAATTTTAAGGGTTAGGGTTAGGTGTTAGGGTTACTGCTATACCGTGTGTGTGTGTGTGTGTGTGTGTGTGTGTGTGTTGTTCTCCTCGGATCGCCACCTTGTCGTGGTGGAGAACCTTGCGTGTTCCAATGAACCTGAGAGCGATGCCGTCGGGAGCTTAGCTCCTGGTAGGGTCACCCATGGCGGTAAGGTCAAAGGGGAGGTTCCAGACAAAGAGCGGTCCAAAACAAGACCTCAACGGCGGAGTGGGCGGATGATGGTTGCAAGGAGGCTCCACAACGGTCACAAAGGCGGAAGAAGGCTGCAGCAAAGGTGGGCCCCCAATTGTCTTGGTTTCCTTGCCATTGGACCCTGGCCCTCCCTTTGTCAAGGACAGTGTGGTGGCTGACTGTGCACCAGTCTCCCCACTTTAAAAGATTTCACGCACAGGCGTTCTCCTGAAGGACCAACCATTTACCCCCCCCCCACAAGTCCTATGGCGACCAGGAAATGGTGACGGAAGCAGGACAGTGAAGTCTGGGAGCTTCTAGCCAAGTTTCTGGCACATAGGCGGTGGGTGCCTGTTTCAGTCGCCTTGCTCTCGGATCTAGGCAGAGAGAGCTTTCCGGCAGCGGCACCCATGTCTGAGCAGCCCTATTTAGGATCCGCTCTGCTCACCCCACACGGGGAAGGGGCTAGAAAAGGTGCCCTAAAAATAGCCTGCCTTCCTTAACCCGACTGGATTACCGCGTCCAGTGGGTTCACCTCACAGCGGTCGTAAAACAACAAAAACTATGAACTTTGGAGCCTGGAACGTTAGAACACTCATGGACAGTGCATCCAGCAATCGTCCAGAGAGAAGATCCGCAATCATTGCCAGGGAACTCAGAAGGTGGAATATCGACATTGCTGCCCTGTCCGAAACCCGCCTGGCTGATGAGGGGCAATTAAAGGAGGAGAAAGGGGGATATACCTTCTTCTGGAAGGGTAAAGCATCTGATGAACCCAGAATTCACGGAGTAGGTTTTGCCATCAAAAACCGGCTCATCCCCCTATTGTCAGAAACCCCAGTAGGCATCAATGAGCGTCTCATGACCCTAAGATTGAGGCTCTCAAACAATCAGATGACCACTGCTGTGAGTGCCTATGCACCAACCCTAGACTCACAGGATGAGGACAAGGAGGCCTTTTATGCAACCCTAGACCAGGTTCTATCGGACACCCCAAAAGAAGATAAGATCCTTCTTCTCGGAGACTTTAATGCCAGGGTTGGCAAAGATCACATGCTCTGGAAAGGCACTCTAGGCAGAGAAGGTGTTGGGAATGTCAATTCCAACGGAGTCCTTCTTTTGTCAAAGTGCGCTGAACATGAGCTTGTGATCACAAACACCCTCTTCCGCCAGAGAAACAGGTTTAAAACCTCCTGGAAGCATCCAAGGTCAAAGTGTTGGCATCTCATTGACTATGTTATTGTCAGGGCTAGAGATCACAAAGATGTTAAACTCACCAGGGCCATGATTTGCGCAGACGACTGCTGGACGGACCATCGCCTCATCCGCTCGACAATGAACTTCGTGTTGCGGCAGAAGAGGAGGACACAAAAGAAACAACTCCGCCCTAAATTTAACATCGATTGCCTTGGAGACACAGACATGGTGCAACAGCTTCAAAACACCCTGTCTGTTAGACTCCCAGAAGAATATCCTGAGGATGTGGAGGAACATTGGAGAGCTCTAAAGACCACACTACTTGAGGCCAGCAAGGACACTATTGGCTACAAGACCAGGAAACACCAGGACTGGTTTGATGACAACGACATCGTAATTCAACAACTAATTGATGCCAAAAGAAAAGCCTTTTGTTCCTGGCAGAATGACATCAGCTGTAGGGAGAAAAGGCAGGCCCACGCCAAGGCAAAGGCATTTGTCCAGAGCAGAGTGAGAGAGCTGAAAAATCAATGGTGGATGGAAAAGGCCCTGGAAATCCAGAGGCTCGCTGACTCTGGGGATACCAGGGGTTTCTTCAATGCCACCAAGGCTGTTTATGGGCCCAGTTATCGAGGCCTAAACCCTCTCCGCTCTAAAGATGGACAAACCTTGCTAAAAGACGATGCAGGTATCAGTTTAAGGTGGCGAGAGCATTTCCAAGAGCTCCTGAATCGAAACACCACAGTCGAGATGGAAACCATCAACCAGATCCCTCAGCAACCCATCATGGAACATCTAGGTGACCCCCCCACTGAAAATGAGATCCAGGACGCCATCAGGAAACTGAGTAACAACAAGGCCTCCGGACCAGATGGGATTCCGGCAGAAGTCTTCAAGCAGGGTGGACCAGCCCTTGTTAGCCACACCCATAGCCTCCTTGGTAAAATCTGGGAGAAGGAGCAAATCCCAGCCGAACTAAGGGATGCCCTGATTATTACCATCTTCAAGAAGGGAGATAAGGCGGTTTGTGGCAACTACAGAGGTATTTCCCTACTGTCCACAGCTGGAAAGATACTGGCACGTATCCTGGCGAACCGACTACTGCCTCTGTCAGAAGTGATCCTCCCAGAGTCACAATGTGGTTTCCGGCCTGCTAGGGGTACATCTGACATGATTTTTGCAGCCCGTCAACTGCAAGAGAAATGTCGGGAACAACATCTTCCACTGTACATGGCGTTTATCGACCTCACAAAGGCCTTTGATTCCGTGAACAGAACTGCCCTCTGGGGTGCCCTTTCCAGGATTGGATGCCCTGACAAATATGTGAGGATCTTGCGTCTGCTGCATGACGACATGTCGGCAGTGGTGGTCGGAAATGGCGGTGCCGAAACAGCTCCCTTCAAAGTTGACACGGGTGTCAAGCAGGGCTGTATCATTGCACCAACCCTGTTTGCCATCTTCATCTCTGCAATTCTCCACCTCACCAGTAAAGACCTGCCTGAGGGAGTCAAGTTCATGTACAGGACTGACGGCGGACTCTTCAACCTGAACAGGTTTAGGGCAAAGAGCAAAGTCCACATGTCTTCCATCACAGAGCTCCAGTACGCAGATGACAACGCTCTAGTTGCTCACTCCGAAGCGGATCTCCAGAACATCTTGAATGCCTTTGCCAGAGCCTATCGACTCCTGGGACTTGACATAAACATCAAGAAGACTCAGATCCTGTACCAGCCAGCTCCTGACACACCCTTTCAATCCCCCACAATCCATGTGGCTAACACCACACTGGATAATGTGGATCAATTCGCATACCTTGGCAGCCTTCTTTCAACAAGAGCTGTCATTGATGCTGAGATCAACCACCGGATAGGGTGTGCCAGTGCAGCCTTTGCCAGGCTGAGGCAGAGAGTTTTCGAAAATCGGGACATTCAGGTGAACACCAAGCTCCAGGTCTATCAGGCCGTAGTACTGCCCACTCTGCTCTATGGGGCTGACAGCTGGACCACCTACAGTAGACACCTGAAGGCTCTGGAGCGATACCACCAGCGATGTCTCCGTAAGATCCTCAGGATCAGTTGGGAGGACAGGCGAACGAACATCAGTGTCCTGAAGGAAGCAAACATCCCCAGCATCACCACAACCATCATCCGCCACCAGCTGCGATGGACAGGTCATGTCATCCGCATGCCTGACTACCGCCTCCCGAAGCAGATGCTGTATGGCCAGCTGAAGGAGGGGCAACGCTCCCAAGGAGGTCAGAAGAAAAGGTACAAAGACAACATCAAAACTCACCTGAGAAAGTGCCACTTCAACCTCAACACCTGGGAGGAGTCTGGCCTTCAGAGAGGCGTGTGGAGCAGGATGGTCCATGAGCGCTCTGCACAATTAGAAAGGGACCTCCACAGTGCCGCAGAAACAAAGAGGCAACTGAGAAAGGAGAGACCTACCACCAAGACGGCTCCCCACACCTCCACTACCACCCCCACGGCAACCATTCACATATGCACCCACTGCAATAGAGACTGTGGATCCAGGATTGGCCTGTTCCAGCACCTGAAGACCCACAGATGACCAGACCCACCGACAGGAGGACAATCATACTCGTTCCGAGTGATCGCCGATGATGGTGTGTGTGTGTGTGTGTGTGTGTGTGTGTGTGTGTGTGTGTGTGTGTGTGTGTGTGTGTGTGTGTGTGTGTGTGTGTGTGTGTGTGTGTGTGTGTGTGTGTGTGTGTGTGTGTGCGCGTGCGCGTGCGCGCGTGCGATGTAATGCGTGTATTGTCTGTACAAAATCTATTTCAACTTTGTGAAATAGGCCTATATGTTTTTGAGAGATTTAAGCACTCCAAGGCCTGGCTTTGTCCCTATGTCTCTACACCTCTTTCAAATGTTCAAAGTTATAGTGTCGGTGTCCTGCCAAAAACACTTATCTCCAAAAACGTAACTTTTCAGGAGGATGAAAAAACAGTTTTTCTCAGAAACTAACTGGCCAAATAAATCTAAAATGCTGTTGTTAAACACACTTAGCCCCACAAATAAAAATATAGTTCTACAAAAATCATCAGTCAATAGTTTAAGGTCTTTAGTGGAGATACATGGTTTTGCTTTGGAGATTAGTGGAGATACTGTAAGTGGTTTTGTCATCCCATTTTGACTGAGACTGATTCTAAAAACGGCTTCAAAATACTGATTTAAGTTTTCTGAGGCAAAATAAATATTTTTTAAATGCTGTGCATACTGTATAGAACCCCAATGGGGCTTTCCTTCCAGAAGTGGAGGGTTATAAGCAGTTTCCACCTATAATGGGCTATAAGATAGGTAGAGATCTGCAGTAAGTAAGTAGCCTTGCCAGGCCATGATGTCAGGAGGCCCGGCTGAGTCATTGAGGCCCATATAGGTCAGGAGCCTATCTCCTATTTCTGTAGCGTGAGGCAGCTTGATGTACAAGTACATCCCTTGGACATGACGCTAGTATACCGCAGAGATCTGCAGTAATTTGGACCAATCAGATTGCACATGTGACATCAATGAGCTGATGGTTGTTTTACAAGGACCTTGTGAAACAACCATCAGCTCAGGGATGTAAAACTCAAATAGACTACCAAAATAGAAAAAATGGTACAAGTCGAGGGCCAGAGACACAGCACTGGGTTTCAAGATAAACAAGGTAAATATAAAGATGAAACTGCATGTATTAAAACTGCTTTCATAGAGAAATGAGAAAGTAAATTCATTGAGTTGAGAAATAGTCAAGCAATTCAAACATTCATCTCTTATCATGGTGTTTTCAACATACAGGTACCAGAGGGCCAGTTATAATTACTTATAATTAATATCATGAATGCAAATGATCCGTCGACTGTTGTAACGTTACCTGTTGTCATAATGGTTTCTATGCCAATGGAAACTTTGATCTGACAAGTTATAGTGTAGTTAGTTGCCACTTATTAAACTATTAGCCTTGACACCCAGGCTTTCATTTTCGTTCGCGTTGCGCGAAAACGCCTAACATGGTGATGTTAATGATTTACTTCAGACCGTTTCAGAGCTCATCTGTCTGTGATGTCACTATATTACAGTTTTTGTCATTGGCATGTTTGACTGGAAATGTTTCAGTGAAACACACCATTGCACATAAAAATCACACCAAGGGGTCTAATGAAGTACTGTCAGTTTTTGAACATGTACAAAATTGGAAAAAAAATATATAAAAATCACGGCACTCTCTCTTTAATAAGTTATTACAATATTACCCTACTGCACTTAGCAGAGATGTCCGATATTGACTTTTTTACCGATACCCGATATTCCGATATTGTCCAACTATTAATTTCCGATACCGATATCAACTGATACCGATATATGCAGGCTTTTGTGGTGAAAAAAAATAATAATAATAGGGGTATTCAGTGATTTGGCTGATTCAAAAAAAGGATGGTCCCCCATATATATTTTTTCCCAATTGTGTGGCTCTATACATATATGTAAATGGTGTTTTACCAATTTTAAAAAAACGAAACAAAAAAACAAATGTATCTCAATAGAAATATGTTCTGATATTCATTTTTTAATCCTTTACTGGGCGATATTATCTGTTTGGCCAACATCTTATTAGACTACTACACTATTACCCTATTATACATATTAGCCTATTACACTATTACCCCATTCAACATATTTCCTATTACTCTTACACTTATTAGACTACTACCCTATTGCACATATTGCCCTATTACCACAATTTGATAACCAATGTTGGGGATCATAGAACGCCATCAATGACCCCAAGGGAGTCCCAGGACCACATTTTGATAACAAGTGGCTCAATATGGCTCTCTGTGGCCCCTGTTGACAAAATGTCATGTACATGAATACCAGTCGCGAGCACTCTGTAGTAACTATGTGAAGTAAACTGTGCCATGTATACCAGTTTGACATATCCCTGAGACCCTCAATGTATATTGTAAAATCGTTAATAATGTAACTCAGCTGTCCATTTTCACTCAAATGGAAATTGACCCTAAAGGTCCATTTGTACAGAGTTGCAGTGGGTCCATTTCCAAAGTCTATGAGACTTTGGGATCCTATTGAGTGGGGTCCACAGCAACTGAACATGATACACAACTATAAACCTCACATAGGCAAACACTATATAGTAGCATAGATCTATACTATATAGACATATAGTATAGATCTACACTATAGCATAGATCTTATTTTCTGACACACACACACACGCGCGCGCGCGCACACACACACACACACACACACACACACACACACACACACACACACACACACACACACACACACACACACACACACACACACACACACACACACACACAGTGATGGACAGGTTCCACTTCCATTTGGCAATATTGTATTGTATTGTGGTAGTGGAGATAAGTGTTTTTTGCGCAACAGGTTTAACAGCCAATGGAGATAAGTGTTGTGAATAGATAAAAAAAACACCTTTTCATTGGACATAATCATAAAATATCATACCAGCAGATAGAGCAGAAAGGGTACATTCCAACCATATAAAAAAGTGAAATTCATAAAAAATGGACGTAAGTGCTTTTGGTTGGACACCGACGATAGGTATATGTCGAGAGGGATAAAGTATTGTTTCCTACTCCTCCACAGTGTAATAAAAACAATACAGACAGACAATAAAACAAGTAACAGTAGTGCAACAGATTAAGGACATTAAAGGGCCATAAAGTGCTAGATAACCTATATAAAAATTAATTGCCGCTATATAAAAATTGCAAGAGAGAGCAGCAGTTGGGTGCATGCATACTACAGTCTTTCCTTTTTTGTTTTGGTATTGTACATGGGCAATGAGAGGTAGCAGCAACCTCTACAGTACTCTAGGGGGAAAAAGTGGCGCTGTTGTACCAACAGAGGGTGCTGTTCACCAATACAGTACACAGGACGCAGTTCACACAGTTGGTTTGCACCAACTATTGGTTGGTTTGCCCAACTGCAAGTTTGCACTCTACCAAGTGCTGATCTAGTTATTTCAATTTGTGACGACGTCCTGGAAATGACATAAAGATGATCCCCATATTGGCTGTGATTTGGCCTAGTCTTGAACGTCACTGAGTTGTCACAGGAGGACGTCTTCATAACATCACTGGAGGACTCCAGTGACGTTATGAGGACGTCCTCCGGTGACAACTCAGTGACTGGCAAATCACAATCCATATTGGGATGATATTTACGTCATTTCCAGGACATCCGCAAATTGAAATAACAAAGCTATGGCAAAGCTATTCTGGGCTGGGGTTGGTTGAAATCAGGTGATATTTTGGTCCAGATTTGACTAGTCTTGGATTGCCTTGATCTGGACACAATCAAGACATCACTAATTCATCTCGGTCCTGGTCCTGGTCCTGGTCCTGGTCCTGGACCTGGTCCTGTTTGCGGGGACGGGATGTCAGAAGAGATCAGCTCCAAATATGGAGATCTCAGGGTTTGAAGTCAGTAAAATTGGTGGTCGGCTCCATATACGCAGATCTAGGTGATGATCCAGTCTTCTCCATGTATAGCTACCCAGGCTTTTGATGAGGTCAGTGTCATGATCTTCATATATAGAGATGATGATGTCAAACATGATGATGATGATGATGTCAAACAACCACATATTGAGGGGTGACCTGCTGACCAACAGTTTTGCAGGTTTTCATAGGGATCTGTCACATAGGTTTTATGAATGTTGAGTTATAATGAGTAGTAGCACAGTAGTAACAAGAGCTGAATTGTGATTAAATAACTAATAAGCTTCTCTTTTCCTTTTTCTTTCTTTTCGCCATAAAAGGTTTCCATGTGACAGTGACGGCACAATACATAGCCATATTGTGCAACAATATAGCCTATTCTAACTTAAGTATAAAGCTTTCGATAACACTGTGCAACCGCTATATGGGATAGATACAGTATGTCACGTATGTAGGTTGCTATGTGCTTGGGAATATATCTGCAGGCAAATGTTTTTGGCAGACCAGTTTGTCAAGAACAAAAAGGCAAGCCTAGGCGAGAGAGGAGAGTATTCTACTTCTCAACGGTATTATAGGTAGAAATATGAACTCTTGATATGCTTGCGTGTGTGTGCGTTGTGTGTGTGTGTGTGTGTCAGAAGACAGACAGAGACCTCAGTCTCGGTCTTGTTTTTGTCTTGCCACAATTTGTCTTGGTCTTGTCTTGGTTCTCACCGTTGTCGCACTTCAATTGTCTCGTGGTCTTGGTCTTGTTCTCAACCCCTTAGGTGCCTTAGGTCTCGACCCCCTAGGTCCTGGTCTTGTGTTGGGCTCGATTTAGATGGTTTTGACTACAACACTAGGTCTAACTGATGACAGCAGAGATCCTTTAGATCAGTTATAGACATTTATATATTCCATGGAGGAGCAAGATGTACACTTTACTGAGGGCCTAATATCTTTAATATAAAACAAGTAATTGCAGCCCTAATATCTTGACCTCCTTTCCTGTTGCTGGAGGAACAGAAGATTTTGTGTTCAGATTCACTTGTGCGGACATGTTAGAAATCAGAAATGCAGCTCTTGTCGATATTAATTAATCAATCATAAATGCACCATTTATGATTTGAAGATTCATTCATGCTTGCCTTTCCCAGGACAGTCGTGCACGCCTGGTGTTTTGGGGAACACTTTTTGGTCACCTTTAGTCATGTGTATGTAAGGTTGTACAACAAATGCGTTTTTAAAAATCAGTTGGAAACATGATCACATGGCAGGGACATGCAAGGCCTTAATCAAAGCTCATACAGCGCACCCATTCAAGCCGCTATAGGCTATGAGAGAGTGCAGTGAGTGCCTGCGCCAAGAAGCCAATGTCAAACAGTGGTGATTGGTGAATGGAACAGGTAGTGGTGCGGTAAGCCAAAACAAGCACTCCTGTGATCTCCCCGTGTGTCTCAGCCAATTACTGTAACTCATGGGTGTGTGGTTTTGAGGTTGACTGCCGTGAGAATAACATAGTCATACTGGAACCAAATGGATGCTTATGGGTCTATAACTCTGAGAGTTACAGAACCTCTGAGGGTCTCTTCAGAGTTAAATTAATAATATAAATTGGGGCGTCCCAAAAATAACAATGTCATGGAGGTCCGTCAACTAATGTATGTCAAACTGGGGTTCCTTGAAATTTAACAGGCTAAGAATCGTTACATGTGGGCCATATCTCTTCAAATCTCTTCAACAGGCTATTTAGTGTCAATTTGGTCATTCCCACTGGTAGATAAATCAGGTGTGCCTCAGCTATACTTATACTAGACCAAATCAAATTCTGCAAAAAATGTGCACATTACACATTTTATTCATATAAAGACTTACATCAGTTTATTGGGAGATATTAAATTTGAATAGCCTATCACATAATTACATAGCAATGTATATGCAAGTTAGTACAGTGTGATCAACTGATCATCAGAATAGTGGAGTCTTCCTTGCCCCTACTTGGAGCTTGCAGAAAAACTCTGAGAACACAGACACAATCTATCATAACATATTAACACAATCCAATTGCTATTACGGTAATAAAGAAAATATTATTATGATAGTGAAGTGGCAAACTTCACTATTTTTGTGTCGTGTGTGTGTGTGTGTGTGTGTCAGAAGACAGACAGAGAACTCTTTTCCGCTGGATGGGAACCCGTTCAGTTCAGAACCAGTTTTTGGTCCATGAGACAGGCCCCCCAAAATTGGAACTTTAAACAATACATATATTAAATTGTTTATAGGATCATTATCAGTAAATTAATATATGATAAACCTTCCATGGTAGTTGCCCTTTCATACTAATTTTCATATCTAACATTTTAAGATTTGTAATACAATAAATTATTGTCTTTATGGTGATCATAACTAAATAATAATGATAATAATTAAAGGTGTACTAGGTAACTTGACTGGTGGTTACTGCTGGTACTGCAGTTTTTAGATCGAATCCTACATTTCCCAGCATTCCATGCATGTTTAAGTTGCATTCTGATTAGTCCTTGTAATCAAGGACCAATTAGAAGTCTGTGACACATTGACATATAATATTATACAATAGACAGGACACCCTGAGGAAACCTTGAGGCGAAATGGACATAGTGGCCAAAGTTGAGAATGCAGTTTGAGGAGCAGTGGGCCAGAAACATGAACGCACAATAGGCTCCGCCCCTCCAGAAATCTGCAGCACTCTATGCACACACACACGCGCGCCGCACGTTCATGTTCTCGGCCCATTTTCCCAGAATGCACTCTGTTTTTTCCCCTCAAAGAGGAGTGAAATCGCCTCATGCACTGGGTGAGCAATTTAATGCAAGTATATGAGAGGGGAACTTCCGGTGTTCTCTCTATTTAATATATACTCTAATGTGTGACATCACTTTACCTGGAAAACACGACCTCCCCATAACTTTTGAATAGAAAACCTATTTAAGGAGTGGCTTATCTGAAAACTATGTCATGTAAGGTCGAGTATTAAATGGCTATCAAATATAAGATTTTAAAGAAAAAGTCTCACTCAATTCATAAAAGGTTCCAATTTTGGAGAACAAAAAACAAAAATAACCGAAGAGTCCAGAGAGAAACCATGAGAGAGACCATATTTTGATCATCCTAAGTATCATGTCTTATGACTTAAGTCAACACAAAGTGTTGACTTAATTCCAAATTAGAGTCCAGAAAAGAGTCCAGAGAGAAACCATGAGAGAGACACACAACCCCATTTTGATCATCTTACGTATCATGGCTTATGAATTAAGTCAAATTGTTTACTTAAGTCATAAGACATGATACTTAGGATGATCAAAATAGGGCCCACACAGTTTAATTGTGTTAGTCAATGTTCATATCTGTCCTGTTCCTGGGGGGCGTATACCTCCTCGCGAGAGAGATATTTTTTTTGTTTCGTTCCAAAGGATCATTTCGCCGAGGCCATTCTCTTGTAGAAGAACAGTGCTCCAACGCCCGCCCCTATAAGAGTCCCTACTGCCGCACCGACTGGACCAAACACTATTCCAGCCTCTGCCCCTCCGGCCACTCCGCCAATAGTAGCGCCGACTCCAGTCATCGCTCCGGCCACCTGTATCGCACCGCCTAGTTTGGTTTTGTTGTTGTTCTCCTCGGTTTCCATCCGCTTTTGCTCCTCGAGACGCCGCCTCTCTTCCATCTCTCTGTCAAAGTTGTCTTGTTGCTCCTGCAGTTCGTTCCGCATTTTCTCTTCTCGCTCCAGAGCGGCACTCTCGTATTTATTTGTTAGTTCTTCCATCTCTTTGTCAAAGTTATCTTGCTGAGCCTGCAGTTTGTTCTTCGCTTTTTCTTCTCGTTCCAGCGCCTCTCTCTCGTATTGACTCTTTTGTTCTTCAAGCGCTCTATCGAAGCTTGCTCGTTGTTCCTCTTGTTCTTTAATTGTTTTCTCTTCTCGTTCCCGAGCCTCTCTCTCGTACTTCTTCTTTTGTTCTTCTAACTTCTTGGAAAAGTTAGCTTGTTGCTTCTGTTGTTCTTTTTTCGTTCTCTCTTCTTGTTCAAGTGCTGCTCGCTCATACTTCTTCTTTTGCTCTTCTGCCTGTTGGGAAAATGTTGTCTGTTGTTGCTCGAGTTCCCTCTTGTTTTTTTGTTCTTTTTCCAGAGCTTCTCTCTCATATTTTGTCTTTTGTTCTTCCATCTGTCTAGAAGATTTAGCCTCCTGTACATGTAGTTCTTTCTTCATTTTCTTGTCTTTTTCCAGAGCGGCTCTCTCATATCTCTTCTTTAGTTCTTCCATCTGTACGGCAAACTGTGCTTCTTGTTCCTCTAGAACATCCACAGCCTCACTCTCGTATTTTGCCTTTTGTTCTTCCAGCTGCCTAGCAAAGTTAGCTTGTTGTTCCTGTAGTTCCTTCGCTATCTTCTCGTCTTTCGCCAGAGCCTCTTGTTCATATTTCTTCCTTTGTTCCCTAATTTCTCCGGCAAAGTTTGCTCGTAGTTCCTCGAGTATTTTCTTCTTTTGCCCTTCTTTTTCTTCCATCTGTCTGGCAAAGTTTGCTTGCACCTCTAGAATTTTCTTCATTTGCCCTTCTTTTTCTAGAGCTTCTACCTCATATTTCTTCTTTTGTTCCTCCATCAGTCTGGCAAAGTTTGCTTGTTGTTCCTCTAGTGCTTTCTTCATTTGCCCTTCTTTTTCTGTAGCTTCTACCTCGTATTTCTTCTTTTGTTCATCCATCTGTCTGGCAAGGTTTTCTTGCTCCTCTAGAACTTTCTTCTTTTGCCCTTCTTTTTCTAGAGTTTCTAGCTCATATTTCTTCTTTTGCTCTTCCATCTCTTTAGCAAGGTGGGCTTGTTGTTCCTCTAGTGCTTTCTTCTTTTGCCCTTCTTTTTCTAGAGCTTCTACCTCATATTTCTTCTTTTGTTCTTCCATCTGTCTGGCAAAGTTTGCTTGTTGTTCCTGTTGTTGTTTCTTCATCTTCTCTTCTTTTTCTAGAGCTGCTCTCTCGTATTTGCTCTTTTGTTCTTCGCTCTCTTTACATCTCCTCTCCTCGGCGGATCTCGCTTGCTGTTCCAGCTGCGCTTTCGTCATTTCCATTGCCTTATCCATGGCCTCTTTTTCGTATTTTCTCTTCAGCTCTTCCGCCTCTTTACCTCTCTTCTCTTCGTTCTCTTTAAGACGTCTCTGCTTGTCTTCCTTTAGTGCTTTCGTCGCTTCTCGGAACATCTCGTTGGTGTAGTTGCTTCCTCCATTCTTCAACACCATCTTGTTTATTTTCTCCAGCAGTTCGGCGACCTGACAGGGATCCTGTGATTTGTTGTTGAAGACGTGGTAGCGGCCATCACATTGCGCAATGATCTCTTGCAGTATTGGACTTTTTTCCACTATGACTTCCACCCGTTTACTCTCAAGCAGGTCACCATTAGTGAACAGAATCATAGTGTATTTATTTGACATTTGGCCGAATAGATCCTGGATCATTTCCACAGATTGCTGCTCGTCATCTATGAACCTGCCCAGTTTGATCACATTCAGGAAAACGTGGGGACCAGGAGCGGAAAAACGAATGCACTGTTCGGTGGTTTCGAGAGTTTGTTCGTGGCTTAACCTGGAGTCAAACAATCTCGGCGTATCTATGACGGTGACCTTTGTGCCGGCCGCTTCCCCTATGACTTTCTGGCAGCCTGTTGTCACTAATTCGGTCGAAAACTCGGACCGGAAAGCGTTAGAACCCAGGATGGTGTTTCCAGTGGCACTCTTTCCAGCTCCGTGCTTCCCAACCAACACGATTCGAACTGTGTTGTCATTGATGAGAGCTGTTGGTTTAAAAATGAAATGGTTAAAGTAGATATGTGAGAAATCTCAGACCTCAATCTCAGATCAACCTTAGACCCTCCCTTTATTATGTCACTTAATTTCCTAAAAAATATCTATCATCTATCATCTAAACAATCATAGGGGCCGCAATGGTCCTTACGAGTATTTATTTATTTTTTAGTAATTTTCAAATCTCTACTCAAAACTCATATTTTTCCAGTAGGCTATATGGCTCCCCTATATCTCTATGATTGTTATTTTATTGATAAAAAAGCATCTTGGCAAGATACATCAGTACATACCTTCGCCTCCATTCTTGCTTATTGAATATGCATTCATGTCTGTCTTGAGGTTTTCTGTCACCTAAACAGAGAGAGGGGGGGGTATAATTTACCAGTATACAGTATAGCGCCTTTATCCAAGGCACTTTATCCAAGGCATTGTATTCACCCCCACAGCTGTCCAGGATATAGATCTGACAGGTGCACACCTCAACAACTGCTGCATTTGACATTTTACATGCATGACATGATGTATGGTGCAATTTGGTTGAGATGTCGTCACTCACCTAAAGACAGGAGGATTTGACTGCAAGAGAATGTCCCTGCTGTGGCGTCTATGACCTTGTCCTTAGAGCCAACCTGTCAGTGCATTTAAGATAACAGTAATAATATTGTTTTTATTTTATATATATATACAAGCATTATGATTGATGTTCATTGATGTTTAGTCTTTCAATAACATTGGTCATGATATTTGCATCTAAATACCCCACACAAAGGCTATAATTAACACTATTAAAAATCTATTATATCATTTATTTGTGCATGTATTGTGAGCTTGTATCAGCTGTTTACGAAGATTTTGCCTATAGATTATTTGGCAACTTAGTCAATTTCTTGTCAGTTTTTATAGAAGTTTGTTACTACTTTTTTTCACCACAAGTTGCTAACTCGACACTTTCAACACAAACAGCGATCTTGGAAGTCATAGGAGGAGGAACCAGTCTGTGTCTATATATCTTACATGTCTAACTTTCTGCTGGAATTCCACCTGTCCCCTTCATGGTATTCTACCGGTCTGCCTGCTGGTATCCTATACCGGTCTGTCTACCTGTCAGAGAATCCAACAGTAGTTTATACAATCTAATCTGTGAAAATCCAAGACACGTTACTGCGAACAATTCACTTATTTGTCTGGTGCCTGACAAGATGGAAAGAATTACGCAATCAAAACTGCAAATTCTTGGCCGATGCCAATGTTTAAAATATCAATTTAGAGTAGCTGATCGCTGTTACTGATATGTTGATTGAGTTTTCCCCTTTTGTGCCAGGGAAACAAATACACACCAACATAATATACTGTATGCTTATTAACAACAGATACATTTTGGCTACTGCTGTTTGCTAATGTCTGTTTTATTTGCTGTTACCAATATTGACCGATAATAGGAAGGAAGCCATGCCTGCACATCAGCAGCAATAGTGCTTCAGAATCTCGCTCAAGGACACTATGACAACTCTGGGGGCATAAGTAAGTCTTGTCGAGCCATGAGGCCCATAGGCAGGAATGTTTTGTACAAATACACCCCCTGGACATGATGCTTGTATGTCGCAGGGACTTACCGCCAATTCAACCCTTGATGTTGAGCGTCTTTGGCATGACCCGGTTGGGGATCAAACCCCTGACCCTGAGTGTCCGGCCACAGGGCGGACACTCTAACCATAAGGCTACTGAGCTGGTCCAAGCCCAGTAAACCAAGGTTTGAACTGGGAACCTTGCGGTTCCTATTCAGTCAACACTATGCTTGAGGCACTGACGCCCTATAGTTCAAGTTCAATTTATTAGTCTCTATTAATTCTATACACAACAGTGTCGCTTGCCTAAGAAATTCTATATTGTCTATATGTATTCATGAGTCTACTGGCTGTAGCTGTGGGTTTTGGGCAATTTGTTTATAGGGGTTTCTTGTGACCCTCCCGTTAATATCCTATATGGCAGGGGAAAAAAGGCAAAGACGACAAACTTCCGGTATGGTTTAAGTTTCATGTGACATGTCACACTAGGGTATTTTTTTCATGGTTCTAATTAGTTTCGCCCCAAATAACATTCTTTGGACTAAAAACAGCCATAGAGATCTTGACAAACTGTAATGAAATCAACACATTTGGGCAAGAGGCTACGGCTAAAAAATACTATGCCTATCAACGTTCCCGTATTAAACAAAAGACGGCTTGTCATCTGCCAGACTAATAGGCCTGTGATTAAGATTTACAGGGTGCATGAATGCACAGTGTGAATAGGCACCACCCACGGTGTCAGAGAGTTGATTTAATTTCTCTGTAGCATGGCCAGTAAACATATTGTATTCTACATCACATAAAACTGATGATTTTGTAGTAGCAATTGATCCTTTCATCGTTATGTGTGTCTAATCTCATGAATAGATCAGCTTACACAAGTTTTAAATTAGGAAATATTTCACAGTTATTTTACCCTCTACTTTAGCTTTTGGGAGTACCCCCAGACAGTTTTCAAGTTGTTTGCTTCAGTACTTAGACATACCTATATGATTTTGACTTCATCAGACACGCCCCCTTCTTATTCAAACACACTGTAACTACCATTTACATTTTAACCATGTTAGAGTCATCCTCATTGACTACTAAATTCCCCCTAAAATATAAAAAAAGAATGAAAATGGGAAATGGAAAAACAATAGCCGCCATCAGATGGGTGTTTTCGATGAATTTATGAAAAAATTGACTTATAATGGGTTTGTATTGGAAGGTGGGCGTGTCTGATAAAATGTATATCAAACATCTATATTAGGGTGGGCCGTTATTTTTCCTAATAATAGGCCACAGAAAATTCCCAATAACTCAGAATAATTCCAATTTCAATTCATGTCTATAAAAATAAGTGCATGCCATTGTTTTCACAAGCTGGTAAGAGTGTGTTATTGTAAGGTCTGACTTCAGTAAACCTTTGCATTTGCATCTACCGTTCGATTTAGCATTTTGGAGGTGGGGAATGTGACAGGTGACAGATTCATAAATGGGCTACATAATCAAAGTAGCATAGTTTTAGTCCACAGAACCACAGATAAGGTAAAATGAGAAAGTACATTTTAATTTTTAATTTCCAAGAGCCGTTTAGTATCAGCCAAAGGGCCCAGGGCAGGATCTAAATATTCTGAATCAAGCAACTTGAGAAATTGTGAATAGATGTTAAACATGATCCCAAAAATGTTTGAAAATTAAATATACCTTTAATATATGCAGTTAGGCAAAGTACAGTTATTCTTGCCTATTAAGTAGTAATAGAATTACCTGATGCTCTTGTCTCTTGCCAGACTTTGGAGAAAGTTGTGGTTTGTGAAGATAATCGACCACACTCCCTTCCTTAATCCCTTGAGATCAATGAAGAAACAGAAGGCAGCGTTCTGCTACAGGTGAATTAGTGTGCAACCGCCTCCCCTCCTAAGCTCAGGTGAGAATGAGATGGGAGGGGGGCTGGGGGGGTGTCACTCATCTTCTATCCTTAGGGTTTGTGCCTGCATGCTTCGCTTCACTTGTACGTGTTTGTGTGTGTGTGTGTGTGTGTGTGTGTGTGTGTGTGTGTGTGTGTGTGTGTGTGTGTGTGTGTGTGTGTGTGTGTGTGTGTGTGTGTGTGTGTGTGTGTGTGTGTGTGTGTGTGAGTCGTGTCCCCCAGGGCTCCGTACTTGGTCTCCTCCTTTATTTTTGCGCTACATTAAACATCTGACTCTGAGAACAGCTTACAAGTTCACAAAGTGAATAGGGATCCTGTAGGGTTAATTTGGTTGTGATTTGGTCGTGATCAAACCTTTGTTTGTGTCCCTTCCACATAACGTAGGCCTACATGACACTATGATTTTGCGGATCATCTCAAACCTGAATGTCTGGTTCACCAGTGCTATGTCATTATTCTATATATTGCTGTGTGTGTGTGTGTGTGTGTGTGTGTGTGTGTGTGTGTGTGTGTGTGTGTGTGTGTGTGTGTGTGTGTGTGTGTGTGTGTGTGTGTGTGTGTGTGTGCACGCGCGCGCGCGTGTGTGTGTGTGTGCGCGTGTGTGCGTGTGAATGCAGTTCTTTGTATGCATCTATACTGTACAGTATGTGCATATATTGCTTTATTGTCTAAAGCTGAACTTACAGTATATACTTATATACTATTCATTTTTTTTCTTCATCAGTCTAAACTAAATCACATAATTATGTAAAATCATCAGGACATCATTGGACAGTGATTGTTCAGTCTAACCTGAAAAAAGTGGGAAAGACTGTACACAATGACTACTATGGAAATATAGTGTCAAACTTTTAAATCAAAACAACTCACACGCATATACTTGAACAAAAAATTAAGATTTGTGTTATACCGGCACAATAGAACTACTGATCAATGATATTGGTGAGATAAACCATGGCAGTATAATGTGGTTATAAAGTGCTATCTCACCAACATGTCTTGACTGGCAGGCATAATATTAGACATTACATCACATTACTTGGCAGTTTGCATAATCAAGCTAGCCCTATCTGCAAATGGGTCAGGAATCAAGAGGACCCATTTTTGGGTCATGGGCATAGGAAATGTTTTGTTTTTGAAATATGTCAGCCTGTTTTCGCATGGAACACCTTGTAGTGTACTGTGCGACAGTTTGCATAGGATCTATCTATCTGTTGATAGCTTGTGAATCTGTTCTATTTTCGCATGCAACAACAGGCTCATTTGCAATAAGTACTATAACACATTAAATCTTACCCATTTTGGGTAATATTTGAATATTTAATATTAAATAATATAAATGTATAATATTATTATTAATATTATTAATAATATTATTGTGAGTAATATTGTTATTACACTACTTTTGCTGGAAAAGGTAATAACATGTAATTCTGTACTGAGGAGATCACTGTTGTTCTAAGTAAGGGGACATTGATTGATGGTGTCAGCCAGGCATAAGTCGGTGAAGTGTCAGTAGTTGGTGAAGTGAATGTACACATCGTGGGTCGAACAGTTCCTGCACACACACACGCACACGCACGCACGCACGCACGCACGCACGCACGCACGCACGCACGCACGCACACACACACACACACACACACACACACACACACACACGTCATGCAAGGCTATTTTTATCCACCGATATGCTTCAAACTGTGCACTAAACAATTTCTGTCAAAATTGCAGAGTCATCCACAATAACAATCTGAAGACCCATCTATTCAGAATCCTCCTCACCAACTATCACTCCACTGTTCTTTATAGCCTACCAGGTCAGGGACCACAGCACCACACGGTTCAATTAAATTTAATTCAATTCAAAGAAACTTTATTGGCACGAGAAAACAAACATTTACATTGCCAAAGCAAGTGTCAAAAATGCAATAGCCTACAATAAAAAAACTGTTGAAGATAGCGAACGTATAGTTGGATGGGCTACAGATTTGTTGTTTTTTTGCCTCTCTTTACCTCTTCAGGACAAATGGCGACATTTTCCTCAAGATTATGCCGAAAAAATCATGGAATAGCTACTATTGCAACTATTGGGGACATAAGCAGATCTAGAAATTATGGGCAGCTGGGTCGCCATACAGCCAAAATAACTGTTTAAACCCTTGCAGCAATGCACCATATTGTTATGGTTTAGGGTTATTTTATGGGCCCAAATGAATAAGACCATTGTTAATAACAGTGACAAGGACTGTGCGGCACCTATTCGCTGTTATTTTTGGGGGTCCCTGAGCATAGGCCTCTATGTGATCCCGTGGAAACTCAAGCTTAAGGGCCCCCGTCCTGGGCCCAACGTGCCGGTTGGATAAACTTTATGCTTTATGGTGTCGATTCACGGTTAACAATTTTTGTATTGATTAGTGCTTAAAATGTAATGTAATTCTACAACTACAAACTGTTACTGTAATAAAGACTTCAATCAATCGATCAAAGCTCATTCTTCTGATGCAATTCAAATACTAAATTAACTGTGTACATTAATGCTGTTTCATTTTGCACACAAATTACCTTGCACACGGATATTACATATGTTTTACCTGTGTTTTAAATTAGTAAATTGCTGGATGTGGGTTGTAACTTGTGGAAGCATGTTGTACATTTCACTTGAATACTTCTTAGGGCTACTTGACTTACAAATGACCTTGCACACTGACATTAGATACCTGCTTTTTGAATTGCATTTAGCACATTGTTTCACTTCATATAGCAGTGGTTTTCAACCAGTGGTCCTTGGCTAAAATACAGAATACAGTACATTATGTACTGTGCCTGATGTCCACACACCAGTCCAGTAGGTGGCGGCATTTCACTATCAGATCATCATAGATCCTAGGTCATAGATCCTTCCAGAGCCTTCTAGGGGAGAGTTGCGATATTCCCGTTCACTCCTGTGCGTCAGGGCAATGGCGGTGCTGGAGGAGCAGCAGCGCTGATGTAGAAGCCGTTTGAGTGCACTCGGAAACCGGAAGTCGATGAATATGAATGGGACTCTATGGATTTAATCAGGGACCAGCAAAGAAGGCACGAAAACATCATGTATTAATGGCGGTGACCTCGTAAACAAAGTATTGATGCAGGCAAATTAAAGAATGCCTTCTGGAGGTTGATTTCGAATACTTTGTCACATGATTTGCAAATGATATATAATTATATTGACGTCTTGAAAGTATTATTGCTGACTGAAACTGGTTTCAAAGCAGGCGATATCGCGAGAATTCACTGAAAAGCTAAGATTCTCGCGATAACAGCGGGGGAAGGAGTATGCAGAAAGTTATTTAATCAGTTATTTAATTCAGCTTTAATGACTTCATTTTAGTTATTCTTTAATAATAGTACAACATAAACATTACAGAGACTCTAGCCGTGACTGAACAATACTTTAAAACAGTTGTCTTTTTGCATACGTACCTAAAATAGCTCTTATTGCGCCGTTTTCGTTGAAAACAATGTACTCCCAATGACAGTTAGGACTGGGACTGCACTCATAGACGAATCTCTGTAGTCTCGTGCACGGTGCTCTGCTCTGCTTTCTGACCCCTCAATATCGCAACTCTCCTACCAGAAGGCTCTAGATCCTTCTAAGCAAAGGAGCGTCGCTTGTGAATGACGTCATATAAATCGCGCCGTTTGAAAACAATCGGCGCGGAGCAAAGTTTGTTGAACGATTTTTACCTCACAAAGTAGATCCCTACACCCGTTGCCACCAATAACTTCACGGATCAATCCAATATCAATAGGATAATTGATCGCGTCTGGTTTCAGAAGGTAAGCGATTTGTTTTGAAGGTAAATTAGGGTCGCGAAGGAGGCATAATAGCCCTGAACTGGCTGTCAGTGATATTGCATAGTATGATTTTGATACAGGGCAATAGTGGGCCGATTGACTCAATACAAAGACTGTTAACTGTGAGATTGGTTGATTGACTGATTTGTTAGTAACAGCTAATTACAGTAGATTTCAAGCACAACTCAGTACAAAGACTACATTACAAATACAACTCAACGTAAGGCTGTTAACTGCGAGTGGACACCATAAAGCATTTTTACGTATTTACAATAGGCTCACCATGTACATTTAATCAAAACATTAAGATACGAACAGAATACAAATATTCACTTATGTATAGGCAAAAGCAGGAAATCGTAGTTGAGGTAGATGGGAAAAGAGAATCTACTTGGAATGGAAACGGGGGAATCAGTTTTGGAATTTAAAGACCACTTTTTATTTATTTATTACTATAATATTATTTATGACTATTATTTTCAGGATGTGTTCTCCTCTCCCCTCTGCTCCTCGTCCTCTCCTCTCTGCCCCATCCTCTCCCCCTCGCTGTCCGGAGCTCGACCTCTCACTCCTCAACAGCCCAAACCCAATGCACCCAAAACCTAAACCCCACCTGCCCAGGCAGATCCCGGGTGCACGGACCATACATCAAACATCCAGCAAGAAGACTCTGGGGAGAACTCACAGACAGGTGTGTGTGGGGGGGGTGTTTGTGTCCGTGCCCACACCCGAGGCGGGGTTGGCGAAAGGGCCTTTCTGTGTGGAGTTTGCATGTGCCCCCGACACATCTCCCTGTGTCCCCTAGGCCCTAGAGGACACAAGGAGATGTGTCGGGGGACATGCATCTTTTTTGTGAGGGTATCTACCCTAGGGCCTAGGGTAGATACCCTCACAAAAAACATGCAGTAATCCTGGTCTCTAAACTGCCTCCCCCTGGCCAGATGGGGCGCCTGATGGAGGGGGCAGGAACTGGTTGAAATAACGTGTTCCTTCCACGCGCTACATCCAAACAGGGAAAACTCCCCCTGTCAGGTGAAAAGAAGGCAGCTTGGACTCATCATGCATTGAAGGAAGCATGAGGCAAGTCCGACAGAGATGGTACAGTCTATCGGTACTGTGAGTGTACCGTTGCCCTGGTGGTAAGAGATGGTATTGACTGTGTAACGGATGTGTATCATCCCTGGTAACATTGATGTCATACTCTCAAAACGTACCCCGGCCATTTTGCTGGACACGTTGATGATTTTATGGACTTTGTTCTTCTTAACCAATGGCAACGAGCCATACCAGTGCCAGAGTGCCATTACATTTTTTTCCATGTTATACTGCTTCACTCTGCACGTAAGATGCAGCCTCTGTTGACCTTTCTTATACTGTAAATGTTGCGTGTGTTGGAATTCACTAAATAGTATGGATGTCTCATTTTGTGCAGGTGCACTTTGAGGAACCTGTGGTTGTCAAGGTGACCGCTGAACCTAGAAGTTCGTCTACTAGCCTGTCTAGCAACACCGAGCAGGGCAGTAGAGGTCACAGCAAGAGGAGAGGTCATCGTCACGGTAATGGTATAATCACAGCGACGGATTTTCGTCTCATCTCCCTTTATACACAATTAGAGCATCTAGCATTTGGAAAGAGGCGTTCCCATGCTAAATTTGCTATTTTCGTTACATTCCTATTTCCCTTAAACACCTCCTAGACCCCTTACATTATGCATAGGTGTGGTTTGGGCGTTTTTAGCTTTCATCCAATCCGTGTTGGTCTTGCCATTGCATTTAATTCATCCCATATCTATTCGCCTTATGACTAATGCTATGTCTACTCCTAAACCTGCAGCCTCGCTGCGGGCTTAGGAGTATTTTCAAACGATTATATCTCGTATTTTCAAACAATTATAGCTTGGTCAATTCTCGATCATTTCTTACCATTCAACATGCTATATGATCACCAGACAACAATGTTTTTTGCTGTATGTGGCATGCATTTATCCCACGTCTACAGACGTCTTTTTGATCATTCATATTTCGGTCAACTGTGTGGACCATTTTTTACATTTCAAAATGCTGTGTGAGCGGTAAACATCAATCTCAGATGCTGTATAGAATATGCGGGTAGGTCTTCTCTACAAAGCGAGATCAAGCGAAGCGTAACTGTCAGGCATTCATTGGAAACGTGAAACTGATTCAGCAGCAGCAATGCGTCACAAGTTAATTAGTGTATTTAAGGGACTGAGTGACAAACACACCTCCAGCCACAAATAACAGTGTCGGGATAAAGAATAGTGGCTAAGGGAAGAGGAAAGGTGACAAAACTAGCAATAAGGGAATTCGTTGCAGACTACGGACAGCGTCAGGGACAAGGCATGTAACGAAAATCAGGCCCACAGTGTATAGTCCTTTCCTCGCATTCTCCACTCCCCTCCCGCGTCACTCTCTTCACATTCCATTGCTCACGCTGTCTCGTCTTTTCCAATCCTTCCTCATTTCTGCTTATTCTCTTTTCCAAGTTTCCTCCCCTCATGTTCCTTATCTTGCTAATTGTGTAGACAATGAGCCCTTATCAAAACCCGACCCTTTTGGGTGGGGTTTGCTCAATGTCCAATGCCAATACTTTAGCAACTGTCGCTACCAAGGTCAATCTTTTCTGGTCAAGCTCTCCCCTTCTAACATGCCTATTGGACAAGGCCGGATTGGAGTGGGACTTAGAGAAGGGCTCATTTTATAATGTTATATTTCTACTACTCTAATCTCATTTCATCCTCTCTGATAGGTCAACCAAAAGACCACAGGGAGCGTCCTCCGGCTTCAGTATCCATCGGGGAGTCCATAAGTTCAGGAGCAGCCGACTGCCTATTGGAAGAGCCAGAGCAAAACACCTTACTGGCACTGAAGGCAGAGCTCGAGTCATTGGAGGTTACTGTGGTTTTGCTGACTCAAAAACATTACCCATTGTAGCATTCAGGTCATGGTGACCTCAAGGAGGGCCTCACCTTATCAATAATTCAGGGCTTTATACAGTAGGTGGTGAGAAGAAATTTGAAATTGCTAATTTCTCCTGGAGCTCACTAGCCTGGGATGGAGCTCACAGGCTACACACCCAGTACTAGTAGACACTGAATGGTTCACATGAAAACATGCTGGCTGTGTTTTCCTGTAGGGGTCACAGTTTAACTCCCAGCATGCCGTGCAGGAGACTCTACGTTCATCAGTCCGAACCAAGAACCTGATCAACACCAAAGCTACAGAAGGTAAAACCATCTACATCTGTGGTTCATTTCCAACTTTTAACACATACCCCCATTTTATACCATTTATGTTTTATGTCTAGAACACCAATCAACAGTATAGAATTCCCTGTGCAAAGGAGAATTCCACGCCAGAAGACTTTTTCTTACCTTTACAAAAATGTGCTTCAGTTGTTTAAATTCACCTATTTCCATCACTCCAAAATGCATTTTTTGCTATATATTCTCTCCACCATCTGAACCATTGGTTCAGCCATAAATGGTGTTCCTATGTACCTTTTCAGGCAGCTGAACCACTGCTGAACCGAAAGTGAAAAGTGTGAGTGTCAACACACTATTGACATGATGGAGAGAGAATATATAGCAAAAATTGGCTTTTTGGGGCGTATAAATAGGTGAATAGAAAAACATTCTAAGCTCATGTTGGGGAAGGGTAAACAGCCATGAAACAACTTGAGGACTTTTCTGGAAATAAATCAACTGCAATTAAAGGTAAGAACGCCATCTGGGGCGGAATTCACTTTAACTGTCGGAGTTTAAAGATGGATGACAGAATCCTTAAGTGTCCATATGGCGACCAACATGACAGTGAGACAGTAGCACCTCACTGTTGTAACATGGCAGGCTACACTGTGTTTCATGCAAAATAAGTCAGTAGAGCTCTTGTTTTTCCAAAATTTCATAGGACAACACAGAAAAATGCATAAAATTCATAATTCCAGTTGGACATGTTGGTCACAATATATACTCATAAATGAACATTAACTGCATAATATTTTCTCACTCTCATCTCTCTCTAGCTGTGAATTTCCCGCCATCACAGCATCTCTTGAGCTCATTGGTCAGTTTGTCTGTGGAAGAGGATCAGCTGATTAACCAGGCTCTACGTGATAGGTTGCCAATGGCCCCACCCATCCGTTTTCATGACAACAAGGTACACTGAATACATGTTTACATGGCATGTAATCATGTCATGTAAACTGTCACTGCACAGTCACAGCAAACGCTCTCACCAGAACATGATTTATGGGCTTTACAGACGGGGAGTCTGAAACTCCCGCATTGGCCGCATTATCTTGGCGATTCCACTGTGCCACTCAGTACTGACGGATGAGAATCGCATAGCGAGGGGAAAAAAAAGTTCACAGGATTGCGGGTGTGTTCACGAAACAAACACACGCGCAATAAACAACACTGGATGCCGTGCGGCGACACACACTTACTTTTATCGCACGCCGTTTTATTTTTTTATTATTATTATTATTTTTATTTTTTTCACAAAACGCCGGCCCTGTTGAAAATGAACTAGAAGGAACGATTTGGTACTCCCCGTCTGTAAAGCCCCTTACTCTTACTCTTTATTATCTATTTGGGTCACATCTCGAATGGTGCTGAGTCGACTCAATCACTATATCACTTTATCAACATGCCTCACTTGTCTCAAGTTCGCTTGACATGGGCTGCCTCCAGCACAGTCAAAAACTATACTTTATTGACCGAATAACAAAAACTGTCATTGTTCCAAGCAAGAGGCATTAGCAGGGAGCACAAGTCGCTTAAAGGACACCTTTTTTTAACTAAGGTTCATGTTTTAAGTTGATATTAGAGAAAGTAAAAGATGGGTGTTAATTGTTTTACATTACTTTCGTTCTTTAATTTTAGGGATTTTAGCTATAGGAGGGGGCATTCGTACATGGTCCTAAATACATTTTTGTTTACAAAAATTTAAAGCGTTTTCGAATGTTGCGTATCAGTCTCTTATGCCTACTTGCTAGATTAGAGTTGAACCACTTGACCAGGCTGTTTTCTGCCCGCTCAATATTGCAACTCTTCTACCAGATGGCTCTGTGCCGAGCCAAAGCTATGTGAAAATTAATTGGATAGTTCTCACTGTTCTCACTGTATGACTGGTCACATACGTATGCTTTTGTTTATTTATTTAGCAGACTGATGGCCCCTCCCTCTTCCCATTTGTGAGCTCTGTCCACTTGAGGGAGATGCCCTTTCTAGAAGAGGAGCCAGGCAACAAGCCACACCTCCAACCAAGCCCTCGCCCCGCCCACTCCACCTTTGACCTGTACAGACGCCACAGGCAGTGGCAGGCCTGACCATAGATCTACAGTCATAACCTAGATACCTCATGATTGGAGCCATAGATATTTCATACGTTGTTAATATTAGTTTACATCAAATGTGCTTATTTAAGTTTGATTTCAGAATAATAAATAATATATTTTATTTAATAATCATTTCAAGCTTTGTGTTTTTCTTCTTCTTTGTAAATATAGCCAGGCTTATGATTTGTCTGAAAAATGATTGTTCATTGTCATGATGGTTCGCTAACTTTGAAGCTGAAATGAGAAACGTCAGGATTGATGCCAGCGACAACTACAACAGTGCTACACTGTACACAACCTCTGACAGGTGAGGTAAATTCATTATACTGAAGGAATCTGAAGGCAGAAAGATTCACTTCCCATAGTTATTTTGGTTTAAGGAATTCAGTTGAGATGCAAAGGAAGGAAAAGAGATAGAGTTGAGAGAGATCTGTCTTGTCCACACAATGATAAGAAATGAGGAGAATCCGATCCTGTTATTGTGAATTAGCTATGTACACACTGTACATATGGAAATTGAAGGGATGTCTATGTGAGCTGAGGTTTATAGTGCATTACACTAAAAGCAACAAACATTTACAGTTACTGTTGTGTTCATTTTAGGAAACATGGAAAAAAAAACTGGTAAAATCTTGGAGGAACCTGTTTCTCATCATCTTCAGATCTGGGAGGGACCTTCAGGGCTGCAAATTAGCGTACCACCATAAAATAGGCATTTAGATAAAAATAGCTTATGTTTATTCAGCTTTCTTTGTGTATATGTATAAATACATTATAAAGGCCAAATATTAGTATTACTCCATAACAGATTATGTTATGGAGTAATGCTGCCTTGGCCCAAACCTGTATCAGCGTTGCTTGGCCAGGTACACGAAATAATCTGCACATTTAATTTAATGCAATTTAATTCTGTATAATGCATTGAATGCAAGTAGTTATTGCGTTCACCACCAGGGGACACTACTGGCTAATGGCTATACTTCTATGAACATCAGGTGCCCTGTAGTTGTGTAACTGGTGAAAGTAAACCATTCCAAATGGACAAGATTGTTGTTTGTTATTATGATTATTATTATGATTATTATTATTTCCGCCTTGGAAATACAAACAAAATGCTTGAATATATCCCGGAACCACTGTTACATGGCTTTCACTAAAGCTCCACCCGGACATATTTGGGTAGCACACATTCAGTCTATGAGGAGTCCTTTGAAGAAGAACAAAGCGTCCACAGTAAAACAAACACATTTCTTCTGGAATAGTAACTGTTTACAGTGATCAGATCCACTCATGTCTACCAGCAGCAGCAGCGACTCGTTCCACGCCCAGCTGGCCGCGGTGATCGAGGTCCTGGCGAACACCGCGGTGGCAGAGATCTGCAAGCTGGTGGATGATGGCTACGCGGTGCTGCGGCTGGAGATCACCCAGAACCAGAGGGAGATAGACGGCCTCAGGAGGAAGCTGCTGGTCGCCAAGTTCCAGACCTCCAGACGGAACAACCACCACCTGGACAGACTGAGACGCAGCAACAGCAGCACTCTGCATCGCGTCAGTCCATCCCCAGTGAGTGTTTTCCAGAAATTACGGCGGCTCTAGTCCAGAGCTCCACTGCTTCTATGGGTCTGCCTTGCATTGGAACATACAATTCAATTTGCCATTACGCGACACGACCAGGACCAGCCTCTTCTGGAGTGGATATATAAACAACGTTTTACCTAACTCACCAAAACAAAGGGGTTGTAGTCAGTCAGTCAGTCCTCAAACCCTTAGAGCTCCATATGGAACTGACATCCACCTGTCCATTCAAACTCTAGATGAGCCATAGCCGCATTGCTATTGTAGATTCTTTTATAATTGGAATTTATTGCATCTAGAGTAGCATAACTCTATATTGACTCTGCCATTGCCTAAATGTCATCAGTGATCTTCTTGTATTAAACGAGTCAAACTCACCAACTTTGCAGCTGTAGTGAAAGCTTGACACATCCTCTGTCGATCTGCAAGGGTTTTGTGCCATAAAAATCCACCGTAGACATATTATGAGCTACTTTCTGTCCTGGGTAGTCCTCAACAAACATCACAAGCTGCCATCTTGCCAAACAAGAGCTGAGGGGGAATGCTTGTTTTATACACTGACACACACAAACAGCAGGTGACGATACTGCATGTGCACCGACCAGGTGTGCACCTGGTGTGTGTCAGTGTATAAAACAAGCACTCTCCCTCAGCTCTTGTTTGGCAGCTCACGATGTTTGTTGAGGACTACCCAGGACAGAAAGTAGCTCATAATATGTCTACGGTGGATTTTTATGGCACAAAACCCTTGCAGATCGACAGACGATGTGTCAAGCTTTCTCTACAGCTGCAAAGTTGGTGAGTTTGACTCATTTAATGCAAGCAGATCACTGATGACATTTCTCTTAATGGGGGAGTCGATGGACGGAATTGCAACTCTAGATTCAATTCCAATTATCAAAGAATCTAGAGTTGCATTGCGGCTAGATGAGCCCATCCCAAAGTTATGCTAAATGGCTAAAACTATTGTTCTCAACCAGACTGAAATTAAAGGTTTGGGCATACCTGGGCTTATATCAAACCCTGCATGCTCAAGACACTGACACCTGCTCCATACTATATGGAGCTGACTTGTTGTGAGATGACCTCACCAAACCATGTACACTCAAGACACTGCCCTCGCTGCTAGATCTCAAAATATTGAGCTGACCTGTTGATCTGAGCCCCTTCCTGTCCCCTCCCTCAGGCGCCCCAGCTGGCCAGGGGGAGGCACATTAGAGCCCAGGGTACCTATCCTAGGGGACACGAGGAGAACAGCCACACGCCGTCAGCACCCACAGCTACAGAACCCAGGACCTCTTTCAGATGAATGGTAATAATATGAATGAAAGGAATTAATATATATCAATTGTGAATTGATTGTGACAGGTGACCCGTGGACCTTCAGCGCCCAGCAGAGGCAGATGTAACCCTGCAACCAAGAGCTCAACACAGGGAACAGGAGGAGAGGAGGAGGGCGCTGGCTTTCCTGTCATCTTGAAGGTGGAGGGTGGTGCTGATACACTCAAAGGTATGACTACTGAATGATAAATGTACACAAATTTCATTGTTTTTGCAGATTTTTTTAATAACTTTTATAAGATTCAGAGCACCTGTCTGGGGGTCTTTATGTGTGTAATATGTCATTTTAGATATTTTAGATTTTATTATCAGTGAATATCTATCAAGTGTTTCTGATGTCATCAACACTACTTCTGGACTACATCTCCCACAATTCTAGGGTACACTGCACCTCCTTGTGGATAGCAAGGCTAATCTAAGAAGGCCATGGAGCATCCAATCCAGGAGATGACGCGAAGGCACCACGGGGGAGTCCACATTGGTTCATGGGAGGAAACAGACATGCGCAGTACAGATCAGGAAGTCAAACCATCCAAGAGACCAATGGCATGCATGGTTTGCAAGCGTCAAACTTCCTGGAATGTACTGCGCATGTCTGTTTCCTCCCATGAACCAATGTGGACTCCTCCGTAGGTGCCTTTGCGACTTCTCCTAGGTCGATCCTCCTTGAAGAAGGCTAGGAAGGGAAGTAGGCGGAGTCTCCTGCGGTGGCGTCCACATTGATTCATGGAAGGAAATGGACATGCGCAGTACAGGCCAAGAAGTTTGGCGCTGGCAAACTACTCTGGCAAACTGTACTGTGTATGTCCGTTTCGGCAAACTGTACTGCACATGTCCGTTTCCTTCCATGGATCAATGTGGATGCCACCGTAGGTGGCCTACTTCCTGCTTCCCTTCCCAGCCTTCTTAGATTAGCCTTGGTGGATAGGGAGGAGGGCTGTCTTACTGAGACAACAAGGGAGTAGTGTTGATGTCATCAGAGACACTGGGCTCACTGCTAAAGTCTAAAATATCTAAAACCATATTGCACACATAAAGACCCCCAGGAAAGTGTTCTAAATCTTCTAAATGTTATTAACATTTCTTTCTTTCTTTTTTTTTTTTTTGCAAAAACTGTAAAATGTCCCTTTAAATTGAAATTTATTTTTTACTTTAAGTGTTTACATCACACTTGATTTGTCTTTAGTTATAGCTAGAGGTACTTGACAAATTCCTCTGCTGTGCTGAAATACACAGAAAAACAGAATGGCAGACTGGCTGCTCTGTGAGCACAGTGTTGTGATTATTGCATCATCAATATTTTTGAAAATAATCTGCATTATTTTGTAGATATGGCATTTTGATGGCCAATATGGTTGATCTCTAAATATACTACAGATGGTATTGTGCATCAATACTTTCCCCCTTTTTAAAATACAAAGTCATAATTGTGAGCTTGTGGAGCTATTTTTGTATGACACGGTTATACAATTAACTAGAAAATAGAAAACAAGTGGTTAGGTACGCGAATTAAGTCGTCATACAAGCTGTTTCCCTGCAGACAGACACTTGCTTTGTTGTGCAGACGGTCCAGAACCTTGTTGTTGTCAACAAATCATAATTTCCTTTCCTCCTTTTAGACATTCAACCTCCTGTCGAGCGTGGAAGTGCAACCAACACAAGTGCATCTGCAAACGCCCTCGCTGTAGAGCCTGAGAATCATCTACACCACGATGACCAGCGATTCAACGCCCATCACCATAGCAACGTAAACAGAGAGAGCCATCCATCATCTGACCTCAATAACAGATTCACCACCACAAGTCACAATGCCAGCAACCTGTTCACCAGTGCATCAGAGTGGGCAAAAGCTGGTCCAGGCATAGAGGTGTGGAATAACACCGGCAGCTTGACCACAGGGAACTGTTCTCTGGACGCTCCACATAACTCACGCCCACATCAAGA
The DNA here is from genome assembly GCA_039105355.1 of Benthosema pterotum. Taxonomy (NCBI): domain Eukaryota; kingdom Metazoa; phylum Chordata; class Actinopteri; order Myctophiformes; family Myctophidae; genus Benthosema; species Benthosema pterotum. Next base: position 33,769,070 of record CM076973.1, on the reverse strand, counting down.
GGGGAGAACTGGGAGCAACCTTGATGGCAGAGAGGGTTCTGCTGGAGCTTCAGAGGAAAGGGGAGGAGACCATACTGGCAACCCCGGTAATGTTGACGCTCCATTTCTGGCTGGTAATCTGGACTGGGAACCCGATGTAGTGGTGGTGGATTCTGTTTCAGTTAAAGTGGAGGCGGACATGAGCTCCGAGTGGAGCATAACCAGGTCTGCCAAACATGGACTCGAGAAACACAGAAGCGAGGAGGAGCTAGAAGCAGCACACTCCTCAATCCCGACACTAAGCGCAGAGAAGTCGAGTTTGGTTATTAATACTAGCACTTCTTACGGTGGCCTCCCCTCCTCATCCTCCGCATTCTCTGCAATCAAAACCCCCGGGCAAGTCTCACGCCCTCACGACAGTCAGTCGGCCTTGTCCCTCAACGAAAATGCTGCTTCTTCCGTTAGGGAGTTCAGCAGGCTCCAGAGCTCCGTCCCACCTGCGGCCTTTGACGCTGTAGGGCAACTTCTCAGTTGTGATCTGTGCGGCAAGACCTTCAGAAAGTTCCAGACTCTGCAGCTGCACCAGCGTGTGCACACGGGTGAAATGCCGTACGGCTGTCGCCACTGCTCCAAGCGCTTCTCCTACCAGCACCAGCTGAGGAACCACGAGCGCGTGCACACGGGCGAGAAGCCCTACGGCTGTCGCCACTGCTCCAAGCGTTTCGCCTACCAGCACCAGAAGAAGAACCACGAGCGTGTTCACACCGGGGAAAAGCCGTTCACCTGCCCCATCTGCGGCAGGTGCTTTGTGGATTCTAGCAACATGAAGAGACACATCAGAGTACACACGTGATGGTGTTTTTTGTACAGCTTTGAGAGAAATAACACAGTCGCACATCCTCTTGTCTCTGGTGCAGAGCCCAATTACAAAACAGGAGAATCACAGAAAATGGGAAGAATATGGAATTTTGGGAGCGATACGATTCTAGACTTATGCAAAGGTTATCTAAAGGGGATCTATTTTTTTCTTTCCCAACGATTTTAACCCATTTTTTTCACCCAGTGCCAATTACCTGTGATCCTGAGCTCTAGTTAGGCTCTAGGATCTGAACCTGCTCCCCAAGATCGGCCCTAGCAGCAGGTAGAGCCTGGCAGAGCTCGCTCTGAAACTGGCAGCCTGTGCGGTCCACTCCTCCTGGACAGCGGCCTGAGTCTCTGTTAGCTTCCGGAGCGCTTCATTGGACACTGAGCTTGGAGCTCATGTCTCAGGAGAGAGATCACCGTTATCGCTGGTGAGCTGGTCGATCTTGCGCTCTATGGCAGTGGCATTCGACTTCAGCTGTTTTACTGCATGTTTTTGTGAGGGTGCCTACCCTAGGCGACACAGGGAGAACATGCAAACTCCACACGAAGGGGCCCTTTCACTAACTCTGCTTCAGGTATGGGCATTGATGGAAGAGACAGGCCTCCCACAGGTAAAAGGAAGACGCGGCCCCCAAAAACGTCGGCCCTGAGTATAGACAGAGTCATGCCATCGCAAACCACGTTCACTTCATGGGATCAGTTCAATTAGTGTGGTGTGATATGTATTTCCATAGGGTTTTCGTGCTATTTTTATTATTTTTTTGCAAATCTTTGCAAATCTTGGTTCTGGACACGTGCAGTGAGGAGGCAGGCACTGCCACAGTCTCAGGAGGCCAGCTAGCTGCCATAACAATGACGCATACAAAGTCCAGAAATAGAGTTAAGGGGAATGCTTCCCGTCTAGGCTAACCGGTAAAAAGCTTATATATAATACTTAAAATAATAATACCGGTAATATACCTGTTTTACATTTCTTAATTTCAGCATAACATACATTGTAGTTGGCCAAGTGAAGCATCAAGCTGACAGACTTGGGGCCTCCTTTTCGCCCCCATCCTTGCACCCATTTATGTGATTTGCAAGTATTTTGAATTAACTGATCTACAGTATGTGCTCAAACTACAAGGTTGTATGTACATCTGCTGCTGTTGGCTAATGCTCTCCTTGGGAAAGGGGTGGTATGGTTCAAGTGGTTTGTAGTTTCCTCTCCCACAAAGATTTAGAGACCCCTGTGCTAACTCCGCTGAGCTCCTAGGGGTCATGGGCCTCCTCTGGAATACCCCTGATATTTGGATATTAGCTACTCCTATTTTTTTTTCTTAGATGACAGGCATCAGTCCGGGAGGTTCCAAGTGAGGAAAACCCCCTACCAAAAGTCAGATATCATTCTTCTGACAACTTTAGAAGTTTAAGAAATAATCTCAGGATGTTTTAAAACATATAAAACAATTAGATATTATAACAATTGGACAATGCGAAAAAGAAAAAAAAAAAAAAAAAATATTTTAGATTGTTTTGTAGGCTAATAATAGGATATAGCATAAACATCAGGCAACAGCCCAGCTTTGATGATCATAAATCTATTTATTTTAAATTATTTTGTAGTACCAGGTAGCAGTGCAGGCCAGCCTAAACATTACACTTTAGTTGTCACTGCAATACTTTAAAACGGATGTGGCACACATAAATAGCTCTTATTTGTGCCGCTCTTATTGAAAACAAGGTGTTTCAAACTCAAGTTTGTCCCTCTTTCAGGCTGCAACAGCCCTCCCAAGCGCTCTGACCCGCAACATTTCCGCTGGTCCAACTTTTATTTGGGCCAACCATTTTGGTGTTCCACGGTGTGGAATTGAACCCAGGACCTTCTAACTGTGAGGCGCAACAGCACTTTCCACTGTTCCCACTGCGCCCCCTTTGGCTCACCTATGTTCCTACTCGAATACTATATCCATCCATTAGATGTTTTACTTTGTGTGTGCCTTGCTTACTATGTCACTCTATTTAGAACTTCTAATATATGTATACATGTAAATTGTACGACTAGAATAGAGAACACATACACACTTCACTGGTATTAAAATGTCTGTGTTGCTATCTATACCACATTGGAATTGAACATTTTGGGTAAAATTAATAATAATTTGAAACTTATTCCAGCAAGTTATAGCCTATTATAAAGTGCTTTTGTGAATGATATTAACTGGTTTTATATGTGACACTGTGATGTTGAATAAAAAATGTAGTTTCTCAAATTGTCTGTGTTGGCTTATGAGAGAAAGTCAGGAAATGTCCCCTAAACACTTAGGGGACATGGTACCTGCATTGTCTATGAGGACAAGTGTTCTTGTTTAATTTGTCTTCTGTTTGGTCTACTGTAAAAACATAGAAATGAGACATATCTGTCATATAATCTTTATTTTGAATCTAGTCTGTTAAAATCGTGTGTTACACTTACTGCTGTTGATGACATCATTTTCCAAAGAGGATAAATGAAAATCTATATCATCTATGAACACACACACACACACACACACACACACACACACACACACACACACACACACACACACACACACACACACACGGTCTTATACTGTAAGTTATCTGCCTGTTGTTGGATTGGATAGCTGTCATCTCTATCTTTGTGGTGCACTGAGAATGGAAAAAGCTCGTTGCAGTTTCTACTCCATGCAGTAGGTGGGCTCAGAGCCCTCTAGAGGGAGAGTTGCGACATTGATGGGGTACGAAGTCACGTGGTTTTAGTCACGTGCTCAGTGGTAGCCGAGAACATAACAGTGACAAACCATGGAGTGTGAAAGACATTGCTTTGAACGAGAGTGGCGCAAATAAAAGCTATTTTACATATGTATGAAAAATAACAGTCGATTCAAATTATTTCACAGTAACAACTATAGTCTCTGCAATTTGTATGATGCGCCATTATTAAAAAGAAACGAAAATAAAGGGATTTAAAGTCATTAAAGCGGGGCTGTTGTCTGAGTCCAATGCATTCTGCCTAGACAGAGTAACAGTCTCGCGGGAATACCGCGAGAGTGACGTTTACGGAAGTGTCACTTTGTGAATGAGGTGCGATTTCTCATGTCAATAAAGCTCATTTGAAGTGAATTGCTATTGGGAAAACTACTATTCTGCTCTTTAAGGCATCAATATAACGCAAACAAAGTATACGAAAATATCCTGTGACATGTCCTCTCTCATTTGTATGCACTGATTATTTTCTACAAAGGTATAGTCATTAATACAATAATAAAAAAAAATCTTTGTTCATGCCGTTTTTATGACAACATTCTGAGAGTGTCACTATTCCCCTTCCCAGCAGCACTAGCGGCCGCCATTGGATTGGCCCCATGAAGTGAACGGAGTTGTCAGAACTCTGTCTCTAGATGCAGTAGGTGGGCTCAGTCGAACGTTTGATGACATTTCAGCACTAGACAGGACGCAAGCAGAAGAACAAACACTGTGTGGACTGTTTACAAGTTACAACACACAACAAAACACTCGCTTCATGCACGGCGACTGTTTGCAGTGATCAGATTCAGATCCACTAATGTCTACCAGCAGCACCAGCGACTCGTTCCACGCCCAGCTGGCCGCGGTGATCGAGGTCCTGGCGAACACCGCGGTGGCAGAGATCTGCAAGCTGGTGGATGATGGCTACGCGGTGCTGCGGCTGGAGATCACCCAGAACCAGAGGGAGATAGACGGCCTCAGGAGGAAGCTGCTGGTCGCCAAGTTCCAGACCTCCAGACGGAACAACCATCACCTGGACAGACTGAGCGCTTTGAGACGCAGCAGCAGCACTCTGCAGGTGAGACCAGTTGAATTGAGGTGTAGGGACAAACTGGAGTTGGAATAGCTCTGGGGCTGAAACATGACTGTCATTATCGTCATGAGCTCCGTGCTCGTGAATAAATGTGTGCAACATGTCAACTGTGTTGAAGTACTGTATGGTAACGGCTGAAGTCTCTGTTATGTTTGTTTTAACTAGCTCTGGTCCAGAGCTCCAATGCAAGGCGGCCACTGCTTCTATGAGTCTGCCTTGCATTGGAGCTCTGTAACATACAATGCAATCTGCCATTACTCTACCTCAGGGGTTTTCAACCTTGTTGACACCAGGGACCACCATTTATTCAGCATTTGAGCCACGGACCACCATTTGATGACATTTTAGCCGCAAGGACCTAAAACTAAATAATTCTTTTGGTTTTGTTCACAAATCCAGGCTGGATTTTGCAAACAAAACAGTGTCTTCTTATTAAATAGAGCTAATTCAGATGATGAATATTTTAACTCTTGAGAGTGTGAAAATTAAAAGAATGTAAAAATGAATGTAAAAAAAGAATGTAAAAATGAAACCAAATGGACCCTTGCGGGTCCATTTGGTTTCATTATTACATTCTCAAGAGTTACATCTGGTCAGCTTTCCACCATTTAGCCTGGGGACCACCTGGAATCCTCTCAAGGACCACTGGTGGTCCCCGGACTACCTGTTGAAAACCCCTGCTCTACCTGACCAGATTAGAGTTACAGTACAAGTCAAGTACACACTGCAACAAAACTGATAACAGCTTAGAGAATTACAGTACAATTACATCAAATCTGACAAAGCTAATTTGGACACACTTGACAGTGACACTAGTTAAGCATACACTTGTTTACAATAGTGGCCAACTTGTTGTACAGAGGAGAGGGGGGTGGGTGGGGGGATTTTATATACAATTTTGTTTTACAGATGCCAGTTTCGAGTTGCAGTCATCTGTAGGTGCCCCTTGAGAGCGGTTTTGAAGGAGTCAAGGGATTCACAAGTCTTAATGACTGTTGGTAGGGCGTTCCACATTTTGGTCGCATATGAGCGGAAGGAATTAAGTCCCTTGTTTGTGCCAAATCTGGGTTGAACATGGTTAGTGGCCCTCCCTCTGGTGTTGTGGGAGTGGACCTCATTGACATTTAGGAAGTATTTGGAGAGGTACAAGGGTATTTTGGTTTGGAGTATTGAATCTTGTGGACCAGACCCATTGCGAGATGTTGAACTCTGTCGTCAACCGTAAAAGTGGGCAGGGGTGAGTTGGGTTTGGGGCGTGAGGCCAAGTAACAGCCTGACCAGTTTGTTTTGGGAGGTCTGTAGCCTTGTTTTCAAGGTCTTCGAGGTGCTGTGGTACCAAGAGGTGCAGGCATAGTCAAAGAAACCTTGTACCAGGGCTCCAGTTATGGTCTTCAAAGTGTCTTTGTTGGGGGGGGGGGGGGGTTGTTGACCAGTGTTGATGCTATGTTTGTAAAGGAGGAGTTTAAGTTTTTTCCTTAGTTTGTTTCTTAGTTTGTTCCTTAGTAGGTAAAAGAACGTTTTACTTACTCACCAAAGCAAACACGGTGTGTGTCATTAGACAGCCTACTTTCCTTAGTGGAAACACTCTGAGCCCCCGACCCATACGGATAAAATTGACTTGTTGTTGGCCAGAACGAGATTGTTTTTCACCAGAGGAAAAAAATAATGCCAGCTATAAAAGGTTTCCTTTGGCAATAACGTTAGAGGGCGCAAATCCTCTTTTTTTCAGTGAAAAACAATCACGTTCTACCCAAAAAGTCAAATTTATTCGTGTGGTGGGGGGCTCAGAGTGTATTCACTAATGAAAGTAGGCTTCCTAATCACACAAGCTGTGCTTGTTGTGGTGAGTAGGTAAAACGTTCTTTATTTTTTATCCACTCCAGAAGAGAGGCTGGTCCGGGTGAGTAATGTGTAAAGTTGCATTGTAGAGGCAGCACAGTCTAAATCTTTGGGCACAGGCCGTGTGGGAGCTGTGCAGAGTTAATGTTACTGTGACATCCATTCCACAGGAGCTGGGGGGGGGGGGTGGGTCCCAAGATTTTCCTGTGCAGGGTTCATGTATGGTATTGTCCCTATCTTGGTTATCATTTTTAATGAATCTGCAGAAGAGCTAAACTGATCCATTTAGTTTGTGCTCTAGCTGTGTCATCTTTGTACATACAAGTTAGTAAGGAATAAGGATTGGGTATATTGGGGCACTGTCTTTTGACGATATTCAATTCCAATTTTGATAAAAGGCACAGCCACGTACAATAATGACCAGTTAAAACATGTTTTTTTATTTTTTCGTCTAAGTCCAATTATTGTGACAGGTGAACCGTGGACCTTCAGCGCTGAGCAGAGCCAGATGTAACTCTGCGACCAAGAGCTCAACACAGGGACCAGGAGGAGAGGAGGAGGGAGCTGGCTTTCCTATCATCTTGAAGGTGGAGGGTGGCGACAACACACTCAAAGGTAATACTGTAAAAATCAAAATGTAGCCTAGCGTGGTCCAGATTAATCTAGAACGTCTGTGTTGAAGTGCTTTTATTTTTCAGAGGGACAGTTCCAGTCTTACTTTGAATAGTGGGCTCTGATCATCACAACTTTGGGCTGGGGGAAATATAACCGAAATTGTGGAGTAAGTACCAGACCCAATCTGCCCAGTTTGGTGGCAGCAACTCACTTAAAAAAAGGATGAACACCCTGCTGAGCCAAGAAAACTGCAAAAACATCAGAATCGTAATGATGTAAAATAAGCAAGCCTAGTTCGCAACTCACTTTAAAAAAGCACACATTATAACCACAGTCAGGAAACACAAGAAACCACATCAGGAAACCAGTGCTACTTTTAGAGGTGGGGGGATGACCCATAAGACACTTGTGTCTTATGGGTCAATGCGCGCGCATTGGCATGTGCATGTGCAACAAGCACAGACGAGCACTATACATGCAGACATGTATAGACTTTGGCATCAACTACTGTAAATATTCGATTATTCGACTAGCAAAACACTATTCGACATTAATAATTCATAATTAGCTAATAATACATTTTAATATAATCTTTACTTTTCTACAGCAGACATAATGGTAGCGTGCTGTGGTGTTGGTTGATTGCTTATTTTCATCTCATGCTGTAACTGAGTTACAGTAGGGTAAAAGGCATGCGCTGTTTCAATGACAAGGCCAGAATCGCACATTTCTATTGCATAAAAAGACAAATATATATCACTATAGACTCGTCAAAAATTATTTGACTACCAATGTAATCGATTTGACTACCAAAAAACTAGTTTTGTTAATGCCCTGGGGTTTACAATACTACACCCTTGCAGGAAACATAGAAAACCACAGCAGGTCTATAAAATGCAGACAGTACAACAGTCTTACCCATTTAGCCTCAAACCTTTTCATTTCAGCCATCTGAATTCAATTTTGTGTTTGTGCGCATGCATGCGAACATAACATGTTATTTTGTTTAGAATTCCTTGATGTATCAATCATTTTTAACATTTGATTTCATCTCTAGTACTCATGTTGAGAACCTCATAATAATGAATTCCGTAGTAAATTAGCGCATTTAAAAAGAATGATGTCTTTTTAAAATTATTTAATCAATAATCAGTAATCAACAGAAAAGCAGAAAAACGGGGGAGAAACAATAGCTGCAGTCTGTATCCCTACTCTGCTCATCCTTACATTTCAGAAAACCCTAATAACTGAAACTTTCCTCTTCTCTTGTCAGACATTCAACCCCCAGTCAAGCATGGAAGTGAAACGAGCACAAGTGCATCTGCGAACACTTTACCTAGGAACCTCGCTGTAGAACCTGATAATCATCTTCACCACGTCCACCAGCAATTCAACACCAATCACCAGAGCAACGGAAACAGACAGAGCCAACATCCATTTTCTGACCGCCATAACAGATTCACCTCCACAAGTTACAATGCTAGCAACCTGTTCACCGCCAGTGCATCGGAGTGGGCAGAAGCTGGTGCAGGCATAGAGGTGTGGAATAATGCTGGCAGTTTAACCACAGGGAACTGTTCTCTGGACCCTCCACATAACTCAGGCCGACATCAAGAGGGGAGAACCGGGAGCAACCCTGACGGCAGAGAGGGTTCTGCTGGAGCTTCAGCGGAACTGGAAGGAGATGATTTTGGCGACCCCAGTAACGCTGCTCCCTCCCTCGCTGGTAATCTGGACTGGGAACCAGATATGGTGGTGGTGGATTCTGTTCCGATTAAAGTGGAGGCAGACATGAGCGCAGAGTGGAGCATAATGGACAGGGATGGGATGACCAGGTCTGTAAAACAGAGACTCCAGAAACACGGGAGAGAGGTGGAGCTGGAAGCAGTGTGCTCAACCCCGACACTGAGCACAGAGACCTTAGACAGAACTACAGGACAGAACTTAAAGTCAAGTTTGGTTGATGTTAATACTAGCACAGCTTCCTATGGTACCCACTCCTCTTTCCACTCCTCATTCCCTGCAACCAAAACCCCCAGGCAGTTGTTAGACCCTCAGCCAAACCGAGGAGACAAACAGTCGTCTTCCTTCGGTGAAATCGCTGCCTCCTCGGCCAGGGAGTTTAGCAAGCTCCTGAAATCCATCCCACCTGTGGCGCTACCCGTCCAGCCGGCCCATGGCAGCGCTAGAGGACTACCCATCCGTTGCGAACTGTGTGGGAAGACTTTCAGGAAGACGCAGAACTTTCGGCTGCACCAGCGCGTGCACACAGGAGAGAAGCCGTACGGCTGTCGCCACTGCTCCAAGCGCTTCTCCCGCCACCATCAGATGAAGAACCACGAGCGCCTTCACACTGGGGAAAAGCCGTTCCGCTGCCCCATCTGTGGCAAGTGCTTTATGGATTCCAGCAACATGAAGAGACATGTCCGAACACACAAGTGATGGTGGTGTTGATGCGACATTGAAAGAAATGACGATGGGTAGATAGCTTCACAAAAACACACAGTAATCCTGGGCTCTAAACTGCCTCCCCCTGATGTAGTGGACAGGAACTGGTTGGAATAACGTGTTCCTTCCACACACTACATCAACCAGGGAAACTCCCCCCTGTCAGGTGAAAAGATGGCATTGAAGGAAGCATGCATTGGAGGAAGCATGAGGCAAGTCCACTGCCTCCCCAGGTTGGTGGAGGGTGTCTGGGCGTGTAGAACCCAGGATCACATTACAAATTGGCACTGGGTGAAAAAATGGGTTACAAAATCATGGGATAAAATTAATTAAAAGAAAGAAATGACGCAAATCCTCTGTCTCTGGTGCTAAGCTGAACTGCAAAACAGGAAGGGGCCTGACTCACACAGCATTAGCATACGATAGATGACAGGCAGATGACAGGTCAATGAGGTGATTGTAAGTATCACATCTGGCTATTACACTTGACAATAGCAGTCCTTCCAGATGCCAGGATTGTTGATGAGTTTAAACTGTTTTCATTTCTTTAACTGTGACACTGGTGTCTTTAAATAAAATGTAATTTCTAAAATGTTGTTTGCCTTGACTGTAAACTGTATGTTGCTCACATAGTTATAGATTGAAATACTGCAAAAATAAGAAATAACTAATCCACGCGGTCATATGGGTTCTCTTTTCTTCTGTTTGATGTAACTTTGTCTTTATAGGTGCTTGAAGTTTTTTACGCTATACAGTAGGTGGCCTCAAATCAACTCATACCATTTTAGTTTGAAAGTGAGAAAGAAGCAAGCACATGCAGACGTCAAGTGTATTATATGGAAGAAGGTTAGAAAAGTGGGATGGTGAGATGAAAGGTAGACATTTACATTATAGGATTCAAATTATTGTCAAGTGTGGACACTCATTGAGTGAGGGTAGTGGACAACATACAGTAGTATTAATAACTAAGGTTCTGGACTGGTTAGGGAAAATACGATGGATGATCCAAGACTTCAGCCATACGGTGGCGGTATTGCACCACAATCTGGATGCCTTAAAACTATGGAATCATTAAACGAAGAAGAAGCGGAAGCAAGCACTCACTCAGAAGAACAACAAACATGGTGGACTACTGTTGACCACAACATCCACAAAACAAACCGATTTCTTCTCGAACGGCGACTGTTTGCAGTGATCAGATCCACTCATGTCTACCACCAGCAGCAGCAGCGACTCGTTCCACGCCCAGCTGGCCGCGGTGATCGAGGTCCTGGCGAACACCGCGGTGGCAGAGATCTGCAAGCTGGTGGATGATGGCTACGCGGTGCTGCGTCTGGAGATCACCCAGAACCAGAGGGAGATAGACGGCCTCAGGAGGAAGCTGCTCGTGGCCAAGTTCCAGAACTCTAGACGGAACAACCACCACCTGGAAAGACTGAGCGCTCTGAGACGCAGCAGCAGCAGCACTCTGCAGGTGAGACCACTGTCCAGTGAAAGTGGGAACTTGGTGGTAGCTCTGGTCCATATAGCACCAATAGTTCTATGGTTCTATGATTCATAGAAGCAGTGGAGCTATGAACCAGAGCTAGGAACTTGGATTATATTTTGTAGAGTTTATATATATATATATATATATATATATATATATATATATGTATATGTTTATTGGATTTTCACAGAAGCATTGATTACGATCTTGTTGGCAAAAAATAAAAACAATGGCTTCTCTTCATTAACCCAAGCAGTATAAAGAAGATTAAAAGATTACATTTTCGATATTTTGTAGAGTTTTAATCATAAATGTGAAATGTAAGTCACAGCAGCCAACAGGTAAATGATAACAAAAATATGTTCAATTAATAAACCTAGCTTTAATAAAAGCTACACTTATCACAGGTCTTCAAAAAATAAATGCAAAGGGAAAATAGGTATTAAATAGGCATTCCATTAGCCGCATTGCAACATTAGATTCTTTTCTTTTATAATTGGAATTGGAATGGAATCTAATGTTGCATAACGGAAGGTTGACTCCCCACTTGCCTAAACGTCACCAGTGATCTGCTTGTATTAAACGAGTCAAACTCACCAACTTTGCAGCTGTAGAGAAAGCTTGACACATCCTCTGTCGATCTGCAAGGGTTTTGTGCCATAAAAATCCACCATAGACATATTATGAGCTACTTTCTGTCCTGGTTAGTCCTCAACAAACATCACAAGCTGCCATCTTGCCAAACAAGAGCTGAGGGGGAGTGCTTGTTTTATACACTGACACACAAACAGCAGGTGTTGATACTGCGTGTGCACCGACCAGGTGTGCACCTGGTCGGTGCACCTAGTCGGTGCACACGCAGGTGCTGATGCTGCACACGCAGTATCGCCACCTGCTGTTTGTGTGTTGGTGTATAAAACAAGCACTCCCCCTCAGCTCTTGTTTGGCAAGATGGCAGCCGTGATGTTGAGGACTAGCCAGGACAGAAAGTAGCTCATAATATGTCTACGGTGGATTTTTATGGCACAAAACCCTTTCAAATCGACAGAGGATGTGTCAACCTTTCTCTACAGATGCAAAGTTGGTGAGTTTGACTCGTTTAATACAGGCAGATCACTGATGACATTTCTCTTAATGGGGGAGTGAATGGACGGAATTGCAACTCTAGATGCAATTCCAATTATCAAAAAATCTAGAGTTGCATTGCGGCTAGCTTCCATATACCTATTGGTCTGGACCAATAGGTATGGAAATAATAATAAAAAAGAAACAAATCATTAATAGGGTGAATCACATCTCGATGATGTCACGAGGATGTGATTCACTATGCTGATGATTTTCTTGGAAAAGAACAGGAATGCCTCCTGTGTATATTAAATAAATGTTTTGACCCTTCCAGGTATATATCAGCTATCTATGACTACAAAACATATAGCTGTATTGGTTTCAACAGCATATGTTCAGATCAACAGTTAACAAGCCGTTTTGCAATGAAGGAAATTGCACTACTAGACACATGACAGGTTAGGGCAGTTATTTGGGTAATAGGAACTAAAGCTCCGACCCGATCCAAATCAGCTCCGAGATTTGATCCGGGCCTTCTGGTGTAATTTGTTGTTTGTATGAAGGACAGAATCTTAAAGAAAGGGAAACAAAACACACCAAAAATGAATAAATAACAAGAATCTGTCTTCTTTCTACCATTACTCAGGGAATGTTTGGATCAAAATGATATTAGTGTGCTTATTGTAAAGGAAGAATTGCAAGGGGCATATTCAAAATCATTTCAATGGAATGCAATAATTAACAATGACTAATAGAAAATAATATACTCAAACCATGCACCAATGTAAAACATGCTATGTGTTTATTACTTTTGTTTATACTAATGTTTAAAAATGGCGGAACGAGGCATTCTACAAGGTGTAGATTGTCTGTTCAACAGATGAATGGAAATAATATGAATGAACAAATAATTAAGATCTGGTGTTTATGTATTAATTGTGACAGGGAACCCGTGGACCTTCAGCGCCCAGCAGAGCCAGATGTAACCCTGCAACCAAGAGATCAACACAGGGAACAGGAGGAGAGGAGGAGGGTGCTGGCTTTCCTGTCATCTTGAAGGTGGAGGATGGCGATGACACACTTAATGGTAATAAAAACAAGACAAAAAAGGAAAGAACGGAGATAGTGGCAAATTCACTTTAAAAAACACATATATTATCCATGGTAGATAACAAGAACGCCTTGAATACAGAAAGAAGACTCCTACTCTACTTACATTTACATTCCAAAGGCAGCCAAAAGTGTGACAAGTGTGTGAAGTGTTCCTCCCCAATCTGAGAACGTTATTCGAAAATAATGTGTGTTATGGGCTAGAAGTCCTTGATAAAGTCAGGCTCTTCAAAATAGCTCTTGTTATATGTTCTCTGGTTGTATTTTCTTGTGCTTTCTCTACATTGTGGAAAATGATCTCTCAATCATTTTTAAGTAGGGATGGGTACTCCCTCAAGTATCCAGCTGTGCTCACGTTGACGATATCATATGATGTGTAAATCAGTGCATTTTGAAAATGATATCTGCAGCCCTACTCTGCTCATCCTCTTTTCAGCACTTTGCTAGCCAAACGATAATCCTCTCTTGTATTTTCAGACATTCAACCCCCAGTCGAGCATAGAAGTGAAACAAACACAAGTGCATCTGGAAACACTACGCCCAGAGCCCTCACCGTAGAGCCTGAGAATCATCTTGACCAGCGATTACACACTCCTCACCACAGTAACGGAAATGTAAACAGAGAGAGCCACCATCCATCATCTGTCTGCAATAACAGATTTACCACCACAAGTCGCGACGGTGGCAACCTGTTCACCAGTGCGTCTGATTGGGCAGAAACTGGTCCAGGCATAGAGATGTGGAATAACGCTGGCAGCCTGACCACAGGGAACTGTTCTCTGGACGCTCCACATAACTCAGGCTCACATCAAGAGGGGAGAACTGGGAGCAACCCTGACGGCAGAGAGGGTTCTGTTGGAGCTTCAGTGGACCAGAGAGGATTTGTTTCTCACACCCCGAGCAACGTTGTCCCATCCTTGGCTGGTAATCTGGACTGGGAACCCGATATGGTGGTGGTTGACTCTGTTCCGATTAAAGTGGATGAAGACATGAGTTCAGAGTGGAGCATAATAGACAGGCATGGGATGAACAGGTCTGCCAAACAGAGACTCCAGAAACACGGAAGCGAGGAGGAGATAGAAGCAGCGCACTCAACCCCAACAGAGACCTTAGACAGAACTACAGGTTTAAAGTCAAGTTTGGTGAATGTTAATACTAGTGCCGCTTCCTACGGCGGCCTCTCATCGTTCTCTGCAATCAAAGCCTCTAGGCAGGCGTTACACCCTCACTCAATCTGTGGAGACAATCGGTCGTCTTCCCTCAGCGAAAACGCCATCCAGCCGGCCGCCCAGCCGTCCCACGACGCCGGAGATCAACCCCTCCGTTGTGAGCTGTGCGGCAAGACTTTCAGGAAGCTGCAGAACCTGCGGCTGCACCAGCGCGTGCACACGGGCGAGAAGCCCTATCGCTGTCGCCACTGCTCCAAGCGCTTCTCCCGGCAGCACCGGTTGAAGACCCACGAGCGTGTTCACACCGGGGAAAAGCCGTTCCGCTGCCCTATCTGTGGCCGGTGTTTTGTGGAGTCCAGCAACATGAAGAGACACCTCAGAATCCACACGTGAAGAGTGTTGCTGTTGCTGCAGCATTGAAATAAACCCTTGGCCTAGGCCAGGGGTCAGCAACCTGCGGCTCAGAACACAGCCCTAGTGGCTCAGTGGCTGTAGCATTATTACATACACACTGGGGCTATCCACACCAAACGTGTTGCGCTGTCTGACTGTTGCCAGTTAAAGTAGCACTTGTTGGCCATGTAAAAAAAAAAGCCCAGCAGTTATCAGAGGTGGAGCTTTCAATCTGAACCACCCATTTTCAAAGGTTTACTCAGTTTACGATGTCATTAATATACCTTAGAGATGTTGTGTGGACTAGAAATGGAGTTCTGTAAAACTCCATTATTTTTTTTTAGAAACTCCATTTCAGAAGAAAGGTTGTGTTTCACCATGTTAATGATTTTTTTTGAGGACCGAATATAATAAGCAGTTGAGCAAAAAAGGAATAGTGAATAGCCAAATATGGTTGATATAACTCTTTTCCCGCTTAACGTTTTTTTTTGTAGGCCTATCATTGCTGTCATGGTGGCCATGACCAGCTACCTAATCTTTGGCAAAAAAAAAACATGTTCATGGAAGACTTTAATCGCTTTCATGAATAGATGAAACATGTATTCTGCACATTTAAAGGCAATAATTGCATTCAAGTTATCACGCCATCACAGCAAATCGAGGTAACCTGGATGCATTTGACATTTCATGCTATATATTCTATCACTATTAAAATGTGTTATTGTCGGTACCTAAGCCTATCATTTAATCTTTATTTTATTTGGAATCTTGCTTATTCTGTTCCTGTGTGATACTCACTTTAGTAATACTGCCATTGATGAGTGCATTTTCAGCAGATTAATAAAGATTTATCACATTCATTTATATCTATACCAACCGTCCAACCCACACGGTCATTGGTCTTATTTGCTGCCATTTCCAACTACTGGGTCTGTGCACTGTGCAGTTTTTACTCCATGCAGTAGGTGGCCTCAATGGCTCAATAAAATCTATACCGTAACAATGGACATAATGGAACCAAGCAATAGAACTACAAGCATGGCGGACATTTGATAACAACGTCCACGAAACAATCCTATTTCTACTGAGATTCTGCGAATGTTTAAAATGAAAGCCTGGGTGTCGAGGCTAGCGACTGTTTAACTTGAAGCGATCAGATCCACTCATGTCTGCCAACAGCGCCAGCAGAGACTCGTTCCACGCCCAGCTGGCCGCGGTGATTGAGGTCCTGGCGAACACCGCGGTGGCAGAGATCTGCAAGCTGGTGGATGATGGCTACGCGGTGCTGCGGCTGGAGATCACCCAGAACCAGAGGGAGATAGACGGCCTCAGGAGGAAGCTGCTGGTGGCCAAGTTCCAGACCTCCAGACGGAACAACCACCACCTGGACAGACTGAGCGCTCTGAGACGCAGCAGCAGCAGCACTCTGCAGGTAGGTGAGACCACTGTGGACTGTTGTCATGACCATGACATTATTGTTTGATTCACTGAATACGTTATTAGTCATAAATGTCAACTGTAGGTAGGTACGTGACATGACATCAGGTATTGAAAGAGTGATTTAAATTCATATTAACATTGTGGAGATTTTACAGTACATTTCAAGCACAAGCTAACTGAGTGGACAACCCCATTAAGCATTCCTTCTTATTTACAATAGGTAGAGCAAAGGATGTTCTGATGTGCTCAATTCATGGCAAATCCCCCTGAGCACAAGATCCAAAAAAACATCTTAAACAATGTTTTTTCAGTGGTAACAACCACTAATCAACTTCTAGGCCCCTAAAACATTTTAGGGGTATGGACCAGAGCTCTGCCAGGGAATTCAACATTTGGTTGGTAGTTAAGCCGCAGAATTTCCCCATGTTTCTTCTATAACTGTCCTGGGTGGTGTCTGTTCCCTCTAGTATTGTGGCTGTAGCCTGTAGTATACTGTAGGTGGCATGCACTTACTTTGGAGAAGTAGTTTGAGGGTATCAGGCTACTGCTCCTTGCAAGTGTTCTAATCCGAGCCAATAATATGAATGATTTTCTTGATCACTCTTTTTGCTGTCAAGAATACAAATAGGTCACGTCTTCTTTGCTCTCTCACCTCTTTGCTTGAGACCAAAATTTGTATGTGCTTATTGTAATGAAACAAAGCACAGGGAATATTAATTTTTACAATGACTGGTAGTAACCAATATACCAATATACTAAAATAATAATTTTGTATTATGGTCAAACAGTATGGATTTAATATTTTTATTCATACATTTTTAATACTGGAAATCTATACTGCAAGATGTAAATACATGAATGCAAATGATATGAACAAATAATTAAAATCTGGTGATTATGTATTGATTGTGACAGGTGACCCGTGGACCATCAACGCCCAACAGAGCCAGATGTAACCCTGCGACCAAGAGCTCAACACAGGGAACAGGAGGAGAGGAGGAGGGTGCTGGCTTTCCTGCCATCTTGAAGGTGGAGGGTGGTCACAACACACTCAAAGGTAATGAAGAAACATTCTAAGACAAGCTCAGTTTTCTGCTCCCTCAATGTCGCTAAACTTACTTACTCTATGGCTCCGATTATTGAGGATAAAAAGTGTTGTTTGGTCATTTGATTGGCTGAGCAGGGATTGTGTAATATGAGGATGATTTTTATTATGCTTATTTTTCTATTAGCTCTGGCTTCCCAATCTGAGAACATGTGTGAATGCTGATCGATGGATGATCATAGCTCGCACTCACAACAGATACACATTCAAAGCACTGTTTGAGCCCTCGGGTGCTACATCACATTACCAGTAGTACTGATAATTGTCAGTAAAGTAATCAATAGCAAACATTAAATGATAGCTGTAGCCCTAACCAACACATTATTTACTCTTCTCCTTTCAGACATTCCACCCCCAATCAAGCATGGAAGTGAAACACACACAAGTGCATCTGCAAGCACTATACCTAGAACCCTCGCTGTTGAGCCTGAGAAACAACTTCACCATGTCGACCAGCGATTTCACCATAACAACAATGTAAACCTGTTCACCAGTGCATCTGAGTGGACAGAAGCCGGTGCGGGCATAGAGGTGTGGAATAACAATGGCAGCCTGACCACAGGTAACTGTTCTCTGGACCCTCCACATAACTCAGGCTCACATCAAGAGGGGAGAACTGGGAGCAACTCTGATGGCAGAGTGGGTTCTGCTCGAGCTTCAGAGGAACGGGGAGGAGATGTTTCTGGCGGGTTTACCAGCGTTGCTCCATCCCTGACTGGTGATCTGGACTGGGCACCCGATATGGTGGTGGTGGATTCTGTTCCGATTAAAGTGGACGAAGACATGAGCTCAGAGTGGAGCATAATAGACAGGGATGGGATGACGAGTTCTGAAAAACAGAGACTCCAGAAACACGGGAGAGAGGAGGAGCTACAAGCAGCGCACTCAATCCCAACACAGAGCACAGAGACCTCAGACAGAAGTACATGTTTAAAGTCAAGTTTGGTTTTTAATACTAGTGCCACTTCCTACGGCGGCCTCTCGTCTTTCCCCTCCTCGTTCTCCGCAGCCAAAACCCCCGGGCAGGTTTTACACCCTCAGGTAAACAGAGGATTAGACAAACAGTCGCCTTCCCTCAACGAAATTGCGGCCTCCTCCTCCTCTAAGGAGTCCAGCAGGCACCTAAGCTCCATCCCACCACCACCTACAGCCCGTGACGCCGGAAGAGGAGGTCAACCGCTCCGTTGCGAGCTGTGCGGGAAGCACTTCAGAAAGTTCCAGTCCCTGCGGCGGCACCAGCGTGTGCACACAGGCGAGAAGCCGTACGGCTGTCGCCACTGCTCCAAGCGCTTCTCCCATCAGCATCAGAAGAAGAACCACGAGCGTGTTCACACCGGTGAAAAGCCTTTTCGCTGTCCCGTCTGTGGCCGGTGCTTTGTGGAGAACAGCAACATGAAGAGACACCTCAGAATCCACAGGACATAACAGTGTTGTTGCTGGGCTAAACAGCAGAAACAACATGCAAATCAGGAAGGAGCCGTTGGCATACAATAGGCGACCGATCAGTGAGATGATTGTGATTGGTTACTGGATTAACTGTGGTTTTATAAGTGACAGTGTCATGTCCGTTAATAAAATGTAGTTTCTAAAATTGTGTTGTGTTAACTTAGAGACTGTCAGAAAAAATAAAGCCATGCTGTCCCTATTTTATCTTATCATTACACATAGACTAAAACCAAAATCTGAAATAATTAATCCTGTCGTCACCTGTTCTTGATTGATTTTTCTTCGGTTTGGTGTTTTAAGTACGTTTTTGTCAGAACTTAGCCGCAATTTGCATCTCTAGATTTATTTTTTATTTATATAATGGGATGAATCTAGAGTTGCAATATCCTCCATTGACTTCAGTAAAACTATGCTTCGCCTCGCCCTACTAGTAGTAGCCGTGATCCACCGATGCAATGAATACAAAATATCTACTTGCCCGGCGGGTGTCTATTATCTGCGTTGTATTTGATCGTGTAATTGCTCGTGATTATGCTGTATTCAATCCATGGATAGAGGCTAAACAGGTGGTACACAGGGACCTTCAGTAGCCTATTTAAGATTGGTCCAACGTGCGACGTACAACGTCAGTAATGAATGGCTCTGTGCTTGACATATAACTAGAGATGGCCGATATTGACTTTTTTACCGATATCCGATATCCCGATATTATCCAACTACTAATTCCCGATACCGATATCAACCGATACCGATATATGCGGCCTCCAGTGGTGGAAAAATAACAGAAACTATTACTATACAAATATTTAATATAAATAAACATTTAGTATAAATACGAATTCATGTTATAGCCTAGAAATACTCCATACAACTATAAATTCAACATGTAGCCTACTTCAGTAAAGTACAAAAGTAATGGTATAAACATGACCGTAGCGCTGAGTCTACATCTCTGTAAATAGTCATAATTTTTAGTTTGTAAATACCGATACCGATATTTTCCGATATGAAATTTGAAAGCTTTTATCGGCCGATAATATCGGAGGGCCGATAATATCTGCCATCTCTACATATAACCATGGAAACCTGAAATGCCAGTGGAAGGGGTGGCGTCGCCTGCTTTCTTAGCTAATGTTGGGCTTCTGTTACGACTGCGACGGAGCTCGTTCACGTCTTCGTCGTGCCAAATGCTTTCTTAAAGTCCCTAGTGACTTCGACGAGGGCGCAGAGCAGGCCACATACTAGACCTCTTTGTGCCTGTACTTTGGAATGACCTCATAATACCTTTTGTCAACAAGTCATTCTACCTGTTTTAACTTATCTGTAGGTCCATTTTGTGCCCATACTATATATGTAGATGTCTGTATGATGTATCTGTCTGTTTGCCTGCCTCAGAAGAGTGCTGCAAATTGACTGGGAAAAGTGAAGTGGTTAAGTACCAAGTGGCAGGTGTGTTGTTGCCACAGCAATCCTTTGACTGAGGTTGGAGGCGGAGGCTGGAAATTGCACAGGTAAGGGGACTGATTGGCTGATTAGGCCCACTAACTGAACCTGTTAACTATATGACCAATGCCTTTTGTGGTGTTTCTGGACATCAGTGTGTCCCACAGACTGCAAGTTGAAGTTGGTGGGGCGAATGGCTCTTGGCTTACTTTTAGAACCGTGCGCGCGTGCGCGCACACACACACACACACACACACACACAGCCTTTATAGTTAGATATATATATATTTTTTTTTCATGATCACAGACATTCAAGGCTAGTAATCGTAGTATGGGATGGATCTCCCTAGTCAAAAGATCCTATAGGATTCCTCTTATAAGATTTTGGAACAAATTCCTATAAGAATAGTATGGGATTTCACAAGATCTTAGAGGAACCATACAATCCTATAGGAGTCCTATTGGATATCCAATAGGATTTGTTATAAAATCTTGTAGGACTTTTCTTGGAATCCTAAAGGATTGTTTGACTAGGGCGGGCATTTCCAACTTTTAGGACCTAAAAGTTGGAAATGACTGCCTAGTCATCTAAAGCAGATTAGATTGTATAAAGTAAATTTAGGCTACTTTATACAATCTAATCTTCTGCTCCTTTATCCCCGTGAGAATAGCTAATATACACGCTCGTCGAAGTTTTAACTCCATGCAGTAGGTGGCCTCAGTGGGTCTCAACGTTTTGTCACTGAGTGGAAGCCAGCAGAAGAACAACAACAAACATGGTGGACTGTTGACAACAACAACAACCACATTCGACAAAACGGGCCCATTTCTTCTTATAACAGCGACGGTTTACAGTGATCAGATCCACTCATGTCTACCACCAGCAGCGACTCGTTCCACGCCCAGCTGGCCGCGGTGATCGAGGTCCTGGCGAACACCGCGGTGGCAGAGATCTGCAAGCTGGTGGATGATGGCTACGCGGTGCTGCGGCTGGAGATCACCCAGAACCAAAGGGAGATAGACGGCCTCAGGAGGAAGCTGCTGGTCGCGAAGTTCCAGACCTCCAGACGGAACAACCACCACTTGGACAGACTGAGCGCTCTGAGACGCAGCAGCAGCACTCTGCAGGTGAGAATGAGCCCATTGGAAATTGGAATTAGTTGGCGTTGAACGTTGTAACATCAATACTATAATTAAGGAGTTGTCTGTCTGAATGTCTGTCTGTCTGAATGTCTGAATGTCTGAATGTCTGAATGTCTGAAGCGAGCATAACTCATCACTGGCTGCACCGATCACTATGATTTTTCACACAGTCATTGACCATAACATTAGGAAGAGACTGAGGAAGCCCTTTTTTCAAATTAACAAATTGTTGATTAATAATGAATTTATTGGTGAATTAAATTTCCCCATTCGCTTAACATTGGCAATTCCCTTTTCGGCCACAGGGGGCAATGCAAATACCAAAACACACACACACACACACACACACACACACACACACACACACAGACACAGACACAGACACACACACACACACACACACACACACACACACACACACACACACACACACACACACACACTTTATGACTGGCCATTGCAGTGTCTGTGCGTGTGCATTAAAGCAATCCTTCATCAAATCCTTCATCACATAATGTGATGAAGGATTCACATTACCCACACAGTGAGTACATCATTTGGTGTTCATATATTCACAACGGGTAAGGCCCTAGTATTTTAATTGACTCATGAGTAGGCTACATGCTTTATATTCAGTAATATTTAATTTAAGGTCAGTTTCAGGAAATTCAGACATTTAAGGCTAAAATGATCGCCCTGAACACGATCGTCCTGGAGACTTGTTTCCATTGTAGAAGCTACCTCACTAACTAAAAGGAAAAAATCTCAAAATGTTATCATGTTTTATGTAATATGTCTAACTGTGTTTTCATGATGCTGAATCCATTCAATGAATTAGTTTTGCTCAAAAAACAGTTGTTGGGCTAAAAATATAAATACCAGTCATCAAAAAATGTGTCTAGTCAGCACATTTGGCCACATGTTATGGTTGTCTTCAGTATTTTATGCCAGTTATGAAGATTGTTCAATATATACAAGTTGGCCTCTGTCAGTTTTTCATGCTGGGGACACCTAGTAAACATTTCTAAAATAACACCTTGGTGTCCTCAACATATCCCGGATCACAATTGTCGATTATTCATTGATTGTGACAGGTGAACCGTGGACCTTCAGCACCCAGCAGAGCCAGATGTAACCCTGCCACCAAGAGCTCAACACAGGGAACAGGAGGAGAAGAGGAGGGAGCTGGCTTTCCTGTCATCTTGAAGGTGGAGGGGGCCGCCGACCCACTCAAAGGTAATGAAAACATTAGGACAAACAATTTAAGTAATCAATAGGAAGGAAAATGAAACGTTGCACACCTACCGAGCTCCTCCTCTTTATAGTGGAATATTTAAGACTGAAATTTTTGCCATTAACGTCAAGTCGTGATGCAGAGAACCCCTTTTGTATGAAAGTACCTTAGGGTCATAGGAAAAGATTTATCTTTTCCTATAACCTTACATGGTACTTCCATGCAGCTCATCTCTTCCTAGGGCAGACAAGCTGCATCGCCTTTCATTTCTGAAATATACACATTTTTCAAAATGGCTGCCACCTTTCTCAGCAATACATAGCCATACCCATATCTTTGCTTCTGTTAGAGCTATAATAATAATATTGGTGTCAAATCACATCACATCACCAACTGATAATTCACTCTCGTCCTTTCAGACATTCAACCCCCACTGAAGCACAGAAGTGAAACAAGCACAAGTGCATCCGCAAATGCTATACCTAGAACCCTCTCTGTAGAGCCTGAGAATCTTCATCACGTCGACCAGCGTTTTATCACCCGTCAGCACAGTAATGGAAATGTAAACAGAGACAGCCACCATCCATCATTTGACCTCCATAGCAGCTTCACCACCAGTCGTGACGACAGCAACCTGTTCACTGGTGCATCTGAGTGGGCAGAAGCTGGTGCAAGCATAGAGGTGTGGAATAACACTGACCGCTTGACCACAGGGAACTGTTCTCTGGACCCTCCACAAAACTCAGGCCCACATCAAGAGGGGAGAACTGGAAGCAACCCTGATGGCATAGATGGTTCTGCTGGAGCTTCAGCCGAGGAACAGGGAGGAGACGTTTCTGGCGATCCGAGTAACGCTGCTCCCTCCCTGGGTGGTAATCTGGACTGGGAACCTGATGTGGTGGTGGTGGATTCTGTCCCGATTAAAGTGGAGGCAGACATGAGCTCAGAGTGGAGCATAATAAACAGGGACGGAATAAAAAGTTCCGTCAAAGAGAGACTCCAGAAACACAGGAGAGAGGAGGAGCTAGAAGCAGCACACTCAACCCTGACAGAGAGCCCAGAGACCTTTGACAGGAATACAGGTTTAAAGTCAAGTTTAGTTGTTAATAATACTAGCGCCACTTCCTACGGCGGTCTCTCCTCTTTCCCCTCCTCGTTCTCTGCGATCAAAACCCCCGGGGAGGTTTTACACCCTCAGGCAAACCGAGGAGGAGGCAAACCGTCATCTTCCCTCAATGAAATCCCTACTAGGCCTAGGGAGTTCAGCAGGCTCCTCCTGAGCTCTGTCCAGACTACGGCGGCACTGCTACCCAACATGCAGCCGGCCCATGACGCCAAAGGTCAACCACTCTGTTGCGAGTTGTGTGGGAAGACCTTCAGGAAGTTCCAGAACCTGCGGCTGCACCAGCGTGTGCACACGGGTGAGAAGCCGTATGGCTGTCGCCACTGCTCCAAGCGCTTCTCCTACCAACACCAGAAGAAGAACCACGAGCGCGTTCACACCGGGGAAAAGCCGTTCCGCTGCCCCATCTGCGGCAAGTGCTTTGTGGATTCCAGCAACATGAAGAGACACGTCAGCATCCACACGTGACGGTGTTGTTGCTGCAGCATCAAAAGAAATAACACACATCCTCCTTCTCTGGTGCTCAGCCAAACTGCGAAACAGCACACAATAAGATCATAAGATCAGTTATTGTTTTACATAGGTTCCTAGATTACTGTTTCTATGCATTGATCACAGGGCAATACCGATACGATATCAATGTTTAGGGTAGGGTACCACATCGATTCATATTGAGATTCTCAATTATGTTGCGATCAAATTCGATATATCAATGTGTTTTGTTACACTAGAACATTTCTAAATTGTTCTAAACAATATTATAGACCATGAACAGTTTAACCATACACTTCAATAACATCAGTCTTTCTGACATGAATAAAAATGATACATAAATACTGTATATTTAAAACTAGATCAGCACTCAGTAGAGTTCAAACTTGCATATTGCGTGTAAGCAAGCCATGGCCTCCGCTCAGGCAATTAAAAATGATTATTAAATGATTTGGTGGCATTAAGAATTGAATATATTGATATTGATTCATTTTTTTTGCCCACCCTAACATTTACCATGAAATACTACTTTTTCCCCTCAGTCATACATGGGAATGCCCCTATATGTTTGCCCAGGTCTCATGTCATCACGAGACATCATCAGGAATAAAGGTCTCTGATATCATCATAGTAAATGCAATCTGCTGTCACAATTAAACCCATACCGGTATATGTAAATTCTGATGTCATCAATGATGGCCAGCAACTCTACCTCAGACCTCAAACCCTTTGATCTTTATGGACATGTCAGATCCTGTTCTGACACTCGCACACACGCACAGTCGCACACAAAGGAAGGAGCTCTACCAATTATTTGTTGTTGTTTTATTTAAATTATGTTTTGGGCATCAATCTTTATTAACAGCTTGGAGATTTACAGTACAAAATAACTTGATACAAACTGATAACTAAATGGACAAACTAATAAAGCTTACGCTTGTTTACAGTGATTTCATCAAGACCTTTACAGTAAAAGAAGCAGCACATCATAGTTGAGGTACCGTAAAAAGGGAAAAAGGAATACAGTATATACAAAGAAGGGACTGGGGAATCATATTTTAATAAAGGCCAGTTTCGAATTGCAGCCGCCCTTTGAGATGGTTTTGAGGAGTGGGATTTGTGTGTATTAACTTGGGGGCGTTCTACATTGTGTTGGCATAGTAGCTATCCAGAGTGAGATTAAAAAAAAAATATATATAAAAAAATATTCCAGCGATGTATCTTGCAAGAGTTTTATTTCTGGATTAACTGATTTGAATAAAATGTACCGGTTGTTTCTACAATGGTGTTTGTGCTGACTGGAGACTATAAGAAATAATAAAGAGATTTCCCCTGAACACAAAAGGGACATCGTCGTCTGCTGGGCATGGCATGAGCTGTTTCCAATGTGTTCTCATTTGATTGTGGTGACTTTGTTTAGGGTACATGCTCTAAATAAGGTGTATTATGTTTTATTTTTCAATTTCAAAAGCTGATCATTATGCCATTTGATCTTTATTTTATTTATTACCTGTTCCTGTGTATATCAAAGAAGACCGAAAGATTTATTGTATAGGATGGTTCAGAACAGAGGGATACTAGGCCTACTGTGATAGCTCATTTACTAATCCTACATCGGTGTTCTGTCGTCGTTCAAGTCAGAGGGCACTGGTTCAAGTTTTTACTCCATGCAGTAGGTGGCGCTAATCAACTCTCGTGCCGTTTCAGCACGGCACTGGACAGTCAGGAAGCAAGCAGAAGAACAACAACAGCCAACATGGTGGACTGTTGACAACAAGAGCTACATCCACACAAAACATACCTATTTCTTCTTAAACAGCGACTGTTTGCAGTGATCAGATCCACTCATGTCTACCAGCAGCAGCAGCGACTCGTTCCACGCCCAGCTGGCCGCGGTGATCGAGGTCCTGGCGAACAACGCGGTGGCAGAGATCTGCAAGCTGGTGGATGATGGCTACGCGGTGCTGCGGCTGGAGATCACCCAGAACCAGAGGGAGATAGACGGCCTCAGGAGGAAGCTGCTGGTTGCCAAGTTCCAGAGCTCTAGACGGAACAACCACCACCTGGACAGACTGAGCGCTCTGAGACGCAGCAGCAGCACTCTGCAGGTACATAGGATCCTATAGTCCTACAAGATTTTGGAACAATAGGATTTTATAAGATTTTATATATATATAAAAAAAGGATTCTTAAAAAAAAAAAGGATTCTTAAAGGAATTCTATAGGATTTTGTTAACCCTATAAGTAGTCTTGGGCAATATACCGGTATTACCGTTTATCGCGATATTGGAAATCAATACCGAGTAATATCGTTGGGTCTGTGAAAAATATCGAATACCGAATATCGTCAAATACCGACATTATACTGTATTCTATTAAAATATGAGCAATGAGACTTAATTGTAACTATACAAACAATTTTCATGTTACACACATGCCTAAACTAGCCCTTATTTGGGCTAGGCTTTTTGGAAACAATGTATTTCCAACTCCAGTTTTTCCCTATTTAGGCTGCTGTAACAGCAGAGCGCTCAGTTTCTGACCCCTCAAAGTCGCAAATTCTGAGAACTAGGTGACTGGTGGAGCGTTCCAACTCTGATTGCCGTCAATACCGGTAATATCGAATATCGAGCTAATTAAGACATTATCAATACCGATATTAAAAAATCAATACCGCCCAAGACTACCTATAAGAAAATATTCAATAGGAATTGTTCCAAAATCTAGGATGATTCCTGTTGGATTTTTGACTTGATTGATTGAAATCTGTATTATCACTCAGTTTGGATAATTACAATGCACATTTCTAGACTGTTATGACACCGTAATACGCACTTCTACTTGTTTACAATAAGGCCCACAGTGTTCATTTAAAAACATTAAGAGGCGAGGCGTACACATATTCAGTTAGGAGGGAAGTAAGCAGGTGTGCTTACCACATTTTCAAAGTGGGCAGGG
The DNA here is from genome assembly GCA_039105355.1 of Benthosema pterotum. Classification (NCBI taxonomy): domain Eukaryota; kingdom Metazoa; phylum Chordata; class Actinopteri; order Myctophiformes; family Myctophidae; genus Benthosema; species Benthosema pterotum. Next base: position 33,741,871 of record CM076973.1, on the reverse strand, counting down.
GTGAGGTCACCTCACCCCTGCCCACTTTGAAACTGTGGAAACTTTGGACCCACCTCACTGAGGTGGGCCCAGTTTCTTTTGGGAAGTCTGGCAAAACTTTACTCCTGGGGACTTGTTTCCATGGTGGTATTATTAGCTATTAGCCCTGGCCTGACTCATTTGCGAAGAGAAAGCTTTTTTAGGAATAGGGGACCCGCATTGCTACTCTAGATTCTTTTATAATTGGAATTTATTGCATCTAGAGTAGCTTGGTGTCACACACAGGTGCACACCTGGTCGGTGTGCACCTGGGGTTTGTGTGTGTCAGTGTATAAAACAAGCACTTCCTCTCAGCTCTTGTTTTTAAGATGGCAGCTCGTGATGTTTGTTGAGGAATACCCAGGACAGAAAGTAGCTCATAATATGTCTACGGCGGATTTTTATGCCACAAAACCCTTGCAGATCGACAGAGGATGTGGCAAGCTTTCTCTACAGCTGCAAAGTTGGTGAGTTTGACGTTGTTTAATACAAGCAGATCACTGATGACATTTAGGCAATGGCAGAGTCAATATAGCGTTATTCTACTCTCGATGCAATGAATTCCAATAATAAAAGAATCTAGAGTAGCAATGTGGCTAGGAATAGGGTAGGAATAGGATACAGTTATAGCTTTGATTTTTTTCAACAAAGACATAAGTGTCCTTGATGTAAGACGGGTGTTTTATGGACAGAGGGTTCAGAAAGCGTTCAATATATTCAGCCGTTTGGTAAGTTTCACTGCCACAATCTGAGACAATGGGTCTCCCTGGTGGGATTTTGTGTGGTATAGTCCATGTGCTAGGATCTTTATGAATCTTTGGTAATAGATAAAAGATCTGTGCACGTGGGGTGTCCCGTCCTATTAGGTATTTTGCTTGCTTATAGTTAATGTACTTTTTTTCTCTTAGTCTATCTATGATCTCCTTGGTTTCTATGGCTGTCTGATCATGTATTGGTTGTTCTAATGGCCTAGAATGGTTAGGGTTGCAACTTGCAGCACCAAAACAAATGAATGTTTGAATACTGTACATACTGTGCAGAATCCAAAAATGAACTCCCGGCCTGATGGTTTAGGAATACCAGACTGAGCCGTTCCACCTGGGGCAAGTTGATAAATGGGCGACTATTTTGGTATTCTTTAAAAAACGGACATTCTATAAAGATGTGGAATTAATCTGCTCAACAGATTAATTCATAACCAGTGTTGACTAGGGGCTAGGTTTCGCAGTAACTTTTAAAGCAATTGTTACATTTCAGTTAGTAGTTGCCCACATTACATAATGTAATAAAACGTCTTCTCCTGCCTATGTCGTGTAAACTGACATGGCACACCCAGAGTGAAACACATTCCACATGAAAGAAAGAAAGTGTCTTCCACGGGGCATAACGTCTTCGTAATGATGATGATTGGTCAACATAGGGTAACGTTTAGGGTAATTATTATACATTGGCCTAGATTTTTGCCACCGCTAAACCCCTTATCCCTTAACTTCTTTTTAAACTATAAAAATTTTAAATTGTAAAATGGCCAGTCTACAATTTTGCTTAACATGCCAATAGATTGGCATGTTGAACTATTCCAAAACGTGTTTCTAAATAGTAAAATAGCCAAAGAATTTAGGGATAAGGGTTTAGCGTGTGACGAAAATTGAGCCCATACTTTGCGTGGGCGGGGCATCAGTATTATATCCATATCATTACAATGGATATTGTCTGTAATTTTGGTTATTGTATTATTGGCATAAATGCTCTTTTTCCCTCTGTGTTGGCAAGTAGAGCTTAAAACAACTGGACCATTGTCATTAGGAAAAAAGTAACGCAAATTAGTTATTTGAGTAATATGTATCTTTTCAGAGAAGTAATGATAACTATGTTGTTGTTCATAACAGATGATTGGAAATAATACAATAATTCACAATTATATATATCGGAGTTCGATTACTGGTCGGGTCATACCAAAGACTCTAAAAATGGGACTCAATGCCTCCCTGCTTGGCTCTCAGCAGGGAGGCAAGGGGTCAGTCCCGGGGGTGTACTTGTACATAAAGCTGCCTCAGGCTACAGAAACAGGAGATAGGCTCCTGACCTATATGGGCTTCAATGGCTCAGCTAGGCCTCATGAAATCATGGCCCGGCAAGGCTACTTACTTATAATAGAATGATAACAATGAGATATGATTGTTATTTATTAAATGTGACTACAGGGTACCCGCAGAACTTCAGCGTCCAGCAGAGTCACAACTAAGCGCTCAACACAGGGAACAGCAGGAAAGGACGGCGAGGGTACTGGCTTTCCTATCATCTTGAAGGTGGAGGGTGGCAACAACACGCTCGAAGGTAACATTACCAAAAGAAAAAAAAGCACAATTCTAGACGTATGATGCACCTTTGTCTTGGAGAATACGGGCTGTAGTGCTTAGATAACAGTCATAGCCCAGTTATTACACTTTCTTATAATATGTAAACCAGTACATTTTGAAAAAGAGTACCTCCCCAAATGCCATCAATACATGTCACAAAAATGAACATAAACATACAATGTAAGTAATAACACCCAATGAACCAGTGATTTGTTTCCTAATAATTGGCCGAGGCGCAGCCGAACAAGGGTGTTATCCCACTTATTACATGGCTTAGTATACATTAATGAATGAATGACAGAAACAGTACATAACAAGGCTGCTTTATTTATCTACAGTTGTGTAGGCTATGCTCGTCCGGGCAAGGAGGTCCGTTGTTGAGTGGAGCGGTCCGTTGTTGTGACATATGTGACCGCTCGTGACCAGAATCCTGGCTTCTGATTGAAGCATTCATTTAGGCCATGTAATAAGTCCAAAAATAGACTAAACAAGGGAATACAAGCCACATCCTTTTTTGAGAAATTGAGAAAGCTATAACTGTTGGATTGTACAAGAATCCAGTAATAATGAGAAAAGTACATACTTCTTGATTATTTCATCATTGAAACGATCGATAGAGAATAAAATAAACAAGAGCTGCACCCTTACTCTGCTCATCCTGTTTACATTACAGAAATTTGATAATCAACTGATAGTTCACTGTTGTCCTTTCAGACATTCAACCCTCAGTCGAGCATGGAAGTGAAACAAACACAAGCCTCTCTGTAGAGCCTAATCATCTTCACCACGTTGACGCAAATGTAGACGGAGCAAGCCACCATCCATCATTTGATTGCGATAACAGATTCACCACCACAAGTCACGGCAATGGCAACCTGTTTGTCAGTGCATCTGAGTGGGCAGAAGCTGATGCAGGTATAGAGGTGTGGAATTCTCTGGACCCTACACATAACTCAGGCCCACATCAAGAAGGGAGAACCCAAAGCAACCCTGACAGCAGAGAGGGTTCTCCTGGAGCTTCAGAGCAACAAGGAGGAGACGTTTCTGGCGAGTCTAGTTATGCCGCCCCGTCCCTGGCTGGGAATCTGGACTGGGAACCCGATATGGTGGTGGTGGATTCTGTTCCCATTAAAGTGGACGAAGACATGAGCTCAGAGTGGAGCATGATGTTCAGGCACGGGATGACCAGGTCTGCCAAACGGAGACTCAAGAAACACGGGGGAGAAGAGGAGCTAGAAGCAGCACGATCAACTCAGACACAGAGCACAGAGATTTCAGACAGAGCTACAGGTTTAAAGTCAAGCTTGGCTGTCAATTGTGCCGATTCCTATGGCAGCCTCTCTTCGTTCTCCGCTGTCAAACCCCCCAGGCAGGTTTCACACCCTCAGGCAAACCGAGGAGGAGACAATAGGTCATCTCCCGACGACATCGCCTCCTCTTCCGGCAGGGAGTTCGGCAGGAGCGCAAGCTCCGTCCCGCCTACTGCAGAACTACCTTTGCAGCCGGCCTGTTACGCCAAAGGCCAAGCGCTCCGTTGCGATCTTTGTGGCAAGACCTTCAGAAAGTTCCAGACCATGCAGCAGCACCAGCGCGTGCACACGGGCGAGAAGCCGTACAGCTGTCGCCACTGCTCCAAGCGCTTCTCCCTCCAGCATCAGCTGAAGAACCACGAGCGAGTTCACACCGGCGAGAAACCGTACGGCTGTCGCCACTGCTCCAAACGCTTTTCCTACCAGCACCAGAAGAAGAACCACGAGCGTGTTCACACTGGGGAAAAGCCGTTCAGTTGCCCCATATGCGGCAGGTTCTTCATGAATTCTAGCAACATGAAGAGACACCTCAGAATCCATATGTGACGAATGATGATGGTGTTGTCTGGTGCTGAACTGAATTGCAAAACAGCAGAATAACAACCATACAGGAAGGGGGGCACACACGTCATTACATACGATAGATAGCAGATGACAGACGGGTGAGTAGTTATGGAGCTTGTTAATTTCTGCCGATAACTAGCACCTTGTTTTTCTATCATTTAGTGCAGTGGTTTTCAAATCATTTTGATACAAGGGTCCACTATTTATTCAGGATTTGAGCCACGGACCACCATTTGAGGACATTTTAGCTCTCAGCTACATCTGGTTAACCAACTGTCCATCATTTAGCTGGGAACCATCTGGAGCCCTCTCAAGCACCACTGGTGGTCGTTTCAGACGCGTTCGACGCACCTGCCAAGTGACATTTCGGAAGCGTGGAACGTATCTGAAATGTCAGTTCGCAAATCAGTCTGGCCAGGAGCCTATCCCCACAGGTAGGCAGGGCATATGACGGTTGAAATGCAGCCCATTGACTCTAATTGGTTTGTGGTTTGTTTGAGGTAAAAACACTAGTTCACAGTCCTTTTGAACACCATCCAATCAGAAACAACGTGGCAACAACAGGTGACGTCAGCGAAATGCAGGTCAAACAGGCTCGGGACAGACTGGTTTGCGAAGTGACATTTCAGATGTGCGGAACACAGTGAGTCAGACAGGATTCCAGGCTATTATATTTTGCTAAAGGACTTCAAATACAGGACTTTTGTGACAGAATGAAGGCAATAGACTTTTTTTTTTTTTTTTGGATTTCACCTTCATTTTATTGCTTCTGTAGAGGGATGGATTAAAAGTGGTCTGACAGGAAATGGTGAGACTGATGGGGGACCGTCGGGATTTTTGGTGTATTCAATATATCGACTGAACACCTAGAATATTGATATGACTATTGATATGACAATAAACACCAAAAATTATCTGGTGATCAGTGTTATCAAAGCCTCCGCTTGCAAGTTGCAAAACACTCTCTTCTCAGACCCTAGCTTGCTAGGATGTTTCGACAGCTCATGTTCATTTAAAGATCTCTGTGAGATTTGAGTGTTTTATTGTATTTGTGCATCACGGGCATTATTTTTAACAAAGTATTAAACGCATGATCGATATCAATACGTCAATATTCAATATATTGATAATATATCGTATCGTGATACCTATCTAACTGCGAGATTGCAAGCAATATCCACACCACTAGTCGGGATCAGGAGACGGGAGTCAAACCCGTGGCACATTGCCAGACTGGATTAGGAGGTCCCAGGTGTAGCAGAGTGGCTATAGCCTCTGTCACGATGGTGTCAAAAGTCTAGTATCTTCCCTGGACCAAGAGGATGTCCCTTTGCTCTTTGGTCTTTCACAAGGGGCCACCCAAGTTTGAAGCGCGGGGAGTTATACAGATGGAGTTGAACTTTTTTGTTCTTCTTTTTTGTTACCAATGAAATAATATTTATAGAAAACCTTAACTGGTTAATATGTGTAACACCACTTAAAAAGCGAAATTTGTTTTCCCTGGACGTTGTGTTGGTCGTCAGACTGACGTGTTTGTGCCAGCAGTGTGGATGATGCCTCATATAGATTGTCAGTGACAGTGACAGTTTCTGACTGTTCTGGCCGGAGACCCCTGGAAATACTGTACTTTTGCTTATTGTCTATCATTTCATGTTAAACTGATTCCTGATTGCCAGTGTTGCTGTTTTTCAATTTCTGAATTAACTCGTTTTATAAGTGATATTAGTTGAATAAAATGTCATTTCTAAAATGGGGTTTGCTTTGACTGATATGGAGTAAGAGAGAATACAATGTGGTACAAGACTTACAATGTGGTTTCCCTGTGTTGGTCTGAGTTCAGTTAACTGAGGCAACCAAAAATGTTTACTTGTTTGATTTTTTCTTCTGTTTGGTGTAACTTTGTTAAAGATGAGGTCTCTATACAGTGTTGTATTAATTGGTCAGAACCTAATAGCCTATCTGTCATTCATTCTATTTTATTTTGAATAACTGTGCTAGCTCTTCCTGTGTTTTACTTTGTCTGCTGTTGACACTGGATTGGGACATGTGCACTACGTAACTCAATATATTACATAATATATTATCAAAATGCAGTAACTTGTAATATAAATATATTACTTAACAAAAACAACCTAATATATTATACTTTTCTTTCTGCATTACTGCATTACTTTCAATATTACTTTCTGTCAATCTGTCTCGTTGAAAATGTTCTTGTGAAATTTTCTTGACAACTGCAGAAGTTAAATAATTACTTATTTTCTATAATTTGTCATCAAATTATTTATTCAGGAGGACGTTTTTTCAAGTTGATTTCATATGGATTTCCCAGATAGCCAAGTGCACTTTTTTTTATTGTAGGTATGCCACTGGCCTACACGATATTTGATTAATAGTGACACTAAATATTTAATTATATATTTTGCACAACATTTTTCTTTTAAGTAATAATGTAATAATGTAAGTAATATGTAATAGTAATATTAATATATTACACTTGCTCAGACAGTAATATTGTAATACAATATATTGCTTTAAAATGAAGGTAATAAGTAATAAGTAATACATTAACAAGGTATAGTAATATTCCCAACTCTGTCTGCTGTTGATGACAACTGGATTCACCAAAGAGGATCAAATAAAGTGTTATTGTATGGGATGGATCCGAAGAGGTTGATACTATTGAAGCTCTGTCATTTCCAAGTAGGTCTATGATCTCCAGCAGAGCCGAGCCAGTCAGAGTTATGACATCTCAGAGTTATGACATCTCCGTAAACTTCCATGGAAAGGTCTAATGATGTCTGTTTACATAGACTTGGAGAAATGCATTTAACTCGGGCAGCAGCCCAGGTTCAATTATCATAAATCCCTTTATTTTAGGTATTTTTGTAGTAGTAATAGAACAACATAAATCTTACAAAGACTTTCGTCGTTACGGTAAAATACTATGCATAAAATACTTCTTATTTGCGCCGCCGTATCTCCAACTCGCAGTTGAAAGCTGCATGAACAGCGCGCGAGCGCTGTTTTCTGACCCCTCAATGTTGCAACTCTTACTAGATCCCATGATCTAGTAAGAGTTTCGCAGCGCAGATGTGTCATTGGAGTTTTTCTCCCATGCAGTAGGTGGCCTCAATGAGGCTCCATCGAATCTCATACCATTTTAGCACCGCGCAGGAAGCAAGCAGAAGAAGAATAACAACAAACAATGGTGGACTGTTGACAACAACATCCACATTCCACAAAACCGACCCATTTATTCTCGAACGCGACTGTTTGCACTGCAGTGATCAGATCCACTCATGTCTACCAGCAGCAGCAGCAGCGACTCGTTCCACGCCCAGCTGGCCGCGGTGATCGAGGTCCTGGCGAACACCGCGGTGGCAGAGATCTGCAAGCTGGTGGATGATGGCTACGCGGTGCTGCGGCTGGAGATCACCCAGAACCAGAGGGAGATAGACGGCCTCAGGAGGAAGCTGCTGGTCGCCAAGTTCCAGACCTCCAGACGGAACAACCACCACCTGGACAGACTGAGCGCTTTGAGACGCAGCAGCAGCACTCTGCAGGTGAGACCACTGTGGACTGCAGTCACGACTATGAAATTATTTGGGCTTTGAACAGTACAACACATTTTGATATGGGGTATTTCATTTTATGGTCTACTCAGTCCAATGTGAACACCCCAGACGCTTTTTAAATTACTCCATTCAGTATTTAGATATTTGATGTTCATTTTAGCGCTCCTTCCAAACCTATTATAACTTAAAACTCCATTAACCATGACAGATTATTAGAAAACAACCCATCTTTTTTTTCTGGTGACTGATATTGTCCTCCTAATATGAGAGGGCAGTGGAATTTCATTTACAGTTTTCATTTATTTTTAAAATGTTGTTTTGGAAAATGTAGCAGCCTCCATATTTTTGGGCATGCCCACACTGGTTACGGGCAAATTAATAAAACAAGATTTTCAAAATTCAACCATTTTGATACCACTATGCCCACTATTTATTCAGCCACCATTTGAGGACATTTTAGCCTCGCTGACCCTAAAACTAAACATTTCTTTTGCATATTTCCGCAATACCAGGCTGGATTTCGGAAACAAATAGTCAAACATACAGATGACAAAATGACCATTCATCTTCTACATTCTCTACTTATTTAGACTTGGGCTAATTCATATGATGATTATTTTAACTCTTAATGTAAAGCTAGAATCAGCAAATCACAATGTAGGAGTGGCGGGATGTCGGAATAGAGGGGTGCAACCCATAGGGTTAGGTAAGAGGGAAATCAGACCCATCATGCCTCCTATAGGATTTGGACTGGCAGTGTGTTGTACATTCAAACCCCACTCCTGATGACCTTTGCTGCAATCTGCGATTCTCCCCTTCTCTCTCTCTCTCTCTCCCCCCTGACTGTCTCTCTCTCCCCTGGCTGTCTTCACTTGAATTTATCAATTAGCAGATCTACGTTTGTACGTTGTACAACGTACAACAGGCTATTCTTAGAATGTAATTCTTAGAAATTATTTTAATTATTATACTAATGTTTTAAACAGTGTGGAAAGCTGTTTCAATTCCCAACTGATGATTGGAAATAGTATGAATGAAAGAATAAGACATATTAATTGTGACAGGTGACCCGTGGACCTTCAGCTCCCAGTAGAGCCAGATGCAACCCTGCGACCAAGAGCTCAACACAGGGAACAGGAGGAGAGGGGGAGGGCGCTGGCTTTCCTATCATTTTGAAGGTGGAGGACGGCGACAACACACTCAAAGGTAAGAAAAAACATAAGACAAAAAGAATGCACTCACTTTAAAAAGCATACATACAGGGTATTAATCACAAATGTGTCTTGAGTGCAGATAGTACTGCTTATCAGTGCAGAGGGGTGGGACCAAATCCTTTCCCGACCTTTGGGTCGCGAACCTTAAAAAAAGACATTGAGAAAGCTAACTGCTTGATTGTGGGGGAATCTTTACTGCCCCTTTTCCATATTTTTGAATGCATTTGTTAAGTTGGTTAGTCATGCTAATTAGGTTGTTGATTTATAATATACGTTGTAACAAAATCACACCTGTGTGAAGTGAGTGGCGGAACTATACAGGGAACCTCTACATGGATTATAAAGTATACAAGCAATAGATTTCAGAATCTGAATGACTTTTGTCCTCTTGTCCTTTCAGACATTCAAGATCAACCCCGAGACAAGTGTGGAAGTGAAACAAACACAAGTGCATCTGCAAACACAACACCTAGAACACTCTCTGTAGAGCCTGAGAATCATCTTCACCGTGTCGACCAGCGATTCAACACCCGTCACCACAGTAGTGTAAATGTAAACAGAGAGAGCCACCATCCATCATCTGACTGCCATAACAGATTCGTTGCCACAAGTCGCGACAACGGCAACCTGTTGGGTGGTGCAGGCATAGAGGTGTGGAATAATGCTGGCAGCCTGACCACGGGTAACTGTTCTCTGGACGCTCCACATAACTCAGCCTCACATCAAGAGGGAAGAACTGGGAGCAACCCTGATGGCAGAGAGGGTTCTGCTGGAGCTTCAGCGGAACGGGAAGGAGAAGTTTCTGGTGACCCCAGTAACGCTGCTCCATCCCTGGATGGTAATCTGGACTGGGAACCAGATATGGTGGTGGTGGATTCTGTTCCGATTAAAGTGGAGGAAGACATGAGCTCAGAGTGGAGCATAATAGACAGGGATGGGATGACCAGGTCTGCAAAACAGAGACTCCAGAAACACAGGAGAGAGGAAGAGATAGAAGAAGATCGCCCGGCCCCGTCACTGGGCACAGAGACCCTTGACAGAACTACACGTTTAAAGTCAAGTTTGGTTGTTATTAATACTAGTGCCACTTCCTATGGCGGGGTCTCCTATTCATCCTGTTCATTCTCTGTAAGCAAAACCCCTGGGGAGGTTTTACACCCTCTGACAAACCAAGGTGACAATCAGTCGTCTTCTTCCCTCAATGAAATCCCAGCTTCTTCCACTAGGGAGTTTAGTAGCAGGCTCCAGAGCTCCATCACGCCTGATGTGGTGATCCCCGCCCAGCTGTTTCGTGATGCCGCCGCCGCTGGGGGCCACCCACTCCGTTGCGAGCTGTGTGGGAAGGCCTTCCGAAAGATCCAGAACCTGCGCTTGCATCAGCGCGTGCACACGGGGGAGAAGCCATACGGCTGTCGCCACTGCTCCAAGCGCTTCTCACACCAGCATCAGATGAAGAACCACGAGCGCCTTCACACTGGGGAAAAGCCATTCCGCTGCCCCATCTGTGGCCGGTGCTTCGTGCAGTCCAGCAACATGAAGAGACACCTCAGGATACACAAGTGATGCGTTGTTGCCATAGCATCTCAAACAAATAAGGCATATCCTCTGCTTCTGGTGCTGAGCCGAACAGCAAAATGTCAGAATCGTGCAAAATAGGAACCCCACACTGCCAATAGCAGGTCTGTGATAGAGCGTCTGTAAATTGTCTTGTTTGCCATGCACACTTCAATATGTGGTGCATTCAATTTACAGTATATCTATCACAATAAATCGATGGAATAACAGGGCGGTAGATTTATCGATCGAGAAGGTTCTACATCATATATGGCAATAAACATCATGAATTATCTGGTGATCAGTGTTGACAAATGTTGTCAATGTACAGTAAATGTATATCAAAGCCCCCCCCCTGAAGGTTTAAAGATCTCTGTGAGCCTGATAGTCTTATTGGATTTGTGCAACATGTTCATTATTTTTGAATAAACATTTAATCGATATATCTCGATAAATTGATACCATATCAAAGCCTCTGTTGTGAGATTGCAAGCAATATCCACCACTACGACAGGTACATGGCTAAGGCATTGGTTTCCATATGACAGAGGACAGATTTGATGAAGGCAAAGAAAACTAGCAGTTGTTACATTTTTCTTCAAGTTGTTGTAAATACCTTTGCAATTGTGTTGCACAATAAACAAAGTATTATTGTGTCCAAAACTACTTAATGCCTGTTTGTTTTATCTTAATGTGTTTTAATCTTACTGTTGTCTGTTGACCGGGTCATTTGCCCATAAAAATGTGTTTTAACACATACATACACACCTCTGCTGGATGTGCAGAGACCGCACAATGAAAATTCATTTTCTCAAACAAGACGGGAGCAATAAAACCATTTAATGTTGCAGTCCAACAACAGGTTCTACGACAATAAATATACCAGCCTGGACTACAAAACAAGATACCCATGGAAACTGGAAAGATTACATTTTGAAAGCTCTTAAACTTCTTTCCATGTCCATTGCAGTTATTAACTCCATGCAGTAGGTGGCACCAGGATTCCCTAAATCGATACCCTTTTATCAAGCCACTGGAAATAAAGACAGAAGAAGAACAACCAGCATGTTATACTAGCCTACTGTTGACAACTCCCAAAGAACTACCGGTAATCTGTTATCCTCTTGAACAGCGACTGTTTGCAGTGATCAGATCCACTCATGTCTACCAGCACCAGCAGCGACTCGTTCCACGCCCAGCTGGCCGCGGTGATCGAGGTCCTGGCGAACACCGCGGTGGCAGAGATCTGCAAGCTGGTGGATGATGGCTACGCGGTGCTGCGGCTGGAGATCACCCAAAACCAGAGGGAGATAGACGGCCTCAGGAGGAAGCTGCTGGTGGCCAAGTTCCAGAGCTCCAGACGGAACAACCACCACCTGGACAGACTGAGCGCTCTGAGACGCAGCAGCACTCTGCAGGTGAGACCAGCTGCAACTTGCAACCCAAGATTCTTTGTTTTTATTTCTTGCATTATGTGATGAATGCATCTAGAGTCGTAACTGACACTGACTGCAGATTTATCTAAATAAAAAACAACCAACAAACTCATTCTAAAGCATATAGAAGCAAAGCGTTGCAAGTACGAGGCACGCGTGTATCAATCAATACAATTGTAATAGTAATATGCCGTTAAAAAAGCAAATGACTCGAATGTTTTAGTAGAAAACCGCAGGGTAAGGTAATTTCAGGTTTTCAAATAGCCTATAAATATATACTTTTAAAGGTAGGGGAAGTGATTTCACTTTTGTCATATATCACCCAAAATTAAAATGCTAAATGTTAAAATGCTCTATTATAAGGTGTGGAAACCACATATGGAGTTTCCCCCTCCCCCACGTTAGCAGAGGAGCTAATAGAAGTTCCCCAGGTCACCACAATTCTCCTCCAATCAGGAGAGAGCAGCAGGTTCACATAGTGTAGCTACTTTTGGGGGCCCCTAGTGCACCAGGCTGGTACTACACCATGAATTTCAAATCACTTCCCCTACCTTTAAATGAGCAGTGAGTGAGCACATCTATGGTAGCATACTTCATGCATGGCATGCAGCATAGTTCTGTCTATGGCCTTAATTCGACTTATGGAACGGTGTGCTTCAAACATGGACTTTAGACAAGTCTTGCCACAGACATTATACACATTCAGTACAAACAACGTCCACTCCAACATTGGATCCCCTGTTTGTTGCTGGTGCTTGTGTTGTGTAGCATTTGCTATAACAAAGATTGATAGATTGAGCACCTTAGTAGTGTCATTGTTGTAACCTGGTATCTGAAATCTGTTGAATGAGTATGAGTATTATTTAATGAGTAACCAAAATCACCACCAGCCCCACTGGAAATGTTTTTTGATAATGATCATGAAAATACTTTTTATCTCTTTAAAGGTCCAGTGAATGAAACTTTTAGACCATGTCCGTGCCTCTGTGGTCATTCTATGGCCACACCCACCAGTGCATGCCAAATTTTCACTTTTGTGTATTTTAAAATAAAAACTCCATAAAATCAACTTTTAATTATTTCTTGAAAGTGAAAATGCCCTGCATGACGACCCGTCGAGACCCACATCAATAAAAAGCTGATAGAAATGAAGCTGACCCATTCCTGAATCGTCCTCCACAAACACAGATGGCTTGATTACAGCCAGAAAATAAAAGCATTACAGACAGGGAGTGATAAACGCCCGCATCACTGTGGTGATTCCAATGTGTCCCTCACCTGATGACTGGGCAATAACTGCTCAGCATGAATAAAAAGCTCACAGAATTGAGGTCTAAAATCAGACGCAGGCATGTGTATGAGCATTTGTGCAAGACAACACCACAAAACGTCGTTCCCATGTGAAAAGCCCTATACTCTGTTTTTAGTCAAGTTCTGGCATCCAGACAGTGTGTTACTCGGTTTCAACTTAATCATTGCGTTGTAATATACATCTGAATCACATAGCATTAAAGAGGCAGAGCTGAGCAATTATTGTGAACAGTCTATGTGTCACCTGTAGTATAGCTCAGTGTAGAGCCGTCCCTCTATCTTTGCGAAGGGATGCGAGCTCTGATTGGTTCAGAAACTTAAGATCAGCGTCTCAGGCTGAAACTTCAAAGTAAAATGACCTCCATTTCCGTTTCAGTGCACCTTTTAAAAATGTAGATGTCAATTATGTGTTAACTGTGACAGGTGACCCGTGGACCTTCAGCGCCCAGCAGAGACAGATGTAACCCTGCAACCAAGAGCTCGACACAGGGAACAAGAGGAGAGGAGGAGGGCGCTGGCTTTCCTGTCATCCTGAAGGTGGAGGGTGGCGTTAACACATTCGAAGGTAATAAAAATCTTATGAGAACAATATAACACACATCCTCCGTGTTTGAGCCAATGTGCAAAATGAAAGAAAATGTGAAAAATGCCCATTATATAGAGGCGACCTGTTCCAAGATTACATATGTTGGTCTGACCTCATCAATCCTGTACACTCAAGACACGCTTGATACGAGGCTACTACAGAATTCATTCCATAAGGTGATGTCACCCTTTTTAGAAATTTGATAACCAACTAATACTTTACTCTTCTCTTTCAGACATTCAAGCCCCAGAGCATGGAAGTGAAACACACACAAGTGCACCTACAAACACTGTAGAGCCTGAGAATCATCTTCACCACGTCACCCAGAAATTCACCACCTGTGATAATGGAAATGTAAACAGAGACAGCCACCATCCATCATTTGAACGCAATAACAGATTCACCACCACAAGTCACGACGGTGGCAACCTGTTCAATAGTGCATCCAAGTGGGCAGAAGCTGGTGCAGGCATAGAGGCGTGGAATAACGCTGGCAGCCTGACCACAGGGAACTGTTCTCTGGACCCTCTACATAACCCACATCAAGAGGGGAGAACTGGGAGCAACCCTGACAGCAGAGAGGGTTATTCTGGAGCTTTAGAGGAGGAACAGGGTGGAGAGGTTTCTTGTGACCCCAGTAATGCTGCTCCATCCCTGGCTGGTAATCTGGACCGGGTACACGATATGGTGGTGGTGGAGGATTCTGTTCCAATTAAAGTGGAGGCAGACATGAGCTCAGACTGGAGCATAACGGACAGAGATGGGATGACCAGGTCTGCAAAACAGAGACTCCAAAAACACGGGAGAGGGGAGGAGCTAGAAGAACGGCACTCAACCCTGACAGTGAGCACAGAGGCCTTAGACAGAACCACAGGTTTAAAGTCAAGTTCGGTTGTCCTTAATAGTGGCACTTCCAACAATGGCCTCTCCTCGTTTTCAGCGATGGAAACCCCCAAGCAGGTTGTAAACCGAGAAGGAAATCAGTTATTTTCCCTCCGTTGCGAGCTGTGTGGGAAGACCTTCGGAAATGTCCGGAACCTGCGGCTGCACCAGCGCGTGCACACGGGTGAGAAGCCGTACAGCTGTCGCCACTGCTCCAAGCGATTTTCCCGCCAGCAGCAGATGAAGACCCACGAGCGCGTTCACACAGGAGAGAAGCCGTTCCGCTGCCCCATCTGCGGCCGGTGCTTCTTGGATTCCAGCAACATGAGGAGGCACAGCAGACTCCACACGTGATGGTTGGTGTCGTTGCTACCAGCATCGAAAGAAAGGACTAAACTATTAGCACATCCTTTGTTCATTTTTGACCATTAAGTTCTATCACAGTGAACTGTGTTTTTGTGGCCATATCACTACGCCCAAAAAGTAGCTCCATGTGATAGAGGGGTCAAATTGAATGAATGAGGTCCTAATGTTTTAAAAATAATTTAGCAATACAAATGACAAATAACACAAATGGATTATTGTACTTTTACTCCATGGCCCCAGTGACCTCCACAACATGAACGCAACTACTTAATATTGACCAAAACCACAGCAGAACTCCCAACACAGGACTCTGGCAATTAATACAGTTGAACTTGAGACCACTATATTAATGGCAAGTATTTCATACAACTTCAGTTACACAAGATCTGAACTATAACTATAACTCTTTAATGTGAAGAGACAATTCAGACCAGAAACATGAATACAAAATCTGTCTTGGAGCCATTATATTTGACTCTCATAATGAAGTAAACACTGGCTTTATTAAACATGATGCTTCATATTATTGTTGCAGAATATAATGCATTTTTTGTTGACAGAAATATGTTTGGTCTACTGCAGAAACAATAAATGAACACCTACTTGACTAAATACAAAGTGCCTCCATGCCAAATAAACCTTTTGACGACTTTTTAATAGGGCTTAAATTGATTACATTATAATCATGACTTGATGTCGTACGACGCTTGTTCTAAAAAACAGAACACATTTATGTTGGCCTGTGCTGCACTATTGCTACTTTTATTTAGCCAAGTATGAATTAAAATGTGGAGACAATAAACATAGTTTAATCTCCATATTTTGTAAAGCTAGCAAGCCACTAAAGAGGATAAGCTAAAGAGCCACATGTGGCTCTAGAACAGCCTTTTGCAGAGCCCTGCGATAGTAGATGAGGTGAGGCATCGTTTCTGTGCGTTCCCTTCTGGGAGACTCCCCCTGGCCAGCTGGGGTGCCTGATGGAGGGGACATGGTTGGAATAACGTGTACCTTCCATGTGCCTTGTTCAACCAGGGAAATTAACTGTCAGGAGAAAAGAAGCTTGGATGACTCCTCATGCATTGAAGGAAGTATGATGCCAGTCCACTGTCTCCCGGCGGGAGGGTGTGTAGAGCCCAGGATCATGTTAGGTAATTGGCACTGGGTGATGAAAATTGGTTAGAGTTTTTAGTTACAGTTTGCAGTTATCTGACCAATGGTATGTCTGACTAAAAGCATGCAACCCCACACTGAGTGAGTTAAACAAGTTGCCGTTTTAGAGTGTTGCACGACTCTGGGCCATTCAAGTTCATGTGCTCAAGTGATTCCTCTTACTGCAGTCCATAAGGTAATGGTGCATGAAGTGGGTGCATGTGACCCCCATGCCAAAACCTTACTGGTCAATCACAGCACATCCTTGTACAATCTGGATAAGTTTTCAGTGCACGCTGCATGACCTCTAGTATTGCTGGTTTTGCACGTATGTATTAATAGGGACTTTTATTTATTGTGCACCTACATTGAAGCCGTGTAGAATGGCAAAAGGCAAAAAATAGGCATTTTGATTTTTGGCTAAACGTTACCTATAATACATTGGGGTTGCACTTTTAATGTCTGTTTTCCAACAATGTTTTGTTTAAAAGAAACATGTTGAAATGAAGAATAAAAAAAACATTATCAACCAAATGGAACCTTGCGGGTTCATTTGGTTTCATGTTTACACTCTCTACAAGAGTTAAAATATTCATCATGTGAATTAGCCCAAGTCTACACAACTAGAGAATGTAGAAGATTAATTGGTTAGGCCATTTGATTTGTAGGTTTGACTGTTTTGTTTCCCAAATCCAGCCTGGAATTGTGGGCAAAAGCAAAATAAATCTTTAGTTTGGGGTCTGTGGGGTTAAAATGTCCTCAAATGGTGGTCTGTTGTTAAATTCTGAATAAATAGTGGGTATGAAAAAGGTAAAAGGTAAAAAAAACACTGCACTATTAGACATGCTGGTTGCAGTTATTTACTCCATGCAGTAGGTGGCCCCAAGAATCTTATGCCTTTACCGTCGCACCGGGAAGAAGAGCAACAAACATGGCGGTCTGTTGACAAAATAAGTCTGGTTGACAACAACATCCACAAAACAAATCTGATTATCTTAACCGCGACTGTTTGCAGTAATCAGATGCTGTCATGTCTACCAGCAGCAGCAGCGACTCGTTCCACGCCCAGCTGGCCGCGGTGATCGAGGTCCTGGCGAACACCGCGGTGGCAGAGATCTGCAAGCTGGTGGATGATGGCTACGCGGTGCTGCGGCTGGAGATCACCCAGAACCAGAGGGAGATAGACGGCCTCAGGAGGAAGCTGCTCGTCGCCAAGTTCCAGACCTCCAGACGGAACAACCACCACCTGGACAGACTGAGCGCTCAGAGACGCAGCAGCACTCTGCAGGTGAGTCCAGGATAGCTGCAATTTGCTACGCTAGACTGTTAAATTATAAACTACCGGTAAAGGGATTTGATTTATTGATTCATTGTTATTTGAAACTCGGAGATTTACAATACATTTCAAACTCAAATCAATACAAGACTGAAAACTGCGTGGACAACCCCGTTCTACCTTTGTCACCGTAGAGTTGCCATTGACAGCCCATTCATTGATCCAAATATAAATGGAGTAGAAAGTACTCACTATGCAGAATGTCACATTTCAAGTTTTCAAATATAGGCCTATACAAATATTTCGAAAATAGCAGATTTCTGGTGGTTTATTTAGTGGCATTATATGCGTAGTCCAAGTACTGGTATACCTGTATAACATTAACATTCACTGGAATATAATTAAACAATAACATAATCGGAGAGATGTATAGGCCAAGTGCATCTCTCAACAGAAGGACTTTCCATCAGTGCTTGTGTTGCGGAGCATTCACTAAGACAAAGTAATAAAGCATAGTAGGACCCCATCTGGAATGTGATGCTGTTCCTGCAGGGGTAGCATATAACATAATGGATGCCTTATAGCCCCCTCACTCAACCAAACTCAACATCAGCCCCCATGATTAATAATGGTTATGCAAAGTAAAATTAATAATCTTGATTCATTAAATATGGTGATGATGTATTAAATGTTACAGGTGACCCGTAGACCTTTGGCACCTAGCAGAGCCAGATGTAATCCTGCAACCAAGAACTCAACACAGGGAACAGGAGGAGAGGAGGAGGGCACTGGCTTTCCCATCATCTTGAAGGTGGAGGGGGACTTCGAAGGTAATAAAATCATTTAAGACGAAAATAACGCACATTCTCCATCTTTGGTGCTGAACGAAACTGGAAAAAAGGAGCATTATAATGATGCAAAGGAAGGGGTCTCTTGGATGGTTTGCTTGGCAAACCATCCAAGAGACCAATGGCATGCATGGTTTGCAAGCGTCATACTTCCTGGTCTGTACTGAGCATGTCTGTTTCCTCCCATGAACCAATGTGGACTCCCCCGTGGGTGCCTTCGCGACAACTCCTTTTTGAATTCTCCTTGGTACATACCAGGAAGTCAAACCATCCAAGAGACCAATGGCATGCATGGTTTCCAATTGTCAAACTGTTTCCTCCCATGAACCAATGTGGACTCTCCTATAGGTGTCTTGGATTCTTGTCCTTATTAGATAGTCATTGGACTATGGTACATATGCCAGTAAAAAAGGCCTCCCCCTATATGTAACAGACGTGATCTTTGCGTTGTGTCGTATTGGATTGGAAGAACCACAGACCAGGATCAGCAGTGAGTGGATTTAATCTGGCGAAACAGACAATGCTACAGTCACTGCTCTGTTCTTCAACGTGCTTCACATGAACATTTCGCTTTCATAGCGTAGTTGAACTAGCAAGTTAACAATGAATGTGATATATGTACCTGGCGAAACAGACAATGCTACAGTCACTGCTCTGTTCTTCAACGTGCTTCACATGAACATTTCTGTAAACAGATGCAGTACAATGAAAATGTAGTCTGTATTCTAACACATCTGGGTACATATATATAACTATATTACGTGAAAATAAGGATAACAATGAAAATAATCTTCACAGTAAAAGAAACACAACCTACCGCTTTCATAGCGTAGTTGAACTAGGAAGTACAATAGCTGTATTTCCGTTAAAGGCACCCAGTGAGAGACTCTTAAAGTGACAGAATACTGACAATACCATATAGTGTTGGGGCAAGTGGAAGCATCCATATTACTCATGTTACATATACATGAGGATAAGGGGAACATTATGGGAATTGTAGTCCAGAAGTGAGCATCAGTGACATCAGAGACACTGGGCTCACTGCTGAAATGTAAAATATCTAAAACCACATATTACACACCTAAAGCCCCCCAGAAAATCTTCTAAATGTCATTAACAAATTGACATTATATTTTGCAAAAATGGTGAAATGTCCCTTTTAACCAAACAATAATTCAATCTTCTCCTTTCAGACATTGAACCCCCAGTCAAGCATGGAAGAGGAACAAGAACAAGTGCATCTGCAAACATACCTATAACTAGAACCCTCGACCAACGATTCAACCCCTGTCAGCATAGTAACAGAAACGTAAACGGGGTGAACCACCATCCATCATCTGACCGCAATAACAGATTCACCACCAGTGAAGCTGGTGCTGCAGGCATAGAGGTGTGGAATAACGCTGGCAGCCTGACCACAGGGAACTGTTCTCTGGACCCTCCACATAACTCAGGCCCACATCAAGAGGGGAGAACTGAGACCAACCCAGACGGCAGAGAGCGTTCTGCTGGAGTTTCAGTTGAACGGGGAGAAGACTTTTCTGGTGACCCCAGTAATGTTGTTCCATCCCTGGCTGGTAATCTAGACTGGGAACCTGATATGGTGGTGGTGGATTCTGTTCCGATTAAAGTGGAAGCAGACATGAGCTCGGAGTGGAGCATAATAGACAGGGATGGGAAGACCATGTCTGCAAAAGAGAGACTCCAGAAACACGAAAGAGAGGAAGAGATAGAAGCAGCACACTCAACCCAAACACTGAGTGCAGAGACCTTAGACAGAACTACAGGTTTAAAGTCAAGTTTGCTTTTTAATACTAGTGCCACTTCCTATGGTACCATCTCCTCTTTCCCCGCAACCAAAACCCCTGGGCTGGTTTTACGCCCTCAGGCAAGTGGAGGAGACAATCGGTCATCTTCCCTTAACGAAATTGCCGCTTCATCTGCTAGGGAGATCAACGGGAACCTGAGCTCCATCCATAAACCTATAGCGCTACTACCCGCCCAGCCGGTGTCAGCGCACAACGCCGGAGATCCAACGTTCCGTTGCGAGCTGTGCGGGAAGACCTTCAGACAGTTGCAGAACCTGCGCCTACACCGGCGCGTGCACACAGGTGAGAAGCCGTACGTCTGTCGCCACTGCTCCAAGTGCTTCTCCCGCCACCATCAGCTGAAGAACCACGAACGCCTTCACACGGGCGAGAAGCCGTTCCGCTGCCCCGTCTGCGGCAGGTGCTTTGTGCAGTTAAGCAACATGAAGAGACACCTCAGAGTCCATACGTGACAGCGTTGGGGCTACAGTGTTGAAGAAATGACGCGCATCCTTTGGCTCTGGTGCTGAACGGAACTCCAAAACAGCAGAATCGTTCTAATAAGAAGCGCTCGCCCAGCAAATGATGGATTAGTGATCCGATTGGCAGGGCCAGTGCATGCAGGGCTCATGCACTCTATACACTATATGATGTACGTCATCTGTTCTTGAAGCACGTTACAGGCACCAAGGTTCCAGTTTCCATATGACAGAGAACGGATTAATGAGGTGATGCATTTCCAATTCCTGAAAAGTTGCAATGCGAAAATGGAAGCCATTGTTCCACCGACAATATATACAGTATATATTTTTTTTCATGATCTCTCAAACACGTTGAAAGTTCAGGCCAATAGGATAATCCAAAAAAAGTATTCAACAGAACATTGACAGAAAATAATGGATAGTTGCAACCTGCAGCCTTAGACAAGATGACACAAAATGTATAATAAAGAGGCTATTGCTAGTGGTGGGTCGTTTGTGTTGGTGTAGATATAATTAACTAATGATGCCTAAATCCTTTGGTACTCTTCTGGTACTCCTCTAGTAGATGGTCCTGCTCAACACAGTATTTCAAGAACCTGTCCCTGGTTAGCTTCTGTGTTTCTGGACAAGTGCACTGAGGAGGCAGGCACTGCAACAGTCTCAGGAACCCAGCTTAGTGTGGCAGATTGCGGCTAGATCAAGAGTACCGTGGGTAAGGTACACACTAGACTCATCTGAAACAAGAGTTGTCAACGTACCTGTAGGAATCATGAAAACGTGTGGAGTTGTGTTTCTCAAGCAAGAAGCTGACTATGTAGAAAGCATCCTTGTTGGGTTTGTCAAACATGCCTGTTGGTGACATTTTATTCAGACAGGTTTATTCAAGTAGTAGTGTTTTAATACTAGTAGTCTTTACTAAGTCTAGTAGTGTTTTTAGGACAGTGGGTCTTAAAGTGTGATCCTGGTGGAAGTTTCAATGGGTCCTCACGTAAATGATTGGAACGTAATGAATAGACCCTTAAGACAGACTGGGAAGTCTCTCTTTTCACCCTATTCAAAAATCCTTTAGGACTCAAATAGAAAAGTTCTGAATGATTTTGAAACAAATTATATTGGATTTTATAAGATCTTATAGGAATCCTATAAGAAATTCCTATAGGATTCGATATGGTCATTGGAGTCATTAGAGTTCCTGTACTACTGCCAGCAGTATTAAAGTGAGTAGAGCTAAATGTTTTTTGCATTTCAAACTGCACATGTTGTGTACATCATGTTTTCTCATGTAGATTTCTTTTGTGGTTGAAGCATATTTTTGCAACTTTGTTTTGAGATCACTGTAACTAACTAATTAAATTAATTAATTTTGTTTGTACGCTTATCAATTATTGTGTCTTAATCTTTGACCACTTTAACTTTTGTGTCAATGATGTCATTCCAAGTGTGGACAAGAAGTTAAAAAGCTTCCAGTGATTAGAAATTGATGATTCAAAATATGCCCCTTGTTCACTTACATTGTACACTAAAACAGCTCTCAAAGTCACTGTTTTATTACATAAAGTTGATTCAGACACTATAGAGCAGTAGACCATCACCAAAACCCATGTAGATTTATTTTATAAGCACTAAATTTTATCAAATGTTAACTTCCTGTCAATTTTACTATTTGATGACCTGGATCCGGATGCTCTTTTTAATAAAAAAAATAAAAATAAAATAAAAAATCTCAAATCAGCAGTAAATTAGAACATTCTATTAAAGAATACAACTACATGAGTTGTGGTGATCCTCCATAGTGTCTGGAACAACATTCTTTGAGTTTGTTTACGTGCTACAAGAGTGACTTTGATATCTGTTTTAGATAATACAATGTAAGTTAATGAGAAGCATATTTTGAACTATCAATTTATAATCACCGGAACATTTATTATTTCTTGTCCACATTTGGAATCACGCCATGACAAGGTAACTAACTACTAACTACTTTTGCTGTTGACATGGTCTACATTTTCTACAGTACAAGTCAAGTACACACTGCTATAATACTGATAACTGCTTGGAGAATTACAGTACAAATCAAGTACAACTACAGCAAGTGTGAAAAACTGAGACACACTAGTTAAAGGAGAATTCCACACCAAAAGCCCCTAAGTTTATTTTGGGATAGGGGAAACAGCCAGGAGCGTTTTCACAAAATAACACCTGGACCACTTTTTTTCGTAAAAAAAAAATGCAAATAAGGATTAAAAAAAAACCTTTTGGTGTGGAATTCTGAATACACTTGTTTACAATAGTGACCAACTTGTTCATGTCATTAAAACAATAAAATACGTATAAAATAATGACTTTAGTAAAGTCAGACATAGCAATCATAGAGGTAAAACTTTGCTTTCTGATAAACTCTACCTACATATCGGGGGAAGAAACAAACAATGATCTGGTAGCACCATTTTTCAAAAAAAAAAAAAAAAAAAAGGGCAAATTCTTTTTCTATACCACTGCTGTAGAAACTATTTTTGATACGACCGTATAGTATGTGGGTCCCTCTGGAGTGAGTGTAAATTATAGTAGCACCAGGGGAATACTCAGATTATTTTAACATAACCGACTTAAAAAAAGACATCAATAGCAAGAAACTAGACAACAGGAAGCCAAATATTAGGCCATTTGAACACTGAACAGACAGTCACAATGTGGGACAGACAGGCTCAATTTGTGGGACACCTGAAAAGTCTTCGAAATGACTGAGGGACTGCCCCATGCATCTGGTCACCCTAGTGACTGACTGCACCCTGCATTGTATTTACTTATTTACTGGCTGCTCTGGTTACATTTCTGCTAGTAAAGTAATTTCTCTCTCTCAAATGAAATGAAATGAATAGAATCAGGTCCATCCCAGTCAAGCTAGTTGCAGTTTTTATTCCATCCAGTAGGTGGCCTACGAGAATCTCTAAATCAATACCCTTCAACTGGAAAACGGCAGAAGAACAAACATGGTGGACTGTTGACAACAACAGCAACATCCACATTCGACAAAACGAACCCATTTGTTCTTATAACAGCGACTGTTTACAGTGATCAGACCCTCATGTCTACCAGCAGCAGCAGCGACTCGTTCCATGCCCAGCTGGCCGCGGTAATCGAGGTCCTGGCGAACACCGCGGTGGCAGAGATCTGCAAGCTGGTGGATGATGGCTACGCGGTGCTGCGGCTGGAGATCACCCAGAACCAGAGGGAGATAGACGGCCTCAGGAGGAAGCTGCTGGTCGCCAAGTTCCAGACCTCCAGACGGAACAACCACCACCTGGACAGACTGAGCGCTTTGAGACGCAGCAGCAGCACTCTGCAGGTGAGACCACTGTTCAGTCCAGCACTGTTGTCAGCCACGAACATTTAAGTTATTTGGGCGTGGACCATCATTTTGTTACTCCTCTGGTCCTAGCTAGGGAGATTGTGCTATGTTGAACTCCCCCATGTTGTGATCATGGGCTTTGTTGACCTTGGCTTAAAGCGTTTTAGATTGGTGTTTTACATTATTTTGATTGATTAGATAGACTGTTGTATTTTAGGCTGCTTACTTTGCTGTGATCAGATTCAGTGTTTTTACCACTGTCTTAAAATGTGTGATCAAGCTGAAAGTTGAATAATCTAAACTCATTTAGACAGGTCACAGGTACGTGTAAGCTTGTACTCTGTCATCAACCATAAGTCATTCCAACTTGAGTGAGCGATGGTTAGCCCTACCCTAGCCCTACATGTCTATGAATCCTATCATAGACATACTTCGACTCCATCACTTGCTCTAACATTTAACTGTGGGCGCTCTTTGCATGCTAATCATTCAATGTGCACTCACCCATTAAATGATTCCAAAGACGTGTGGTCTCATATAGTCCTCTACTTTCATATCCATGTCAAAGTTGTGGCGGAAAACGTCTGCTTAGTCAAATATATCCACTTTTCACGACGTCCACACACGCGACTGTCTCATCAAGCAAGGGGCCCGGAATGATCGATGGACAGATTCATGTAAACTTCCTGTCGATTGCCGCAAACGTCATCACCACCTGCCAATTGTGTTCCCCAAACCTTTTGTGATGATGACGTTTGCAGCGATCAGGTGCAGCCGGTATTATGATCCCTTTGTCTGAAGGGAGAGATGTCTGTGTGCGTCTCGTGAAAAGTGGATATATTTGACTAAGCAGACGTTTTCCGCCACAACTTTGACATGGATATGAAAGTAGAGGACTATATGAGACCACACGTCTTTGGAATCATTTAATGGGTGAGTGCACATTGAATGATTAGCATGCAAAGAGCGCCCACAGTTAAATGTTAGAGCAAGTGATGGAGTCGAAGTATGTCTATGAATAGGATTCATAGACATGTAGGGCTAGCCCTACCCTAGCCCAAGTATTTGGACTCTCATCGAGAGGTGTTTGCAATTCTGACATGATCACTGTTAGCCCTACATGTCTTTGAATCCTGGATTCAAAGACATACTTCGACTGCATCACTTGCTGTAACATTTAACTGTGGGCGCTCTTTGCGTGCTAATCATTCAATGTGCACTCACCCATTAAATGATTCCAAAGACGTGTGGTCTCATATAGTCCTCTACTTTCATATCCATGTCAAAGTTGTGGCGGAAAACGTCTGCTTAGTCAAATATATCCACTTTTCGCGAGACGCACACAGACATCTCCCTTCAGACAAAGGGATAATAATACCAGCTGCACCTGATCGCTGCAAACGTCATCATCACAAAAGGTTTGGGGAACACAATTGGCAGGTGGTGATGACGTTTGCGGCAATCGACAGGAAGTTTACGTGAATCTGTCCATCGATCATTCCGGGCCCCTTGCTTGATGAGACAGTCGCGCGTGTGGACGTCGTGAAAAGTGGATATATTTGACTAAGTAGACGTTTTGCGCCACAACTTTGACATGGATATGAAAGTAGAGGACTATATGAGACCACACGTCTTTGGAATCATTTAATGGGTGAGTGCACATTGAATGATTAGCACGCAAAGAGCGCCCACAGTTAAATGTTACAGCAAGTGATGCAGTCGAAGTATGTCTTTGAAATCCTGGCCAGGATTCAAAGACATGTAGGGCTAGATCACTGTATGGTAGCCTGGTGCCATACTCATTTGCCCACTGACACAATAATAGCCATGCTTCGGCCTCATTGACTTGTGGTTGCAAAGAAATGTGCATGCTCTTTAAGTTATTCCTTGTGTTCTCACCCATTAAATAATTCCAAAAGACGTGTGGTGCCATATAGTCCTCTAATTTCATATCCATGTCAAAGTTGTGGCGCAAAACGTCTATTTAGTCAAATATCTCCACTCTTCCAAATATGCACTTTTCCACAAGATGCACACAAGATGGTGATTATGTATTAATCGTGACAGGTAACCCGTGGACCATCAGCGCCCAGCAGAGCCAGATGTAACTCTGTGACCAAGAGTTCAACACAGGGAACAGGAGGAGTGGAGGAGGGAGAAGAGGAGGGCGCTGGCTTTCCTGTCATCTTGAAGGTGGAGGGTGGTGACAACACACTCAAAGGTAATAAAAAACAAAAATAGTGCACCTCCTCCGTCACCAGTGCTGAGCCAAACTGCAAAACAGCAACATGAATGGTGCAATAAAAAACCTCTTTTGTGTTCCCCACACTGTGTGTGTGTGTGTGTGTGTGTGTGTGTGTGTGTGTGTGTGTGTGTGTGTGTGTGTGTGTGTGTGTGTGTGTGTGTGTGTGTGTGTGTGTGTGTTGTGTGTGTGTGTGTGTGTTCACAACAGTGAACTGAATGACCCACTGAGCTATGATGGCCATCCATGTAGTCATTTCTTGACAAATTGGATGTCAAGAAATTCACCAGAAAAGGGGGAAGTGCAGCAGATTGTCTGGTTGGGTCATTATTAACCGTAATAACAGTAACTTGCTGAGCAAGTGTTGCAAAAGCATTCATCTCAGCCCATATCCCCACACATTGCAACAGAAGGGTCCCCTAAGTTAGCGCATTGGTCCCTGACTGGTTTACAAGTTGAAAACCTGCAGCTGTAGAATGAAAATTTAAGACATATTTGTTTTGAAGTTGAGTGGTGGTAGCAGATCATTGCTCTCATTCCCATAATGGTCCAGCGGCATATAAAATTGTAATACAACCGTATCATAATATTGTCGAACATGTGCTGCTCCCTCCCGTGCATGTGGAAAGGTTGTCAGATGTGCTGCTAGTTGGTGAACATGCGCTCTGTTTAGGGCTAGGGTTAAAGTACTTTTTTTTAGCACAGATTTTGTTTTTATTATTTACTACAGTCCTAATAAACCTCAGGAAATGACATCTCGTTGCAAGAGATTCCAGGATCTACTGAATGTGACAAACCGCCATATTGAGCCTATTATTATTATTATACAGTTTAGAGTGCAGTGTGGTGTGCTGCCTTCTTCACATTCAGTAGATCTTGTAATCTTTTGCAGGCAAATGTAATTTCCTGGGGTTTATTAGGACTGTAGTAGACTGTAGGACTGTAGGACTGTTTCGTTGTTGTTGTTTTGGAAACAAATATGTCTTTAGGGGAATTGGGGCCATGTTCGAATGCCCCTGCCTCTGTCAGAAACAGCTAATATCCCTAAAACTAAAGAAAGCAGCAAATGGAAAAACAATTAACACCCATATTTTACTTCATCTAATAACAACCTAAAACATGGAACTTGATTGGAAAAAACAAAGCTGTCCTTTAAGAGATAGGTTTAGTATAGCAGGTCTGATAAACAGGAGGTTAGAGTTCAATATTGCAAACAGTTCAATATACAGTACTTAACATAATTCCTTCTATATCATTTATGAGCTGCAAAATGAGTCCTGTCTTTGCAAAAGGGTTTGTATTATATACAAACCGTTTTTAAAAGACAGGACCTCATTTTAACTATATATTATATATTATATGTTTTTTCCTTAGGTCACGCAAAGGTCAAGTTTCTGATAGAAATTCCTTCCCATTATGTTCCATTATTACATTGTGTTAACTGTGAGTGACTTGATTTCACAAATGAGACCCAGCTGTGATCTGATGCTTGCCTACTTGCCTAGCCTATGTTGAAATTTGTATGTTATTCCCTAGATAACAATATAGGCTTCTTCTAAGTTTTTTTTTTTTTACAAGGTCAAGTATCCAGTAGTCCCAGTAAATCAGGGCAATATAACAAGAGAAATTGTCTCCAAGAGTACATTGTTCCTTCCCAGCCATTCAATTAAATTGATTTGGGGAAAATCAGTATAGCTCCTTTCCATGAAAAAACAATAGCAAAGGTTTTCAAAAATAGCAGATGCCCAGCCTCATCAAACACCAACAGAAGTAATTGTTAACTTCGGTAACTATTTTGTATTATTATATGATACCATCTTAAGATGACCTATTAAATAAACAAATAATCTCTTCTCCTTTCATATTTCAGATATTCAACCAGTCAAGTGTGGAAGTGAAACAAACACTATACCTAGAACTCTCGCTGCAGAGCCTGGGAATAATCTCCACCACGTCAACCAGGGATTCAACACCCGTCACCATAGTAATGGAAATATAAACAGAGAGAGCCAACATTTTGATCACATAAAGGATTCCCCACAATCAAACGGAGCAACCTGTTCCAGTCATCTGAGTGGGCAAAGCTTGCAGGCATGGAGGTTGGATAACGCTGGCTTTAACCAAAGGAACTGTTTTGGACCCTCTACTAACTCAGGCCCAATCAAGGGGAGAATAAAACCCTGATGGCAGAGAGGGTTCTGTGGACTTCAGCGGAACAGGGGGAGATGTTTTGAAGCCATTAACGTCACTCCTGGACGGCTGGTAACTTGGGAACCCTTGGTGGTGTGGATCTGTTCCATTAAAGTGGAAAGTGGTCAAAGAGCAAGAGACCGGGGTGGGATAAGCGCAAAACAAAAAAATGAAGAGAAGGAGCTGGAACAGCACGTTCAACCCCAAACTGAGAACAGAGCCTCAACCACAAATGAAATCAAGTTTGAGAATACAGCGATACTACGGCGGCCTCTCCTCTTTTGTCGTTCTCCACAGCCAAAACCCCCGGGCAGTTTTACACCACAGGCACCAAGGAGATGATTTGTCATCTTCCCCAACGAAATCGCCGCTTCCTATAGGACGTTGTTAGCAGCCTCCCCAAAGACCTTCCAGCCAGCCTGTACGCCGCCAAGGTGCTCCGCTGCTCGTTCGAGCTGTGCGGGAAGATCTTCCGAAAGATTTTTGACCAGGGTGAAAGGCGAGAAGCCGTAGGCTGTCGCCACTGTCCAGGCGGTTCTCCCGCCAATCATGAAGTACATGAGGACCGGGGGAAACTTCCCCCTGGGTCATGCTTTGCAGTCCCACTGACACCTAAGTCCACAGTACAGGTTTTGTACAGATTAAAAGTATAACGCAATCCTGTCGCTGAGTTAACCTGCAGAACAGCAATGCACAAAAACAAGAAGGGGGCCTCAAACAGCAACAACGATGATGACAGACATAGTGAGGTGATTGGTTGCAATACTGGCTCCACTCCTGAAAGGGATTTCACATTTTTGAAAAATATTATTTAATGACATTTAGAAGTTTAGAACACTTCACGGTACTTTTGTGTAATAGTGGTTTTCTCTGCCACACTAATTCCTGGGTACATGTTGTCTTAGCAGACCCCCCTAGCCAGAAGGAGGTGTCCAGAAAGAACGTGGGAATCTAGTCCAGGAAGGTTCTTGAGACACTGGGTTGAACATCTAAAATATCTACCACACATTACCATAAATACCACCAAAGGTTTAATCTTCATTATTAATTATATTTTGTGAAACGTGAAATGTCCCTTTTAACAACAGCCTCTTAATTATCGTCTGTTTTTGTGCACATAAAGTTAAGGCTAGGTAGCAATATCTTGTTTTCTGTGGACTTTCTGTGGCAGACTTGGTTTGAATTCTGGTGTTACATGAACTTTAACTTTTATTTTTGATAAAAAAAGATATAAAATAATAAATGGTGTTGTGTTATTATCCTTCCTGTTTTAAATTTAACTTGTAGAACTGTTAAATGCATCCAGATTTAGCTTTTCTTAACACACACAACCTGCAAACAGCTGCCAAACGTCCACCAAGAACAATCAAAGGAACTTTATATTGAGAAAACCAATGCTTACATTGCACACAAGGGCCAAATGCCAATAAAAACACTAATGTATCATTTGAGGGGATACCTCATCTTATTGATTGTTAGTGCTGTTTTGGGTTAGTTCCGCCGTGAGACTGGGAGCCGGGGTTTCTTCGGCCGGGTCACACCAAAAAAAGGGGACCCAATGCCTCCCTGCTTGGCACTTACATTGGCAAAGTCCAGGTAGTAGCCCTACTATTAATACTGTGTATAGCAGCTCCTGCTATCCCTTCTAAAGCCCTAGACTTGCAGAGCTAAAATATGGTGTCCTTAGAAACACTTGGAAATTGGCCATTTGATGTACATGCTTAAATACCTAATTAAAGGGGTGTTGTCGGTAAAACAGCCTTTCTGTTCTTCTGAATGTCTTGCAGCTAGGCCAAGGGGGAATGCCGGACCAGCCTTTGTACTCTGTCCTTTTAAACAGTACGTATAGTTTTGCATGTAGTTCAATAAACTATTCAATATCAGTTTTAATAGGATTTGTTTTTAAAAGTTTGAACGATATCCCCAAACCAATTTGATGAAATAAAAACATCCCAAAGTGGTGAAAGAAGTTACATACATGTTACCATTCATGTTGCTGTGTTTCTTAAAACCCAGACGTGACTTTAAACAAGTTTATAATTAATCTTTTAGGTGTAATGCAGTCACTGTTTAATTTCATTGTGGAAACAAAATGATCATGTTTTCAATGTTTCTGGAGACTAAATTTTACCATAACACAGGTCTTCACATCCAAAGTCAATTTGCTGACAGAGATTTCAGAGTAATACCTTATTCGTTACTGGGAAAAGAATATTACAGTAATACATTAATAGTCTACTTACTGCCAACATGGCTTTACATTACTGGAGTATATATACCCGTATTGTCCCGTTAACGACTCTTTATAAGAACCCTCTCAAGCCATTTCAGGAACATTGGTCTTAGTTAGTCCCTGATATAAGACCTCCATTTTGGGGACTTTCCAGGGAAAAGTTCCCTGTGGTCAGGCTGCCAGCGTTATTCCACACCTCTATGCCTGCAGCACCAGCTTCACTGGTGGTGAATCTGTTATTGCGGTCAGATGATGGATGGTGGTTTCCCCGTTTACGTTTCTGTTACTATGCTGACAGGGGTTGAATCGTTGGTCGAGGGTTCTAGTTATAGGTATGTTTGCAGATGCACTTGTTCTTGTTCCTCTTCCATGCTTGACTGGGGGTTCAATGTCTGAAAGGAGAAGATTGAATTATTGTTTGGTTAAAAGGGACATTTCACCATTTTTGCAAAATATAATGTCAATTTGTTAATGACATTTAGAAGATTTTCTGGGGGGCTTTAGGTGTGTAATATGTGGTTTTAGATATTTTACATTTCAGCAGTGAGCCCAGTGTCTCTGATGTCACTGATGCTCACTTCTGGACTACAATTCCCATAATGTTCCCTTATCCTCATGTATATGTAACATGAGTAATATGGATGCTTCCACTTGCCCCAACACTATATGGTATTGTCAGTATTCTGTCACTTTAAGAGTCTCTCACTGGGTGCCTTTAACGGAAATACAGCTATTGTACTTCCTAGTTCAACTACGCTATGAAAGCGGTAGGTTGTGTTTCTTTTACTGTGCAGATTATTTTCATTGTTATCCTTATTTTCATGTAATATAGTTATATATATGTACCCAGATGTGTTAGAATACAGACTACATTTTCATTGTACTGCATCTGTTTACAGAAATGTTCATGTGAAGCACGTTGAAGAACAGAGCAGTGACTGCAGCATTGTCTGTTTCGCCAGGTACATATATCACATTCATTGTTAACTTGCTAGTTCAACTACGCTATGAAAGCGAAATGTTCATGTGAAGCACGTTGAAGAACAGAGCAGTGACTGTAGCATTGTCTGTTTCGCCAGATTAAATCCACTCACTGCTGATCCTGGTCTGTGGTTCTTCCAATCCAATACGACACAACGCAAAGATCACGTCTGTTACATATAGGGGGAGGCCTTTTTTACTGGCATATGTACCATAGTCCAATGACTATCTAATAAGGACAAGAATCCAAGACACCTATAGGAGAGTCCACATTGGTTCATGGGAGGAAACAGTTTGACAATTGGAAACCATGCATGCCATTGGTCTCTTGGATGGTTTGACTTCCTGGTATGTACCAAGGAGAATTCAAAAAGGAGTTGTCGCGAAGGCACCCACGGGGGAGTCCACATTGGTTCATGGGAGGAAACAGACATGCTCAGTACAGACCAGGAAGTATGACGCTTGCAAACCATGCATGCCATTGGTCTCTTGGATGGTTTGCCAAGCAAACCATCCAAGAGACCCCTTCCTTTGCATCATTATAATGCTCCTTTTTTCCAGTTTCGTTCAGCACCAAAGATGGAGAATGTGCGTTATTTTCGTCTTAAATGATTTTATTACCTTCGAAGTCCCCCTCCACCTTCAAGATGATGGGAAAGCCAGTGCCCTCCTCCTCTCCTCCTGTTCCCTGTGTTGAGTTCTTGGTTGCAGGATTACATCTGGCTCTGCTAGGTGCCAAAGGTCTACGGGTCACCTGTAACATTTAATACATCATCACCATATTTAATGAATCAAGATTATTAATTTTACTTTGCATAACCATTATTAATCATGGGGGCTGATGTTGAGTTTGGTTGAGTGAGGGGGCTATAAGGCATCCATTATGTTATATGCTACCCTGCTGCAGGAACAGCATCACATTCCAGATGGGGTCCTACTATGCTTTATTACTTTGTCTTAGTGAATGCTCCGCAACACAAGCACTGATGGAAAGTCCTTCTGTTGAGAGATGCACTTGGCCTATACATCTCTCCGATTATGTTATTGTTTAATTATATTCCAGTGAATGTTAATGTTATACAGGTATACCAGTACTTGGACTACGCATATAATGCCACTAAATAAACCACCAGAAATCTGCTATTTTCGAAATATTTGTATAGGCCTATATTTGAAAACTTGAAATGTGACATTCTGCATAGTGAGTACTTTCTACTCCATTTATATTTGGATCAATGAATGGGCTGTCAATGGCAACTCTACGGTGACAAAGGTAGAACGGGGTTGTCCACGCAGTTTTCAGTCTTGTATTGATTTGAGTTTGAAATGTATTGTAAATCTCCGAGTTTCAAATAACAATGAATCAATAAATCAAAATCCTTTACCGGTAGTTTATAATTTAACAGTCTAGCGTAGCAAATTGCAGCTATCCTGGACTCACCTGCAGAGTGCTGCTGCGTCTCTGAGCGCTCAGTCTGTCCAGGTGGTGGTTGTTCCGTCTGGAGGTCTGGAACTTGGCGACGAGCAGCTTCCTCCTGAGGCCGTCTATCTCCCTCTGGTTCTGGGTGATCTCCAGCCGCAGCACCGCGTAGCCATCATCCACCAGCTTGCAGATCTCTGCCACCGCGGTGTTCGCCAGGACCTCGATCACCGCGGCCAGCTGGGCGTGGAACGAGTCGCTGCTGCTGGTAGACATGACAACATCTGATTACTGCAAACAGTCGCGGTTAAGATAATCAGATTTGTTTTGTGGATGTTGTTGTCAACCAGACTTATTTTGTCAACAGACCGCCATGTTTGTTGCTCTTCTTCCGGTGCGACGGTAAAGGCATATTATAGATTCTTGGGGCCACCTACTGCATGGAGTAAATAACTGCAACCAGCATGTCTAATAGTGCAGTGTTTTTTTTACCTTTTACCTTTTTCATACCACTATTTATTCAGAATTTAACAACAGACCACCATTTGAGGACATTTTAACCCCACAGACCCCAAACTAAAGATTTATTTTGCTTTTGCCCACAATTCCAGGCTGGATTTGGGAAACAAAACAGTCAAACCTACAAATCAAATGGCCTAACCAATTAATCTTCTACATTCTCTAGTTGTGTAGACTTGGGCTAATTCACATGATGAATATTTTAACTCTTGTAGAGAGTGTAAACATGAAACCAAATGACCCGCAAGGTTCCATTTGGTTGATAATGTTTTTTTATTCTTCATTTCAACATGTTTCTTTTAAACAAAACATTGTTGGAAAACAGACATTAAAAGTGCAACCCAATGTATTATAGGTAACGTTTAGCCAAAAATCAAAATGCCTATTTTTTGCCTTTTGCCATTCTACACGGCTTCAATGTAGGTGCACAATAAATAAAAGTCCCTATTAATACATACGTGCAAAACCAGCAATACTAGAGGTCATGCAGCGTGCACTGAAAACTTATCCAGATTGTACAAGGATGTGCTGTGATTGACCAGTAAGGTTTTGGCATGGGGGTCACATGCACCCACTTCATGCACCATTACCTTATGGACTGCAGTAAGAGGAATCACTTGAGCACATGAACTTGAATGGCCAGAGTCGTGCAACACTCTAAAACGGCAACTTGTTTAACTCACTCAGTGTGGGGTTGCATGCTTTTAGTCAGACATACCATTGGTCAGATAACTGCAAACTGTAACTAAAAACTCTAACCAATTTTCATCACCCAGTGCCAATTACCTAACATGATCCTGGGCTCTACACACCCTCCCGCCGGGAGACAGTGGACTGGCATCATACTTCCTTCAATGCATGAGGAGTCATCCAAGCTTCTTTTCTCCTGACAGTTAATTTCCCTGGTTGAACAAGGCACATGGAAGGTACACGTTATTCCAACCATGTCCCCTCCATCAGGCACCCCAGCTGGCCAGGGGGAGTCTCCCAGAAGGGAACGCACAGAAACGATGCCTCACCTCATCTACTATCGCAGGGCTCTGCAAAAGGCTGTTCTAGAGCCACATGTGGCTCTTTAGCTTATCCTCTTTAGTGGCTTGCTAGCTTTACAAAATATGGAGATTAAACTATGTTTATTGTCTCCACATTTTAATTCATACTTGGCTAAATAAAGTAGCAATAGTGCAGCACAGGCCAACATAAATGTGTTCTGTTTTTTAGAACAAGCGTCGTACGACATCAAGTCATGATTATAATGTAATCAATTTAAGCCCTATTAAAAAGTCGTCAAAAGGTTTATTTGGCATGGAGGCACTTTGTATTTAGTCAAGTAGGTGTTCATTTATTGTTTCTGCAGTAGACCAAACATATTTCTGTCAACAAAAAATGCATTATATTCTGCAACAATAATATGAAGCATCATGTTTAATAAAGCCAGTGTTTACTTCATTATGAGAGTCAAATATAATGGCTCCAAGACAGATTTTGTATTCATGTTTCTGGTCTGAATTGTCTCTTCACATTAAAGAGTTATAGTTATAGTTCAGATCTTGTGTAACTGAAGTTGTATGAAATACTTGCCATTAATATAGTGGTCTCAAGTTCAACTGTATTAATTGCCAGAGTCCTGTGTTGGGAGTTCTGCTGTGGTTTTGGTCAATATTAAGTAGTTGCGTTCATGTTGTGGAGGTCACTGGGGCCATGGAGTAAAAGTACAATAATCCATTTGTGTTATTTGTCATTTGTATTGCTAAATTATTTTTAAAACATTAGGACCTCATTCATTCAATTTGACCCCTCTATCACATGGAGCTACTTTTTGGGCGTAGTGATATGGCCACAAAAACACAGTTCACTGTGATAGAACTTAATGGTCAAAAATGAACAAAGGATGTGCTAATAGTTTAGTCCTTTCTTTCGATGCTGGTAGCAACGACACCAACCATCACGTGTGGAGTCTGCTGTGCCTCCTCATGTTGCTGGAATCCAAGAAGCACCGGCCGCAGATGGGGCAGCGGAACGGCTTCTCTCCTGTGTGAACGCGCTCGTGGGTCTTCATCTGCTGCTGGCGGGGAAAATCGTTTGGAGCAGTGGCGACAGCTGTACGGCTTCTCACCCGTGTGCACGCGCTGGTGCAGCCGCAGGTTCCGGACATTTCCGAAGGTCTTCCCACACAGCTCGCAACGGAGGGAAAATAACTGATTTCCTTCTCGGTTTACAACCTGCTTGGGGGTTTCCATCGCTGAAAACGAGGAGAGGCCATTGTTGGAAGTGCCACTATTAAGGACAACCGAACTTGACTTTAAACCTGTGGTTCTGTCTAAGGCCTCTGTGCTCACTGTCAGGGTTGAGTGCCGTTCTTCTAGCTCCTCCCTCTCCCGTGTTTTTGGAGTCTCTGTTTTGCAGACCTGGTCATCCCATCTCTGTCCGTTATGCTCCAGTCTGAGCTCATGTCTGCCTCCACTTTAATTGGAACAGAATCCTCCACCACCACCATATCGTGTACCCGGTCCAGATTACCAGCCAGGGATGGAGCAGCATTACTGGGGTCACAAGAAACCTCTCCACCCTGTTCCTCCTCTAAAGCTCCAGAATAACCCTCTCTGCTGTCAGGGTTGCTCCCAGTTCTCCCCTCTTGATGTGGGTTATGTAGAGGGTCCAGAGAACAGTTCCCTGTGGTCAGGCTGCCAGCGTTATTCCACGCCTCTATGCCTGCACCAGCTTCTGCCCACTTGGATGCACTATTGAACAGGTTGCCACCGTCGTGACTTGTGGTGGTGAATCTGTTATTGCGTTCAAATGATGGATGGTGGCTGTCTCTGTTTACATTTCCATTATCACAGGTGGTGAATTTCTGGGTGACGTGGTGAAGATGATTCTCAGGCTCTACAGTGTTTGTAGGTGCACTTGAGTGTGTTTCACTTCCATGCTCTGGGGCTTGAATGTCTGAAAGAGAAGAGTAAAGTATTAGTTGGTTATCAAATTTCTAAAAAGGGTGACATCACCTTATGGAATGAATTCTGTAGTAGCCTCGTATCAAGCGTGTCTTGAGTGTACAGGATTGATGAGGTCAGACCAACATATGTAATCTTGGAACAGGTCGCTCTATATAATGGGCATTTTTCACATTTTCTTTCATTTTGCACATTGGCTCAAACACGGAGGATGTGTGTTATATTGTTCTCATAAGATTTTTATTACCTTCGAATGTGTTAACGCCACCCTCCACCTTCAGGATGACAGGAAAGCCAGCGCCCTCCTCCTCTCCTCTTGTTCCCTGTGTCGAGCTCTTGGTTGCAGGGTTACATCTGTCTCTGCTGGGCGCTGAAGGTCCACGGGTCACCTGTCACAGTTAACACATAATTGACATCTACATTTTTAAAAGGTGCACTGAAACGGAAATGGAGGTCATTTTACTTTGAAGTTTCAGCCTGAGACGCTGATCTTAAGTTTCTGAACCAATCAGAGCTCGCATCCCTTCGCAAAGATAGAGGGACGGCTCTACACTGAGCTATACTACAGGTGACACATAGACTGTTCACAATAATTGCTCAGCTCTGCCTCTTTAATGCTATGTGATTCAGATGTATATTACAACGCAATGATTAAGTTGAAACCGAGTAACACACTGTCTGGATGCCAGAACTTGACTAAAAACAGAGTATAGGGCTTTTCACATGGGAACGACGTTTTGTGGTGTTGTCTTGCACAAATGCTCATACACATGCCTGCGTCTGATTTTAGACCTCAATTCTGTGAGCTTTTTATTCATGCTGAGCAGTTATTGCCCAGTCATCAGGTGAGGGACACATTGGAATCACCACAGTGATGCGGGCGTTTATCACTCCCTGTCTGTAATGCTTTTATTTTCTGGCTGTAATCAAGCCATCTGTGTTTGTGGAGGACGATTCAGGAATGGGTCAGCTTCATTTCTATCAGCTTTTTATTGATGTGGGTCTCGACGGGTCGTCATGCAGGGCATTTTCACTTTCAAGAAATAATTAAAAGTTGATTTTATGGAGTTTTTATTTTAAAATACACAAAAGTGAAAATTTGGCATGCACTGGTGGGTGTGGCCATAGAATGACCACAGAGGCACGGACATGGTCTAAAGGATTCACTGGACCTTTAAGAGATAAAAGTTGATCATTTCAAAAAACATTTCCAGTGGGGCTGGTGGTGATTTTGGTTACTCATTAAATAATACTATACTCATTCAACAGATTTCAGATACCAGGTTACAACAATGACACTACTAAGGTGCTCAATCTATCAATCTTTGTTATAGCAAATGCTACACAACACAAGCACCAGCAACAACAGGGGATCCAATGTTGGAGTGGACGTTGTTTGTACTGAATGTGTATAATGTCTGTGGCAAGACTTGTCTAAAGTCCATGTTTGAAGCACACCGTTCCATAAGTCGAATTAAGGCCATAGACAGAACTATGCTGCATGCCATGCATGAAGTATGCTACCATAGATGTGCTCACTCACTGCTCATTTAAAGGTAGGGGAAGTGATTTGAAATTCATGGTGTAGTACCAGCCTGGTGCACTAGGGGCCCCAAAAGTAGCTACACTATGTGAACCTGCTGCTCTCTCCTGATTGGAGGAGAATTGTGGTGATGGGGAACTTATATTAGCTCCTCTGCTAACGTGGGGGAGGGGAAACTCCATATGTGGTTTCCACACCTTATAATAGAGCATTTTAACATTTAGCATTTTAAATTTGGGTGATATCTGACAAAGTGAAATCACTTCCCTACCTTTAAAAGTATATATTTATAGGCTATTTGAAAACTGAAATTACCTTACCCTGCGGTTTTCTACTAAAACATTCGAGTCATTTGCTTTTTTAACGGCATATTACTATTACAATTGTATTGATTGATACACGCGTGCCTCGTACTTGCAACGCTTTGCTTCTATATGCTTTAGAATGAGTTTGTTGGTTGTTTTTTATTTAGATAAATCTGCAGTCAGTGTCAGTTACGACTCTAGATGCATTCATCACATAATGCAAGAAATAAAAACAAAGAATCTTGGGTTGCAAGTTGCAGCTGGTCTCACCTGCAGAGTGCTGCTGCGTCTCAGAGCGCTCAGTCTGTCCAGGTGGTGGTTGTTCCGTCTGGAGGTCTGGAACTTGGCACCAGCAGCTTCCTCCTGAGGCCGTCTATCTCCCTCTGGTTTTGGGTGATCTCCAGCCGCAGCACCGCGTAGCCATCATCCACCAGCTTGCAGATCTCTGCCACAGCGGTGTTCGCCAGGACCTCGATCACCGCGGCCAGCTGGGCGTGGAACGAGTCGCTGCTGTGCTGGTAGACATGAGTGGATCTGATCACTGCAAACAGTCGCTGTTCAAGAGGATAACAGATTACCGGTAGTTCTTTGGGAGTTGTCAACAGTAGGCTAGTATAACATGCTGGTTGTTCTTCTTCTGTCTTTATTTCCAGTGGCTTGATAAAAGGGTATCGATTTAGGGAATCCTGGTGCCACCTACTGCATGGAGTTAATAACTGCAATGGACATGGAAAGAAGTTTAAGAGCTTTCAAAATGTAATCTTTCCAGTTTCCATGGGTATCTTGTTTTGTAGTCCAGGCTGGTATATTTATTGTCGTAGAACCTGTTGTTGGACTGCAACATTAAATGGTTTTATTGCTCCCGTCTTGTTTGAGAAAATGAATTTTCATTGTGCGGTCTCTGCACATCCAGCAGAGGTGTGTATGTATGTGTTAAAACACATTTTTATGGGCAAATGACCCGGTCAACAGACAACAGTAAGATTAAAACACATTAAGATAAAACAAACAGGCATTAAGTAGTTTTGGACACAATAATACTTTGTTTATTGTGCAACACAATTGCAAAGGTATTTACAACAACTTGAAGAAAAATGTAACAACTGCTAGTTTTCTTTGCCTTCATCAAATCTGTCCTCTGTCATATGGAAACCAATGCCTTAGCCATGTACCTGTCGTAGTGGTGGATATTGCTTGCAATCTCACAACAGAGGCTTTGATATGGTATCAATTTATCGAGATATATCGATTAAATGTTTATTCAAAAATAATGAACATGTTGCACAAATCCAATAAGACTATCAGGCTCACAGAGATCTTTAAACCTTCAGGGGGGGGGCTTTGATATACATTTACTGTACATTGACAACATTTGTCAACACTGATCACCAGATAATTCATGATGTTTATTGCCATATATGATGTAGAACCTTCTCGATCGATAAATCTACCGCCCTGTTATTCCATCGATTTATTGTGATAGATATACTGTAAATTGAATGCACCACATATTGAAGTGTGCATGGCAAACAAGACAATTTACAGACGCTCTATCACAGACCTGCTATTGGCAGTGTGGGGTTCCTATTTTGCACGATTCTGACATTTTGCTGTTCGGCTCAGCACCAGAAGCAGAGGATATGCCTTATTTGTTTGAGATGCTATGGCAACAACGCATCACTTGTGTATCCTGAGGTGTCTCTTCATGTTGCTGGACTGCACGAAGCACCGGCCACAGATGGGGCAGCGGAATGGCTTTTCCCCAGTGTGAAGGCGCTCGTGGTTCTTCATCTGATGCTGGTGTGAGAAGCGCTTGGAGCAGTGGCGACAGCCGTATGGCTTCTCCCCCGTGTGCACGCGCTGATGCAAGCGCAGGTTCTGGATCTTTCGGAAGGCCTTCCCACACAGCTCGCAACGGAGTGGGTGGCCCCCAGCGGCGGCGGCATCACGAAACAGCTGGGCGGGGATCACCACATCAGGCGTGATGGAGCTCTGGAGCCTGCTACTAAACTCCCTAGTGGAAGAAGCTGGGATTTCATTGAGGGAAGAAGACGACTGATTGTCACCTTGGTTTGTCAGAGGGTGTAAAACCTCCCCAGGGGTTTTGCTTACAGAGAATGAACAGGATGAATAGGAGACCCCGCCATAGGAAGTGGCACTAGTATTAATAACAACCAAACTTGACTTTAAACGTGTAGTTCTGTCAAGGGTCTCTGTGCCCAGTGACGGGGCCGGGCGATCTTCTTCTATCTCTTCCTCTCTCTGTGTTTCTGGAGTCTCTGTTTTGCAGACCTGGTCATCCCATCCCTGTCTATTATGCTCCACTCTGAGCTCATGTCTTCCTCCACTTTAATCGGAACAGAATCCACCACCACCATATCTGGTTCCCAGTCCAGATTACCATCCAGGGATGGAGCAGCGTTACTGGGGTCACCAGAAACTTCTCCTTCCCGTTCCGCTGAAGCTCCAGCAGAACCCTCTCTGCCATCAGGGTTGCTCCCAGTTCTTCCCTCTTGATGTGAGGCTGAGTTATGTGGAGCGTCCAGAGAACAGTTACCCGTGGTCAGGCTGCCAGCATTATTCCACAACTCTATGCCTGCACCACCCAACAGGTTGCCGTTGTCGCGACTTGTGGCAACGAATCTGTTATGGCAGTCAGATGATGGATGGTGGCTCTCTCTGTTTACATTTACACTACTGTGGTGACGGGTGTTGAATCGCTGGTCGACACGGTGAAGATGATTCTCAGGCTCTACAGAGAGTGTTCTAGGTGTTGTGTTTGCAGATGCACTTGTGTTTGTTTCACTTCCACACTTGTCTCGGGGTTGATCTTGAATGTCTAATTTCATTGTGGACAAAAGTCATTCAGCTTTCTGAAAGACTTAAATTTATACCTATAACACCATCTATAGTTCCAAAGTAAGTTCCGACAGAGATTTGGCAGAGTAATACCTTTTTGTTACAAAGTATATTATAAATTAATAAACTACTTACTTGCCCAACCTGTTGCTTTACAATTGCTTGTTGAGTATATATACCCGTATTGTCCCGAAATAAGCACTCGTTTATAAACGTCATTTTTCAAGACCCATTTACGAAAAAAGAACATTGAAAGTCAAATTTAGTCCCAATATAAGCACTCCATGGGATATTTCCATTGGAAAAAAGATACATTTCAGGCCAATAGGGTGTATGTATGGTTAATGAAAATGAGAAGAAATAAACAGGTGTGCTTATGGAAACTGCCCTTCCATGAATAGTAATTCCACACCATAAACTGATACCCCAGCCTGCCCCCTCTTGAGATCTCCTGAAGTTCCCACTATTGACATGGTGGAGGGTTATATCAAAAAGGGGCCAATGGGTGCCAAAACAACACCGGTCATTTGTCAGTTTTAATATGTGTGACCGTCTCTAATTCCTGGTATTTCCATTTACCAGTTGGTTATTTACTCCCCCCAGCTGGCCTCACTCTCTAAATCCATAGTTTGACCATCGCACGGAAAAGGCAGAAAAAGAGGACAACAAAAACATGGTGGACGTTGACAACAACTTCAAACAGCGACCCTCTGCAGTGGATTGATGATCAATTCATGTCTACCAGCCAGCGAGCAGATCGACGCTCAGCTGGGCGGGTGAGAGGTCCTGGCGAACACCGCGGTGGCAGAGATCTGCAAGCTGGTGGATGATGGCTACGCGGTGCTGCGGCTTGAGATCACCCAGAACCAGAGGGAGATAGACGGCCTCAGGAGGAAGCTGCTGGTCGCCAAGTTCCAGAGCTCCAGACGGAACAACCACCACCTGGACAGACTGAGCGCTCTGAGACGCAACAGCAGCACTCTGCAGGTGTGTCCAGGATAGCGGCAATTTGCAACACTAGATAATAAAT
Source organism: Benthosema pterotum (assembly GCA_039105355.1). Classification (NCBI taxonomy): domain Eukaryota; kingdom Metazoa; phylum Chordata; class Actinopteri; order Myctophiformes; family Myctophidae; genus Benthosema; species Benthosema pterotum. Next base: position 33,699,504 of record CM076973.1, on the reverse strand, counting down.
TGTTTGCAATTATTGTTTGTTAATTGTTTGCAGTAGCTGCAAAGGTGAATCTGTGAACGTGAAAGTGAAAGTTTGCATGAATTAGTTAGTTACCACAGCAGCAGTAGGTAGTAAGACTACTAACCATCATCAAAATGTCTCCTTGATTCAGGGTCAGAGACACTAAGATCTCCTTCAAATGGTCACACTCATTAGATCACACTCACTAAGACTGGTATTTATAGAATGCCTTGAATAGCTTTGCAAGGTGCATTTACTGTGTATATAAATGGTGCATTTATACCAGTGCCTTTACATGCTTTACACAAGATAAAGGCCTCCATCCAATTCACACATTTACACACCAATAGAAAAGTGTAAATGCAAATACAACTAAAGGAGACTCTGCATAATATTAATTTAATTGCAGTGGTTTCAGTAGTAAATTGATGACTGGAGACTCTGGTAACAGTCATTGTGCTCAATAGCAGTGGTTTCAGACCATTACGATAGTTGTGTCACTTGGGCTATATATTCAGATCAAAAATATTCTAAGTTGTGATACTTGGAGCCCAATTCAGATAATATTTTAACTCTTGGGGTGCCCAACATATGGAATTTAAGGAACATAAAATGAAGGAACATAAACTTTTGTTTACGCAAAGAGAAAAAATCCCATGTACGCACACTGACTGAAGACAGGGGTCAACTCTGAAGACTAGGGGTCTCCATAACAGTGTTAAAGACCTCTGACTTACAGGTATTTATTCCATCTGTTATTTCAGGAGCCACTGGGGCCATCTCAATCAACTGCCGTGAGGACAAGCCCCTGCTTACCTAACTAACCTTAGGTAGGTTAGTTAGGTAAGCAAGAATTCCTATCATTGATAAACTATAGAACTATAAAAATAAAATGGGACACATTGCACACATGGCAGCTAACTGCCAGTTAGTTCAGTGAAATACTGTATTAGCCAAGTTGTGTCCACTGTCTCTGCAATGAGTGACATTTTGATGATGGTTAGTAGTCTTACTACCTACTGCTACTGTGGTAACTAACTAATTCATGCAAACCTTTTTTCGTATAATGTATTGTAGACAATCATATACATGCAATGTTCACTCTAGCAGCTAGTGGAACCCGTTTTGTTGGTGGTGCTTGTGTTGCGGAGCATTTGCTGTAACAAAGTAATAATGTATTATACCACAGTAGTGTCATTGCTGTAATCTGGAATGTGATGCTTTTGCTGCATGAAGTCTAGCCCATTCCCTAACTGGCCTCATTTGCCCATTGTATACATTAAATAACAATGTAAATAGAATTAGAATGAGAACTAATACATTAGCAGCCGTGCTGGTTTGGTTTCTCAGTACTTCCTGTCTTGGGGAAAAGGCCACGTGACAGCATGGGGCATATACACAGAATAACATAATATACAGTACATATAATATTCAGTGAAACCTCATGATCACACCAGAGCCTTCTAGGGGAGAGTTGCGATATTCACGTTCACTCCTGTGCGTCAGGGCAATGGCGGTGCTGGAGGAGCAGCAGCGCTGATGTAGAAGCCGTTTGAGTGCACTCGGAAAACCGTAAGTCGATGAATATGAATGGGACTCTATGGATTTAATCAGGCACCAGCAAAGAAGGCACGAAAACATCATGTATTTGGCGGTGACCTCGTAAACAAACTATCGATGCAGGCAAATTAAAGAATGCCTTCTGGAGGTTGATTTCGGATACTTTGTCACATGATTTGCAAATGACATATAATTATATTGACGTCTTGAAAGTGTTAGTGCTGATTGAAACTGGTTTCAAAGCAGGCGATATCGCGAGAATTCACTGAAAAGCAAAGATTCTCGCGATAACAGCGGGGGGTAGGAGTATGCAGAAAGTTATTTAATCAGTTATTTAATCCAGCTTTAATGACTTTATTTTAGTTGTTCATTAATAATACTACAACATAAACATTACAGAGACTCTAGCCGTGACTGAACAATACTTTAAAACAGCTGTCTTTTTGCATACGTACCTAAAATAGCTCTTATTGCGCCGTTTTTGTAGAAAACAATGTACTCCCAATGACAGTTAGGACTGGGACTGCACTCATAGACGAATCTCTGTAGTCTCGTGCACGGTGCTCTGCTCTGGTTTCTGACCCCTCAATATCGTAAATATAATATTAAGTGAAACCTCATGATCACACTAAGCCGTAACTAGAGATGTCCCGATACTTGGTGTCGGCAAATATGCCAGATTGACCACTGATCTGTGACACGGGTGAGGGATTGACACTAAGGCAGATGAATAAAATGTGGAGTTTGCTTTTGAGTTGCTCAAACTGCAAGTGCACATTTGAGCGAGGACCAAGGAGTTGGCAAATATAAACACAACATGATGAACAAGATACTGTATATAGCTAGATAACTATGCTAAACACGATTTCCACTATTGTGTTGTGATGATCATTTGCTATAACAAAGTAATAAAGCCATTCATTATCTTGATTCATTAAGATATGGTGATTATGTGTTCATTGTGACAGGTGACCCGTGGACCTTCAGCGCCGAGCAGAGCCAGATGTAACCCTGCGACCAAGAGCTCAACACAGGGAACAGGAGGAGAGGAGGAGGGCGCTGGCTTTCCTATCATCTTGAAGGTGGAGGGTGGCGACAACACACTCAAAGGTAATAAAAACGTCGGACAAAATGACGCACATGCTCCATCTTTGGTTCTGGGCCAAACTGCAACACAACAGCATCACTCATCAATACTATAACTAAGCAAATGTCTGTCTGTCTGTCTGAATGTCTGTCTGTCTGAAACATGCATAAGTCCTCACTGACTACAGCAATCAATCTCAGTTTTCACACACTGATTGAACATAACATTAGGAAGAGACTGACGAAGCCCTTATTTCAAATTAACACGCCCTTGATTAATAATGAATTTATTTGTGCGTGTAAATTTCCCCATTAAGTTTATATGGGAAAGTCCGACGGGCCCCCTAACGTTACACAAATCACAGGCCACCACTATCGCTGTTACCCCACTGTCATATTTCCACTGCTACACCAGCACCGGAACAAATGGTCACCCATACAATTTCCCTGGCTATACTGTGGCATGCGCAGTGCACACGGGCCACCCTCATTACTCATTTCCTCCAGGTTTGTTATCCAACCTGCAACAGCTTTCTAAACTTTGGGACGTGTCGTTGCATCTCTGTATGTATTTATAGTTTTGATTTAACGGATGGCACGGCATACTGTCCATTTGCCGGCCCAGGCTGCGGGCTGGAACGTTAATTCACCCGTTTTATCGACACAGAATATGCTTTTGATACACTTTACTCGACAAGATGTTGGAGCAGCAGGACGGAGGCAGTGTGAAGGGAGCGACAGAAACCGCTTTACTGTATATACAGATCCAGGCTTCATCGGAACTGTCCAAACTGAACATGCGTTCGAACTGGGAGATATTATTGTCACCGTCACCTTTTAAAAACAAGCAGATCTACAAGCTAACAACTCCCCCGCTCAGTCTACAGTGAATGGGTATTGCGTTTGCGACTACATTTATTCTGCTATCGTACAGTGGCGGTGTTCGCTAAAAACAAGCTGATCTACAAGCTAACAACAGCCGAGTCTTGCGCTGCGCGCTCGGTCCGGTGCAGCAGCTTTTGTACTAGCTCACCGACCGCTGTATTCACGAGATATGATGTTTAGTTTCACAGCAACTTTAGCTGTGTGTGTGTGCGCGCGGCGCGTACTGCATCGCTAGATAGAAGAACCCCCCTACACACACACACACACACACACACAGTTATTACGTCCCCCTTTGCCAGTGGCTTTATGATGACTGTCCACAGAAACAGCTACTTTAATGCAACAAAAGTGAAATCGCATTCATCAACACGTTCCTGGGCACCCTTACTTTGCCTTAATTGTATTCCCATCCCCCCATGATCAAGTATACTCACAGTCACAATTACATTAAAGCAAGCAGAAATTTACATGATCATTGCTATAATCTATTAATTCACTACCTACACTGTTATGATCAATTAATTCACTTTACACTGTATATCATTTGGTGTTCATATATTCACAACGGGTAAGGTCCTAGTGATGCAAAATAAAGGAGCTTGCGATTCACTTTAGAAGGCTCACATTTTATACAAAGCATCTATTATGTCTTGAATTACGAAATTTGAGTCATAATTGTTTTGATCTGATAAAAAAACATTATAAAAGCTATACATGCCTCTTGATGGTAATAACATCACAGGTGGTAATAACAAATTGCCATTAAGTGACCCATTCAAAGTAGACATCATATGTGTCTACAGTATGTGTCAACATAAGGATAACAAAAGCTAGGCAAAGAAAAATACAGCAGAAAAAGTAGAACAAGAATATTATAAAACGGTAATAAGCAAAGAACAAGTTGTGAAAAAAAATGAATTACTAAATAAAACACACATCTAGACAATGAATCCATAAATATTAATTATTAATAATTGCAAAGACAATAAACAATAGTTGCATCCCTACTTTGCTCATCCTTTCAGAGATACCATATCCAACTGATCTTTTACTATTCAACTGATCTTTTACTATTCATCTTTCAGACATTCAACCCTCAGTCGAGCGTGGAAGTGAAACAAACACAAGCGCATCTGAAAACGATCCACCTCGAACACTCGCTGCAGAGCCTGAGAATCATCTCCGCCACGTCGACCAGCGATTCAACACCCTTCACCACAGTAACGCAAACGTAAACAGAGAGAGCCACCATCCATCATCTGACCGCCATAACAGATTCACCTCCACAAGTCACGACGATGGCAACCTGTTCACCAGTGCATCCGAGTGGGCAGAAGCTGGTGCAGGCATAGAGGTGTGGAATAACACTGGCAGCCTGACCACAGGGAATTGTTCTCTGGACCCTCCACATAAGTCAGGCCCACATCAAGTGGGGAGAACTGGGAGCAACCCTGGCGGCAGAGAGCGTTCTGCTGGAGCTTCAGCGGAACGGGGGGAGGATGTTTCTGGGGAATCAAGTAAGGTTGCTCCATCAATGGCTGGTAATCTGGACTGGGAACCGGATATGGTGGTGGTGGATTCTGTTCCAATTAAAGTAGATGAAGACATGAGCTCAGAGTGGAGCATAATGGACAGGGAAGGGATGACCAGGACTGCAAAACAGAGACTCCAGAAACACAGGAGAGAGGAGGAGCCAGAAGCAGCACACTCTGCCCCAACACTGAGCTCAGAGACCATAGACAGAACTACAGGATTAAAGTCAAGTTTGGTTGTTAATAATACTAGTACCACTTACTACCGTGCCCTCTCCTCTTTCCCCTCCTCGATCTCTGCGATCAAACCCCCCAGGCAGGTTTTACACCCTCAGCCAAACAGAGGAGACAATCGGTCGTCGTCGTCTTCCCTAAATGAAAACACCGCTTCCTCTGCTAGGGAGGTCACCAGGCTCCAGAGCTCCGTTCAGCCTGTGCCATCCTGTGATACCGGAGGAGGTCCGTCATCACTCCGTTGCGAGTTGTGCGGGAGGACTTTCCGAAAGCTCCAGAACCTGCGGCTGCATCAACGCGTGCACACGGGTGAGAAGCCGTACGGCTGTCGTCACTGCCCCAAGCGCTTCTCCCACCAGCATCAGATGAAGAACCACGAGCGCGTTCACACCGGAGAAAAGCCGTTCCGCTGCCCCATCTGTGGCAGGTGCTTCGTGCAGTCCAGTCACATCAAGAGACACCTCAGCACCCACACGTGACGGCATTGTTTGCCGAAGCATTGAAAGAAAGGATTACTGTAGCAAGCTACAGCTACAGTAGCAAACTGTAAAACAGCAGAATCCTGCGAAAGTCGAGGGCTTGCACAGTGTCAGCATATGATAGAGGACTGATCGGTGAGGTGATGGCATTGTTGCTTCTGCATCCATATAGCATATAAGAACAGAACAGATCAGTGAAGGGCATGGTGGCACAGTGGTTAGTGCTGCACCTCACAGCTAGAAGGTCCTGGCTTCGATCCCCGCTAGGGTGCTGGCAGCTCCTCCGCGTCATCAGAGCCCATACCCGAGGTGGGGTTGGCAAAAGGGCGTTTCTGTGTGGAGTTTGCATGTTCTCCCTGTGTCCTCTAGGGTAGGTACCCTCACAAAAACATGCAGTAATGCTGGGTTCTAAACTGCCTCCCCCTGGCCAGCTGGGGCGCCTGATGGAGGGGACAGGAACTAGTTGGAATAACGTGTTCCTTTCACTGGATATGTCCAATTCCCAACTGTCAAGTGAAAAGAAGGCAGCTTGGACTCCTCATTCATTTCAAAAGTATAATCATATATCTGTATTAATACAGACACATTCTGAACAAAACATTGATATCCAAAATGACAAATTGCACAATAGCAAATAGGATTAAGGGAAAAGGATAGGATGCAAAATGACTACACATCAGTGGAATAAAAGTGTCTTTTACAAAGGTCTAATTGAATTCAGAACTAAGAAATGGAGTTTGTTTATAAGCTGGTCCACCTGCTTACCAGTGCGACTACAGGTTCGAAGTCAACGTCGTTACCTCAGTGAAATTTGTTTGGCCCATCTCTTGGGGTGGTGTGCTGCATGAGCACTGTGCTCATGAATCAGTAGTTGATTTAAAGGTGCTGTGAACCAGAAATAGTGTTTTGTTTTTGTTATGGATTCCACCCGATTATCTGGCACAGAGGGTTTTTGAACCAATCAGAGCATGCGTCCCATCACGTGTTGGGAGAGCGAGGCGCTCTACGCTGAGCTATATTACATGCAACACATGGACTGTTTGTTTACAATATTCTCAGCTCTCTCAGTATATAGTCTAACATGATGATTGAGTTTAAACCGAGTAATACACTCTCTGGGTGCCAGATGGGATTAAAAACAATATTTTTACTGTAATCACAGCACCTGTGTTTGTGGAGAATGATTAAAAATGGGAAAAACAAGTCAGCTTAATTTCTATTGACTTTTATTGTTGTAGGCCTCATGAAGTCATCAGGCAGCAGGTTTTTGTTGTAATTAAAAATCTATTTTTATGGAGTTTTGATACAGAAGTAGCATGCATTGTTGGGTCATAATGATCACAGATGTGGTCTAAAGGTCTAGATTTTCACCGCTAAACCCCTTATCCCTTAAAGATGGAATGCCATGAATTTTTCCTACCCTAAAACATGATCCTCAGGTATTAAGCTGATATGAAAAGTAAGATTTTTTTTCCCAAAAAGTGTACAGTGTTTGTTAAACTGTCATTTTTGTGATTCCACCCTACCAGTTCATTAAGTATGCCTGATTTGCCTGGTGGGTGGTGATGGGTGGAGATCCATCTGAACAGGTGATGTCACTAAATTGAAGTTTTTTTAATTTGCATGTTTAACTGGAAAGGTTCAGCCCCCAAGAAGAAACCCTAAATACAAAGGGAAGACATCATTGCACATAAAAAACACACAAAGGGGTCTATTTACATACTGTCACCTCTTAAACATGGACAAAATTGGAAAAAATACAAAAATCAGGGCACCCCTCTTTAACTTCTTTGCCTTTTTAAACTATTAAAAAAACATTTTTCAGTAGTTCAAATGCCCCATCTAAAGTACCCAATCCAACCCATTGACACCCAATGGCTCCCCTGATTGACACTGGGTGTCAATCAGGGGAGCCATTGGGTCCCATTTTTACACTTTTTGCTATGACCCGGCTGGGGATTGATAACGCAACCTCCCAGTTGTTGGGGTAGACACTCTCAAGGCCGCAGTCTGGTCCTGGTAGCATAGAAACACCAGCAGTACATGGATGTACTGGTAGGATATAAATCTAGCAGTATTAGAGGTCCTGATAGGATAGATTTCAATTTGAACCGTCAATAAGTGAGGAAAATTTCTGTTTGATGTAATTCTTTTTGTACATTGTTGTGATAAGTGCTCTATAAATAAAGATGTATTATTATTTGGTCCTAATGTTACGCTTAGACATTCTGTGCTTTCATATTACCCGTATGGAAAACATTAGAAATGTGTCGTACTAGAAACTCTTTAAAGTGACACCTTTCATACAAGCCACTTTACAAAAAAATAAATACCGTAATAATTGTGTGTGTGTGTGTGTGTGTGTGTGTGTGTGTGTGTGTGTGTGTGTGTGTGTGTGTGTGTGTGTGTGTGTGTGTGTGTGTGGTGTGTGTGTGTGTGTGTGTGTGTGTGTGTGTGTGTGTGTGTGTGTGTGTGTGTGTGTGTGTGTGTGTGTGTTTCACTTTACAAAAAATACTATGGAAATTATTCTCTTATATTGTTTGAAAGGTGACAAGAGTTTGCATACTGTATATGACATGTATATTAAACTTTCCATATGGGTACGTAGCAGACATGTGGAGCACACCAAGGTTTTATGTTAGAAATGTTGAGTGGGGGGTCCCCAGCATGTATACTACAAACTGCTGGATGCTAACTTGCATATGTTGAGAAATTTTCATAGTTGGCATAATATGCTACCATACGATAAACAGGCTATAGAAGACAAAGGGGACAAAATTTCACCATGCTTTATGTAGCATGTCTAACTAGGGGGGTTCCATGATACTGAATCCATTCCAAGCATTAGTTTGGGGACTTTAGGTTTCACAGCACTGGCCCAAATGTCCTGACTGGTTCAGCACATTTAAAACCCCTCATTAGACATATCACATGAAGCATGATGACATTTTGTCCTTTTTGCCTTCTATAGGTTGTTAATGGTATAGTCAAATGATGCCGATTATGAAAATTGCTCAACATATCCAAGTTAGCATCCGGCAGTTTCTACATGCTGGGGACCCCTACTCAACATTTCTAACATAAAACCTTGGTGTACTCAAAATGCCTGGGTTTAAGTTCTGGCAACTGGACTAGAAGGATTCCTTGAATCAAATACAGAAGAGTCAAGCTAATAGTGTGTTGTCTGGACTAGAGCTGTAAAATCCTTCTCTTATAGGGCCCCTGGCATATTTTCAAATATGGGGCAGTGGGGGTTTATGGGCTAATGAGTGTCAATTTGAAGCGTCCTTGATATAAAAAGGCTTTGGAACCGTTTTATATTGGATAGACAGAAGGGGGCGGTAATGCAACGGTTTGGAATGCCAACCCCCATAAAACCTTACGTAGACTGGAGAGGAAGAACCAACATGGTGGAACACCGTGGGCTGTTGACAACAACATCCACACAAAACAAACCTATTTTTTCTTAAACAGCGACTGTTTGCAGTGATCAGATCCACTCATGTCTACCAGCAGCAGCGACTCCTTCCATGCCCAGCTGGCCGCTGTGATCGAGGTCCTGGCGAACACCGCGGTGGCAGAGATCTGCAAGCTGGTGGATGATGGCTACGCGGTGCTACGGCTGGAGATCACCCAGAACCAGAGGGAGATAGACGGCCTCAGGAGGAAGCTGCTGGTCGCCAAGTTCCAGACCTCCAGACGGAACAACCACCACCTGGACAGACTGAGCGCTCTGAGACGCAGTAGCAGCACTCTGCAGGTGTGAAACCACGTGGACCATATCAATGAATTTGTATTTGTCTTTCATTCCTGCCAACCTAGCCCTTCTTGAACCTGTAGAGTGTAGACTGTACAGTAATCGGTTTGATGCTAGCAAATGAACAGCCGCATTGCAACTCCAGATTCTTTTATAATTGGAATTTATTGCATCTGGAGTCGCATAACGCTACATTGACTCTGCCGTTGCCAAAATGTCAGTGATCTGCTTGTATTAAACGAGTCAAACTCACCAACTTTGCAGCTGTAGAGAAAGCTTGCCACATCCTCTGTCGATCTGCAAGGGTTTTGTGCCATAAAAATCCACCGTAGACTTATTATGAGCTACTTTCTGTCCTGGGTAGTCCTCAACAAACATCACAGCTGCCATCTTGCCAAACAAGAGCTGAGGGGGAGTCCTTGTTTTTATACACACACACCAGGTGCACACCTGGTCGGTGCACACGCAGTATCGCCACTAGCCCTACATGTCTATGAATCCTATTCATAGACATACATCGACCCCATGACTTGCTCTAACATTTAACTGTGGGCGCTCTTTGCGTGCTAATCATTCAATGTGCACTCACCCATTAAATGATTCCAAAGACGTGTGGTCTCATATAGTCCTCTACTTTCATATCCATGTCAAAGTTGTGGCGGAAAACGTCTGCTTAGTCAAATATATCCACTTTTCGCGACGTCCACACAGACATCTCTCCCTTCAGACAAAGGGGATAATAATACGAGCTGCACCTGATCGCTGCAAACGTCATCATCACAAAAGGTTTGGGGAACACAATTGGCAGGTGGTGATGACGTTTGCGGCAATCGACAGGAAGTTTACGTGAATCTGTCCATCGATCATTCCGGGCCCCTTGCTTGATGAGACAGTCGCGCATGTGGACGTCGCGAAAAGTGGATATATTTGACTAAGCAGACGTTTTCCGCCACAACTTTGACATGGATATGAAAGTAGAGGACTATATGAGACCACACGTCTTTGGAATCATTTAATGGGTGAGTGCACATTGAATGATTAGCACGCAAAGAGCGCCCACAGTTAAATGTTAGAGCAAGTCATGGGGTCGATGTATGTCTATGAATAGGATTCATAGACATGTAGGGCTATATCGCCACCTGCTGTTTGTGTGTGTCAGTGTATAAAACAAGCACTCCCCCTCAGCTCTTGTTTGGCAAGATGGCAGCTGTGATGTTTGTTGAGGACTACCCAGGACAGAAAGTAGCTCATAATGTCTACGGTGGATTTTTATGGCACAAAACCCTTGCAGATCGACAGAGGATGTGGCAAGCTTTCTCTACAGCTGCAAAGTTGGTGAGTTTGACTCGTTTAATACAAGCAGATCACTGATGACATTTTGGCAATGGCAGAGTCAATGTAGCGTTATGCGACTCCACATGCAATAAATTCCAATTATAAAAGAATCTGGAGTTGCAATGCGGCTAGCAAATGAAGAGACATATGCCTCCATTTGCTAGCATCAAACCAATTACTAATGCGATCGCATCATATTGCAATTCATCATTTGTACTGTACACTTAGCTCTGGGTCCAGAGCTCCACTGCTTCTATGAGTCTGCCTCGCATAGGAGGTCTGTAACATACAATTCAATCTGCCATTACTCTATACGACCAGTCTCTCTTCTGGAGTGGATATATAAAGAACGTTTTACCTATAGGTATACTTACCGAAACAACCACAGATTGTGTGATTAGAAAGCTTACTTTCCTTAGTGGAAACACTCAGACTCTCAGAGACCCCCCACCACACGGATAAAATGCACTTTTTGGGCAGAACGCGGATGTTGTTCACCAGAGGGAAAAATGTGCCCAGGTTGAGTACATGTATGTTTTCTTTTGGTAGTGTAGTGGCAAGGCAGTAAAGAGAGACAGAACTTTATTCACAACTTCCAACAAGAACATTCAAATACTGCCATGACGATTTGCATGTCAAACCGAAGAAACTATGCAAATGAACGTTGACAGCTGAATGTCGGTGGGCCGGGTTTGTACTGAGCAGAGGGTTGGTCTTAGGGGCCTTCATACACACACACACACACAGGTTGCTGCACAAAACGGTCAAAATTCTCAAATTAAGAAGAATTCATCGATTGTCAAAGAAAACTGGTTCAAATCAAGGAGGGTTGGCAGCTACTGTAATGAAAATGTGCACAGATAGGTAAATTCAAACCCATGTAGCAGTGTTTTTAAAAAGAGACAACTTACAGCAGGTGCAGGTGTTTGAACTACCTGTATACCGAACAAGGATGAATGAAAGACATTGCTCCTCACTCTTGAGCCCTAAAGGTATTATATGCAATTTTTAGACAAAATTCAATATAGTGTATATACACTGTGTGTGTGTGTGGGTGTGTGTGTGTGTGTGTGGGTGTGTGGCGTGAGGCAGCATTTTAGCCAATCACAGTGCAGCAGTTTGATAATGAGCCAATGGAGTGGGAGGTGAGGTGGAGTTAGATTGAAATCTGTTTACAAACACAGTTTGTACACATTAAATTTGCCTATATTTCCCTGAAAATAAAGCCTCTTGAAATAGCAAGTGGCGCTGTGCAAGTCTCCTCTCACTGCCAGGTTTTTGAAAATGGTTTTGAAAATGGCGGTAGTCATGGGTTGGTCAAAAAGATGAATTCATCCAGATGCATAAAATGATTAATGCTTATGCAAATCTATTTGGATTATCTTGATTGGTTAAGATATGGTGATTATGTATTAATTTGACAGGTGACCCGTGGACCTTCAGCGCCAAGCAGAGCCAGATGTAACCCTGCGACCAAGAGCTCAACACAGGGAACAGGAGGAGAGGAGGAGGGCGCTGGCTTTCCTGTCATCTTGAAGGTGGAGGGTGGCAGCAACACACACAACAAAAGTAATGTATTTCCTCCCTGTCTTTTCTTTTTTCTCCTCTTAAAATTCCAATAGCAAGGTTTTCAAAGCTTCACCGGTCAGGAAATGGTTAATCAAACAAATTGATATATTGATTTATAATAGCTGTTGAATGATTCAAATCTTTAATCAGATCTTCAAAATGAATTTAATCATGATTAAACACCATTTAAACTATATCCAAAATATGCCATGTTTTCCTGTAGGATTTGAAGATTTGAATCTGGGGGGAAAAAAATCTGTTTATTTTTTGAATATTTGTCGAAATGGGTGATCTAGAGTCTAGATCACCCATTTCGACAAATATTCCAAAAATAACACAACACTAGAGCGCGGTTTTATGCAGACATATACCTGTGTCTAGATTCTAGACACAGGTATATGTCTGCATAAAACCGCGCTCTAGTGTTGTGTTTGTTTGTTTGTTTTGTTTTTTCATTGAATAAATGCTGTGCACATGTGTTAATTGCATTAAAGAAATTAATCAATACAATTAATTAATGCCATTAAGTTATTTTCAACAGTCTCAATGATAACAAAATAAAACACATTGTGGAAATGAAAACATGCTTCTTGATTATTTAATCGGTAATTGTCAAAAATAAATAATCGACAGCCATACTCTGCTCTTTTCAGAAGCGTGATAACCAACTGAGAATTTATTCTTCTTTCAGACATTCAACCCACAGTCAAACAGGGCAGTGATACAAACACAAAGGAGTCTGCAAGCATCCCGGCTGAGAATCGTCTTCCTCGCCAAGTCAACCAGCGATTCCCCGCCCACGCACCGCCACCACCACCCAACAAAGCTACTGCTAGTCAGCAGAGCAATGGAAATGCGAGCGCGGGGAGCCACCATCCACCTCCTGAACATGATCGATTCATCAGCTCCACACGGCGCAGTGATTGCAGCCTGTTCACCACCAGTGCATCTGAGTGGGCAGAAGCTGGTGCAGGCATAGAGGCGTGGAATAACGCTGGCAGCCTGACTACAGGGAACTGTTCTCTGGACCACCCACATAACTCAGGCCCACATCAAGAGGGGAGAACTGGGAGCAACCCTGACGGCAGAGAGGGTTCTGCTGGAGCTTCAGCAGACCGGGGAGGCGTTGTTTCTGGCGACCCTAGTAACGTTACCCCATCACTGGCTGGTAATCTGGACTGGGAACCAGATATGCTGGTGGTGGATTCTGTTCCGATTAAAGTGGAGGCAGACATGAGCTCAGAGTGGAGCATAATAGATAGGGATGGGATGACCAGGACTGCAAAACAGAGACTCCAGAAACACGGGAGAGAGGGGGAGATAGAAGTAGATCGCTCAACTCCGACACTGGGCACAGAAACCTTTGGCAGAACTACAGGTTTAAAGTCAAATTTGCTTGTTCATACTAGTCACACTTCCTATGGCGGCCTATCCTCTTTCCCCTCCTCGTTCTCTGCAACCAAAACCCCCAGGCAGGTTTTGCACCGAGGAGACGGTCGGTCGTCTTCCCTTGACGAAAGTGTGGCGTCCTCCTCCGCCACGGCGTTCAGCGGCCAACTGAGTGGCTCCATCCCGCCTACAGCGCTAGCGCTACCCTCCCGGCCGGCCCGCGACGCCAAAGGGCAGTCGCTCCGGTGCGAGCTCTGCGGGAAGACCTTCAGCAAGTTCCAGTCCCTGCAGCTGCACCAGCGCGTGCACACGGGCGAGAAACCCTACGGCTGTCGCCACTGCTCCAAGCGTTTCTCCTACCAGCACCAGAAGAAGAACCATGAGCGCGTTCACACGGGAGAGAAGCCGTTCAGCTGCCCCGTCTGTGGCAAGTGCTTTGTGCAGTCCAACAACATGAAGAGACACCTTAGCATCCACACGTGATGTGTGTTGTCGGCATTTAAAAGAAAGAACGCACCGGTCTGGCAAAACAGAGAATCGAGAATCGAAACAAGAAGGGGGGCTCGCCCGGCCCAGCATACGACGTAGAAGAGATCCTATATGTGATGCCGTTGTTTCCACTGAGTTAGTAGCCAGTTTAAGATCCTCCGACTTGGGATGTACGACGAGGCTCACGGCCGTCGGAGCCTTCCTTCCGGCAAACCGCAGATTTTGGCATCTTGTTAACAACGTGGACGAGGGGTACTTTATAGAGGAGTGTCACCATGGAAACCAGAGATGCCAGTGAAAGAGGTGGACCCCGTCGGCGTCGCCTTTTTTCTTAATTATGTTAAGCTTCTGTGGCGACTGCGACAGAGCATGTTCACATCCTCACTGTGTTGACTGCTTTCTTAAAGTCCCTAGTATCCACAGCACAGCCACAGAGGATGAATCAGTGAGTTGATGGCAAAGGTGTAGCAAGCTTGTGCGTTTTTTTTTGTTTTGTTTTTTTTTCAAGACAGCCCTATTCCCTATCCTCAGGGAGGAGCAGTGCACCGAGAATTGTGGGAATTGTCGTCCTAGAAGAAAATGAGGCCAATGTCCATGACATCATGGACACCTAAAATTTCATCTAAAATATCTAAAAACGCATATTATTACCCACACAATGACCCCAGGAATGTATTTTATAATAAACAGTTTAAACGTCATTATCATATATATTAAGCCTGTTGAAAATAAATAATTAATTTGTTTAATCTGATTAAAATCTTTAATGCAATTTATCGACGTGCACACTGACCCAACCTACTGAGCAATTTTCATTGAAAGAAATCAGCAGAGCACAATTTTACAGAGTCTTATAGCTATGTGTTTCCCTGTAACCAGAGCCACAGAGTATTCCTCGAGGGATCTACAAGCATTGGGTTCTTGTAGTAGATTTTGAAAAAAAAAGAAAAAAAAAGATTTTTTCCCCCCTCTCTTTTTTAAATGTTCAAATCCTGTACAAAACATGGCATAGTTTGGACATAGTTTGAATGATGATTAACCATGATTAAATCAATTTTGAAGCTATGATTAGGGTCCAGAAATGAGTCATGAACATCTTCAGAGACAGGTAACCCGTTTGGATATAACTCGTGTTTTGCTGTCCAGTAGCTTCTCCACCTGTGTAGTAGGACGAAGGTACTGCATGTAATTGGGTCTATTTTCCATAGTGCTGGTTTAAGGTTTAAAATCATGAGAAAGTCCACTGTGATATTCATCGTTCAGGCCAGTGGATCACATAACAATGTGAAGAAGTCAGCGACGTTGAGCCCTGTGAGCTTGCTCCTGGCTCAGACTAGGTGCCGGTGGTTTGATTTGTTGCTTGGCGAGGGAGGCCTGCTGTTCCGATTGCGGGGAGCAGCAGCAGAGGAGGTGGCACTGAGAAGACCACCCAGGAGTTTTGAAAGGAGTGGACGACACCATTAGGATATAGTAGATATAGGATATATTGTGTCCTTTCTGTTAATTAGTTCAGATTTATGAAAGGAGACCTATCATGTTACTTCCTAATCAATTGTTTTGCCCACAGATTTTTCTATTTTTAGGCATCTGAATTGTTTTGATTGGATTTAATTAATACAATTGAGTACATACAGTCTAAAAAGATATCGCTAAAGAATTCTACACACATTTTAATTGTTTCTGGCTTGGCAGTATTGCAAGAATTGCAAGAAAGAATGAATGATCTACAGTCTCGCTATACTTTGACACATCCCGAAACACACTTTGTGCTCTCTAGGTATTTCAATTACTGTATACTAGAGGTCCTGGTAGGATTCATAGGAAAAAGTTAGTGAAAGTGTTCTCATGACATGTTCTTGTGTTTGACATTTCTTCCATTTGATGTGTACTCAGACTGCCTTTTTCCAATGAGGACCAATAAAGATTTAATACAAATGGTACAACCAAATTGTGTGCTTGATGAATAGCATGGATGAGTTGTCACTTATTTCTAACTGTGGTATGTGCATTGTGTGAGAATGGATGTGTGAGGTCAAAGCATTTCGAGAGGGATGTCAAAGCGCATATAGAGAGAATAATAGCACAATATGCTAATAAATAAATAAATACTTATATTTTGTATTTAGGTTTAAACCTTAAGCCTAAATACAAAATAAAAGCTGTATTTTCATCATATTGTGCATTGTTTCCCTCTATCCTTATATCATTGTGCTGGGGCGTTTTTCTGCAGAAAGACGTGTCCCTCTAGCTCTATGGTTTGGTTCCAATGTTTATGTTGAAGTTCAGTCCAGCTGTATTGCTAAAGTATTCGTTGACAGTTTTATAAAGAAAAACGTCTATTCCGGTCAGATTTCCAGCCAATCACGTTGCAGTATCTTACTCCATGCACTAGGTGTCCTCAATCGACTCGATAATAGGTCCGCTGTTGGTCGCATCTCTCTCACGCCAGAGTAGAAAGTAGCCGAAGAAGAACAAACATGGTGGACTGTTGACAACAACTGCACAGCATCAACACCAAACAAACCTATTTCTTCTCGAACATCGACTGTTTGCAGTGATCAGATCCACTCATGTCTACCAGCAGCAGCGACTCGTTCCACGCCCAGCTGGCCGCGGTGATCGAGGTCCTGGCGAACACCGCGGTGGCAGAGATCTGCAAGCTGGTGGATGATGGCTACGCGGTGCTGCGGCTGGAGATCACCCAGAACCAGAGGGAGATAGACGGCCTCAGGAGGAAGCTGCTGGTCGCCAAGTTCCAGACCTCCAGACGGAACAACCACCACCTGGACAGACTGAGCGCTCTGAGACGCAGCAGCAGCACTCTGCAGGTGAGTCCACTGTTGTCACAAATAGAGTTTTCCAAACAATATTTAACAAAGTATATAAGGGGTCGGGCACTGCACTAAAGACCTTCCCTGACACTCGCGGTGAGCGGTGAGAGTCATGTAGCCCTCACTGCAAGTGAGAGTGGAGGATCGGCCGTAAAACGGCAGGTCCCGAGAGATCAGAACTGTTGGAGGGGACAGGGTGGGGATCTAACTTGTTAGGGTCTCACCCCGCTCCTGCACAATAAAAGACTGAACTGAGAAGAGAGTTTTTCACACCATTTAATAGGCACTTTTTATTTACATTTACACTGACATACATATCTTAATGGCTTTTTAAACACTCTTTTAAAACCTGCTTTTACATCCCAATGTCATTTTATCTGTCTTTTACATGAATGTGATGGATTTTAAATGATTTTATTGGTGATGTTTGTACGTTTATGCATGGTTTTATCTTTTTTTGCAAAGAATTGTTTGAGTGTTTTTTAAACTGGTGCCATTTTGCCATTTTTATGTATTTTATTTTATGGCTGCCAAAAACCAAAATGTATGAACAAAAAAGCAATAATAAAAAGAAAAATGCCTGAAATGAAATGAAAAAGTGCAATAAAACCTATCGAAAGAAAATTTAACAAAGTATATGTTTCCGTCCTAGTTGCTGTTTTACTAACATAGGCTCCACTAAAAAGTTTAAAGTAGACCTACAAAGAATTCGATTATAGCAATTGAAATCCTTGAAATGATGAATGAAATTGAAATGAAGATGACCATTCTCTTTATGATTGCATCAAATTACTTGGTCTGGAGTGTGTGTGTGTGTGTGTGGGGGGGGGGGGTATAATGGCAAGAAAGATAGTGATAGAGATCAGAGGACAGAGCTTCTCACAACTTCTAACAAAAAACAACAACATTCAATTGTATACAGTGAGGTACCGTACATTAAAAGTCACACCCGTGTGAAGTGAGGGGCACCTTTACCATCATTACGTTATATCATTCTGGCCGATGAGAATTTCCTCCTCACATTCATCTGTTACGCAATGTTTTGAGTTCACAACATTGTCCATTCATTGTCCGTCACACTCATTGTTGGTCACTAAGTGTAGGTCATCTGATGATATTTTTTCCCCAAAAATAATGAATCAATTTAACTATCTTGATTGACTAAGATCTAGTGATTATGTATTAATCATGACAGGGAACCCGTGGACCTTCAGCGCCCAGCAGAGCCAGATGTAACTCTGTGACCAAGAGCTCAACACAGGGAACAGGAGGAGGGGAGGAGGGCGCTGGCTTTCCTGTCATCTTGAAGGTGGAGGGGGAAGACGACAGACTCAAAGGTACTCATCATTGATTTGATAACTTGGCAGGTGTTGAAGCTGCCATCCGTAGGGTTTCTAACAAGACAAAATATTTACCCCTCTCATTCAAGGCTAGGGCTGTCGAATGATTAAAAAACAAAATCAGATTAATCACAGCTTCAAAATTGATTTAATCATCATTAATCACGACTTGAAATGTCCAAAATATGCCTGTTTTCCTTTGAACATTTAAAAAAGAAAAATATAATCAGAGTAACAAAAGATCTGTTTATTTCTTAAATATTTAAAATAGCTATATGTCTCACTAAAACTACAGTGAGTTGAGTCAGTGTGCACATGAGTTAATTGCGTTTAAAGTTTTAATCAGATTAATCCACACAATTTAACTAATTAACTCATTATTTTCAACAACCTTAATAATTACTAATGTTCAGTAATCAATTGAATTCCTAGTCTACTCTTTGCATTTAAAGGTAATGGAGGCAACCTTTTAGCAAAAAATCTAAATAGATACATAGCTTAATTTTTTTTTTAGCCTTTTTCCCCTCTACTTTGCTTCTACTTTGATGCTGGGGGGTTGTGTGAGATGAGGTTTTAGCCAATCACAGCACAGCAGTTTCCAGCAGATTCATAATGAGCCAATAGAGTGGAGGTGAGGAGGAGTTATATTCTGTTTTTAAACAAATCTGTTTAGTGTTTGTACACACTAAAGTTGCCTCTATTACCTTTAATTTTCTCTTCTTTTAGACATGCAACTGCCAGTCAAACAAGGCAGTGATACAAACACAAGAGTGTCTGCAAACATCCCGGCCTCTGGACATACATCTAGAACCCTCACCGTAGAGCCTGAGAATCATCTTTGCCGCGTCGACGAGCAGCAGTTCAATGCTCACGCGCCGCCGCCCGGCAAAGCTACTGCCAGTCACCCCAGCAATGGAATCTCAAGCAGAGAAAGCCACCACCAACCTTCATCCGACGGCAATAACAGATTCACCACCACAAGTCAAAATGACTGCAACCTGTTCACCAGCAGCGCATCTGAGTGGGCTGAAGCTGGTCCAGGCATAGAGGTGTGGAATAACGCTGGCAGCCTGACCACAGGGAACTGTTCTCTGGACGCTCCACATAACTCAGGCCCACATCAAGAGGGGAGACCTGGGAGCAACGCTGACTGCAGAGAGGGTTCTGCTGGAGCTTCAGCAGAGGAACAGGGTGGAGATGTTTCTGGCGACCCCAGTAACACTGCTCCATCCCTGGCTGGTAATCTGGACTGGGAACCTGATATGGTGGTGGTGGATTCTGTTCCGATTAAAGTAGAGGCAGACATGAGCTCAGAGTGGAGCATAATAGACAGACATGGGATGACCAGGTCTGCAAAACAAAGACTCCAGAAACATGGGAGAGAGGTGGAGCTGGAAGCAGTGCGTTCAACCCAAAAGCAAAGTACCGAGACCTTAGACAGAACTTTAAAGTCAAGTGCGATCGATAACAACATTGCGCCTTCCTGTGGCGACCTCTCATCTTTCTCCCCCTCGTTTTCTCCTCCGATCAAAACCACCAGACACCCTCAGGACAATTATTCATCATCCCTCAGCGAAACCGCAGCTTCCACCTCCGCTAGGGAGTTCAGCAGGTTCCTGAGCTCCGTCCCGCCCGCGGTCCCTCTAGTACCCGCCCAGAGGGACCACCACCACCCCTCTGGAGGAGGAGGTCAACCCTTCCGTTGCGTGCTGTGTGGCAAGACCTTCGGCAAGTTCCAGTCATTGCGGCGGCACCAGCGCGTGCACACGGGTGAGAAGCCGTATGGCTGTCGCCACTGCTCCAAGCGCTTCTCGCACCAGCATCAGATGAAGAACCACGAGCGCGTTCACACCGGGGAAAAACCCTTCCGCTGCCCTGTCTGCGGCCGGTGCTTTGTACAGTCCAACCACATGAAGAGACACCTCAGCATCCACACGGCGGAGGACAGGTCGGTGAGGTGATGAAAGAAAGGAAGTGCCTCAGCGTGGCAGTTGACTTAACACATCCGTGATATGAGAGAGGACAGATGAGGCGATGGTGCCTTCAGATTGCGAGAGCAGTCCAGTAACGGACTCAGTCGAGATAGAGGGGCTGTGTACCGGTACTATTAAATTGATCTGGAAAAATCCCACAAGGAATGGGAGATTTAAGTTTTAGGTCGGACACGAAATGTACACTACAATATGCTCACCGAGCTAACGGTGCCGGTTCTAGGCATAAGTAATAGGGCCACCACCAGTAAGGGGGGCACATCACAGGGAGGAGATTTATTTTATTTTTGATGTATCCTCCGATATATCACACACAGGCTATACTTGTGGCCTGGGAGCATGTGGTCCACACCTTCACCTAAACCCGGACGGTTTTCTGAATAAAACCTTAGCTTTCTACATCAGTGTTCCTCAATATTTCATGCCAAGGGATGCCCAGAATCATCTTTATATGGCCTGCCGACCCGCATCTGAAAGTATGTAGTTCCAGGGACAACGTTGTAAGCAACACATTAGAGTTAAACGTTCCCTGTGACAGAATATTAAAAGATGTTAGACACACTTAAACATTTTTTCTGTAGATCTGATATTTTCTAATAGTGAAAGCTAATGAGCTAATAGAGGCAACTTTAGTGTGTACCAACACTGTTTGAAAACACATTTGTTTAACTCCTTGACAGATTTACCATGACTTCTGGAGTGATTATTCTGTTGCTGCTTATCCCTCCATAAGTCGTTTTAGGTTTTTGTTTTGTTAACATGCTCATTAACTCACTGCACTCCATGACAAAACACCTCACAAGCTTTACAACTATAAATGATAAATGATATACAGTATCTATTTTGACCTTTGGGTATAAAGTTGCATCTTTTACCTTTAAAACACCAAGAGTGATTCTTGCCTAAAACTGTTTAATACAGCCAGCCTGGCAGTGCATGGTGGGAGGGTCACACAAAATAATCTTGCATAGAGCCACCTATCTCCTGGAACCGGCACTGCTGAACTATTATCTCAGAAATATTGTCACAATATTGAATAGTGTTTTTGAAAGACTCAAAATACTGTGCTGTAATAAAATGCATGAATAATACATATGGTGCATTTACACGAGGAAGATGCAAATATCACAGCATATTTGTTGCTTTGTACAGTATATCCGTTGCTCAGCCCTGTGAGACGTTGTAGCTTTGTAGTTTTGCATCTGGAAGTTGAACGCAGCTCGGCTTCGATTTGTAGGTTTGATAGCAGTTACACATCAAGATGCATCTTCGCATCTTGTCATATCTTCCTGCATCCTTTGCATCTTCCCAAGTGAATGCAAACATTTGGATAAGGCCTGCTCTTTTATTATTATTATTATTTTTTTTTTTAGGGGCAGACACCAAGGCCAAATGTCACAGCAGCTTAAAATAAAAGTCTTCAAATAAAGCATTGAAAGGACAACTTTTTTTTCTACCAAGGTTCATGTTTTAGGTTGGTATTGCAGAAAATAAAAGATGGGTATTAATTCGTTTTCATTTGCTGCTTTTTTTTAGTTTTAGGGGTTTTAGCTGTTTAGCTGACAGGGGGCGAGGGCACTGAATACGTATTTGTTTCTGACATTTCAAAGCGATTTCTTTTTTTGTTATTATTACTGCAGTCCTAATAAACCTCAGGAAATTACTGAACCTGAACCTGAACCCTGAACCTGCACTCTCAAAATGTATTGAGGGCCACGAATGCCCCACCCCCTGTCAAAAACAGCTAAAATTGCTAAAACAAAGAAAGCAGCAAAATAAATCACATGGACACTCGTCTTTAATGTCTCTAATAACAACCTAAAACATGAACCTTAGTTCATGAAAAAAGGTGTCCTTTAAGTTCATGTAAAATCTCTTTGAACTTAACTTAAATTGAATACATTAAAATTACAAATACAAATTGAATACATTAAAAAAGCGTATCACTTGTAGAGAGAAGCTTTTGCAAAGCTAGTGTTAAGACTTGGGAACAGCTGCATTGTTGATTGAACGTCAGTAATAAAAGTGAGAGATGGAGTTGGTTAGATTCCCTACATAAATCGAAATATTGCACCTCAGTATACCCCTCGTACCAAGAAGATAATCATTGTCCAGGCTTATTTTTATGATGAATAACAGCGTAACCCACCCCTGTGCCTTCATGATGATGATATGGTCTTCAATGGTTGACATTATGTAGATTGAGCATTGAGCACCAGCAATCACCTGACAAAGAACATTATTCTAACATGTTGCAATTTCATCAACCCATAGCAGGATGTCTTTGCCCATCTGGTGGTGCAATACAGTATGTCAACACTGTGAACCGTGATAGCCTGCTGGGATTCTAAAGCTATAATTACTCATTTGTTGATCATTGAATGTTATTAATGTGTCCACATGGATATTGTAGCCTTACAACTTGGTGATGTTTGTCTCCCTTAATCTAACCCTGCCATTCTGAATAAAATGACAGGAACGTGTTTTGCGGATATCTTGTGTTTTTTCAACTTGAACTTTATTCTGTGTCTGTCCAGAATGAATTGATTTGGTGACTATGAAGAAAGCAGTAGCAGCCATAGCAGACGTTTATACTACGGCAGAGATTATACTTAAATGTAGAGTCCACAACGTCTGTTTGACACACGCTGCGTAGACACGTCACCATGGTAACCAGTCAGCATTGTGGATGGCTGTTTGCTTAACGATTTTGACAGCTATTGGCTACTTCCGCCAAGGGAGCCGTTACAAAAATAGTAGATGCTTAAAGTTCCCATTAACATGGTGAAACATAACTTGATGGCATGATGACACATTGTGTTTCACCATGTCAATGATTTTTCTTTTAGGGCCAATTTTTTCTGAGTGTGCAAATGGAACCAAATGGACCAAATGTAAACACGATATATATCATTCACACATAACTTGATTACAGGTGTTGAATTTAAGTCGCATCATTCAAAATCGTATTATAAAGTGACACAATAGAGCAGGGTGATATTTAACATGTCGGGAGAGAGAATGTCTTGAATACATTTGGTTACATATCATGAAACCGTTTAATAACAAATATTAGTTAACCAAATATACATACAAGTCTGTAAATACGCACAGAAGCAAACCTAGTGACAACACATGGGGGGAATGAATGGAGAATTTAAGCATTCTGAACTAATGGTCTTCAAGTCTCATGTAGAATAGATAATAGAAAAGGTTGTAAGAACACTAGTGGGGGTGAAATGATAGAGAAGATTAAAAGTATGACAAAAGTATGACAAAAATAAATGAGTAGACAACCATTGAAACTAGAGGGGGGTGGCGCACAGGAGTGCACTCCGGTAAGACTTTGACAGGAGCTATCAAAATGTTAAAATATAATAAAGTAAGTTCTGCTCCATTCTCAAAAGCAGTAATTTATTATACGAGTAAAAAGCTGTTTATTGTGTGCTTATTTTTAATGTAATGATATGAGGCCATTGCACTTTGCAAGAGACATTCGCACTAATGATTTAAGACCTGATGTGTTTGTATTGTGTTGGCATACTGTGCCAAAATGCATTTTTATGCATTTTAGGGCTATTGGAGGGTTTTACCTCCCCCAAATTTCCGGACGTGGCACAAAGCGGCATCGCAGACGCTTATTTCTGATAGCTCCGGCAAAAACTCCAAACCACTGTCAAGCGGAAACATGAACGTCTAATAATAAAGTGACCAATAAAAGGATAATATATTGAAGCAACAAACTGCAAATAAACTACTAAAATAATAATAATAAAGGGGGGGGGCAGCATTTACTATACATCAAAGCAGGAGCAGTGTCTGGGAAGTGCATGTGCCATCAGAAAATCCATCTTGAGGATGACCAAGGTCCAAAAGTGCAACATCCCCCAACCTCAGATAGTGTAGGGTGCATGACAAGAATTTAATCTGAGGTTGAAAGAGCTTTGGACAAGTTTGAGTAGAGCTCTGTCCCAACAAACCCCTCTTGTCTTAACAGGAGCTAGATCTCTTACAGACGACTGCATGCTTCTTGTTACAGTGATCATTGCGCCAGCCTGTGAGGGAAAAAAGAGCAGCAAAACATGTAATGGTTAGTCCAGTAATAACGTAATTTGACCACAAACTAATTGCAAAATAACCAAACTGGGTTGATTTTTGTATCTCCATTGTATCTTGAATGACTGAACAAAAGTTGCCTGGAATTGCCTATGGGGAAAGTTTTCAAACTGGCCTTTACGATTGTCCACCATTGACATTGATACAAGGCAAATATTTTGTAAATTTCATTATGCTTTAAGTATCATGTGACATCAAACTAGAGAGTATTCGTGATTCTGCATCCATTCCAAGCATTCGTTTCGCAATACAAACTTCCTCGGGAGGAATCTCGCCTTGCCCAAATGTGCTGAATTTGTCAACATGGCTGTAGGCATTTTTATTTATTTATTTATTTATTTATTTATTTATTTATTTATTTATTTATTTATTTATTTATTTATTTATTTATTTATTTATTTATTTTTAACGAAAAAATGTTTGTAATGGATTCAGAATCATGAAAACTCCGAGTTGACCGAAGGCATGGTGGGGACTATGTTTTGCCCACCGTCCTTCCTTCCGTCCGTCAGTCCGTCTGTGTGCGTGTGTCTGTCTGTCTGTCTGTCTGTCTGTCTGTCTGTCTGTGTGTCTGTCTGTCTGTCTGTCTGTCTGTCTGTCTGTCTGCAGGACGAAGCAAGTGTCTGTCTGCAGGGAAACAGGTGCAGCATCAAAGTAGAAGCAACATAGAGGGGAAACGGTAAAAAAAATATATAGCTATATATCTATTCTGATTTTTGGCTAAAAAGTTGCCTCTATTACCTTTAAAGCACAATGAAATTTTGAAAATCTTCAAACCTTTCCCCTCGGACAATTCATTTTTTCTGTCATTCAGGATATATTGAAGATATAAAATCAGCTGAATTTGGTTCTTTTGCCATTAGTTTGAGGTTGCTCCTGTAATTACCATAGATTTCCTGTAGTAGGTGGTGCGTAGGCTGATAATGCAATGAGTCATTTTTTTTCCTTTGTCTTATTTTACTCACCAAATCCATATGGGGACAACGTGAGGCAACTTCTCGTCGTGGGAGAGCTCCCTGTGAACCCTGACAGGTAGTCCGACTTCTTACCATCCGTCCAACCCCAACGGTCCTTTAACAGACAAGCACTTCATTTTTTCTGAGTTTGTGGCCTAGTAGCTATTAGCTATTTTGGTCAAGCCTATTCGATGTGACACATGGGAACACAGTCAACTTCAAATATTAGGTTAATAAGTGGTCATGGCTCAGATCTGCAAGCAGAAGGTTGAATCTCCTACCCGGAAGTAATATCCACCAACCCAGATGGTGCCTTGAACTCTGAGAAACTCCTGAAGGAGAAACTGCACCTCCCACTCATTCTGCACTGAGACCAGCGTAGCTCCTAGCTTGATGCAGGCTGCCTGCAAAACAGAAAGCGTTTATAGACGGGACTCAAAAAACATGCCGCATGATTGCAAAATGTGGCGGTCTAGTAATGCAGTGTCTCGTCACCAGTGTTGGGCAGTAACTAATTTTAGATTACATATTACTGTAATATTATTACTTTTGCTCCAAAAAGTAAAGTAACGAGATTACTCTGCAAAAATGGGTAATAAATAACGCATTACTTTGCAAGTAATGCCAAGTTACTTTTTTAAAATGAGCTTGTTGTTGCATGCAAAAATAGAACAGATTTACGACAGGTACTGTAACAACAGAGATGTGCAGTAGATTGTAGATCCAGTCCACATGCTGCATCCTGCGCACAGTTACTGTATGTACACTACAAATCACTTGCTGCTTTATTTTGTATTTTATTTTTAAATATAAGACCTCAACTGTCTTTGAAAGCAATGGTGAAAAAGTTTAAAAAGTCAAAGAGACAGATTTTGTTGGCTTTGTTTTCAGGTGCACTGGTGCAGTTTGTGGGATTGGAGACTATTATTATTCCAATAATTTGGATTCAGTTCTAAAAAGAGCTCGCTAAACAGATTATGTTGTACATCTCTGTTTAGCATCTCTGCGGTGTTGAGAACTTGGGAAAGTAATAACGTAATATGTAATATATTACTCTTCGATTCCAGTAATAAGTAAAGTAATGATATTACTTTGTAAAAGGGGTAACGAGTAAAGTAAAGAAGTTACTTTCCTAAGTAATATTGACCAACACTGCTCGTCACCAATCAGTAAGCCAAGACACATTTCTTTGGGTTTGTGAATTGTTACCTGTAGCTGTAAGTCAGAGGTGCCAACACTTTTTTTTTGGCTTGAGAGCTAACACATAAGACAAACCTAGTTGGATTGGGAAATATAGGGAAGGCAATGTAATTTGGGTTTTCTTATGTTTGAGCTGACAGGCCCTATTTCCCTATTTTCATATTTCGGCAGTAGCTTAGGGGTAGAGTCACCGGATGGTGAGCGACTCATGACATTAGTTTTAAAGGTCTCTCATTTATGCCACCATTACGTCATCACCTAGACCACCCAATCGGAGAACCACAAGGGACAACCGCACACCAATCGATAAACTTGCAAGCTGTGCTGTAGTTGTAATAATAATACATACGATATATAGAGCTTTTCAAGATACCCAAAGTCGCTTTACATAGATAGAAAAAAGAAATAAAAACAAATTTATCTAAACATTTTTGAATAAAATAATAAAAGGTTTAAAAAAGAGAAGAGGGAGAAGGCTATGTGGGGAATGCTAGTCTAAGGTGGGTTTTGAGAGTGTGTTTGAAGATTTCCAGGGTGGGGGCAGCTTTGCCCTGTTCCCCCATGTTCGCTTGTTAGACTTGGGCAGAACAAGTTGATTGGTAGATAGATAGATGGAAACTTTATTTTTTGTGTCACTCCACAAACAAATCATTGAAAACACATAAAAGAAATACAGTCATTGTTTGTGGACCACTCGCAAGGAGTTGTGAGACAGCTTAAAAACATGATAGAATTAAAACGTACGGTTGTGCTTGACCTGAGGGAGTGGGAGGTGGCATGGCGATAGAGGAGTTCAGAAAGATGGAGGGGGGGGCAGGTTATTGAGGGCTTTGTAGGTGATGGTGAGTATTTTGAAATCAATCCTGTGCTTGACGGGGAGTCAGTGCAGTCAGGCAAGAGGTGAGGGTGGAGTGGGTGGTGGTGGTGGTGGCTTTGGATGGAAGATAAAGTTGCGTGTTATTGACATAGCAGTGAAAACGGAGGCCGTGACCTTGGGGGACGCCATGGGTGACTGTAGATGTGGCAGTTGTTGGTGGAAATGAATTTGTCAGTGAGATGAGAACGGAACCAGGAGAGGGCAGTGTCTGTAACTCCGAGGGTGGATTTGAGGTGTGAAATGAGTATTGAGTGGTGGATGATATCAAAGGCGGTGCTGAGATCTAGGGGAATGAGGATGTTGAGTGAACCGGTGTCAGCAGACAGGAGTAGGTCGTTTGTGGCTCGGAGGAGGGCAGTCTCAGTACTGTTTTTGGTGTGGAAACCGGATTGAAATTGTTAAATGTGTGTGTAGTGATGAAGTTTGACGTCCTCATGTAGTGATTTCATCATATATTGACATCACAATGTCGTTTGTAGTATCATATATCTTAGTCAGTGCAATTCCTATGTTATGTCTGCCACTTTCCAGCCCTTTTGCTTTGAATCTTGTATGGTGATTTTTACCACACAAGCTAAATTATAAGATGGAGTTTTTGTTTGGGAAGAAAAAGACGCCAGAGAAGGTACTCGAGCAGAACAAGCGGGCGCTTTGCCGAGCCATGAGAGATCTGGACCGAGAACGGCAACGGCTGGAGGAGCAGGAGAAGAAGATCATTGTTGATATTAAGCGGATGTCTAAGCAGGGGCAAATAGACGCAGTCAGGATCATGGCCATGGACTTGGTGCGTACACGTCGCTACATCAAGAAGTTATACATTCTGAGAGCAAACATCCAAGCCGTCAGTCTGAAGATTCAGACGCTCAAGTCCAACAACAGCATGACCCAGGCCATGAAGGGAATCTCCAAAGCCATGGCCAGCATGAACAGGCAGCTCAACATGCCCCAGATCCAGAAGATCATGGCGGAGTTTGAGCGACAGAGTGAACTCATGGACATGAAGGAGGAGATGATCAGCGACGCGATGGACGACGCCATGGGCGATGAGGATGACGAAGAGAACAGTGAGGCCATTGTATCCCAAGTGTTGGATGAATTGGGTCTCAGT
The DNA here is from genome assembly GCA_039105355.1 of Benthosema pterotum. Taxonomy (NCBI): domain Eukaryota; kingdom Metazoa; phylum Chordata; class Actinopteri; order Myctophiformes; family Myctophidae; genus Benthosema; species Benthosema pterotum. Next base: position 33,670,770 of record CM076973.1, on the reverse strand, counting down.
CTGACAGATCAGATAGATAAGATGCCGGCCCCTGTGAGAAGCCTGGACACAGAACACAAGAAGCACGAACCCCAGCCTGCTATGGTAGACGCTGACGCTGATCTGGAGGAGCGACTGAATAAACTCAGGAGAAATTGTTGAATCCTTAAAATGCATTGTGATCAAAATTTATTTGAGAATGAAAAGGTTTTGATCAAGTTACAGTATCATTATTGTGTCCACCAGGCTGAAGGCAAGGTGGGGAATATGTTATGCACTCTGTCTGTATGTGTGTCCGTCAGTTACCAGCTAATCTCCGGCACACACAATCCCCAAATGCCAACGATGATCTTAAATCTTCTAGAATGGCTTGTTATAGCACCACCAGGAGGCCGATCTTTGTAAAACACATCATTTCATACTTCTCTGGATTCTTTCCCAAAAGCCCCCAAATTGTTAGTCATGGTGCTCAAGACAGATCTGTCCCATATTTCATACTTCATCCTATTTGTCTATAATTTCTTGTGTGAGAGAAGCGGGCGCAACTAAGGTGATCTGTGCACGGTGTTCCGTGTCCGGTGGTTGGTCACTTGTGGTACTCCAATGATGTAGTGTGACTAAGTAAAAGACCTTTATAGCTAATGTTAGCCCGCTCCACTCACGCACGAGTAGGCCATGGCCTACTTGTGCGCAACGCACAAGTTTGCGCCCTACCGAGTGCTGATCTAGTTGGCTTTCAACTTTTGCAGGATTGGCTTGTTTTGAACAAAAAGCACCGACTTATGAATGCAGCGTGCATTTTAGGTGAAATCTTTAATGCAGTTTCCTACTAGGTGGACAAATATAATCACATATAATCACATTGGCCTTGGTATAGCACCACCAACAGGTGGATTTTGGCAAAACACTTTTTTTTTCAAAGGCATGAAAAAGAATGCAACCCTTTTCACAAAGGCCTATAGCGCCACCAGGAGGCCACAGCCTGGTGGAGACCTGTGTCCGGCAAGGCACTTTTTCTAGTTAGGCAAGCATGTAAAAGTGAGACTTTACAGTATGGTATCAAACAAGACACTGTATTCAAAGACGTGGGGTATTTTCTTTTTAAGGGGCTATAAAAGCTATACAGAAATTAGGCATTTACAATTGGCATGGTGAAGGGTATGTTTTGCACTCCGTCCGTCTGTGTGTCTGTCCCTATGTCCCACCACCATGAGACAGCTATTCATGCTTTTACCTATAAAAGCATGAAATGTTGCCTTGCGGACTCCCTAGTGGACAAGGACGAACTTCAGCCTTTTATAGCGCTACCAGGAGGCCAATTCATATTACAAGTACTTATCCATTCTGTCCCAAAATCACACAAATCGTTTCACAGAATCACTAGAGTCACATGCTTAAGACGGATATTTCATATTCCATCCTAATTGGCTATAATTAGCCTGTCCTAGTGACACCAAGTGGTGGATTTTTGCTATTTTTTGGGGGAAAAAATACCTCAAACAAGATCTGTGCCCCCACCAGCTGAGGTCACGTCACCCTGTGAGGGTGATGTAACAGTCACTGGTGGTGACTACGGTGGTAACTGTGTTTCACCCTTGCAGGCAACTGTTACGTGACCCTGTGTGTGTCATAACAGCGGATGGACAGGGGGTGAAACATAGTTACCACCTTACGGTGGAGACAATCATCCAATTGCCATCAAAGGCATATGAAGAAATGGCACCTGACGTTCGTATTGAACACAATCCAATGAGAAACAGCGTGCCTACGTAACAGGTGATGTCAGGAACTGCGTGGTTGCTGCCACCATTGGTGTGTGAATGGGTAAATGGGATCTGGGATCTACTATCTTTGTAAAGCGCCTTGGATACAGGCACTGTATAAATGCACCATTTACCATATACAGTTCAGCAAAATACAACCAGCTGCTATACTACTTACCTCTGCTCCTGTCCAAGTGTTCATACCGTCGAGGGACTGATAACAGCTACCCTGGAAATCGTGCCAGCCATTGGGGCAGAAACCAGAATGTCCTAGAAAACAACATCTGGAGTGTTTACAGCAAAATGTGGTTCCATTCATTCACGCACTCTCACTTGGGGGATACTTAGGTTAGACCAGGGTCCTGCATCCCGCGGCTCTGGAGCCACATACATTATGTATCCCCTCGGCCCCTCCCCAATGGCTCCCTAGCTTTATATAGGCTAATAATATGGAGATTAAACTATGTTTTAGTGTCCCCACATCATTACTTGCGTGAGTGGAGTGGGTGCAAATTAAGAGATCGGTGCGTGGTGATCGGCAGTCGTCGTACCTCGGGGTACTCCGATTGGCCGTTTGCGAGGTGATGTAGTTGGATGATGCACTGGTGACATAATTGGGAGGTAAATAACTTCATAACTAAAGTCATGAGTATTAGCCCACTCCCCTCACGCACAAGTAGTCCACAGCTTACTTGTGCGCGACACGCAATTTATTGTTGCTGTACAGGCCAAACATGACACCATCCAATACTGTTTTCAACCATTTTGATACCAGGGCCCCACTATTTCATGTGGTTGTGGACCGCCCTATGTCATGTGGTTCTCTCCAAAACCTTTTTTTGCTTTTAATTAATTTTTTGCACAATTCCATGCTATATTTAGGAAAGAGAAAGGCAACCATAGTTTTAAAAAAAAATCCTATAGGATTACAATAGAAAAATACTATAGGATTTTGGGAAAATCCTATAGAGATTCCTATGAGAGATTTTGGGAAAATCCTTAATCCTAATAATATCCAATAGGATTTGTTCCGGAATCTTTTCGATCGAAATCCTATAGGATTTTTTTGGACTAGAGAAATGTTGACCAAGACAACAATTCTTCTACAACTATTTGCGTTAGACGTCTTGTTAAGTAATTCCAATATTTAATAGTAATGTAACACTTGAGAGCATAAAATGAAACCAAATGGACCCGTATGGGGCACAGTCTAGCCTTGTCTATCGTTTGTACTGTTGCTGATGTAGACATTTGAATGTTTCTATGTTGAATTAGGGAACAATTATGATGTCTCTTATTCAGCTTACTGTGATCACACATGCTGTGACTTTTTATTTTGAAATATTGTAGTTTTTTAATTATTTAACTGAAATGCCCAATGCATTGTTAATGGCCATAGCACACAATTGGCAATTTATAACCCCATTTAAAGTTTAAAATACTTTAAAGTAGATTTAGAGAGTAGTTTTAGACATATAGCTTTCAAATTTGAGAAATGTAAAATGCGGGTCAATGGCAGATTTTGTCACGTCAAAAATCACTTTCACCTAGAAACTTTATTAACACTTTTATAATTAAGCTCACACAACATTTTACTTTGAGTTGTGTAATTTATTTGTAGGAACAGGTAAAGTTGTGTTCTATATACCGTATATAGTTACACACTCTGTTAACTCTCTTTTATCAGTTACAGACCTACGTTCTGTTCCCTTCTGTTCTTCGATAACGGCACCCTCTGAAAGCAATAACGTTTACAATTGTGGTGAAATGATTCACCACAATTATGATGACACACTTGTCACACGTTGGAAACCGTTATTATATCAGTTCATTTTCGGCTTGAACTTGCTCTTCCTCAAGGTAAAAGAGAAACTAGCTTGCGCTGTGTGGAGAAATAATTTAAAACAAAGAAGAACACATAGTGTCAGGATGTGCAATTTGATGACACAAATAATACATTTCACCACATATCATCACTAGTGACAGTTGTAGTCAAGACCACCTAAAAATCGAGATCAAGACATGACCAACATCTAGGGGGGTTGAGACCAAACCGAGACCAAGACAATCACGACTTGGTCAAGACGAGATCAAGACGAGACTAGTACCTAGAGGATCGAGAACAAGACCAAGACCTAGAAAGGTTGAGGCCAAAAAGCCAATGTTTGATTTTTCTGTAGTAATAGTCCTACATAACACATTACAGAGACTTTAGTTGTCGGTTTGCAGACTGCTAGTGATAATGCGCGTGATAATGCGTGTCATCCAGCGCTGCGCTCTGTATAAGAAACACTATAGTGTGACTAGATGTGAGTAAAACCTACCAGAGACATGAGGCTGAATATTTTCTTCTGTATTCTTCGATGTTTCAACTAAAAGTAAAAAGAAACAGTTGTAGAAGTATTACAAATACTGTACATTTTTCATGACTGGCTTTGACAGTCACATCATTGTATGATAAATGGTGCATTTTTCTAGAGCCTTTATTCCCCCAAGTAGATTGCCTATTTTTGATATGACAGTACATGCAATATCAGAGCGTATAGTTGAATACTGCTTGTGTTATTTTAAAAACACACCTATAGCAGGAAAAGAGGCAACAAAAATCCAGCTATTAGGGCTATTAGGACACTACAAAGTATGCCTCCCAGTCACTATGACCTACAGGGTTTCAATTTGAACACTGCTTGATGCCTGGCAGTCACAATGTGGGACAGGGCCTCAATTTGTTGGACACCTAAAATTCTTGGAAATGAGGGACTGACCCGTGCAAAGAGGGACATCTGGTCACCCTACATCTCCTGAGCCACAGTGGCCCTATATGGTACTGTAGCTAAACAAAGCAATGTTGCATCTAAGCTGTAGACATGCAGACAGGCTTTGGATGTGGTAAAATGTAATTGTCTTACTTGCTGCAGAGCTCACACACAGAAGGACACTGAGGATGAGGAGAGAGTTCATGATGATGATTCTGATGATGATGAACATATAGAGGGATAACTGTCAAAGAAAGACAACATTAAAGCAGTCAGTGTTAACGGTGAACATTGCTTTCATGATGAATATAAGTAAAGTGAGAGAGAGGGAGACAGAGAGAGAGGGAGCGAGAGAGAAAGAATAGGTCTCACCTATGTCAGGTATCGGGTATATTTGTGAGGTGAAGATGAGCAGTGAAGCTGTCTCATTCATTATACACATCTGAGCACGTGAATGAGTGAACCATGACCATGTTCAACTGTTATCAGAAACAAGTGGACGTTAGACCTCCCACAATGCAGTTCCGCTGGAGAACAAAAATGCTACAAATATTTTGCGGGTATTTATTATTTTTTTAAGAATATAAGTCCTGCTTTATTGTCTCCACCAGGCCAGTATGTTTTGCATTCCATCTGTCTATCAGTCCGTCTGTCTATCCGTCCGTCTGTCTATCAGTCCGTGTGTGTGTGTGTGTGTGTGTGTGTGTGTGTGTGTGTGTGTGTGTGTGTGTGTGTGTGTGTGTGTGTGTGTGTGTGTGTCTATCAGTCTGTGTGTGTGTGTGTGTGTGTGTGTGTCCGTCTGTCTGTTACCAGCTAATCTCCGGCACCAGTTGACACGGCCAATGCCAAACTTTGCGCACACACTCCCTGGATGCCAACGATGAACCTCTGCCCCAAATATTCACAACAGCCTGTTAGAGCGCCACCATGAGGCAGCTTTTCACATTTCTTACCTGTAACTGCACCAATCTGCATGAATGTCCTCTCTAGAGGACATTCTATTTTTCCACATCTGCCTCTTATAGCGCCACCAAGAGAGCAATCTTTGTACCCATTGTTAAAGCTTAAACACATTCTTTCATATTACTCCTCCAGATTATGTCCCCATTGTTAAAGCTTAAATACATGTTTTCATTTAATTTCTTCTTATTCTTCTTACTAAAGGTTTTGGGTTTCCACAGACTAACACATTTGCATGAAAATGCCTCACTTCAAGGGAACGTGTTAATTGCTTAACTAACATTAGTCATTTCCAGTCAGGAATGTTGAGAAGTGGAGAATCATGTTCACATATCTGCAGTATGCATTGAATAACTTAAAGCAATAAAGCATTTTGTTATATACTCTATTGTAGTAGTAGGAGAGAGAGAGAGAGAGAGAGAGAGAGAGAGAGAGAGAGAGAGAGAGAGAGAGAGAGAGAGAACTAACTTTGGTCCATTATTTCTCACAGACTGCTCACAGACGGTTCACAGCAGGGGATCAGAAAGTGGGGCACATCAAAGCAATATGTCCAGCTGTCTTGTGTGTCCAGTTTGATGTATGCCCTGATGTATTGCCTGCCCAGTTGGCCCTATGCCCAGATGTATTTTTTGCCCAGTTGGCCCTATGCCCAGATGTATTGTTTGCCCAGTTGTCTGGTGTGCTCTTGGTTTTTGTGCCCACCTGACCGGTCACCATCCCGATATCCCGCAAATTGTTTCACAGTATCTCTATAGTCACGTGCACGGGCCTGTTCAATATTTTATATTCCATCCTATTTGTCTATAATTGGCTTTCATGGTTTGTAGTATTTGCCTGTTTTGAAAAGCATGAATGCAGTGTGCAATTCATGAAAAAAAGTCTACTATAGACTTTTTATATCTGTCAATCTACTAGGCTGACAGATATAACCGCATTTGACATTTCACATTTGCCAAAATCACTTTCACCTACGTCCATTCACATTTTTATAATTCAGCTTACTGTGGACACATGTGGTGGGACTTTTTACTTTGAAATGTTTTATAATTTGGGTCGGAGTTATTTAACTTAAACACCCAATGCATTCTCAATGACAATAGTACAAACTTTGGCATGCTACTAGTCCTATACACCTAGAAACTCCATTCAAACCTGTTCAGGTGGACATGCATGTCTGAAAATTAATCTTTGAAAATAGATAGAAATGTAGTGCTTTCAAATCTGAAAAATGTATAGTGGTTTCAATTCAGTTTATATCGTTCGTAAAATTAAAGACTTGAGTGGGGTTTGAACTCACAACCTCAAGATCTCTCTATATTTTTTGTTTGAGCTGTTATTTAGTTGTTTTTATTTATTTATAGTTGTTTATATTTGCATGTTTGCAATATGGAATATGGAAACATATGGAAGCAGGCCTCTGGTGGTTCTGCCAGTTTCTATTTAGTATTTTGTAAGCATACAAAGCGAGCAAACAGTGTGTTCATTGTGATAATGACAAACCAAATGCCTTTAACAGAGAATTCTAGCATGTTGCGATTTTCATGAAATTGTCAAAAAGTCTATCCTCGAAAATGACAAAAAAACAACATCTGTAATTTATCCTCTTTGCATCTAATTATAATTTTGTTCATAATAATTACATGCTGCTGTGACTTCATCAGGATTTAACATCTCTTTAACAACTCTTTAATGACTAAATAACTAATTCCTTACCTACCGACTTATTGAAATGTGTTTTTGCCGTCACGTTTTTTCCCCTTCTTTTCCTTTCAAAAGACCTTTTCTCACGTGCATGGCCCGTCCTCCTCCATAGTCACAGATTGGCATAGTTCCCTGTTTGGACCTCGCCCCATAATTCACCTTACATGCATCTAACTAGTTGACTTATCTCTTGATGCATCATGGTCTGACCTTCACAACGCCCCATTCAGCTAGACCATTAGGCTATTGGAGCTTAAATATTTTCTAGGCTATCATGATAACAAGTTACAATATACAGCGAGCGAGGTAGAATGTATATATTATTTGTTTTTGTATTTCCTTATGGTTTACCAGAAGTTTTAGAGTTTTGATAAGGAATTGAACTTTGGTATTTTGTATCAGTCATTTGACTCATTTCCAGTTCATGATACATCAAGGACAGTCCTGGGAAATACAACTGAAAGTTGACATTGGAATGATTGAATGCAACTTTTTTCATATGAAATTCCTATAAAATGCCATTTAAGATTGTGATTTGACTCTGCAGTCTAGTGAATGACCCTCCAACAAAGAGCTCTCAGAGCACAAAACTATAATCTGCACAGGGTAGAAATGGTGGAATCAAAGCTAATATGATGATGTCATTGGAAGAAGTTTCTGAACTGTCAACAGCCCTCCTGTGAGACACAGACTGTGTAGAAAAAAATAGTGGTATTTTATCATGTACATTAGTGAGGACCTATTCTATGAAGATACATTGAAAAGTGGTGAAGTGGTCCTTTAAGTACAATTGTTGTGTTATAGGTTATTGTTGAGGTGAAGCTTCTTGAGGCATAGGCCAATTACATTATATCTTTTATATAAAATGTCTTGTATGCAAACTCTTGAAAGTGGCACCTATCATACAAGCCACTTTACAAAAGAATACTATGGATCTTATAACTGTTTAGTATGTCATGTATAATTCTTATACATTTCTGCTATGCTAATGCTATGGATCCTATGTGTTTTGAATGTAATAATTCTTACAAAAATACTATGGATGTTATATTAACTTTATTCTCTTCTATAAGGATTGTATGAAACTCTTGAAAGTACTTTCAAGAGTTCGCATATATAAAATTTTCCATATGGGAATCCTATACAGGATCAGTGTAACAAAGAAAACACATCAGCATTATCAGCTTTCAAGTTGAACTTTGTGTCTCCATGCTCGATGCGTGGGGGGAAAAATGAGGTTAACAAACAGTTTCTCTTTCAGCACATGACAAATTATTATCTTAATAACGGCAGTAAATGGTAATGGTCGGTTCATTCACGTGCAGGATTGGGGTTCAGATGTGTATATAAAGAGAATGGCTTCACCTCAACCCATCACCACACCACAACTCTACCTGAGACCTGAAAAGGGTAAGACATACCTTCCTCTCTCTTCCTCTCTCTCTGCTTTAATTGATTAAAATAATCATTTGTTTAATCACTGTTTAAATTGTGTATTTAATATGTTGCAAAGAGCTGACTGCTCAATAACACCGACCGCTTTGTCATGTCTCTCTGTTCGGCCCCACCAGACAGTTATCCCTCTATATCTTCATCTTCATCATGAAGTCTCTCCTCATCCTCAGTGTCCTCCTCTGGTTTGCTCTCTGTGTGAACTCTGCAGCAAGTAAGCAGTGTTTTTGCCATTCAACACATTTCTCTGAAGTTTGAACACATATTGCCTTCTACTGTAAAAATACTCATTTACTTATGATCAAGTAAAAGAAAGGGGGAAAAGAAGAGAAACTATGAACTAAACTCATAGTTTATGAAATAAACTATTTAGAAATATATATTAAAAAAATAACTAATTCCATTAGTCTTAGTTTATGATTTAGTCTTAGTCTTTTAGTTCCATTTAGTATTTTGAAATATTTTTCTGTTAGTCTAGTCTTAGTTGACCAAATATCAAAACCTTAGTCAAGTAAATCTATAGTCTTACTGCAAGTAAGAAGACAGTTACACTGAAATCCTGTCTGCATGTTGGCTTGGAACTATTCACTTATTCACAGCTTTGGTTTAGCTGGTGGCGTGACGGTCAAAGTCAAGAATAATGTTTCTTTTTTACCTTTAGTTGGAACCTTAGAGGCTCCAGAAGAAAACATTCAGCCTGAGCAAGTTGGTAAGGTCTACTAACACGACACTGTGATAATTACTATTACTTGTCATGTATGCATTGTGTGGGAATTTCCATTCATTGTCTACATGTTTGTATCTCATAGCACAAAAGTAAAACTTCTTTCTCTGTTGTATCTGATGCTGCTTTCAGAGGACCAGCCTGCTGCTATTGAAGAGCACCATGAAGCAGGTCTGTCTGTCTGTTTCTTTCCTGCATGCATGGCGAGCATATATATAATTGACAAATTTGACTAAAGGTCACGGCAACAAACAATTTGTTAAATGGTTAATACCGCCCCTGCTATTGGAAGATAATAACAAGAGAGAGAGAGAGAGAGTGTGTGTGTGTGTGTGTGTGTGTGTGTGTGTGTGTGTGTGTGTGTGTGTGTGTGTGTGTGTGTGTGTGTGTGTGTGTGTGTGTGTGTGTGTGTGTGTGTGTGTGTGTGTGTGTGTGTGTGTGTGTGTGTGTGTGCCTGAATGTTGCTACAAGTAAACAAAAATCTCCCATCCCGCTCTACTCAGACAGGCAGTCTTGAGGAGTGGTCTATGTGGGGGTGCTTGAATAGCCTCTACAATGAAAAAGGAATGTCCTTGAATCTCTTGAATAATTTTTAAATACCTTTTTTAAGGTTCATAAGAAACTACACAAGTAAACTACACATTAAAGTGAAATACCTGTTTAATTGACGTCCACATTTCTGTTCTGCTCTGTTTTTTAAGTAGTTAGGTCTTTTTTTAAAACAAAAGCTGTGTGCTAATATTTTAGACATGGGTCAGCAATACAAATGACAATGATTCATTTCATACTTTTACTGGGTGGCCCCAATGACCTGGTGATGACTTGAACTACTTAATATTTCATCAAACCAGAGCAGAACATCCACAGTGGGACTCTGACAATCCAGTAGCAAGTTGCAACCACTATATTAATTACAAGCATTTCATACAACTTAACTTCAAAAAATATGATGGAGCCAATGAAACAGAGGCAGGGGGAAAGACTCACAAGCTGTCGTTTTGTTGATCTTTCCAGGACTTTTAAGTTTCTGCCCCAACGGTTGGCTCTTTCACCAGGGCAGCTGTTATCACTTCGTCAACGTTGAGACCACATGGAGAGGAGCAGAGGTGAGCAGCTGTATAGCAGCTTTCTCTTCCTGAACTGTACTGATGTGGTTTACATGATGATTTAAAAGATAAATCTCAATATAGTGTCAACTGTGCTAATTGATGTCCAGAGTCCTGTGGTGGGAGTTCTGGTTTTGGTGAGTTTTTTTTTTTTTTTTTTTTTTTTTTTGGGGGGGGGGGGGGGGGGGGGGGGGGGGGGGTTCACTGGGGCCACACAGTAAAAGTATTTTTTGCACATCCTTTGTTCATGTTTTTGTGTCCATGTGTCCAGCGTTAAAATTTAATGAAGGAGGCGCTAATATTTTAGAAATAATTCAACAATACAAATTATTTTTGTGGATTAATTTATTTTTAAAAATGACCAGAACCACTTAATATTCACCAAAAACAGAGCAGAACTCCCACCACAGGACTCTGGACATCAATTAATACAGTTGACCCCTATATTAATGGCACATATTTCATACAACTTAAGTTCCAAACCAAATCCACCTTTTATGATATCACTGAGCATCATGAAGCTACTAAAAGACCTGCCCACCTCAGACATCAGCAACATTATGAAAACAACAGGTTGTCTTACGGTGACCAAATATTGTGTCCCACCCCACTGTTAGTTTGAGAATAAAAACTCCACCATGCAGCAACACTATGCAGCCATCTCTGTTTTTGAACCTGCCTGTAAATTCTTTCTGTTTGTATAGGACACCTGCATCAATCTAGGAGCTACGCTGGTCTCAGTGCAGAATGACTGGGAGGTGAAATTCCTCCAGCAGCAGTTTCTCAGTGCTCAAGGCAGAACCATCTGGGTTGGTGGATATTACTTCCAGGTAGGAGATTCACCTTCCGCTTTCAGATCTGAGCATTGACCTACTTATTAACCTTATACTTGATGTTGACTGTATTTCTATGCATGAGCTACATTAAAGGTAGGGTACCGGCTATTCTTCCTGTCCCTCCAGCGAGAGATTTAGGAGACTTACAGTACAATTCAAGCACAACTCAATACAAGACTGAAAACTTTGTGTGGACAGTGCCAGTTAAAGGCGACTTTAACTGGCGCTGTGTGACTTTGGTGTGTACAGTCACACCTCCATGCAGCCTGCCCACAAGGAGAGGAATTGCACTGAAGGTGGGACTTTGTAGTCCAGGAAGGATCGTCCTGGATGTTCATGACCTCGTGAACATCCATTCATAGCCAAATATCTAAAAAACGATATTACACACATAAAAGCCCCAAGAAAGTGTTCCATGTGTCCTAAACATCATTAAAATAAGCTCTGGTTGCAAAACACCTGTAAACACTTGTTTACAACAGTGGCCACTGGCCACCATGTTCATTTATTTCATCAAGACATTTAGAGACGTAAAGAATATTCACTTCTGTGGTTCGAGGCCTGAAGGCTACACAATTTCGGCCAGTTACCATTTTGTCATCAATTTAATATCTCCAATCTCCAAAATTTCATTCATTCCAACCTGAAATTGCATTTTATATACAGCAATAGGCTGCAGAGAGACTGTCCTGTTGCCGTAATACTACTATACATACTATACAAAGACAATGACTTAGGCAACCTTTAAATACCTAAATTCTTCAAAGATATCTGATATGTAGCTCATAGCAGAAACTAAAATGAATGCTGCATGCAGTAAGTGTCTGTCTCTGTCTCTAAAGGGCCGTTGGGGTTGGAACGACGGAAAGAGGTTTGAGTCTGGGTTCATAGGGAGCTCCCCCACACAGAGGAGCTGCCTCACCATGGCTCCTTATGGTTATGGTAAGCAAAATAAGACTTGTTTATAAAATAAAAGATGTGTTCATTATATCAGCGCACCACATCGTTTGTTTTTTTTCTGCTCTTTTCTTTCACAGCCTGGAGCAATGACAACTGCAACCGGCGGTACGGTGTCGTCTGTGAGAGATCTAGCTACTGTTAGACAAGAGGGTTTGGTGGAGTCCTGTAACCCCCCTTACTGTACATACTGTTTCACATATTTCCCTTTTTTCTCTTCTCCTCTTGCATAGTACTACTGTATATTTATATGTTTTGATGAAATGAAAATGGAGGACCCAAATGTATGCTTTTCCAGGTACTTCAATCCTCTTTAGCAAACCTGGTATGAAACTGTGCTTTTATTCCTCAAACTTTTAATAAAATGTGCAATGAATTAATTGACCGTATTCAGACTTGACTTGATATATATATATATATATATATATATATATATATATATATATATATATATATATATATATATATATATATATATATATATATATATATATATATATATATATATATATATATATATAATCCTTCTGTCGTCGACATGTGCCACTCTGAATAGTTGAAGTACTAGAAGCAAACATAAAAACTTGTAAGTTTGGTTTCATGATTCATTGACCACATATGTAACTTAAATAACTAAACGCTATGTCAGTGGCTGTCGAGGAGCCAGACAAGCAACCTGCTAAGATTCTCACATGTCACTCCCCATATGAAAAGGTTTTAACTAAAAAACGACAGGCTATAGTACATGGACTTGGACAACATACTGTAGTATCTTTTTCATAATTTTTGAGGATTTCTCGAAAGAATGTCGAAATCGAGGAAAAACGACATAGTATAGTATGACGTTTTTCATCATTTTCAGGGATTTGTTGAAATCGGAGGAAAAAAACAAGCTATGGTACAAAATTGAGAAAAAGCGACATAGGCCTACTATAGTAGTCTATGTCTTTTAAACAATGTCGAAATCAAAGAAAAAAATTACATTCCATGAAAAAACAAATAGCAGAAATACAATGTCCTTTTGTTTGTATAAATGTTACTCAAAGGTAAATGAAGACCTGTGTAGCTCAGTGATGTTGGCTGCGAGTGTAATCATCTTCAGGTTGTGAGTTCAAACCCCACTCAAGTATTTATTTTTAGGAACGATATAAACTGAATTCCCTGTATTTCTAAAACGTTGAAACATTTCAAAGATTCATCTTCAGGCAAACATGTCCACTGTAAGATGAACCTAAATAGCCTTAAATGGGGTTTCTAGGTGTTACGTAGGACTGATAGCATAATAAAGTTTGTGCTATTTCCATTGAGAATAAATTGGGCATTTAAGTTAAATAACTCAGAAACTACAAAACATTTCAAAGTAAAACGTATCATCACAGTAAGCTGAATTTTAGAGGGTAGAGGGTTCAGAAAATGCCTCTATTCATAGTTTTGCGTTAAACTTACACCCCCTACCATTTTTTTTTTTTATTTATTAAAAAATATTTTAACAATAAAACTCCCCAATGTACAGTGCTAGAATTGAGCCGCCCTTTGGGGGCTTAACTCTAGTTCGATTTGGGCCTCAAAATGTGAAGAAATTGCAGGAGTGGACTGGCTCCACTTAATGTTTCAGCTGTTTGTAAACCCATTATTCTGCCCTTTACATGTAGGAGTGGATGGCCATATAGACATAACCATTGTACATTGCCAAAGCAAGTGTCACAAAATACAATACAATGAAAAAGGGGAAAGCATACCTACATTTTGGGTTGGGGGGGCGTAGTTTTGCAAACAGAGTTATGTCCAGGTTTCATAAGCTTATAACAGGGCATAGAGGTTTTATTTTATTTTTTCTGTTTTCTATTTTTAAACAAATAGATTTTATTGATTATTTGTGATGTATTCATATACCAAGTTGCTTGTATTTTGAGGGGACGCATAAGGACATGCTATTTGTGTCAAAATAAGGTGTAGCCACTATAGTCGACCCATTTCCAGCTGTTGTTATATGCCGTCCTTAAAACATTTGTTTTGTCATGCCAATGGAGCTGTGTGGGTGTGATGTATTCATAGACAAAGTTGCTTGTATTTGTCAATGGAATGGATGTGGCAACCCGTCTGTTTTGGTCCATCATTCACACAGACTTTGTTGCGCATCAAGGTGTGATGCTTTTGCGATGGGAACCAAAATCAAACAAAAGGCAAGGAAAATAAGGAATTTCAGACGTTTGCATTAATGTGTGGGTATTTGGTGCAACCTGCAAGTATAAACAACTGTGTGACTCTGTGTGACAAAGATTGGTGTCCAAATGCAGAAGTACATGAATTTGTGCATGAATTCCACCCGCCTGCAGTAACAAACTTGACCACCTGTTGCTTCAAGACTGGAGGCGCCTTCTGGGGACGTGGTCCTTTCGTCCGAGGAGAGGATCGGACGGCCACGAGGCTTATATATCGAGCACAGGCGTGATTCATTACTGGCGTCGTAGGTCGGACGTTCTACCAATCTTAAATAGGCTAATCACAGAGGAACTGCAGTATAGACCTGCGCAGTGATGTCACCGCCCCTGTTCCAGAAGTGGATTCCCGATTCATTGTCTCCACCGTAGGTGGTGACTATAAAACGCCCTCTGTCCGTGCACGCAGCCCGTCTGTGCCCTCGATCTGTCCGTCTGTGCCCATCTGTGCCCTCGATCTGTCCGTCCTCCCGACTATAAAACGCCCTCTGTCAGTGCACGTAGCCCGTCTGTGCCCTCGATCTGTCTGTCCTCCCGACTATGACGTCATGATGACGTCATAGTTGACACACTAGTACTAGTACACGTTCAAACCTGAGCCCAGACGGTGGAGACCTGTGCCCCGTAGGGGCACAACTCTTGTTTTTCTTATAGACTTTTCGAAAATGATTCATATGAAGACGATTACGCCGCAGACAAAGCCAACTCGGGTCGTGACAAATCATGACAACAAACACAATATTATCATATAATATTTAATTAGCAAGGAGTAAAAAACGGCAGGATACAACACTTTTTGTTCCGTTTTCAGTAATGATTTGATGTGCAGTTATTAAAAACATTCAACATTGCGCTGTCCCTCGTGTTTTCACAGGTAATAAATTCCTCATGAAGTGTCAGTGACATGTTTAGGAACAATTTGAGTGTTTTACCATTTTGATTGTTTTGAATAATGGCTGCTGCCATAGTTTCTTTGTATTCAAGCTAATGAATGCTACTGAAGGTAACTGTATTAGATTTATCAAATGTGTTGTTATGAATGAAAGGGCTATTGTTCTATGACAGTATTAACAGTATTGTTGAGTAAGAATACAATACACAGATCATTTTTCACACTTTATTTTGTTTAAAAGGAGAATACTGTGTATTTTTTTTGTTTTGTTGTACTTTTGTATTCTGAACTCATGGACTGAGATGTTTATTATTGTTACGATATGATGTTGAATATGAACCAGTACTGTGATATTTTGTATTTCAGATTATATTGAATTTAAATGTTCCGTCATTTCCGTTGAAGTTGGAAATGACGGAACATGTTACGTAGGACTAAAGTGGTGAACCTCGCCCCATCTTTGATTGTGAACGACTGGGATGGTCCTGTTATACTCAATAACGATATTAAACTGTTTAAAATCAACCTGTTTACCTGTGGAATATGTTCCAAACTGGCGTTATTTGTGCATTCATGACCTTTCCCAGTCTTTTGTTGCCACCGTCCCAACAAGTTTATCAGTTTGAACATTAAATATATTGTCTTTGTGGTGTATTCAACTGAATATAGAATATAGAATATAGAAAACGATTTGCAAATCAATGTATTCTGTTTTTATTGACATTTTTCACAACGTCCCAACTTCAACGGAATTGAGTTTTGTATTTTGATGTAGAAGTTTTATTGAGTTTTGACAAATTGAGTCAATAATAAAACGCTGCTGACTGTGCAAGCAACATTCAACATTGCGCTGTTCCTCGTATTTTCACAGTTTCCCCATTGTATCTCGCATATGGAAACTTTGTGCCGACCCCACAGATTACCCCCAGGTCTGTGGCCGGTAACAGAAGATTCCATTGACCCCCATAATACATGTCTGAGATTTGGAAGCACTATATTTCTAAAATGATTAAACATTTCAAAGATTCCTCTTCAGGCAAACATGTCCACCGTGAGATGAAGGTTAATAGCCTAAAATGGGGTTTCTAGATGTAAGTATGTAGGACTAATAGCATAATAAAGTTTGGGCTATTGGCATTGAGAATGCATTCGGCGTTTAATTTAAAGGGATATTCTACTTTCAAATTTTTTTTGGTTATTTTATGGTCTACTCAGTCTCATGTGAACATACCAGACAGTTTAAGTTACTCGATTCAGTATTTAGATCATTTAAGCACATCCGCCTTCTTCCTATATATACTATATAACTTAAAACTCCACTTTAACCATGACAGATTCGCAAACAACCCATCTTTTTTCTGGTAAATGATATTGTCCTCCTAATACGAAAACAATGAAAAATGGCATGCTGTTCAACACGTAAGGCTATAGCCTTGCGTTTTTTCCAGGTTTCGTCATTTTTTGAAAATCCTCCAAAATCCTCAAAACTATCGACAACGTTTAGGGTATAGCCTTGCGGTTTTTCAAAAAAAAAAAAAAAAAAAAAAAATCCTCAAAATGATGAAAAACGGCATGCTTTGCAAGACCGTAAGAGTTTAGCCTTGCGTTTTAGCCAGGTTTAGTCATTTTTCGAAAATCCTCAAACCAATGAAAAAAGGTAAGGCCATAGCCTTGCGTTTTTTCGAAATTTCGACATTTTTTGAAAATTCTCAAAAATCCTTAAAAAGAAGAAAATTGCTAGCTGTGCAAGTCCGTGTACTATAGCCTTGCGTATGGGCCAAGTTTTGGTCATTTTTTGAAAATTCTCAAAAATCCTCAAAACGATGAAAACGGTAAGGCTAGCCTTGTGTTTTTTTGTTTGTTTGTTTGTTTCGTTTTTTTTTTTTTTTTTTTTTCCGAAATTTCGACATTTTTGAAAATCCTTAAAAAACCTCAAAATGATAAAAAAAAAATGGCATGCTGTTCAACACTGTAAGGCTATAGCCTTGCATTTTTGCCAGGTTTTGTCATTTGCAGTCAATGTCATGGCCAAACACACAACTCTACAAAGCTGAACACCCAAATATGTAACACTTACGTTTTTTAATCGTTTTGATTTTTGAAAAAAAAAAAAAAAAAAAAACAACGTAAGGCTATAGCCTTACGGTCTTGAACAGCATGCCGTTTTTCATCGTTTTGAGGATTTCTGAGGATTTACGAAAAATGTTGAAATTAAAAAAAAAAAAAAAAAAACGCACGGCTATAGCCTCACGGTTTTTCATCGTTTTGAGGATTTTGGAAGAATGACAAAACCTGGCAAAAACGCAAGGCTATAGCCTAACCGTCTTGCACAGCATGCCGTTTTTCATCGTTTTGAGGATTTTTGAGGATTTTCGAAAAATGAACAAAATTTTGAAAAAATGCAAGGTTTTAACCTTATGGTTTTTCATAATTTTGAGGATTTTCGAAAAATGACAAAAAATTACGAAACCTGGCAAAAACGCAAGGCTATATCCTTATGGTCTTGCACAGCATGCCGTTTTTCATCGTTTTGAGGATTTTCAAAAAATCTCGAAATGAAAAAAAAAAAAAAAAAAAAAAAACGCAAGACTATAGCCTTACGGCTTTTCATCATTTTGAGGATTTTCGAAAAATGATGAAATATGACGGAACCTGGCGAAACGCAAGGCTATAGCCTTACGGTCTTGCCCAGCATGCTGTTTTTTTTATTGTTTTGCGGATTTTTGAGGATTTTCAAAAAATGTCGAATCTTCAAAAAAAACGCAAGGCTATAGCCTTACGGTTTTTCATCGTTTTGAGGATTTTCGAAAAATGACAAAAAATGACGAAACCTGGAAAAAACACAAGGCTATAGCCTTACGGTCTTGCACAGCATGCCGTTTTTTGTCGTTTTGAGGATTTTTGAGGATTTTTGAAAAATGTTGAAATTTGGAAAAAACGCAAGGCTATAGCCTTACGGGATTTCATCGTTTTGAGGATTTCCAAAAATGATGAAAAATTACAAAACCTGGCAAAAACGCAAGGCTATAGCTTTACCGTCTTGCACAGCATGCCGTTTTTCATAGTTTCAAGGATTTCCGAAAAATGACAAAAAACGACAAATTCTGGCAAAAACGCAAGGTTATAGCCTTATCACCTTGCACAGCATGCCATTTTGAGGATTTTTCTTTGCAAATATATTTTTATTAACAAAATTATTAGTAAACAATGCAGTTGAACATGTATAAATTTTCATTTTCTTATTTTCACCCCACCCCAATCCCCCCCTCCCACAGTCACTATCATCAGTATAAAAACAGTTACAAATATTAATAAAATAAAATAATATAATAATTAAAAAAATAAATAAATAAAAATAAGAAATATAAGTAAATAAAAATAAGAATAAGTAAAATATATAATAGTAATAATAATAATAAAATAAACAATTAAAATACGACTATTTTCTCACAGGGCGTGCTATATAAATACATCTGTATGTACACAGAATAAAATAAGCATCACTTTGCAATGGTTTGGGTTACCTGAGTTCAGAGACAATTTCACTAACGTTTGACCAAATTAAACTTGAGTGATGTCACCCTCACAAATAATTACAATTTTCCATGAGCTGTTCAGGCCATCAGTCTGTAGGCAGTACTCTAAGATTTTCAAAATATCTAATAAAAGGTTGCCAAGTAGAAAAGAACCGTTCTACTGAGCCTCTAATCGTAAACGTCATTTTGAGGATTTTTGAGGAATTTCGAAAAATGTCAAAATTTCAAAAAAAAAAAAAAAAAAAAAAAAAAAGGCAAGGCTATAGCCTCACGGTTTTTCATCGTTTTGAGGATTTTCGGAAAATGACAAAAAAATGACGAAACCTGGCAAAAACGCAAGGCTATAGCCTTGCATGCCATTTTTCATCGTTTCGAGGATTTTTGAGGATTTTCGAAAAATGTCGAAATTACGAAAAAACTCAAGGCTATAGCCTTACGTTTTTTTAATCGTTTTGAGGATTTCCGAAAAATGACAAAAAATGACGAATTCTTTTTTTTATAAAGTATCTTTATTAATTTTTACAAAAATATAATAAAACAAACACACACACGCAAAAATAATAATAATAAAAATAATAATAATAATATAATAAAATAAATAAATAAAATTTAAAAAAGCTCAGGTACAACACTATTATAAACAAAATGATAGATGTGAAAAGAGATAGCAAGGACATAGGTTAACATTAACATTCGCATGGTAGAATCTCATTACAAGGACGGTACATAAAATGACGAATTCTGGCAAAAACGCAAGGCTATGTCCTTACCGTCTTGCACATCATGCCGTTTTTCATCATTTCGAGGATTTTCAAAAAATGTCGAAATTTCAAAAAGCGCAAGGCTATAGCCTTACTTTTTTTCATCGTTTTGAGGATTTTCAAAAAATGACAAAAAATGACGAAACCTGGCAAAAACGCAAGGCTATAGCCTTAGGGTCTTGCACAGCATGGGGTTTTTCACCATTTTGAGGTTTTTTGAGGATTTTCAAAAAATGTCAAAATTTCGAGAAAAAAAATGCAAGGCTATAACCTTACGTTTTTTCATCGTTTTGAGGATTATCGAAAAATTACAAAAAATGACTAATTCTGGCAAAAACGCAAGGCTATATCCTTACCGTCTTCCACAGCATGCGGTTTTTCATCGTTTTGAGGATTTTCGAAAAATGACAAAAATGACGAAACCTGGCAAAAACGCAAGGCTATAGCCTTACGGTCTTGCACAGCATGCCGTTTTTCATCATTTTGAGGATTTTTGAGGATTTTTGAAAAATGTCGAAATTATGAAAAGACTCAAGGCTATAGCCTTACGTTTTTTCATCGTTTTGAGGATTTCCGAAAAATGACAAAAAATGACGAAACCTGGCAAAAACGCAAGGCTATAGCCTTACGGTCTTGCACAGCATGCCGTTTTTCATCGTTTTGAGGATTTGCAAGGATTTTCAAAAAATGTCGAAATTTCGAAAAAGTGCAAGGCTATAGCCTTACTTTTTTTCATCGTTTTGAGGATTTTCAAAAAATGACAAAAATGACTAAACCTGGCAAAAACGCAAGGCTATAGCCTTACGGTCTTGCACAGCATGCCGTTTTTCATCGTTTTGAGGATTTTTGAGGATTTTCAAAAAATGTCAAAATTTCGAGAGAAAAAAAACGCGAGGCTATAGCCTTACGTTTTTTCATCGTTTTGAGGATTATCGAAAAATTACAAAAAATGACTAATTCTGGCAAAAACGCAAGGCTATATCCTTACCGTCTTCCACAGCATGCGGTTTTTCACCATTTTGAGGATTTTTGAAAAATGTCGAAACGCAAGGCTATAGCCTTAAGTTTTTTCATCATTTTGAGGATTTTCAAAAAATGACAAAAAATGGATAAACCTGGCAAAAACGCAAGGCTATAGCCTTACGGTTTTTCATTGTTTTGAGGATTTTCGAAAAATGACAAAAAATTACGAAACCTGGCAAAAACACAAGGCCATAGCCTTACGGTCTTGCACAGCATGCCGTTTTTTATCGTTTTGAGGATTTTTGAGGATTTTTGAAAAATGTTGAAATTTGGAAAAAAACGCAAGGCTATAGCCTTACGGGTTTTCATCGTTTTGAGGATTTCCAAAAATGACGAAATCTGGCAAAAGCGCAAGGGTATAGCATTACAGTCTTGCTCAGCATGCTTTTTTTTCTCGAAATTTCAACATTTTTTCGAAAATGCTCAAAAATGTTCAAAAATGCTCAAAACGGTGAAAAACGGCATGCTGAGCAAGACTGTAATGCTATACCCTTGCGCTTTTGCCAGATTTCGTCATTTTTCAAAAATCTTCAAAATGATGAAAAAACATAAGGCTATAGCCTTGTGTTTTTTTCTCGAAATTTCAACATTTTTTCGAAAATGCTCAAAAATGCTCAAAACGATAAAAACGGCATGCTGAGCAAGAATGTAATGCTATACCCTTGCGCTTTTGCCAGGTTTATGTCATTTTTTTCGAAAATCTTCAAAATGATGAAAAAACGTAAGGCTATAGCCTTGCGTTTTTTTTTCTCGAAATTTCAACATTTTTTTGAAAATGCTCAAAAATGCTCAAAACGGTGAAAAACGGCATGCTGAGCAAGACTGTAATGCTATACCGTTGCGCTTTTGCCAGATTTCGTCATTTTTCGAAAATCTTCAAAATGATGAAAAAACATAAGGCTATAGCCTTGCGTTATTTTCTCGAAATTTCAACATTTTTTCGAAAATGCTCAAAAATGCTCAAAACGGTGAAAAACGGCATGCTGAGCAAGACTGTAATGCTATACGCATGCGCTTTTGCCAGATTTCGTCATTTTTTTTTGTTTCGAAAATCTTCAAAATGATGAAAAAACGTAAGGCTATAGCCTTACGTTTTTTTTCTCGAAATTTCAACATTTTTTCGAAAATGCTCAAAAATGTTCAAAAATGCTCAAACCGATGAAAAAAAGCATGCTGAGCAAGACCGTAAGAATATAGCCTTGCTTTTTTGCCAGTTTTTGACATTTTTGCGAAAATCCTAAAATCATGATGAAAAACGTTAAGGCTATAGCCTTACGTTTTTCAAAAATTTCGACATTTTTCGAAAATGCTCAAAAATGCTCAAAACGATGAAAAAAGCATGCTGAGCAAGACCGTAAGAATATAGCCTTGCTTTTTTGACAGTTTTTGTCATTTTTGCGAAAATCCTAAAATCATGATGAAAAACGGTAAGGCTATAGCCTTGCGTTTTTTTCAAAATTTCGACATTTTTCGAAAATGCTCAAAAATGCTCAAAATGATGAAAAAAAGCATGCTGAGCAAGACCAAAAGGCTATAGCCTTGCTTTTTTGCCAGTTTTTGTCATTTTTTGAAAATCCTCAAAATCATGAAAAACAGTAAGGCTATAGCCTTGCGTTTTTTCAAAATTTCGGACATTTTTTCGAAAATGCTCAAAAATGCTCAAAATGATGAAAAAAAGCATGCAGAGCAAGACCGTAAGGCTATAGCCTTGCTTTTTGACAGTTTTTGTCATTTTTGATTGCGAAAATCCAAAAATCATGATGAAAACGGTAAGGCTATAGCCTTTGGCGTTTTTTTTCAAAATTTAGACATTTTCGAAAAAAGCTCAAAAATGTCAAAACGATGAAAAAAAGCATGCTGAGCAAGACCGTAAGGCTATAGCCTTGCTTTTTTGCCAGTTTTTGTCATTTTTCGAAAATCCTCAAAATCATGAAAAAACGGTAAGGCTATAGCCTTGCGTTTTTTTCAAATTTTCGACATTTTTCGAAAATGCTCAAAAATGCTCAAAATGATGAAAAAAAGCATGCTTAGCAAGACCATAAGGCTATAGCCTTGCTTTTTTGCCAGTTTTTGTCATTTTTCGAAAATCCTCAAAATCATGAAAATCAGTAAGGCTATAGCCTTGCGTTTTTTTCAAAATTTCGACATTTTTCGAAAATGCCCAAAAATGCTCAAAATGATGAAAAAAAGCATGCTGAGCAAGACCGTAAGGCTATAGCCTTGCTTTTTTGCCAGTTTTTGTCATTTTTTGAAAATCCTCAAAATCATGAAAACAGTAAGGCTATAGCCTTGCGTTTTTTTTCAAAATTTCGACATTTTTCGAAAATGCTCAAAAATGCTCAAAACAATGAAAAAAAGCATGCTGAGCAAGACCGTAAGGCTATAGCCTTGCTTTTTTGCCAGTTTTTGTCATTTTTCGAAAATCCTCAAAATCATGAAAAACAGTAAGGCTATAGCCTTGCGTTTTTTTCAAAATTTCGACATTTTTCGAAAATGCTCAAAAATGCTCAAAACAATGAAAAAAAGCATGCTGAGCAAGACCGTAAGGCTATAGCCTTGCGTTTTTGCCAGTTTTTTTGTCATTTTTCGAAAATCCTCAAAATCATGAAAAAACGGTAAGGCTATAGCCTTGCGTTTTTTTTTTTTTTTTTTTTTTTTTTCCAAATTTCGCCATTTTATCGAAAATGCTCAAAAATGCTCAAACGATGAAAAAAGCATGCTGAGCAAGACCGTAAGAATATAGCCTTGCTTTTTTGCACAGTTTTTGTCATTTTGCGAAAATCCTAAACATATGAAAAACGGTAAGGCTAAAGCCTTGCGTTTTTTCAAAATTTAGACATTTTTTCGAAAAAGCTCAAAAAAGCTCAAAACGTGAAAAAAAGCATGCTGAGCAAGACCAAAGAATATAGCCTTGCATTTTTTGACAGTTTTTGTCATTTTTTGCGAAAATCCTAAAATCATGATGAAAAACTCTTGCTATAGCCTTGCGTTTTTTTCAAAATTTAGACATTTTTCGAAAATGCTCAAAAATGCTCAAAATTGATGAAAAAACTGCATGCTGAGCAAGACCATATAGGCTATAAGCCTTGCTTTTTTTGCCAGTTTTTTGTCATTTTTTTCGAAAAACTTTCATAAATCCATGAAAAACAGTAAGGCTAATTAGCCTTGCGTTTTTTTCAAAATTTCGACATTTTTCGAAAATGCTCAAAAAATGCTCAAAACGATGAAAAAAGCATGCTGAGCAAGACCGTAAGAAATATAGCCTTGCTTTTTTGAACAGTTTTTGTCATTTTGCGAAAAACCTAAAATCAGATGAAAAACGGAAGGCTATAGCCTTGCGTTTTTTTTCAAAATTTCGACATTTTTCGAAAATGCTCAAAAATGCTCAAAATGATGAAAAAAAGCATGCTGAGCAAGACCATAAGGCTATAGCCTTGCTTTTTTGCCAGTTTTTGTCATTTTTCGAAAATCCTCAAAATCATG
Source organism: Benthosema pterotum (assembly GCA_039105355.1). NCBI lineage: Eukaryota > Metazoa > Chordata > Actinopteri > Myctophiformes > Myctophidae > Benthosema > Benthosema pterotum. The sequence continues at coordinate 33,646,622 of CM076973.1, read as the reverse complement.
AAAAACGGTAAGGCTATAGCCTTGCGTTTTTTTCAAAATTTCGACATTTTTCGAAAATGCTCAAAAATGCTCAAAACGATGAAAAAAAGCATGCTGAGCAAGACCGTAAGAATATAGCCTTGCTTTTTTGACAGTTTTTGTCATTTTTTGCGAAAATCCTAAAATCATGATGAAAAACGGTAAGGCTATAGCCTTGCGTTTTTTTCAAAATTTAGACATTTTTCGAAAATGCTCAAAAATGCTCAAAATGATGAAAAAAGCATGCTGAGCAAGACCATAAGGCTATAGCCTTGCTTTTTTGCCAGTTTTTGTCATTTTTCGAAAATCCTCAAAATCATGAAAAACAGTAAGGCTATAGCCTTGCGTTTTTTTCAAAATTTCGACATTTATCGAAAATGCTCAAAAATGCTCAAAATGATGAAAAAAAGCATGCTGAGCAAGACCGTAAGAATATAGCCTTGCTTTTTGACAGTTTTGTCATTTTTGCGAAAATCCTAAAATCATGATGAAAAACGGTAAGGCTATAGCTTGCGTTTTTTTCAAAATTTAGACATTTTTTCGAAAATGCTCAAAAATGCTCAAAACTATGAAAAAAAGCATGCTGAGCAAGACCGTAAGGCAATAGCCTGCTTTTTGCCAGTTTTTGTCATTTTTTCGAAAATCCTCAAAATCATGAAAAACGGTAAGGCTATAGCCTTGCGTTTTTTTTCAAAAATTTCGAATTTTTCGAAAATGCTCCTCAAAATGCTCAAAACTATGAAAAAAAGCATGCTGAGGCAAGACCGTAAGGCTATAGCCTTGCTTTTTTGCCAGTTTTTGTTCATTTTTTCGAAATCCAAAATCATGAAAAAGC